>JAYGXS010000005.1:8902506-8917010 GCA_036362985.1 Ligula intestinalis
TGGTCCACGACAGCGCCTTGTTTTCTTCTTCGCCTTCTTTTGGGGATAATGATCGGGATATATTTATATCTATATTTATATATATATATATGAATAAATGCAGATGTTTATCTGATCTAGTCGATGAACAATTATGTTCCGCTTTGCCAAGGAGCTTGCAATGCAAACCTCATGACCGTCACATAGTGACAAATGTGATAAGTTGAAGAAGTCTTTCCGACAAAGCAATGGGAGACCGTAGTGGCCATTTCTGGCTTATTAGCCGTTATCAGCCAAATCGCAGAGTTGCCAACCCTCGAGATTGGGTATGACGTGCGATGCATCTATCGTACATAATTCTCTTTCAGCAGTCTGAACTCGGGTGGATTCGCTGACAATGCGAACATCTCAACCTACGTTTCATACACGCCTCATTAACTAAGATAGTAAGTAGGCTGCTGAACCTTCTATCCTAGGAGCAGTCATCAATTAGCAGATATCCAAACCACGGCCTTTCGCATACCGTAACACATTCAAGTTTATCAGGTTTTTATAATGAGTACGATACACTGAGTCACCCTCACATTTGCCTTCTTCAGGCGTCTGTCCGCGTTCAAAGCCGGACAGTTCTCTGGTTGTCGCAGGGTTATCGCAGCACGAACCGACAGTCAGGAAATTGTGCAGTCAAAATGGCACCTACTGTGCCCGACCGTATCTGGCCTCCTTATTTGGTTGGCTAATTTGCAGCGTGGTCTGTAGATCTGTAGTGTATAGTTGCCCGCCCGACGCCTGGCCTTTCTGTCGTGGCCTCAATCCGTCTAGACCTCAAGGTCGCAGCGGCCGCCAAACTTACTGGCACACGAAACATAGGCCACCCACGTTGATTTTTACCCACACTGTGTCCAACCAATCACAAGCCGACCTACTAAATGAACGCTATCTCTCTCTGTCTACTGGCCTGACTGCTCTCAAACTGGCACTTGGACCGCAGCTGGCTCTCCTGCTGGTCGTGAGCTCTCCAAGTCCAATCTCTCTCAGGAAATTATGCAGTCAAAATGGCGACTACTGTGCCCGTCCGTATCTGGCCTCCTTATTTGGTTGCCTCATTTGCCGTGCGGTCTGTAGATCAACGCAACCGCGAACCGAGGTTCCACACCCGAATGAAGTCAACTTCTCTGTCCTTAAACCACCAAGAAGATACCTTCGCAGATCCTGACGTTTGATTACCTCATGATAGGCTGTGCTGAATTTTCTCGGTTTAGCTGGCTGATTTCATAACAAACTAGGAGGTTCTCATAAATGGAAGCGAATATTCGAGCCTGAGGTTCTTGTACAGTCAGTCTCCCATAGGAAGCCATTTTATGACACAAAGAGAGAAAGCTTATCCCCTTCTTTTCCCGTTCTCACCTTGATGGAATTCAAAACAAGTCAATCCTTTCTGTACTTTCAGTGTCTCTGAGGGTGGCCTTCCATACGAGACCGAAAGCTCAAAATTGTACAAGTGCCATCCCGGTGATCGCGCATTTATCTACTTTGAAACTAGGAGGTATGAAAGACACATTCAATATAGGTGGATGAATTCTCGTTAGACTTACGTATTGTAAACAAGTATGCTGAAAACCTCGTCCTCCGACGACCGCCACTGCATCCTGTATGACGGCGTGGAGTCGTTCAAACTTTCGACATGCAAACTAAAGGACATATCGAGTCGGCCAAATTCTCGCTGCACGAAAAGGCATCTCCTTGCGATGAAATCCAGTTCCAACCGAAAAGTCAGGCATATATACTCGGGCGGATTTGTGATCCGAATGAGATTACCGTTCACTTCTGCGGCTACTTTCACTCTTTCAGCCTGTTGGTCAATTGGAGGGCAAAATGTACTCATACTGATATGAGCACAAGTGTTAAATATACTAAAAATACGCGATATATTTTAGCTAGGTGCATAACGAATTCCTGCATTTTATATAAAGATATCCTGTGGGGATTGGAAAATGGCCCAAAGCACAAGTACTCAGAGGCATCATATGCCTGAATACTGCAAGAGGTAAGGAATCGCTTATAGATCTCCGACAAGGCACAGTAAAAGTTACCATCTATAATACCTTAGATCATGCGTTCAATTTCCAGGAAAATAAGGGCATGAATTTAGATGAAGTCGCTTTTAAAGTGGAGTAAATATGAATAGGAGTACAGAGTGCTCATATGCAGATGTACGACAGGACATATGCCGGAACAGTCCGCGCACAGTATGGGCAGACTTCGCAGACGTTAATTCAAAGTGAATTTGATGAGCAACCTCATCAAGGATGCGATCAGCAAATTGCTTGACCGTTTCAAAGTGTCGCTGTATTATAAAAATCAGCTAAAAGGCATCAGAAGTACTGGTAGATGAAGATAGTATTCAGGTTTTTAATCTCCAGCGAAATTAATTTCTGATCGCGGTATATATGAATATATTTAAGGTCTATAGGCGTAGACTGAAATTGAAAGTGTATATTTGTGTTGAAACCCGTCAACCCTTGTGAAATATATACATGATGCCATCAGACAGTCCTTAAAAGCATACATTGACGTTGTGACTTACCATACTAACAGCCTAGGTACTTGCTAAGAGGCCCAGACACATGTTTCGCTGGTATTCTGCCGCTGCTTGACACAGCTGCGAGGGCTCCGGCTCATCAGTGGGTCCCCCAGCTTTCCCTATCTGCTTTCTGGTTGATATACCGGTTTTGAAAGTTTAGCTTTTAAATCTCCAGCAAAATTAATTTCTGATCGCGGTATATATAAATATACTTAAGGTCTATAGGCGTAGACCGAAATTGTAAGTGTATATTTGTGTTGAAACCCGTCAACCCCTGTGAAATATACACATGCTGCCATCAGACAGTCCTTCTTAGTGTAAATTGTCGTTGTAACTTACCATACTAACAGCCTAGGTCCTTGTTAAGAGGCCCAGACACGTGTTTCACCGGTATTCTGCCGCTGCTTGACACAGCTGCGAGGGCTCCGGCTCATCAGTGGGTCGCTCAGCTTTGTATATTCCACAGGGGCTGACGGGTTTCAACACGAGTATATACTTACAATTTCGGTCTACACTTATAGACCTTAAATATACTGGTATATACCGTTATCAGAAAGTAATTTCTCTGGAGATTAAAAACTGAACTTTAAAAACCGGTATATCAACCAGAAAGTGGATAGGGAAAGCTGGGGGGCCCATCGATGAGCCGGACCCCTCGAAGCTGTGTCAAGCAGCGGCAGAATACCGGCGAAACATGTGTCTGGGCCTTTTAGCAAGTACCTAGGTTGTTAGTATGGTAAGTTACAACGTCAATATGAAGATAGTATTCGCAGTATATGTAGTGATACGTAAGCGCTACTCCCTGCACGTCACGCCAGATATGAAGTCTAGAGATTGCAAACCTCGACCTATCTTTTGGATAGCTACAAACTCCGCGAAAACCCGGCAGCCAATAGCAGCGATTGGCCTGAAGTGGTTCGTGTCTGTCCGACTAGCTCGCGTCGAAGTGCTCTTTCCCAGAGGCTCACCGATGTGGTTTGTCAACCTCTCGATCAGCCAATCACAGTTCCCGCATCTACGTGGTTTGGGCCAAGCGACGAATAGCAAGCTTGCACGCGTAGCCGAAGCAAGCTGCTTCTTTGCCCAAAATCTCCAGGCCAACCTAGCCAATGCACGCGCTCTTTCTCTGTCTTCTGACCCGACTGCTCTCAAACACTCACTTGGGACCCGGTCGATCTCCTTGGTGGTTGGGTTCTCCCAAGTCAATCTTCACTCGGGCATTCTCCTTTCCTTTGTGTACACAATAGACTCTTCCCTCTACTCTGAACTTTAACGACTTCTCTCCTTCAATAAGCAACCATGGTCTGAAGATCGCAGTTGCTGAGTTTAACTCACTTAACCCCCTACGATAGGCCTTTGATGCCTACTCAGACAGGGGCGGACTGCAATGACTACGCACGCTCTGACACCACGAACTCAGTGCCCTAGCAGCCGGACTGCATTTGTCCGACTTCCTCTTTCTTATTCACCCTATTAACCTTTTTTCCTCAAAAAAAGTTTACAATTCCAAAATTCTTCTTAAACAAGGCTGACTACAACCTGCCAGTTTAGTCTGATGAATGTTGATTGGGGAAATTTCCTTTTTTGTTTCCTTTTCTTCCTTTTTCAGAGTTCACGCACTGCTGAGTACAGGGCATAATACAGATGGACTACCACAAGGAAACACAAGGGCGTAAGAGGGTTAGCTTTCATGTAGCTTGATGTTTGCTGTCCCGCTTATAAGCTGTCCATCCACAAAATCAGCGAAATGAAGCTGTAACTATTAATAGATGGTGAGTACTGGAAGTAGATGGACCACTCGCGCAAACCAGCGTAATATGGATCGAGATCGACAAGTCTGTTGGTGCACCCTTGTTCAGTGTAAACTCTGCCCGCGAAACCTCTAGGGCAAAAATACCAGCCCTCAATTTTCATTAGTTCGACGATAAGTTAGTTCTACTTGTTCGCAAATCCGCGGGTTTTACCGGAGACCTTCTTCTTTTTTCATCATTTCATCTTGGAATGCAAACTACTTCACTTATCCAACATAGATTCAAATTGCTAAATGTGCAACTTGCCAACTTACTGTCTCCACGTCGACCCCTTGAACTCTGTGGAAGTCCTTCGCATGCATCTGCAGTTCAACACCCTTACGCAGTGGCATCTCCAAAATATAAATTGACGGTTCGAAGTACATGTCAATGTTGCCATAGTTTTCCCAATTGCAGTGAACTGCTTGCAGTATTAGTAGAATCGTGCCGTACTTGAGCCACATGAGTGAACCTTGCAAATCGAAAAGGGAGCATTCGTAAGTCACTGGTTGCGGTTACTTTATGTAAGTTTTTATTGTAAAAACGAATTTTCGCTTAGTCCGTACAGTCCACGAATGATTTTTAAACGTTCAGTTGTAGCCGCATCTATTTACTGCTTCCTTTAGCACCACAGATATGTGATTATGTAGTGTAACAACGCACGACTTCGACAAATGTTCGCATGCACTGATTGTTTACATGGCCAATTTGTCATTCTTAGAGTTGATGCAACCTGGATTACAACTTCTAGCTCCGGCCTTATTTCAGTACACATCTTGATATAAAAAATTGTCGGACAATTGTTTTAACATGTAGATAAGGCTATGCAGGTGCTGTTGTCTCGTATTTCATGTAATATAGGGAGGGGGTAGTCAATGATGGAGGGTGGGGCGGATATTGGGGACTTCATTATGCGAAGTAAAAACCACTGTCATTCTAAGGTTTCGGCGAAATGTGATCACAATCTGGGGTCAAATTTGCCCATGGGAGAGAGAGCGCTTATATGCACGCATTCCAAATCTATAGCGCTGGATTCGTGAGTCACCTGTTGCTAGTACCTTTTGACGTAGGCCTTTTCAAAAGTTCGCTAGCGTCTGGTATACATCCTTAGCATGGAATTTTTGATTAGCATAGACTAGATGTGTGTGAATAGAACTCGAGTCTGATCTGATTTCATATCTACCTAGACAGACAGTTATTGGTCCACGTTGCATATTTTGCAGACATCCCGTTGCATAGCCAATGCATCCCGCTCAAAAGGAGTAAGGGAAGGAGTAAATACACATCGCCGTGGCCTCTAAAGGCAGTCTAAACGTAGAAGAGAAGAGGTCCCGAAGAGAACTCGATGGCTCATCCCCTGATGACAGGGTTTAAGTCCAAACAAGTGGCAGTGATGATTACTCGTCGTACTTGACCTAATCATATCGCTCACCCCTTCCCTCATGTACCCCTCCCCCCCCCCACCCCCCGGTCTAAATGCCCACAATACGCTGACTCCGCCATGCCAGCGGCGTGCCAACGATGCGTGTTAACCTTGAGGTACTTATAAACTCTGAAAAAAGTTAGCAGGATTAAATGAATTCATGAAATTTCGTGACCTTTTATTCAACTGCATACGGCCATTGCCTAATACTAGGACAAAAAAACCTGTCCAATTAAATATCAACCTTGACGGCTTAAACGTGATAGGTTTATAGAGTAGGAGCGGTAAGTAAGAGATACAGCTGCCTGGGGAAGAAAAATAGGAGGGGGAGGTGCTTATCGCGGCAAGGCAGTTCATGTTACAAAGAAAGTCCTTCAAGCGTGATTAAGCAAATCTGCCAAACCAACTTAATAATTAAGTCAGCCTAGCAGGCATTCTGGTGGATTCTAGATGATTGCTTAGGAAATCCTGCTTGGGCAGTCAACTTGCTCCCGTATTTGTGGATTCCATATGAGCGAAAAGTTGAGCGGGTAATATCGATCCAAGTCTGATTAAACTCATGGCGTGAAGCGGGCGTTTGTAGCTTAGCGGTAGAGCGTTAGCCTCCGGCAAAGGCTTTCTCTGATGCGCGTGTTCAAATCCCGCCAAACGCCTAGAGTTTTTCACACTTGGGTCAACTCAAATTAAACGACAACTGTCAACTTGTTATTATTGCTGTATAGGTTGATGATGAATTACCGAAGACAGTTGTTCACCGACTTGAAATTGCAAACTATTTACACCTCAACTTGGTTGATGTTAAACTAGGCCTTCTTAAAAATATAGGATTAACGACCAGATTCTTTTTCGATTTTAACAATTTTTAATCAATATTTTTCACTATCCTGCCGTCATATGTTTCCGTGTCAAAATGTTTTCTATAAAGCACGCATCATACCGCCATCCTACTCCAAAATATTATGAGCACTGTGTGACATCTTTTACATTGAGCAATGAGCTGTTTAATTTTTCATTCAGGGAAGATATACAGTAGCTAGCCTACCTCATGAAATATGAGGGTCAACATTTGAAAGGATGATTTAACGCAAATTTAATGCTGTTCGTTTCATTCAGTGAAGAGTCTTGAAGTGCAAAACATTTACGAATGCTGGCCAAATCCAATGTCTTTTGATATCCAATGAATTTTCTGGTTTTAAACGCTGCGCATCAGAACATCGTCTTTGCGCGTGTTATACTATAAA
This sequence comes from Ligula intestinalis, assembly GCA_036362985.1. Classification (NCBI taxonomy): domain Eukaryota; kingdom Metazoa; phylum Platyhelminthes; class Cestoda; order Diphyllobothriidea; family Diphyllobothriidae; genus Ligula; species Ligula intestinalis. The sequence goes on from JAYGXS010000005.1 coordinate 8,909,524, forward strand.
AGGACATTAATAACGACGGCAAACGTTCTACTTAAATCTTTTTATAGAAGGGAGGACTTTTGTTTTGCACTCATCTAATTGAGGTAAGTGCAAGTACAAAATACCGCATTATTTTGGGAAAAGAAGAGCAGATTAATTGTAAACTATTGTGTTTTGCATGGTTGGTAAATATTGTACCGTACGCTGTTTTATTACGTCGAAAATAGGTGCCGTTCTCAAGCATATACATGAACATCCAGGAAATATCATCAGGTTTCTCTCTTTCGCCATAAAAGAAAGATTTGCATGCATTTTCTAGCTATAGCTCATAATCAATTAACAGGAAAAATTGATACTGAATGGGCAGAAGATAATTAGTTTTCTCAAAGTTTTATTTTACTTTCTGTTGTGTAGTTGCAACAGAGTCAAGAAGTAACCCAATATGCTGAAGACTGTTGCGGTGAGTTTCTGTCGTTTTCAACAGAAGAATTATCCCTTATTTTTACGTTAGTCAGAAACCCGTCAAAATTTTCAATTTTTTCCTTGACTTAATTTGCAAACTAGATAAAGTACACGCATATTCGATGTCTTAATATCTAATATCTTCTTCAAAAGGTACTTCTTATACAATTTTTTAAACTAACCCTAAGCATATCAAATCTTGACTTTATTGTGGACGTTAAGTTTTCTTGCCAATGAATTGAAATGTCTGGGTGATTCTAAAACCATAAACTGGTTTGTCAAGCCAACGTCATATCACGAGTTTTAACGTCTAGTGTACTTATCCGAAAATTTTACCAACGGATAAATTGTAAACGTAATTCTTCTTAAGCTGCTTTATTTACTCGCTTTTTTGAACGAGCAGACTACCTCTACATTTATAATTTAAGCTACGATAGTAGTGCAGATTTTTCTTGGTTTCGGAATTCTCTGTTAAAAAAACTACCCTTACTTTGCCACATAATACTACTTTATAAACCACAATGCATCTTCTTTTTCATCCGATGTTATGTTTTATTGATGAGAACTTTGAGGGACGCATTTTGGACTACTTTTAACTACCAGGAATACTCTTGTAAAAATCTTTGGATTTCATGAGTTAGATCAGCTACTGTACTGCAAATTTCACAACAAGTCTGGTGCAAAATAATTCGGGAAATGCAAACTTTTTCTCCCAAAGCTGAAAAATACATGTTCTGCAAGTATAAAAGATGAAGAGGAAGCGGCCAGTTTAATGCATTTTTTTCTATCAAAAAAATATTTCAGTCATGCAGAAATCTATATGTTTTGCAATCTCTAGATTTAAATATCAGTAAGTCAGGATGTTTATCTGTTTCACCGAGATATGAACGTAAAAAAATGACCTAAATTTGCGAACTCTTGGAGGGAACATTGAAAATATTCCATTATGCTTTTGTACGGATTGTACTTTAGCATATAAATGCTGCGTCTTCGCGATTATCCGGAATTGCTCGACCTAATCCTTTAATTTTACAATACTGTTCGTGATTCGCAAATATCGACACACTAAGGATATATGACCTCGATTTTGCTTGAGGCATGTCGCAGCAAGCCTCTGACCTATGGTTTTTTGTTCTTGTCACCCTGTCATCTGAAGTGGTTGTCTTCACTGTCACCGTATGTCTGTTGGGTGGAGATTTTGGCCAGTCTGGCTGGGGAAATGCCTCCCTTTTTACTTGGTATAATATTCTCGTTATGTGGACAGAAAGGGACCACATTCAAACAAGTTTTGAGTACAGTAAATGCAATCTAGAGTGCTGGAAACGACAGTTGGTACTTGAGCTGGTACAAAGGGAAAATCTAAGAACTTTATTAGTTGTAAGTACAACTCCGGTTGATAAAAAAAAATGTGTTTAAAATATCCTAAATTAATTTCGAAGGAGTTGTCGGGAAGTTCATGGAGGATAAAAATATATCTTTATCATAATGTTACTATTGACTGCTCCCGATTAAGTGCTGTCAGCTATCATAAAAGAACTACAGTAAATTTCATCAAAAAGTTTCATTCATCTGCTAGCCCGACGGTTTTGACCATCAGACGGTATGAGGTGAAAAGTAAATAGAATTTTAATATTAAGTTTGCCACACCGACACGATATTTTGACCTTTACGTACGACAATGCACGCTGCACGGGGCTGACTGTAAATCATCAAATCTTAATCGCTGCCTTCCATATGTTAGGTAGCTAGTCGTCAGTCCTCCCTACAAAGCACTTTGCATTGGGAGACTAACAGCCATCCAGCCTGTCAACTGCATCTACTCCACGTGGATTGCACATGAAGAAAGTTTTTCCAATTAAGACTTCTGCCTACGGAGTGTACTTGTGCTAGATATATATTGGAAAGTAGCCTTACTTCGCTAGCCGTCAAGCGAACGTTAAGTGCTTATGATGCTGCGCTAAACTGTATTTTGTGGTTTACAGACTTTAAATTTCAACAGATAACTAACAGCCAACCGTGGAACTTACTGGTGAGTTAACCGAGAGAGTTTGCTCCGCGCAGTGTCCGCTTGGCAATAACGACGAGTTTAGGACCACGGCCACCTGTTTTAAGTCACATGGATGACTGAGTGTGTGACCAATAACAGGTGCGGCGGAATATAAACAGTTCACCAGTTGCAGCAAGCGGACTGGTCCAGAGTGAATTAGCTAACTCGAACCCACGCAACGCTTTTAGGGGTTTTGTGCTGGTCTGTTCAGCGCAGCCGCCTTTGGAGTTGACGCTGTCAGAGAAGCAGTCGGAGAAAAGGAAAAAGGCTTGAACTCGGCAAATGGGGGGGACAAGGTCAGCGGCCGTGTTGCTAACTTTGGAGAATCCTTCTGAGGAACCATCATGGTTGCCCTCAACATAATAAATGCCGGTTGCCTAACACTATCACAGAAAACATAAAACCGTTGTCTACCGAGGTATCTGACAATGTGATTATTAATTTTCCCACTAAGAGGATGGTTAGACTGAATAATCTGCTGCTCAAACTAACGTGTGCGATGTCTAGCAACAACACCACCTGGGGGCCATTATTCAGCACGTGTTACACTGCAACTCCCCCCACGACAACAAGCCGTCAACTGGACTAAGGCGAATCAACGCCGACTGAGATAGTGCTAAATACTGATCTCGAATAGTTTTAATCCACGAAATGCAAAGGGACGACCTATCAACGTATTATGATATGCCGCTATTCGAGGCTTTGAGCATTTCGCACTGGGTGGCTGCATGCGTACCGCTCGAAAATTAAAGTGAGACTGGGATGGCTCCATGGCGTTTATAACAGACTCGTTTGAGTGAGATAGGAGCTGCCCATCCTTTGAAGAGGCGTGTGAGCTGTTGACGACCAGTTTGTGTGCCATTCGCCGCTGGACCGTCCAACCTTGACAGTCGGTGCATTTACCTTCACCTCCATTCGTTCAGAGCTCTTCGTGTCGCCCCTGCGCGAGAGAGTTGGGAAGCTCTGCAACGGTCCTTTCCCATGCTGACCTGCGCTATGTCCGCCTCAGGTTCCCCATCGATTGGTAGGTGGGACCGCGTGAGGCTCGAGAGCTCGGAGACAATCAAACTGTGTCATCCACTGATTCCCTACAGGCGGAATCAGATTGGTATAAAGTGATTGCTCATGGAAACTGCTTGCAGAGCCTCCTGTGCGATCTTTGTCTCAACAGAAGCTAGTTTAATCCAATCTGTCTTCCCTGACGTGTTATTTACGAACCTATGTTTTGTTGATAATAAGAAATTCGGTTCAATGTCCGCCTCACGCTCCATATCAACTAGCGGCTGGGACCGCGTGAGGCTTAACGCGAATCACTCAAGAGCTCGGAGCCAATCAAATCGCGATATCTAGTGCCTGAGACCGCAACTCGGACTCAGACTTCTTCTAAAGAGAGCTTGTGGGCAATCCTTGCAGAGCCTTATGTATGCTTTCTGTCTCAAAATAGTTGGTCTAATCCGGTCTGTCTTTGCTGATTTTGGAAAGTAGATGTTGTCGAGCAGTGGAAACTCACGTCACTACCTTTTTCCGATAGCGGTGCCTAAAAGTTTTTTCAGGCATTCTTTTCCCTCTGTTCGTTCAAAGTCAAAAACTTGTTAAAAAACAGTGAAAATGGATAAAAAAGAGGAATATAACACTGGGGAGCTATTGGTGGCAGCTGTACGTGCTTTCTTCAGTGAGTTGGAATAATGCGTTTCTAGTTAAAACATCAACACTGATTGCTATTTCATGACTGTCTTGATTCTGGTTTATTTTCAAGTAGTGATAACCATGCATTTATTTTCTTGTACTCTTTACATTAGCCATAGGGATCTCTTAATTCCGTCATTGAAAAAACAGGGATGGAAACCATTCTCGGAAAGATGTGCTAACGTGTTTCCACGTATTTCAATGGAAATCGGAAAACTCTGTATGTCCTCATTCAACGTGGGCTATCAGTATCGAATGACGTTAAGGTTGATTAGGTTAACTCTTGCCAATACGACCTTCCAGGCCCGATTCCTTTTGAGAAGAGAGACATCTTCGGAAGGCTTAAGTGGAAGGGACAGTATATTCTGTACAGAAGGAACTCAGTATAGGTACGAAGATATTTGACTGTTGGAGTGCACGGCCACTTGCGAGGAGGGCTAGGTTCGGAGTGCTGGGCTAACGCCAGTCCTCGCATTGAGCTCTGTGTCCAGACAGATTGAGGCCAACCTACTAATTGAGGCTAGTCTACTAATGTGGGCATCTCATTGGATGGATTGCAGTCGAGCAACTGTGGATTGGGGGCAGCTTGGCGAGGCATGGAGCGCACCTTCGCCAGCAGTGAGTGTTTGTGCGTCAGTTGGCGCCTGGCTCATGAGACACGCCGAGAATTGCCTTTGCGTGATAGCCTTTGCTCTGAGTGACCTGGTCTGTGACGTTTTCGTGATCTCGACTACGTTTGCCAGTAATTCAGCACTTTCGTAGGAGATAGGTCATGTCAGTTAGGTGTAAGTGATTCGGCACGTTTTTATGAGCAAATGTTATCTCGATAGCATGTGAGTGGCTCAGGTTGGATCAGTTGTGCTCTGACAACGAAACTGTGTTCCGTGTGAGTGTTGCTTTTGGAAGAGTAAGAGACACCGTCGGCAGTAGAAAGAAGACTAGGGGTTAGGAAGGAAGCCTATATGCTGAAACTTATAGCGAGAACTCCTCTGCTAGATTGAGTCGATGGGTTGTGAGCGTTCGGGTATCTCCAGATCGTATTATGACAGAATTTTGTTGATAAAATTCTCCATATCGCGGCCAAATACGGTGCACAGGAAAAATTAAATTGACGGCGAGGGAGGCTAGGTAATGAGTGAGCTCGGCCACATCAGAAGTTAAGGGTTCGTCTCATGGTGCAAGTCACCTGTTATCGAAGAATTAAGATTAATAGGGTTAAACCCTAACAGTTGCGATTTTCCAGGCCCGGCTCCTTAGGGAAATAGAAGTCGTGGTAGAAACAGAAGGAGTTGGAAAATAGAAGGGAGTAGATTTGTCCCCCTGACAGACAGGCGTTGGCCAATGAGAGCACGGGGTCTTCAACGGCTTCGACAACGCTGCCTGTGGCTGCTTTCTGGCTGGTGAAATCCAGTGTTTGGGCGTGGGATTGTCACGCCTACAAAAGGGTCTTTGTGTGAGTCGGCCTCGGGGGCTGATTGGTCAGAGTGGTAGCACATACGCAGTAAAGGGAGAGCGGCCAGATGTCGAGGTGTGCGCGTGTGCTGGCAAGCGTTGATGCGGGTTGCACCAAACGGGCTGAGGCGACCGATTACCCCTTGGTGGCGTGACGTGTTAGGAGGAGATATGGCTGAGGAGCAGGAGCCCCAGCACGAATCGTGTGCAAAAAGACGGTGCATATGATTTTGAAGCTACTGGTAAATACGCCAGTTGCATTTAAAACTGGTCCTGTTCGTGTACCAGGTTTATAAGCAAGTAAGACTTTCGCCATCCCTTCTGGAATACTTTTGTTTGTTAGTACATAGGTGTACTCCGATCTGTTCCAGAATTCACCAACCCTGGCTGTTTCGTCAGGTAAAGGGACTTAACGCTTCAAGTTTTCTCAAAGACGAAACAATTATGTTCCTCGCTAAGTTTAAGCAACCAATGTATTACTGGCAAAAGTTAGGACTGTAGGATACGCGTATTTCAAGCTTATTAGCTTTCGTCAGCTGCAGTTACCCGACTCCAGTATAGCCACAGAAACTGCCGCTACACTCTAGTTGCGAACCCACAACCAGTGAGCTAGAGACGAACATCCTACCCACTGAGCCATCGGGTCGAATTCTTGCCGGTTGTCGATCGGGATATAGATTAGTACATGGGTGTACACCGATCCGGTCCAGGATTCACCCACCCTGACTGTTTCGTCAGGCGAGGGGACTTGACACTTCACGATTTTGTCAAGGACGAAACAATTATGTTGTCAATAATACATTGGTTACTTTAACTAAGTGAACAACATTATTGTTATGTCCTTGAAAAGAACGTGAAGTGTTAAGTCCCCTCGCCTGAAGAAACAGTCAGCGTTGGTGAATCCTGGAACAGATCGGAGTACACCTATGTACTAATCTATATCCCGATCGACAACCGGCCAGACGTCGACCCGGTGGCTCAGTGGATAGGAAGCTCGTCTCTTGGTCACTGGTCGCGGGTTCGAAACTCGAATGTAGCGGCAGTTTCTGTGGCTATACTGGAGTCGGGTAACTGCAGCTGATGAAAGCTTATAAGCTTGAAGTAAACGTATCCTGCAGTCCTAACGTTTGCCGGTAATACATTGGTTACTTTTTTGTATTTCAACGGATCAAAAATCCATTTTTCAATGTGTCCCATTCTTCTACTTTGACAAACGTGCTTGCCGTTAAGTGATCTGCTATTGAATTGTGGATTTGTACCTGAGGTTTATTTTTCCCACGAAACAGTCGTATACCCTTTGCATCCAAAATACAAGCATACAGTTTCAATCAAATAGGAATGGTATCAGTTTCTGAAAGGCATATCGCTATTATGACGAAAACGAAGGCTGCATTCCTGGAATTGCCGTCTTTGGCCAAGTTGTTTATGTTAAGTATGCACTCTGTGAAGTATTTGATGTCTAAACGTGTGTGTGTATTTGTTTACTTTAAGCGCGTGCAGTGTTCAAAGACGCTTACTTGTGAACGCAATCTTTCAGACTGGGTCTGCTCTAACCTTGAGTGCTTTAGCCCAGTTTGCTAATTGTTAGAATGGTTACGCTCAACCCACCCGACTAAAACCATTTAACAAATATTCACAGTTCAGGATTTGGGTTACGTCGGCATCAGTGAAATAAGCGAAGCTGTTTTATTTATCAGTTTACGGCATGTCCCCCTATGCCAGACTGCAACAATCGCTTAAAAACTAGGAGCATGTGTTGCCAATCAAGATTTACGCCTTTTTGTTAGCGAGAGTAACTTTAACGTAGTAGTTCGAAAATTCGATACGATAACCTAGTCATTGATTCATTTCTTAACTGTTA
>JAYGXS010000005.1:8917110-8933287 GCA_036362985.1 Ligula intestinalis
ATGATAAGAGACAGTGGGTAAGTTGGAGGTGGAAGAGCCGTACCAGTGACGAAAGCAGGCCAGATTGGGGTGTAGAGCAGTGCAGGCAAAAGACTAGCTACCACAATTTGGTGGCAATTGATGTTAGCGGACACTGACTTGTGCGGTAGTGAGGTGGTAACTTATAAATCCCACCGGTGGTTTCTTGTAAGGGTTCACGGTCCTGAGGTCCGTTACCCCCCCCACCCCAAAAAGGTAACGTGTTGAAGTAGTCCGCATTAGGGCAGTGTTGTTTGTGATGAGAGGTGAAAAGAATCGTCTGACATCCGAGGTGATACCCTCTTGGCAGCCGTTCTATGAGGTCCAATGTGAGTGCGCCTTGAAAAGGTGATTGCCCAGACTGGATGGGCAGACCAATGCGTGCATGTCATTGGGTCACGCCAGACATGTCCAAAAGGTAGGCCAAGGCTTGCAATCACGTGACCTCATGCGTAGTATGCTTTGGAGGTCACTAAAAATGCGCGTGTGCTTGTTTGTTTGCATCCTCACCGGAGGAGAATGCAATTCGACTTTGATGAGTCTTCTCCAAGCGAACGCCCGGTAAAGTTACCCTTGTTGAGGTAAGTTTGTGTGATATTCCACCACTTTACTTACTTCGCTTCCCTTCCCCCTATTCTCTTCCTTCATAATGCATGCTAGATTGGATGCCTGATTTTGCCGGTATTTCGTATTCATTCTCTTTTCTTTTGCTGTCGTACACTAATATTCTACGTTACTGTGCGTTTACTTGAATGCATGCATTTCTAATTTCTCCTACCTTGTTGCTTTTGTACACGTATCGTCTGCGTCAGTTTGCCCCTTAAACAGGCCGCCTGATGGCTACGCTGGAACAAGATGGGGCCAAAGTAGACTACGGTACGCGTTATTCACGTTGCGTTTCCATAGCAGATGCCTGACAGAGGGGGTGGGAGGCGTAATGGCACGCGTAGGTGCAGGCTCGCGCCGCGCCAGCTGAATGCGCCCAATCTCACCTCTAGTCTTTTTGAGTCTGTCCTGACTCTGAGCACAGGTGGGTGAGGAAAAAGAGAGTGCGGGAGATGCGCCGCAAGTCACCGTCCTTGCACCACACAACACATAGTGGACCCCGTCAGAACCGACAATTGACATTGTCGTGTAGGGTGGGGTGCAGATTGTCAAATCAATCCTCGTCTTGTCGTTTTAAACATGAAGATGTGAATCTGATGCTGTAGAAGCTCTCAGGAGAAGCAAACTCTAGGCAAGTAAATTGCGAAATTATTTTGTTTGCCAATAGAGGAGAGTATGCGAGTTCCAGGCAACAGTTCAGAAGAAGATACGATCACTGCAACAGGAGTTTTATTTTCCTGACGTTTCGGCTTCCCACGGGAATCCTTAATCGTAGGTGATGATGACATAGTCATGGTCATGCACAAATGAGGTTAAGACATGCATGGGCTGCACGGTATATATAGTTTATAGTAGTCATTCGCGTGTGTGTGATAGTTGTTCACTTCTGTAGCAACCGCTTTGGTCTTAATTGATGCGGTACTGGCTTGACACTTCGCGTTCGACTCATTAATTGCCACAGTTTGCTTGTCAGCGTCGAATGCGGGCTTGATAATTGCATAACAATTATGCTAGCTTTCGTCAGAGTTGTTGCTGCACCCAGTTCTTCCCATGTAACTGGTTCTCTTGCTCAGGAAACTTCTCAGTACACCGTATGAGAATGGCAAATCGTTGCGTTTGTTGATGGACTGGGGGCCTGAGAACCATGACTCAAGCAGCTCGCGGCTCTCGCGGTTTTTACCTCTTGCGTGGATTTCGGCCTCATTAAACTTGAAAATATGACCGGGTCCCGTTGAATGAGCTGCAACTTAGGACTTAGCATCTTTCTTTCTCACCGCCGCTGCATGCTCGGCCATTCGCATGTAGTCCATCAGCAAATGCAATCATTTGGCTTTCCCATACGGTGTACTGAGAAGTTTCCTGAGCAAGACATTCAGTCACGTGGGATTGGCTGGGCGCAGCAAAAATTCTGATAACAGCGGACATAGTTGTCACGCCATTATCAACCCCGCATCCGACGCTGACAGGGCAATTATGGCAATGAGTGAGTCGAGTGCGAAGTTTCAAGCCAGTACCGCACCAATGAAGTCCCAAGCGGGGCTGCAGAAGAAAATATTCATCACACGCACGCGGATGTCTACTATGAACTATGAATACCGTGCAACCTGGCCATGTCTCAACCCTATCTGCGCATGACTATGACTATGCTACCATCACCTATGATTAAGGACTCCTGACGGAATCCCAAACGGCAGGAAAATAAAACTCGTGTTTCAGTGATCGCGTCTTCTTCTGAGCGTTCTCTTCCAAAAAAGCCTCGAAACTATGCAGTCCTCTCTAATAAACATTTTCACCTTTAACCAAACTCTACGTTGATAGTCAATCTAGGGCTTCTACGCTTACCCTACTCTTCCAGAGAATAGCACAAGGTGCTCGCAAAAGGCGAGTGTTCCTATTATCAAGTCTTGTGTGTCCATCCCCATAGAAAACACCATGCACATTTTAAATCATCGTATTAGCGACCACACCCTCGATAAGCTGCACGAACTCTTAGAACTTCCGACCGTGTAGCATATATGCATTTACGTTTATGAGTTGAAATCAAAGGGTATGTACAAGTATTAGAATGCTTGTTGGCTAAGACGCAAGGAGGAAAAATTGCCGATTCCAACGGACAACCGAAACGTACGGTTGTCTGAATCATCTCAATTATCTGGTCTGGACATTGGGAGCCCATTTGTTGAGCAAGGAGGAGGTAGGCCTGAGGAGACAAAATCCGTCCACTTCCATAGGCTTTTGCAGGTTTCCAGACGATCAGAGTCCAGGTGTCGCCCAACCCACCAACTTCCGCTGGTATCTGGAAAGCAATATTACGGTCTACCTGTTCAGTGTACAGACCGTTTTGATTGGTTCTCCAAGTTGAACATGTAAAGTGTAGTCTGTCAACGTTACTGGAGACGCAAATAACGTAGGGAGTCCCGGGACGAAGGTTATACAATGCGGTAAAGGACGTCTTTTGAACAAATTGCTTCATGTGTGCTCTGAGAAGTAAAGTAAGGCTTTAATTAGAGGTTATCTTTAATGGACACTCAATGTCAGTTCAACATAATTTTACGTCCTTTTTTCAGCTCATCCGTCTGACAACTGTCAGAAAAAAAATAAGTTCACCTTACATGTTTGCTTACTACCTGCCAAGGCAGTACGTTACTATAGAGTAACCATTTTTTTCAGCAGATATCTTTGACACCAGGTATAGACCATATAGTTAACAGACTATAAATCTCTTTCTGCATTTCAAGGATCGTTTTGGTCTCCTCTATTGATTAGTTCACACAATTACTTCTAATGAGGTTCACTACGCTGAAATATCCTCAGTAGCACGTGCACATAACGTAGACAGACTCCGGCAAATTTATCTGGGTTTTTCCAGTAGGATTCCATGATGGAACCGTTTAGATTTACTACTAGGGTGGACGTGGCTCAAGTAGACTCCCAGCGGCTGGACTTGCCCATGATAACGGTTGTCCTCAAACAGGAGTACACAGCGCGCAGTTTGTAAACCTTGAATTCGAATGTAGCAGTCAGTAGGTTTCAAAATTATTCGGATGAAATCACATAGTCATAAAATGTTGCAACAGATATGGAGCATGCTTCATACAGCATAAGCAGCTAAGCCAATGCCTTAGTACGAAATATGGGAACGCCAAATCGTTGCGTTTGTTGATGGACTGGGGGCCTGAGAATCATGACTCCAGCAGCTCGCGGCTCACGCGGTTGTCACCTCTTGCAAGGATTTCGAGGAACAGCCCACGTTGCATGCAGATGGAAAGGCGATTAGAGCAGCCCTTAGAAGAAGAAGCGATTACTGGAACAAGAATTTGATTGTTCTGACGTTTCGGATTCCGTCGGGAATCCTTAAGCATAGGTAATGCTATCGTAGTCATAGTCATGCGCAGAGGGAGTTGAACCATGCACAGGTTGCACGGTATTTATAGTTCATAGTGGTCATCTGCGTGCGTATGATAAGTATCCCTTTCTGTAGCCACCGCTTGGGTCTTAATTAGTGTGGTACTGGCTTACACTTCGCGTTCGACTTATTAATCGCCGTGATTTGCTCGTTCACTTTGGATGCGGGCTTGTTTATTGCGCGACAATTATGCTCGTTGTCGTCCGAGTTGTTGTCGTTGCTGCGCCCGGCCCTTCCCACGTGACTGATTCGCTCGCTTAGGCAATGTCTTAGTACGAAATATGGGAACGCCGATGCTGATGGACTGGGGGCCTGAGAACCATGACTCGAGCAGCTCACGGCTCACGCGGCGTTCACCTCTTGCGAGGATTTCGGCCTAGTCAAAATTGAAAATATGGCGGAGTCCCGTCGAGTGAGCTGCAACCTGGTAGTTGGTGTCTTTCCTCTTCACCGCCACTGCATGCTCGGCCATTCGCGTCCGGGGTAATCTACCGGTTTCTTTAACGTAGTTGCTTTGTCCACAACTACAATAGATCCGGTAAACGACTCCAGCCGTTTCCTGCCGTGGCAGTGGGTTTTTGGGTCTCATGACATGGTGCCTGATGGTTGCTTCTGGCCTGTGCGCATCTCCAACTCTAGGCGGGATGAGTAGGCAGATGATCACTTCCGAATAATTCTTTACGTATGGAAGAGCTCGCCAAACTGTTATGCCTGTTGAACGTGGCTTCTTCTCTCGTTTGCGTACGCATAAGTTGAAACAATTGCGTGCGTAAACAATTGCAATCAGAACCCTTCAAAGATGTTGTAATTCAGCAACTTTGTCTTCCGCTTCGCTGCAATGCGGCTCAACACGCCGGTACAGCGCTCTTACGCAGCTGCATTTGTGACCTATTGGGTGGTTGCTGCTGTAGTTCAGGTTTTGCATACTGTTGGTTGCTTTCCTGAACGCTTTAGCTTTTAGGCCACCACCATCTTTGCGGCAAACGACGACATCCAGGAAGGCCAGCTGGTTGTTTTCTTCTTCCTCCATTGTAAATTGAATGTCCGGGAAGACGGCGTTTAGACGTTCCTTGAATGTCAGCACCTGATCTCGCTCAATTACGACGAAGGTTTCGTCCATATACCAAGCCCAGAATTTCGGTCTGTGGTATCTGAAAACCGAAGAGTCCAACCGTTACAGGATCGCCTCTGCTATGAGTCCGGAAATAGGCGAACCTATGATTCTGCCGTATAGCTGCTCGTAGATGGTTCCGTTGAAGGTAAAGTACGTCTTGATACAAAACTTTAAGAGTTCGAGGATTGGGCGTGCCCGAGAGGATTCTCCGTTTCATCCTATTTCTCTCGTAGGAGTAGTTGGATAATCTCGATGACCAGGTCCTGTGAAATAGAAGTAAAATGGGACGTGACATCAAAGGAAACCATAATATCGGTTGGCTGAAGGCTTACCCCTTTAAGTTTCTCCAATAATTGTGTTGATGATCTGACTGTTGTGTCTGATGGTTGCTCCTGGCCTGTGCGCAACTCCAACTCCAAGTGGGATGAGTGAGTATGTGCGCAAGACCATGACTATGTTATCATTACCTATAATTAGGGATTCTCGAGGGAATCCGAAACGTCAGAAAAATTAAGCCTTTGTTCCAGTGATCGCATCTTCTTCTGAATTATTTTGTTTGTTGAGGTGCGTCGTGTTAGTGCGTCTAATGTGTCGCCTGCTTCGGCAATGGCTTCCTTGCAATTCATTGAACGTGTTTTGATTTCAAGAAAACTTGAGTTTAGAACTACTGTTTTCTAATGCAAACGTGCATTTGAATATGATACTCTGGATCGGTCGGCCAACATTCTATTTAAAAAAAATCAATTATTGTTTAGCCCTGAAGCATTTTTGCTCAGTTTATCAGATAAAGTCCAGCAAAGTCAACCTGCAAGCAAATTTGAACCGGATTAGTCTACTGTAGTACTCGTTCTCTACACTTTACATAATAAGTATAAATTATGCAGGGTTAAGTATCATTGGCGTTTTATGCATCGATTTAGATGGGATCCATAAGCATAGCTGGCGGAGCAAGTTGCGGTGAAGTTATCCTCCCCTGTCATTCATATACGAATCGCGGACGAGAAAGAGATACGATTTAAAGCTGCATTCAGTTGGACATCGAGATCGATGCCCTAGTATTTTGGCCGGAAAATTCTGTGCTCGCTGTTATGATCGGAAGTATTCAGGCCTTTTTAGCTTTTAGCATGTGTGTAATTGGTTGGTTATTCCAATCTTCGTGAGTGTGTTGAATAATATTTTTACCAGGAGTAATTTTTACGTCGTTCATTTGGCTTTTTGGTTTGGTTGTAAATTTAAGATCATAGGCAACACAGAGCTGCCCATTTCCTACTGGGTCGATTTTTGGCCCTAATCACATACAGACATGTATATTTGGAGAAAAAAGTGTAAAGTCATAAAGCGTGCGATTGGTGATTCAGAGATCTTTTTCCACCCTCTCTTCCTGTGAATGCATGCCTGTGTCCGCAATCTTTTCACAGCATGCAATTCACTCTAAATCCGTTAGCGTGCTCCTACGATAGATAGCATTTGACCTGTTTTAGGCACTCTCTCACGGTCGTACATTTGCGTCTTCTTTAACCATAGTTCTTTGGGAAAGAATAATGTATATTTTGTAAATGTTCTCAACTGGTTCCACAGTTCGCCTTCAGACAAATGAGAGGGCTGCAAAAAAAGAAATAACTCAAAACGGTGACTGACACCAGACACAATGTTTCTATAGACCACGTATGAATCATCTTTTTATTGCTATTGAAGAAAAGTAAATTTCACTCAAAAAATTGTCTCGCGATGCGTGTTTCTCGCAACAACTTGTTTTTCACGACACCGTGCTAAAAGCCAGATAAATCTGGAATAAACGAAGTAGGACACGTCAGAGTCGCTGGAGAAAGATACTATAATTTGCGAAGAGAGGTAATTTATAATCATCCGAAAAGTATATTCACTAGCAATTACGGTCGCAGGTGCTGTTATGACTTCGTGTGGGCGAGTGATGCACCTTGCACCACACCATCCGGTGATGAATCAAACAGTGTTCACGTGCGGCATACACTGATGGTGTCCGGTTTTTCACATAAAATACCGGTGTTTTGAGCCAAGAATTTAATCCAAGATATGACAGCGTTTTCCGCGAACTTAATCGGTGCAGCTGCCCATTTGAAATACACGCTAGCCTGTGACCTTCAAAAAGGACTGAAGTCATTCAAGTTACTTGCACAAAACAATAAATTTGCTGTTTAAAATCTAGCAACTTGGTTAACCCGTAGTTTCAATGGCTGCCAACTAAATAAATGACCAATCCTGTATTGAGGACTGTGAGTGTCTTGCTTTAAAATATGGCCTGCAACAGACTTAGAAACTTCAGACATCGCACCGCTTCACAAAACAGAGTGCTGATATATAGGCTAAGACGTTAAACCTTAACACCTACAATTATTCAGGCCCTGGTTCCTTATGAGATTGAAGAGAAAAGGGTGGAAAGGCGAGAGAAGATGGAACATTATATTGTTTACAGCGAGGAAGGGGAAAAGTGCCAATTGGTCTTGCAAGGCGTCTGACCTTGGGGCCGGCGTCGTCACGACCGCCGCGCGCGAGGCGCAATTCCAAGTGAGGTTTAAGAGCCGTTAGGCCAGGGGACAGAGAGAGAGTAAGTCCATTGGCTAGATCAGCCGGTGATTGGTTGGACACCGTGTGGGTGGATAGCGTATGGCTCGACACCGTTGATGGACACCGTGGGTGGCCTGTGTCTCGCAGCAGTCGCAACGACCTTGAGGTCCAGACAGATTGAGATCACGAGAGGAAAGCCAGACAACGAGCAGGAAACGACCCACTTCAGATATGCCGATGTACGGCAGAACATATGATGGAAGCCTTAGTACGGAAGGCCTTCACAGCCATTAATTAAAACTGAAGAGGATGGGCAACATTATTAATAATTCGATCGGCCAATTGCTAGACCGTTGTTAGGTGCCACTGTATTATAATTTCAGCTTAAAGGCATAGGAAACACCAGCAGCTGAAGTGAGCATCCCGAAAGTACGTTTTAAAATCAACAGGTCTTTTTTAAATAAAAGGCTGGAAAAATAACCAAGAGCAGCAGATAATGATTAGGAGAACGCAGCCATCTGTCAATCCCCAGGTTAGTGCTTGAATTATCCGAAGGATATAATGTAGGAGGTTAAAATTAATATCGAGAGATAGCGGAAAGAGGACGCCTCGTTGGGCAGGACATCTAAGGATTTAGGATCGGGAGAGGGTCGCAAGCGGAGAACGCACTACATGGACTTCAGATTTTACAGTAAAATGCCGTTGGCTTGTGGTGGTCCCTGAATATTTGTGACTTATAACATTCTCGCACCAATTTTCCTTTATTTTCCCTGCACTCTAAATGCACTGACAATACCACTGGAATATTATCCCCGAGGATACCGTTATTCAGGTTGTACCCATTTACCATTATATTTTAAATATCGTCACACTTGAGTTATTCTGCCTTCTCGTACTGTTGATTTTGGTCTTGGTTATTGTTTGAGGATTAGAGATCGCTTCACTCCGACAGTGCGTTAGTTCCCTACCCACAGGCTTACGACCATGCTGAGACCTGGGCCAGACAACCATTCAGAAGCTGCGGATGTATCTGCCTTCTGAGAGGATGACGAACTACCATACCATCAGCACAGGTCATCAGTATGAAGGGAGACTAGGTCACGAGATAAGACAGCCCCTTGAAGAACTCCTCGCGGCTGGCGTACAGAACTCAACCCGCTAACCGCGAGAGCATCTCCCCTGTCTCATCTGCGCATGGCAACCAGCGTCCTACCCGTGCAGGCGCCCGCATTCAGGAGACGAGAGGAAACCCAGCTGCTTAATTACCCCCACCCATTAACCCCCCCCCTCCCGCCCAACCTGACGATTATATAAACATTGCAATTAACTGACCAGTTTTATCCCCCATGTCATGTACCGGCCTGATGATGAATGACCGAAAACAATTGTTTGTCAATACGACTTTCAAATATAAAAGTAAATCTGGGTACTTTCATTTCCGAACAAAAGTGTGTCTTTATATTTTTGGGCAAATTAAAAAAAACTTGTCAAAATTTCCCATTTTAGTTTTTACGTTACATTGGAAAAACTTAAAATGCACTAAGACTTGTCAGCTGAATAAATAATTGAAACGTTTTCTAAAGAAAGAGATTTTCTATTTTCTGTCGAAATTCAAAAGCCAATTGTGTTCAATATTTTAAATGAATAGCGCTAATATGTTTAAAATATTCCGACGATTATATAAAGGCTGCAATTAATTTACCAATTTTATTCCCCATGTCATGTATTGGCCTGACAATGAATGACCGAAAACGACCGTTTGCCAACCCGACTTTTCAACTCTGCATATGTTGGGAAAGTTTGTGGAATTTCGTTTATCGCATTTTACCAATTAAATATGACAAATGAACTTTTCCCCTAGGTAAGATACAGCGCTCTCGGCCGAACCGCATTCAGACGTTTAAATCAAGGACAAGATGGCCTAAGGAAAAATTAAAGGCTGAGGATTGGTCAAGAAATACATATGCGTACGCACACCAACTCATATGTAAATCCCATCGAGCAGAATGGACGACAAGAGGAACATTGTTTAGGCTACTACATCTGGCCTTGAATGTAAATAGCAGGGGACCGGAAAACTTGGAGGCGAACGGCGTGCTTATGTCTAAGGCAACTCGTTTCGTAAGTTTTAATAGTGCACAATGGCTGGCAAATGGTTTGGGTCTTAAATACGATGATATTTGTGAGTTTTGTCATCCTTGCTGAAAGCCTACCGTCCAGAATCCAGAACTTCATGAAGGACAAGGTGATAAGAGGTGCCATGGCAGGGTCTAGCTGAAAACAGAAAGACTGGCATAGTCAGGAGTAGGCAGTGTTTGTGCAATGAGAGGTGATCAAAATCGTTTGACAGTTCGCTTCACTTCTTGTTGAGATTGAGGGGACATGAACCACGTGCTGACTCTAGTACTTCTGACATAGACACGTACCTATAGCAGCAGCATCTTAGTCCGTACAGCTTGATAGATCAAGTTGAAAGTGCGGAAACCAAGGCAAATGAGGCTTTGCTCAGGACACCCAGTTCTATTATTATCCAACTGCTAATCGCCTTTACCTCACACAGACAGGAGAGTGCATACTGGGTGCGCGTCCTTAAAAGAGGATACGCAGGCAGTACTTAAAGTATACTATCTACTAGCTTCAGTAAGCATATTTTTTTATAATTAACACTTATATCCTAAGCAAGCACCTATAGCAACAGCGTCTTAGTCCGTCAGCTCGAGGGATCGAGCTGAGAGTGCGGAAGCCAAGGCAAGCCCAGCTTGCTCAGGCCCCAAGGATGTACTTTCCCGGAACAGTTGAACCCAGATTTGACTTCCTTATTCAGATCAAGGTTATATGAACCCTAGTGAAGGCTCAGTCAGCGTCAACGCTGACAAATGGTGGCACCAGTGATCGCATCTTCGTCTTCTGGTGGCACCAATGTCAGCACCAGTACTGCTACTTTTCTTGTTGAGATTGAGGGTATATGAACCCTGTGCTGACTTTAACCAGCGTCAATTCTGAGTTACAATACAGACTGAAATAATACCAGCGAACATATTACTCAGCTGCACCCTGATAGTAACATTAGAAATAGCAGTAGTGGTTGTTAGCAGAACGAACCCTGGCTTCTTAGAATCAGGCTAGACACCTACTATAGGTGAGTGGGGGTAGACAGTGCAGTAGTACCGGTGCAAAGTCTATTGTAAGTTTATGCTAAATTTAGGCAGTGTTTACGGCTGCGGCCTACGCCCTCTCTCTCGACTTTGTCTTGTCGCCGTTTAAATGCAGTTGAGAGAGTTAAGAGTGGGGTAGGTAGTGACGCGCCTACTATCACTATACCTGACCACAGTCACCGTCCCAGGTCTTGAGCAAAAGGTGGACATCTTCGCTTGTAGTGGTGGTCGAAATAAATAACACACACACGCACGACAGTTCCCCCGTCGATTTCGACGATGGGCACCACGCGCTCCAACAAGCCGCAGCACACGCTGAAGCAAGCCGCAACTGACACAAAGGCGAGCTGGGCAAGAAATACGTAAGCGACAGCTAGCAAGAGCAACGCAGAGAACTGGCGCGAGGAAAAACAGGAGTTTAGGCAGACTTGCGCAGAATCTACCCACTCGCTTGCCACTCCCACCTCCGTATCCGGTGTAAAGACAAAGTCAATAAGACCGGGGATGAGGGAGGGTGTAGACGGCTGGCGCGATAAACACTCAGCACGCGCACACTTGACACAACCATCTCGCTAGGTATGCTCCCGACAGCGCGGGAGCACCATAAAGGCCACATTAAGAGGGAGCCATTGCAGCCTGACTCTCAGTTCTCCCTCTCCTCCCGCACGCACACACAGACAAACGCGTACAGTTCGAGCAGCCACGTAGGGGGTCCGAGTTTTCCCGTCAGTTGGCAGACCCTCCAAGCCACGGCTTTTAGCGCACCGTGATAGATTCAGACGCATTCAGATTTATTATAGTGAGGGAAGAAACGCGCCGAGGTCGACCTCACTCTCTCTCCCATCGCATAGTGGCCGCCTAGCTTTTCGGGCACCCGCAGTGGGGCCTGAAACTCAGTGGGAGCGCGAGCGCAGTCACCAACAGGGAATCAGAAGTGAGAGAAATTGCCAGCGCCTTCCAGGCCGCAGGGACCGTGGTTGGCTGAAGACTGGCTTTGCATGTGCATACAGACCATTGGATCTCAGAAGGGTGAGAGCAGCCCTGCATGAAGCCTGGGCCAACACCCTCCCTAGAGGAGTAACCAGTCAGTAAACGACCGAAAGGCACTACCCATGCTCCGTTGCCGGTCGGTGTCCGTGGGCGAGGCTGAAAGGAGAGCAAGAGACAGGAGAGCAAGACACACACACACACACACAAGCGATCTGGTTCTAACAGCGTGTACCAAACTACCGTGAGAGCGAATCGCACTTCACCCCAGGCCCGAAATGTACTGAGCAACGATTTAAACGCATTAAATTTATATTAGTACGAGGAATATGCTCAACTCTTTTTATGGAGACTGCGTAAGAGAAATTTCGGAAAAAAACTTTCCACTGGGGGGGAAGGGCAGGTAGGCGGATGAGAGTAACCTAGACGCAGGTATTACCAATGATCCAATCATAGAGCTCGCGGATGGGACGGCCCGCGGTGCGTTCGAGTGCCCGGAGAACCTGACAGAGGATGAGACCACGAATACCACCACCGTCCAGGGAAAGGACGCGATATCCCCACTTGCTGCACCGGAAACCCTCTGCGTCAGTGTGCTTTGGGGGTTTGCTATGTGTTTCTAGACATTGGGGCGAGGAACCACCTTCGGCACTACTGATCACATTGGATGGTGTACGGGCAGTCGGCGTGGCCGTCTCATCTCTAGTTCGGTCGACACACACACACAAATGTAAAAAGCAGGGGATCAAAAAACTTGGAGACGAACGGCGTGCTTATGTCTAAAGCAACTCGTTTGGTAAGTTTTTAATAGTGCGGACTCGCAGGCAAATATTCTAGGTCTCGAATACGAGGGTTTTTGGGAATTAAGTCATCCTCACTGAGAGCTAATCGTCTGGAATCTTGGACTTCCTGAAGGACAAGGTCATAAGCTGTGCCCTGGCTGGGTCCAGCTGAAAACAGAAAGATTCGAATAGTCATGAACAGCCACTGTTTGAGCGATGAGAGGTGATCAAAATCTTTTGACAATTCGCTTCACTAATAAGTGCGTCTGCACGTGCTGTTACGACTTTCATGTGGGCGAATGACCCGCCTCACACTGGGTGGGTATGCACCACATCATCCGGTGATGAATCGAACAGCGTTTATCTGCGCCATTCACTGACGGTGTCCAGTTTTTCACATAAAACACCGTCGTTTCGAGTTAAGAATTTACTCCAAGATCGGACACCGTTTTCGTGCGAAGTTAATAGGTGCAGCATCCCAGTTGACAGGTTTTGAAATGCACACTGCTATGTGACCTTCAACAATACCCAAATACATCGAAGTTTTTAAAAAAACGGCAGATGGGCTGTTAACTTTCTAGCAACCTGGTACCCACCGTAGCCTGCATGATTAACTGATCCTGTATTGAGGACTGTGGGTGACCTTATTTGTAACATATCCTTTATAACGATTACATTAGATAAGCATTTGGAAACCCTATTTGAGGTAAGGTGTGCTGTAACGGTGGCACTAAGTGGTGTCCCCATCTTATTACGACCTTTGGAATCCCCAAGGAGTTACCCAACAAGAAGGACGTAAAATTTGAAGCCAACTGAAGGATGGTTAATTACAAATTGTTCGCATCCCAGGTATGTTTTAAGGTAGAGAAGTAGAAGGCTTTCTATCATCGGAATCATAATCATTACGAATTGAGGCAAATTTGCAGAAAGTTCTGCCACTGGTTTATTTAAATGCTTGATGGATAACCTCGTGAAGGACATACCTCACATTTGCGCATATGCTGATGATATATTAATCACAGGCCCGTCCGAAAACAATCGTTTGGACACTCTGAATTTAAAGTAGATTTCATATCTGATGAAAGGTTGGGGATTGGAGGATTAAACGCATACTTGCGGTTGTTTATTTTGTTCATTGGGTTGACTTGAGGTGCAAAACGTTGTTTACCAGAAGTTAGTTCCGTTCAGATCAGAATACTGGGAAAAAATAGAGGCAAAAATGGGCAAAATCCAGCATTTGTTGACATCCGAGGAACTATCTATGCTATTAAACGCTGTGGAAAAGAACTTCTTGTGTGTGCATGTTGCACTATAAAATAACCTTCCTGAGGAGCAGAAACGTTTTAATTATATCTGTTCAAATATCGAAAAAAATTGTTTTGCGTCCATGAAATTGATATTAGTGTATTAAGAAGATAGTGCATTAATTTTGGGAAACGAAGAGTGTAATAAGTTTAAAAAATTATATTTTGCATAGCTGCAAAGTTTTGCTTCATAAAATCGAGTAATAAACTTTTAAGTTTTTTCTTTGCTTAAGCCCATATTAAATTAATATTTCATATTTGAGGGGTTACAGGCAAGGAATGTGCTTGAGAACTTTATCAGTATATGGCAACCAACTTAATTGCACAATCGATATGAAGTCGGAGACAGTTAACATAACAAACTTTTGACAGAGTCGTTACGGGACATTGCTAAAACAGTTTTTTTCAAAAATTGCCGTTGATATTATTGCCACTCTGCTTTGCATTTGTTACTATAGAACTTACTCAAGAAGTTAACAAAAATGCTTAAAACTGTTCCGTTTATAATAAAACATTTGGCTCTTTCATTTATAACAGAAGAGATATCCCTAATTGTTAGGGAAATCAATCCACTGGCCAAAATTTATATTCTGATCTTGACTTTATCATAAAAAATACTAAAGTACGCAGAAATCAGTCGCCAAAATATATAAGTAAAGCTTTTTTCAAGAGTTAGCTTTTTGTAATGGGTTCACATGATTGCGTGGTTCTGAAAGTATGGCATACAAAGACAGCTGCATGAGAAAAAATGTTTATAAGCTGGTTATTCACGTGGAAGCTTTTAAGATTTATCTTATTTTGAAGGTTTGGGTAAGTACATAGAATATAATCATTATTCATGGTCAATTGACTTACGCCAGTGAAAATTGTAAAGTCTTTATTAGAATTTCAAGGAAGGTACAAATATCAAAATGATTAGAAAAAATATGGTGTAAGGTAATTACTCTTAGTATACAAAAAATGGTACGCTTACAATTGTATCGGTGTACCGTCCACCGTCGCGTAACTCACAGTCAGACTATAGTCTGTTAGAAAAGCTAGAAACATGTGCTAGAAGATCCGAGGTCATGCTTATGGCCAGCTTTAACGCTCCAGATATCGACTGTTATTTGAGCTCTGCGCTCGGCTCAGAAGTAATTTTTTATCGCCGACTCCTACGCACAGTGCAAACATCCTTCCTAACGCAACACACCTATGTCCGACTAGAAGGGCAACAAGCCAATTGCTTGAATCTTGTACTGACAAAAGCACCTGACAGCATAGACGTCGTAAATATTTTACCTCCTCTTGACAAAAGTGACCACATAGTACTACAATAGAATTATTCCCTCCTCTCTGTGCCTGATCTTGGTATGATTATCGGACACAACGTCTGGCGTGGAAGTGTTACTCAAACCAAAACCACAGTGAGTAGGATGGACTGAAAGAAAACATTCACCGGGTACGTTCATGGTGATTGTTCGGCATTCAAAGCCATTTTACACGAAATAATTACCAAATTCTGCACTATCCCACAAAAGAAAGAAAGAATCAGGCCCCGTCAGCCTTGGTTTAGACGAGATTACCCCCATTGACTCGGTTGCCCTCGCAGAAGCTATTATTCTGCGAGAACTGCTACATCTCCAACAAACGAAGTTGTCAGGATCGGACGGAATACCTCCAAAGCTATTGAAAGAGCTAGCCGTTGAGTTAGACGAACCCCTATACTTACTCTTCCGAGCTTCTCTTAATACAGGCCAATAGCCACCCGATAAGACGGCATTCATAAAAGTGGGAGCCGGGCGTCCACAAACAACTGCAGACCAATCAGCCTCATTTCAATGAAGTGAATAGTAAAACGCGAGCTGATTAATTCTTGGAGCAACATCGACATACCTCTGACAAGCAGCACGGACTCTGCGGAAGGAGATCCTGCTTGACTAATCTGCTCTATTCACTAGAACAACGGGGTCGAGCGCTCGATAATGGAAATACGTTGCATGCAGTCTAAGAAGACTTCAAGAAGGCATTTAACACCGATTCTTATACAAGCTCAGTTGTATAGGGGTAAGAGCAACCTTTACAGTGGATCAAAAACCACTTGACTGATTAATCCCAGACGGTATGTTTTGGTGATCAGCGGTCGGCAAAAGTTGCGGTTGAGAGTGAGGTTCCCCGGAATTCCGTTCTTGGTCTCATCTTCCTCCTTAGGCAGGTGGCGAGGCGCTGATGAACTGCGGTTCGATGAAGTGCTTATGACCCATCTGATAGACACCAGTGGT
>JAYGXS010000005.1:8933387-8949988 GCA_036362985.1 Ligula intestinalis
CTTCGAAGATCCAACGACGAACTCTTACCCTTGTAGCTTTGTGCTAAAGTATAGGGGGTCCCAGAAGTAACTGACCCTTCTGATTTGCCAATAAAACAAAAACTATTAATGCTAGGATATTTAAACTTGTTTTATTCGAAAGAAAAACCTATTTATGCTTTATTAGAACTAGGTTTTGAATTAAATACCTTTTAAATAATGGCCATGATTGTTTTGACAACTTAGGGTTCGTTTCTTTGTCGTTTTTATAACGCTCCTTAGTGTTTCAGGCGATAGTTGTCTGATTTCAGAAAAAATGTTGTTTTTACGATCTTGCAGATTTGTTACATAAACACTTGACTTCAGGTAGCCCCATAAGAAGAAATCGCATGGGGTCAAATCTGGAGATCGAGGGGGCCAAGGAATGTTACCAAATCGTGAAATCAAATGACTTGCAAAGCCCTCATTTAACAATGTCATAGTTTTATCTTGCTGTATGGGCCTTGGCTCCATCCTGTTGGGACCAAGTATTGCGTAGGCCATGTCTCTCAATTGCAGGACTTAGAAATTCGCTAATCATAGTTTGGTATCGTTCACCATTAACTGTTACTGTTGCGCCATCATTATTTTCAAAAAAGTATGGGCCAATCACATTGGAAGCAGTTATTCCGCACCACACAGTTACACGAAAAGAATGCAGCGGCCTTTCTTGAATTTCTCTTGGATTTTCATCGCACCAAATTTAATAATTATGTCTTTCGAATCAAACAAGTTTCAATATGCTAGCGTTAATAGTTTTCGTTTTATTAGCAAACCAAAAGGGTCAGTTACTTCTGGGACACCCTGTATATGGAGATAAGCGGTAAGGCAAACAACTACTTTGGTTTGGATGTTAGGGTTAGAACACGGGAATGTATCTGTAACTTAAGACTACCCTTATTTCAAGGGGGAGGGGTTCGTGTCTCAGTCTTTCACGGGAAAATAGGCCATCCTTGGGAGAATATCACACAAATCTGAAAGACTAGGTAAGTGAACAGTCAGCATTTAATGACATATCAGCACTATAGATTGTACTTCCTAATGACTGGAAAAACAGGTCTATTACTGCAGCCGCATGGGATGCTGTGAACGGAGACGTCTCTTACTTCTAGTCTTTCGTGGTGGTTTGATGACCAATAGGGTGAGAGCTAAGATGGTTAAACCTAACACCTACAATAATTCAGGCCATGGTTCCTTAGGAGATAGGAGAAGTCTTGGGAAGGCAGTGTAGACGGATCATTATATTGTTTACAGAGTTACGGGAGAGTTGCCAATTGATCTTGCAAGGCGTCCGACCGTTAGACCGGCGTCGCCGCGACCGCAACTCGCGGGGCGCAATTCCAAGTGTCCTCTAACCACAGTCATCGTGAGCGGCCACCGAATACTCGCTTTGTCTCGATAGACTGATGGTGATTGGTTTGCTTTGGCGAAATGAAGCCGTGTGTGTCAGTAGATGGCTCAGACCACTGAGCGAGAACGAACAGGGGGTGCTGAGACTTAGCACCTAACCGCAGGCGGCATTAGGTGCGCAGGGCAAAAACACTGTCCATCAGACCTTGGGTTTCAAGTGGCTGCTAGGGCCACTAGAGGCCCTCACACGAGTATACTCAATCGAAGGTACTCTGCTGCTAAGCTACCCGCGAATGACTCATTTTAATAGGTACCATAGGAACCACCAGATAGGCCAGTTAAAACACGTGCGAACACGACCGTAACAAGTTTTTTAAGCATTGCGCTGACGACCTTCCCCTCTCCCCCCCCCCTATCAAACGCATCTCGAACCCAGTGGATGCTTATCCACCCTCCCGGTCTTTGGAAACTGTGCCCAGAGCAGCGGCCATACTTTCGCAAACATGCTTGACCGGCGAGCTAAACCGGTGGTTGAGGAAACCATATGACTAATCCAGATTCCCCTCCTCACCCTCTCCAAACAAAAGTTCTATGGAGAGAAACACACGCAATCCCGAAAGTAGCCCAGACTAATGCCGATTGGCTTCCCAGTGTACCAAAATATTGACTCACAGTACTTGTCTTCTTGTACTTGCTATGGGTGCGGTCATGTCTGCTCTAGCCAGTCGGTCACGAACTGTACCGCTCAACATGTGACGATCCACGGCAACATATGTGGACTGCTTAGCCTAATCTTCCTTTCAACGACGGAGAGCACATATCGAAAGTCCAAGAACCACTTCCTTATCTTGACGAGCTCTGTTGAGCCAAGTTTTACGTTGGTCGCCTCTTCCACACCTCCAGGCAGACAATAGCGCCGGATCGAGAGCAGCAATACTGAGTTCGTGAGGTGGATGACAAGGGACGTGCTCAGTCGTTTTATTCGATGGCCTAGAATATTCTTGCGTTTTTCCTGCAGTCAGTATGGACTGTTTCATGGGAGACTTAGTCGGTGTACTTCAGTTGCATTATGCTCCCCAGGTAGTGGTAGTAAAATACCGGCAGTTTTCACACATCTCCCACACGCACAGCCCCATTCATAATTGTTATGTCCCCCAGTTGTACGTTGCGAAGAGAAGAGAAACAGGCTAGTGGAGAACAGTTTACCGAAACAGTCCCTGTGTAAACATCAGCTTCCGTGCGTGTGCCTCAACTTCTCAGCGTTCTTGTCGGCAGCGTTGACTCGTCTGCAGTTTGTCCTGTGTGTCGGCAGCAGAATGCTGCCTCCCCTGTGCGCTCTCGCATTCAAGGACAATCGGTGCTTGCCCACGTTGTCTCTTCTTATTGGTCCATTGGGGCAACCATCGGGTAGCTGGTGGATCTCTTAGGGAAACGCTGCACTTCGCAGCTTTCTTACCCGTGTTCACGGCGCTCTGGGAGTGCGCGCTTACGTCTTCTCGTGGCCCTTTGTCAAGCGTGACCTCAGGATGACTCACGTGCTGGGCTATCCTAACAATGACCATAGCGAAGAACCGACCGGACAGATGCATAGTGCACGCGAATCTTTGTGGCGATAGATATTTTCCTTCAGAGTTTTAGGCACTTTCTACGGCTCGAGAAAACTCGGCGGCAGCATCGATTCAGGAGGCATTTTCGTCCTTACTCTATCCACTCGGCAGCAACCTCGCTCCGTAGTACAGTTGTCGCCGGCTATTAAGCCCACCTCACGCCCAGACCAAATTGGGCTTAATAAATGGCGGGCCCATTAAGCGGAGAATCCTAGTTCTTGATAAACAAACGCAGGATAGGCAAACTGGCGAATCAGCTGTATGCAACAGACCAAATCGTTTCGGGTGGCAATGGCCAATGATAAAATTACTAGGATTTATATCCTCTCATCGATGTGCACATATGCGTGCCAATCTCGACCCCTATCGAGAGTGCGAAAGAAAAACTGGATGGATGCAGGCCGTCAGAACGTCAATTTCCAAAATCTGACAACCACCTTTGTTTCCAGTCAACCAAGCAGAACCTGTCCGCGTACGCTAACGAATTACTTCTTACAGGCTAATCTGTGAATGCACGCCGAGATACACGAGACCAACCTAAAGATCAATACTTGTGGGCCTTTTATAAACACACAATCATTAGAAACAAGGTGCGTCACCGATAAATCGAAAATACTCCGGTGGAAAGTAGCTAACCGTATAAATGCAAGCCATTTCTGGCCTACTATCTAGTCATACTCAACCTTGGTTTTAGATACTCCAAGGGTTTAAAAATGGACATTAAAGAGCTACAACGCTTTACCATTAAGCCCTAAGACGCTGTCCTGGTAATGAAGATCGAGAATATTAATTAGAAGGGAAGTTTCTTTCACCGATCTAGAATAGCACTAAACACGCGCGTCTCATCGTGACTTGGGGTCCAGTCTTGAGTTTCCTCTCTCTCATTGCAAGTAATTGGTTTTACAAATTGATTTCTCATTGGCTGAGTCTCACTTTCGAGGATCAGTTGTCCAATCTCCTCAGCGCATATATTCGTTTCACTAAGCAGTAGGTACAAAATGGGACGTATGTTAGGCTATCTTATCAATGTTCTAATAAACGGCAGCAGCAGTTAAGAAGTGCACCTCATATACCCCTAGTCATAGCATTTTTTCATACGGAAACGGTGGTTATAGGAGTTTATGCGTGGAGAATAAGGATTAGCAGTGGAATATACTTTAATAACTGCTATATGCGTTGTTATTTTATTGTATTTAGAAATCTTGTTGATTTCTATTGGTGGACTTTCCTAATTTACATTATCGTTTACCGTATTGTGGAAAAACCCGATTATCAAAATTCAGGTTTCTTAAAGTTCCTAAAAATGGTGGTCAGGAGGTCATCTACTTCAACTTACCTGATGTCCAACTTACCATTCCGGAGCTAGATAAGCAAATTTGGTGGCACGATGCGCCACGCAAACCTGCAACTTACATGCGGAACAACCTACTACCATCGTCCACGGGAAATAAGTTCAACTACATTTGTCCACTTTCCACTTATTTCTAAAAATTTCCTTTTCTGCCTATCCTATTTCTCCAGCCCCAAAATACCCTATAACCACCGTTTCCGTAAGACAAAATGCTGAAACTAGGGGTAGATGAGGTGCACTACTTAAACTACTCTTGCCCAAAAATCTCCTTCAAGGAGTGTATAAATGAGGATGTACAGCTAGTGGGGGTTGGTACGTAGTGCTTGCGTTAGATTTATTTTGTGTTCGTCTGTCCATAAGGCAGAACAAATTGAAGGTGCTTGAGTTCTGTGGGTGTTGAAGTAAGTAAACGTGATGCTACGCGTAACCTCAGGGGAGGTAAATATTTATGTGCCCGCGTCGCTCGCGTCGAAGTGCACTTTCTCAAAGGCCAACCGATACGGTTTTCGACGTTTGGATCAGCCAATCACAGTTGTTGCGAAACCTGCGTTCTGGCCGATGACGAATAGAAAGCCTACACGCGTGTACGCTATTTCTCTGGGCCGCAGGGATTCCTGCTACTATGCTTCACTTCGGATCACGCAGCTCCCGTGGAAGGTCGTGCTCTCCGTAGTCAAATCTCTTTCCATCTATGCGTCGTTCCTCTCTGTACACAATATACCGTTCCTACTACTCTGGCCATTATCGATTTTTTATCTACTAAGTAACCATGGTCTGAAAACCAGAGTTTCCAGGGTTTTATTTACTTAAGCCCTTGCGATATCCTAACTCTAACGACAGCTCGATAGTCGATTTCGACGGGGTCCACCCTGTGCTCCACAGAAGGGTGAGGCAGGGGCGGTGATTGACCGCTTTCGCTCTCTCCCCCCTCTCTCTCTCTCTCCCTTTCTCTCTTCCTCCAACCATATGTGACCAGTGTAAAGGCAGAGTCAAAAAGACCGAAGGTGGGATCGAGCGCAGGTGGCTAGCGCGGCCCCCGAGTGCCACGATGCCCCCCTCTCATGCTCCGCATTTGTAATGGGAGCGCAACCTAAATAATGACGCCAGCCGTGCCCTGAACTGGCCTCCGCATTGGTCCAGCGCATTTATCACGCGGTCCGTTTAGAGGACACTAATCATAACCCCCCTAAGACAATCCCTAACATAAACATAAACCGTAGCCATGATTTTAATCCTTAACATACCCTAAACATGAACCTTCCAGTTAACCCTAATTCAAACCGTCAACTTAGAGATATCCCAGACCTCAGCCCTGCCCCGAAGCCTAAACTCAAACCTTATCCTAACCCTGGTATCCCTAGAATTGCGCGTAAATCGCATATATTGCGGCGGTTCCGTTTAGTGCAGGAGCATACAAGCAATCCATACCGGTTTTTGAGTTGAAAATAGTCAACTTCAGCGGAATAAGTACTTAATTTTTTCAGGAATAATGAGTAGTATAATGCTGAGGGCTCTCGTCATTTGTTCTGAGAAAACGCGGGCTAAATGAAGCATGAACAAAAAGCAATTTGTGACGATTCGGACTCCAACCGAATCCGAGGGTTCGAAAAATCAAACGCAAAATGAATCCAAATTCGGTCAAGTTTGTCAAGCGCTAGTCGGATGCGAAAATTTGAATCTTAAATCTGAAGAAGTTCTTTTTTGGGATAGCATAACTTGAATTAGTGGATTTTTTGAGGTTGGCGCCCCAACTCGTCTTCGTACTAACAAGAAAAATGCAATGAACAACTTAATGCACTTACAAAAGATTGCGGAACTTCCATTCAGAACTCTACCGAGTTTCTGCAGAACATAAGGGAAATCACAGTCTCCGATGATGAGGTAATGGTCTCCTTCGACGTAGTTTACCTATTTACTTCCATACCACTTGATGTAGCAAGGCAATGCGCAGAAAATCCCTGAGGACCTATGAAACGAAGGTTCCTGGAGGACACTTTGCCTCGAAACTTATTTTTCATTTGATCATCAAGATTATCAACAATTAAAAGGAGCTCCAATGGGGTCACCCATATCTGGATTCCTTGCCAAAATAACGATTTAGAAACTACAGGGTACCCCACAAAAAAAACCCTACGTTTGTGATTGTTACGGCGGCCGGACCGCCCATGCCGTCACGATCGATGGCGGAGAAAACAGAACACCTGGGCCACATCCGAAGTGAAGCCGCCCCCGTTGGTTCGCACCCGCATTCATGTCGCCCACGCCATGTTCCGCTCAGTGGTGAGGAGCACCCACACAACGTGGGTGGTGGTCGCAGAGGAGAAGGTTCTAAAATGCCCACCTGCACATTCAAGTCAACGTGAAATTTGTAAAGAACTGGGATTGTCAAAAGTGTTTGTGCACAGAACAATTGCAAAATCCAATTTAAAATGTTTTCGACGTATTCAATGCCATGTTTTAACTGAAGCACACCAGCAAGCTTGAAAGACAAAGTGTCATGCCATGCTTCAGTGCTTCGGTGAATCAGAAAAATGGAAACAAGTGTGGTTCTCAGATGAATCATCATTCTGCTTGTCTGTAACACTGAATAGGCAAAATGAACGCATATATCTCGCAGTGGAAGTCAAAACTGATATTCCTGATGAAGATTTGCTGGTGGAGATAGACAAGCAGCAAAAATCTATCATGTGCTATGGTGCTGTTTCCTGGTAAGGCAAAACAGACCTCTATTTTATTGAAAGAGATGCTGCTGGCCAGGAGGGTGTTGCACCAAGTCGGAGAACGAAAAAAACTGTAAATCAAGTTGTTTACAGAGAGGATATGTGCCCGCAGATGTTTACAGGTATTGATCAAGTAATGCAGGGAGAACCCTGGACGTGGCAGCAAGATGGTGCAAAGCCACACACTGCCAATGACACTGTCGCCTGGCTCCGAGTTAACACTCCATATTTCATCACACCCCAGCAATTGTCATCCAAGAGCCCTGACCTGAATGTAATGGACTTTTGCATTTGGAGTGTACTCTTACAGGAGGTTCAGAGACGAAGAATAGGAATCACTGATATTGAGTCAATAAAACATGTGTTGATGGACACATGGAACAGCATCCCTATTGATGTCATTCGTCGAGCAGCTCAGAGCTGGATGGATCGCTTACGTCGCTGTTCTGCAGTTAATGGACAGCATTTTGAGCGGTATTTGTAACTTGTTATTAGGTAACAGTTTGTTAATTACACAATAAAGTTATGAGTTATAATTGTTATCAATAATTTTATTTTTCTAACAGTATAAACATTATCATAAATTTAGGGGTTTTTCGTGGGGCACCGTGTAGAATCAATGGCCCTTCCATCGATTAACCCTAAGTTATGGGTACGATATTTAGACGACACAGTTGTCGTCGTTAAAAAGGAGTAACTCAAAGCGCTCCACAATATCATCAATTCAACTATTTCGGGCATTCAAATTACGCTCGAGAAGGAGGTCAACAACAATAAATGTGGAAGTTATTCTAAACTATGAGAGCAATAACCCCATCGCTCATAAACGGAGTGCCGTCATTAGTCTGCTACATCGAGCAAAGACTGCTCTGAAGAACAAATCTACCGATTGGAGCTCAATTTCTCGTTTGATTTGTTTTCCCGAAATGGTTACCCCAAAAACTTTATACGCCGATGCATGAATAACAACAACGTGACAAAAAAGAACCAGATAGTTCCACTCAAGCGCCCAAAACAAATGCATGGCGAGTCCTCCCTTATATAAGGAATGTGTCTGAACTCGTTGAAAGACACTTGCGGAAACACCAAATAAAAGTGGCGCACAAACCGATGACTACTGAACGCACCCAGCCAGTACACCCTAAGGAGAGGGTCAGCTACCTTAATAAGAGAGAAGGCGTCTACAATATCCGATGTGGAGGTTTTGATACTGTATATTGTGACCAGACAGGAATATCCGTCTCCACGCGCATCCACGAGCACCAATCAACCGTGAATAGACATGATCGTTTTCTCAAGTGGCCATGCATTGCCTCAACACAGGACACACCTTTGAATGGGATAAAACACGCATCTTCGGAGTTTTCTTCCCCAAAAATAGCCGAGAATTCTTCGAAGCCATGCACTCCGACGATTCATGCATTAACCGGCACGTCGATTTGGGTGGTATTTATTAACAAACAAATGACGGAAAATACAGAGGCCACTGGACAGAGACTTACTGAGATCAAACCTACCAATCACGTCTCACTTTGTATAACTATTGATTTTGTTCGGCAGTTTTGAAATTTTAGTTGTTCATTGCACTTTTTTGTTAGTTCGAAGACGATTTGGGGCGCAAAACTCAAAAATTCACTAATTCAAGTTATTTTATCCCAAAAAACAACCTCTTCAAATTTAAATTTCTTGGGATGCGCCTGTTTCAATTTGTAAGAATTTAAATCTTACTCTTCAGCTGGACCGCAGGTACGTTATTTTCAGAAAAACCTTTACAAGCCGTAGTATTTACGTTTGGAAAACTGTTAATAGTATTTATAAAATATTATGAATATAAAATGCGATAAACCCTCACTGTAAAATGATCGAAAATGTGTTATGGTTTCTGTATATTTCTGTGTTTCTGACACTTAATATTTCCACGAGGGCGCAATGTAATATGTGGATGGACTATGGATTGTCCGATGTTACATAATTCTGAGGTTTTTGTCTTCCATGGTTACCCATATGGTAGATTGCTACAACGTCTACCATACCTTGATCTGGTCCCCGCGTTGGTCCAGCGCATTTATGACGTTGCCCGTTTAGGGGCACTGTATCCAAGGTAACTGTCGTAACACAAACTCATGAATATCAATTCGGCTAACGCTTGAATTTGTTTGTAGGTCTGTACAGCGTTTTATATTTCCTTGGGTGGTTTCCCGGTGTGTTACCTTTTCAGCCTGTTTGATATAAGTCCGCTGTGTGTAAAAAACGGGGAATGAAAACATACAAACCTTATCTCCCTCCAGTAAACTGAACTTAATATTCGGCCCATCTGGATAATTGTCAACATCCTGGTCCAAGCGCCCAACACCCCCTGCTAGTTCGGGCCAGTTCTGGAGTCACAGGACTACCGCGACATTTTGTTCAAATTGGCATAGGCACGTGCCCTTTTCATCCCTCACCTGCACAGGACTTGTACTGGTTACCAATTTCAGCAGCTCCAACCCGCCCCCGCCCAGCTGCAGCATCAACGGTATGCATCAGGGTACGGTTGCCTTTTGATACTTGGCATGTGCTGATGTGATGTCTGTGCCCGCGTGCTTTCGAGTAACTAGCCCGCTGCCAGTAGCCGCGCCAGCACCATCCGTGTGAAGATCGCCCAGCAGCGGCAGCTGGGTGCGGCGTGCTGATCCTACGCACTTCAGGCGCGCGTGCGCGCGTTGTCACCTCCCGCGCGCTGTCATCGATCGATGATTGCACGTGCGAGGTGCAGACCACGCTAGCTCGTACTTGGCTGAATCTGGCGCGTACTGCTGTCTTGTATGC
The DNA here is from genome assembly GCA_036362985.1 of Ligula intestinalis. Lineage (NCBI taxonomy): Eukaryota > Metazoa > Platyhelminthes > Cestoda > Diphyllobothriidea > Diphyllobothriidae > Ligula > Ligula intestinalis. The sequence continues at coordinate 8,943,242 of JAYGXS010000005.1, forward strand.
GTGGGCCACGCAGGGGCTTTTGCGAAATAGTTCGGGTTGATCCACACCCCCCCCCACTCTTCGTTCGTCGTGGAAGGCTGAGGAGGCGGTGGGGATGGTGATGGGGAAAACGATCGTGCGCACTGTGTGTGTTGTAAAATGAAAAGGCGCACCATAAATCTGCCAACTGCATATTGGACGTGGTAGAAATAGATTGGATGCTGCAGACGATTCTGGGAAGGCACAGCTGTTATTTGCACATTAGGTTGTTTACACTGAGACGGGATTATAACGAAGCTATTTCACTCCACCATAAACACATCGCAAGGGGACCACGTCTCGGTAAAGGCTGGCGAGGCAAAACAACACATCTTACCTGGCTAGACATGTGAAGATCACACTGCAAACAAACCCGGTTTGGTTACCGTAAATATGTTGCGCTAAGTATGCTAAAAGACGTCTGCTTTTGTGCCGCCTTATTACAGTAGTCGCCGGTTATTAAGCCCACAGTTAATAGGCCCAGCCGCGTATTAAACCCAAATCAGCTTGGGACGGAATTTTACATAGCGAAATCCGCCGGCTAATAAGTCCAGTCGCCGGCTGCAAAGCCCAGTTTGCCAACAGGATAGAGTGAGATTCTCATCGCTCTGCGTGCGCAACGCGGTCTACAGGCATCAGATTTCACAAAATTCGACGATTTCTGGTGCCTGGAGAAGGACATCAAAGAGCACTCGCGAGTGAAGTTTCCTCCAAAACAACTGACATTAGACCGCTTTTTTAAACGTGTCGCAAATAATTTATTTTTTCGTTTGTTATTACGTACAATACAGACAAACAACATTCCTTTCTTGTACGTAACCAAGCTCTACACATAATACAGTACGTATGTAATGTATAGTGCCTAACCTGCGTTTCCTAATCAAGAATAGGACTCTCCGGTTTTTCCGCCCACCGCTTATTAGGCCCAATTTGGTCTGGGCTCGAGGTGGGCTTAATAGCCGGCAACTACTGTATTGCGTTTTTTCTTGGGTGTTCAATCAAGGTGTGATTAGGCGGTGAAATCTCGCCTTTTGCACATTTACACCAGAAGGAATTCTGGAGTCGCTAACAAATGATAAGGCTGTGTAAGTTATAGTAAGAGGGGACTGTTGTGCTTTAAAGGAGGACTGAATCACTCCGTGAGGTTAAAATTGACCAAGTCGAGCATTATGACGCACCGGAAGCGTTTAAAAGTGTGTTTAATTGTTTGGAAAGAGAAAAATGAAAGCCGGATCCGACCTTTATATACATTTAAAACTGGGAGTTCCAAATAAACTCTATCAGAGATTAGAATGAACGCACTGAGTAAGGTGGGGGTAAAGTCTTCACCTGCACGGGCTGTAAACGCACTTGGCCCCTACATTGGCAGGGGGTCTCAGTTCCCTTATTTCAGAGAGTTGCCCAAAGACCTCTGTAGAAAGGATCTAAAGCAGTCTGTTTCTCATTAATAAGTAGGGCAAAGTGAGTCTTTATATGATGCAGTGGATCCGACCAAGACCAGGAAGACCGGAATGGCCATTTCTGGCTTCATCGTATGTCCAAGGGCGCTAAGTGACAGCCTGGTATCGCTCAAGTGCGAGCCTGAAGGCCAGTATATGCCGTAACCAGATAGGTCGGATGAACAGCCCCAGTTCCATGAGTCTGTTTGTGCCCACTTTCACGGTCCCCAGCGCTACTGCTTAATCATTCCTTACTCGACTGCCAGATGTTACGTCCTCGCACCTGGCAACCTCAGTCCACGCGCGCGCCACTTGATCTCCGGCTTGCGACGCCGTGACGCCGTGACGCCGATCGATAATGCATGCTTCATTGATTAATTGCAGCTGCCCGGACCTCACGTCTGGACCACCAATAAAACACCTGACGAAGAGGCCTGCCTGGTTAAAACGCTAATGGATACCGCCTGTCCGATTTCGTGTATCCTAAATCGTCTCAGTAGAACGTCGTCCACCCAAATGTCTTCCTGCTTACTGACTTGGGAGTTTCTAAATTGTCGAACAACGTATTCCGATAGTCTGAGGATTGCGTATGCAGCAGAATTTAATGGAACCATAAATTTCGCGAGTGCTCATCAGCTGCGTCCTCTTGCTGCATAAAGTAAGTAACGAATGAGAAAATACAGGATTGAATTCATGCAGAAAAATCGATACAAAAAGCAAGATCACAAGAAATGGCCAAGAGGCAGTCAATGAAGTAGGAAAGTTAAACGCTGTGGACAGTAAAAACGGTGCAAAAACGTCTAAGACAAAAAAGCTTGGGAAACGGAATGTGTAAACAGGGAGCCGGTGTTTCCACGGCAGAGTTTGATTCACCACATGCTCCAGTTGTTTACGTAGATCAGGTTTTGACCACCTTATATAGATTGCCTTCAGGTAGCATAAAGTACCTGGGTTTACAGAATGGCCCGTATGCAATAGGTGTTCAGTAATGGAAGAACGAGGAGTTCTTTTCTCATGTAGACCCTAAAACATCCTTACGAGTTCTTATTCGGGCACGAACAACTCGTACCTTACGCTACCTGGAGGCAAACTACATACGGCGGTTTAAACCTGACCTATGTAAATAACTGGAGCATGTGGTGAATCTTACTCTGCTGTTGTAACACCGGCTCCCTGTTTACACATTCCTCTTCCCAAGTTTTTTTGTCTTAGACGTTTTTTCACCATTTTTGCTGCCCACAGCGTTTAACTTTCCTACTTTATTGATTGCCTCTTGGCCATTTCTTGTGACCTTGCTGTTTTGTATCGATTTTTTTGCATGAATTCAATCCGGTATTTTCTCATTCTTTTCTCACTTTATGCAGCGAGAGGACGCAGCTGATGATCACTCGCGAAATTTATGGTTCCATTAAATTCTGCTGTATACACAATCTTCAAATCTGTACCTGGAAATGATGCTTCAAATTATCCCGAAAGGTCAGTTGGTTATCAGTCTACCAGGCCACGTAGCCCAACGCGTCTTATTAACAGGTCAGCCTTATCATAAGGAGGAATGTACTGCAAGTTGTTCAGGACAGTGGTAACCGCTGAGTAGAGATCCCAATCGCCTGCAACGGTGGCGTCACAATATTCAGTAAGCCTCAGCCCGAATCCCTAGAAAATTGCCCGAACTTGCTGCAACTCGATGAGGTATCTTTCACTTATATAATTTACTGGCGCTGTTTGTGACATAAACGCCAAGTTGCACTTTAAGGACCGTTTCTATATCATGGCAGTTTAGATTCTGGTCAAGTTTAGCCTGTGGCCAGGTATGGAATGTGGGACACGGAGGACCACATTGCCGGGATCCAAACTGCCACCCCTATCTACTTGCTGTGTTGAAGTCCCGGTCGGGTGTAGACTGTGATCAGTGTTAGGGCGGAGCTTAACTCAAAACGCACACCACCCTAACGACACCTGCGTCCAGCTTAACTCTTGCCAAGTGTTAGATTAGCATGCCAACTCTCATGACTCACCCAGCCAATGAAGTCATGACTTCCTTGTAAATACCATCCAATTGGCCTAACCTAGTACATACGCATTCACTTGCTCTGAAGTACGCTGTACTAGGTTTGCTCTAAGACTTCGGCTTCTACCTAAGTCCACTTCTTGTCGTGTTCTTTCTCTATCTTTGGGGGCTCACGTGTGGCATTAGTTAGGCGGCTAATAGTACAGTCTTGGTCACCGTTACAACAACTCGACTCAGTTGGCGGCAAGGCTGACGTCAACCCTACAGGCGAATATGGCAGCCTTGGGCACTGCTACAGCAATTTGGCGACAAAGAACCACCGTTATAACAATCAGGTCGTGACGAGTGGGGTGTGCAACGTGGAGCTCCAGATTCTATCAGCTGGGCTATGTGCCGCTGCGTCCATCCTTTGCTTTTGTGTTAAAACCCTGGTCAGGTGTTCTTTGTGTGTTCCAAGGAGCCTGGCGATACGCTTAGATGTAGATTTTGCCGTCCCCGTCACCTGCGCCCGATCTCGCCTCTGGTTTTCTTGACTCTGTCTTGACACCGGGCAGAGGGGGATGAGCGATGAGAGCGAGATAGAGTGCGCTTGATGCAGCGTACGTCTACTATCACTAACTCTCGCGCAGGTCATTGCCTTTGCCTTCAGCTTGCTGAAGCAAGTGGGGCGTATAATCCAACTCGACAGTAAATCTAGGTGACTTTATCTGAGAAGAATTGACGACTGCGATTACCGTTTCTGGCGTAGTTGACATCGTCGGTCATCCATAATGCCATCTATAAACCAGAAATTGCTGAAATCTCAACCAGTATCACAGTAGTGATTAAAGCAGTCAAACGACTTCGACCTGTCGCTTGCGATCGGGAATGCTGAAGGTCCTGGAGAACTCCTTGTGAGCCTTCTTCAACAGCCACCCAGCAAGAGGAGAGTGGAACTAAAAGCGACTTTAGGTTAGGAATTTACAGGTTCTGAGGAAGTGGAAGAGTTTAATGGTGCAGACTTTTCCTGTCCTTGGCGCTTCGAGGGACATGTTGAGTTCTTTCTTTTCAAACAGTTTAATGCCGACCATCGACCACAAACTTGAAATGACTTGTTGAGCGAAAAAAGCGAGTTGAGCACAGAAGAACACCTAACTATCGGAAAATTATAATTTATTGGAAAGAGTGTCAAATAATTCAGGAATGGGAGATGGTAGCACTCGAAATAAACCAAACCGTTTCCCAACGACTATACGAACAGTTATTCAAAACCATTCTGCAGCATCTGGGGCTTGGTCTGACTTCTCAATCGGTCGCCAGTAATCGTACCTTTTGCTGGTTAGTTAACTATCCTCTGCGAAACTAAACTTTAGTTCTGTCAATGATTTATTCGCACAGCGTTTGATAAGCGGCCAGCGGCGATCAATGTGCCTATTAATTGAATCGTCGAGCAAATACCATGTTTCCTCCAGATGCGAAATTCATCCAACCGAAAATGACGGAAGAAAGTGGAGTAAATATTGCTGATTTCAGATCCTTACTCGATCGACCAACCGTACGCCAGCTCGCAAAATCTCTGGATTTGAATTTAAAAGAAGTGACCAAACAGGTTTCACCCTGCAGTAAGATCGCTGTTACACCACATCAATGTGATTGTTGTACGCCATTATAATATTTAAATATGCTTACGAACAGTAGGGCTTTTTCTGGGCTAAACCAGTTACAAGCATCGCAAAATGTTTAAGAAAAGTAAACAGCAGACCATTGCGTTTTATTGGAGGAGATACCATCTTTCAATCCGAGAAGACCCTGACCGGTGGCTGGTCCACCCTAAGCATTTTCTCAATTCCCTATCTAGTGAATGAGCAAAATGAAAAAGCTCGAAGCAATATTGGCTTAAAATTTAAAACGGTTACATTATTGTAAGGAGTGCACCCCTGGTCCCAGCTTCCTGTCCTACGAAAACGGTGGTTATAGGGGTTTTATGGGTGGGAAATTTGGATAAACAATGAAATCTACTTTAATAAGTGTTATAGGCATTTTAATGTTATTGCATTTAGAAGTTTTGTTGGTTTCTATCTGTAGATCTTCCTAATCCATATTAACGTTTAACGTGTTGCGCAAAACCCGATTATCAAAAGGCAGCTCTCTTAAAATTCCAGAAAAAATATAAATGGTGGTTAGGAGGTCGTTTACTTCAACTTAGCTGAGGCCTAACTTACCTTTCTGGAGTTAAATTAGTATAGTCCGCGGCGTGAATAGCCGCGCACAACTTCAATTTACATTCGGAACAACTTACTTCCAGCGGCCGTGGGAAACAAATTCAACTATTTTTAGGATAATTCCTCGCCGACTCGCCACTGTGGACTATGTTAGCCTGTACCAGTAGGCGAGATCGGCATGTTGGGTGGGAATATTTACAAAAATAAAATCGTCAACGAAAACAAGCAACATTTATAAGGACAAGGGACAATCAAAAGTCATAAGATAGGGGAAGGAGGACGAGAGGAGAGGAGTTGTGTAAAAATTGATAACTGTTAGGCTTAGGCGCCAAATGGCCACGTCAGCACCGAAAATGGGGCGGCACAAACACACAATTATTGATTTTCTACACGTTCAAATTTTAGTTGTTGTACACACGCCACAAGTAGCCAACCCATTTATTGCAGTTTTTCCATCTCTGACGATGGACGCCTGCAGGAGCCCGAAAGCACAGAATAAAATACAATTCGTTCCGGTGCTCGATTATATGTCTTCTTTACCAATAGAAATACCTGGAACGCGAATTTTCTCTTTCATGTGTGAGGTGCACTACTTAAACTACCTTTGCCTTTAAAACAGTTCTAATTGATCTTTTAAACCGATCTGGATCGTATCTACAGTAAAAATGATAGCCAATCCCATTTTTGTTTTTAACACCATGGGAAATACCATTCGATTTAGCCTGCTGCTGCTACTGCTGCCGAATAGGTTTTTATGTTGTTCTGTCAGCAAGTACATGTGGTTAGTCACCGGGTGTTAGAAAACGCACACAATTGCCTCAACAACCATGAAATGTCAGCAGATGGCAGTACTTGCAGTCCCATTAGACTAAGACTTTTGGAGGCGGCTACACAGATGGGCATTTGCTTCCTAAACTGTTAACCAAAATTCTCCAATGTATTTTTGTTTTAAAAATTTTATTTAAGTAGCATTTAAGCCGTTATATAGCATTGCCAGGGAAGAGAAGGAAGACTGGGAAGGCCACTTCCGGTTCATTTCGGTTTAGTCATACCCAACTCCGAACCCGCGATCTTTTGATCA
>JAYGXS010000005.1:8952958-8964485 GCA_036362985.1 Ligula intestinalis
AACCGAAATTTACCGGAAATGGCCTTCCCAGTCATCCTTCTCTTCCCTGGTAATGCTATACGACGGCTTAAATCCTACTTGAGTAAAACTTTAAAAAAAATACATTGGAGAATTTTGGCTAACATTTTAGGAAGCAGATGCCCATCTGGGTAGCCGCCTCCAAAGGTCTTAGTCTAATGGGACTGCGAGTACTGCCATCTGCTGACATTTCATGGTTGTTTAGACAATTGTGTGCGTTTTCTAACACCCGGTGACTAACCACATGTAGTTGCTGACAAAACAGCACAAAAACCTATTCGGCAGCAGCAGCAGTCTAAATCGAATGGTATTTCCCATGTTGTTAAAGGAGGAAATCGGAGTGACTGTACTTTGTACGGTAAGTGCGATTCAGATGAGGAGAAAAGACAACTCAGAATTATTAATAAATCATAAGTGCACATTTCTTGGTGTTGTGTCATCAGACACATCCAATAGAAAAGGAAATTCAGACACTTTTTTGTATGGGCCGGCCAAGTATCCAGATCCTTTCGGAAAAAGATGTCCAAACATTTGTTTTCAAATACATAATTTCTCCTCCAATAGAAACGCAATGGTCTGCAGCGGTTTCTTCTTAAATTCTTTTGCGGCAAATGTAGTTTAAGAAGTGTACGTCATTTTCACCTAGTCCCAGCATTCTGTCCTATGGAAACGGTGGTTGTAGGAGTTTGGGCAGTGCGGAAATGGGATAGGCAGTGAAGGACATTTTTAGAAGCAAGTGTAGAGTTGAAAAATAAAGTTTAAGTTGCTTCCCGCGGCCACTGGCAGTAAGTTTTTCCGCATGTAAATTTAAGGTGTGCGTGAATATTTGCGCCGCGGACAATGCTAGTCTTACTATAGAACGGTAAATTGAGCCTCAGGTAAATTGAAGTAGCCGATCTCCTTACCACCATTTCTATTTTCTGAGGAATTTTCAGGAGGCCTGCATTTCGATAATTGGGTTTTTCCAAAATACGTTAAACGATAATACAGAGTTAGAAAACCTACAGGTATAAATCAATACCATTTGAGGCAAAGGTTCGCATCCCAGTTTTGTGCATAGATTGAGAAGAAGCCGGTGTGATCATCGGAATCGGAGTTTTATTTTCTGAGCTTTCGAACTCTTGCGGGAGTCCATCGTCAGATATAAAACCGTCAACGAAAGCAAGCAACATTCATAGGGTGACGAGAACAATTAACCGTCAACAAAAGCAGTCAAAATTAAAGGGGGGGTGGGGGGTTAATTAACTGTCAAAGGAGGCAAGCACATTTTTTTACAGGGAGAAGCGGCCAATTAACCGTCAAAGAAAGCAAGCAAAATATGAAAGGGGAATCAATTAACTGTTAGCGAGATCAAGCAAAATGTATGGAAGGAGAGATCAAGTATCCGTCATAGGGGTGGGGGGAAAAAAGGTAGCAGGTAGGGAGGGAGGGACAGGACTACCAGTGCCATGAGTCCGGAGATAACCACGCAGGCCAACATATGAAGGCGCCAGCTCGATGCATCGGTTAACTGAGTTGTCATCCGACGCCCAGGCTTCAATCAGCTCTCGGCCCGTCTTGCTGCTTGCGTGGGCAATTATCCTCGCAGCTGCAAAGTTGAACTTGTGACCCGCCCCATAGGTGTGGTCGGCCACTTTCGAAGATTCATCACCCCGTCGAACAGCCGAATTGTGTTCCTGTATGCGCAAACCCAGCATGCGTCCAGTTTGTCCCGTGTAATATACAGGGAAGTTTAGACATGGTATGCGATACACCACACCCGACTGTTCGCCGGGATTTAGTCGATCTTTGATCTTCATGACCCGGCTGCGCATTGTAGCCATGGGACGATGCGCAATTACAACGCCTAGTCCTGCGGCAATACGTTCGGTCACTTCCGACACGTCCTTGATATATGGCAGCGCATACCAAATCGTGGGAGGTGGTTCTGTTTGGGTCCTCGGAGGGCGGGGCCGTAGGCATCGGTTTATGAAGGCTTTAGGATAGCCGTTCTGCATAAACTGTTCGCGCAGATGTCGAGCCTCACGTGCTCTTTCTTCCGGGTTGCTGCAGTGTGTTTGGATTCTTTTAAACAGCATTGTCACACAGCTTCGTATGTGAGCCATCGGATGATTGCGGTGAAAACTGAGAAGCTGTCTGGTGTTCGTCGCCTTTCTGTAGACCCTCGTTTCTATTGTGCCGTCGGGAGTTCGCATGACGAGCACGTCGAGGAAGGGTAGCTGCTGATCCTTTTCTTCTTCTTCCCGCGTGAATTGTATATCTGGGAAGGTGGAATTGAGGAGTTCATGGAAGCTCTGCTGCGTGTTCCTTTTGACGACAACAAACGTGTCCTCAATGTAATGGCGCCAAAAGATCCGGACTGTTGGGTGAAGGTAATCTTTTCCAGTTCCTGCAGGACCAATTATGCTATAAGACCGGAAATTGGAGAGCCCATCGGAGTTCCCTTGATTTGTTCATAAGTTGTTCCAGCAAAGGTGAAGTAGGTCTTTTGACAAAATTCGAAGAGTCTCACGAGGTGTTCGATTTTAAGTGGACTCTGGGTTTCGTCGTAACTCTCCTCAAGTCTCCTGCGCATGACATCTCGTGCCAAACCCGGATGTAAATAGTGATGCCACGTCAAAGAAAACCATTGGTTCCTTCCCTTTATAAATGTTGCTTGCTTTCGTTGACGGTTTTATCTCTTACGATGGACTCCCGCAAGAGTTCGAAAGCTCAGACAAATAAAACTCCGATTCCGGTGGTCGAACCTGCTTCTTTTCAATGCCATTTCTAAATACAAGAAATAAAAATGTATAAAACATTTATTATATTATATTCCACTGCCTTTCCTCATTCCTCACCAATAAAACCCCTATAACTACCGTGTCCGTAGGACAAAATGCTGAGACTTTGGGTTTATGAGGTGCATTACCTAAACAACTGTTGTCCCTTTTGCAATACTAACGACTGATTAAACCGGTGAAAAAATGCTTTCGGGTGGACGTAGTGTAGTAGAGCGGTCTACATGCAGGGTCTTCGCAGGCTGGCGTGTGGCTGGCAGAAGGTAAAGAACTCAGGAACGCTCTTTCTCTTTAATCATTGGCGGCTGGCCAACTCTTGCCTTCGCTCCGTGGCATTTGATCGACAACCTAACCAGTAGGCTCATCGATCTACTTCCCACCTGCAAAGTATAGGCTGCGAAACAACTTGCCAGGAAGCTGAGCTCGGGAATTATAGCTAAAACACAAACCTTGGTATATAAGGAACATGCCATAATTCGTGCAGAGTGCCGACATGTGCGAAAGATTGATTATCTTTCGCTTATCGGCATTGACTCAGGTTGTACTACTGATTACCATGTAGTCTATTCTGGGGGTCATTTCAGTCACAATAGAATGCCGGCTTTTTAACGAGTTTGCTTTCTGACCACTAACAAAGCGTATGCACTGTAAAAGGTGGCTACTTATGTGGTACGCCTTTTTATCATTGATTCTGACTGCCTTTTTAAATGGAAATATATTCTGTGAAAAACATACACGAAAAGGTTATTTCTTGTGCCCCTGTTGTAGGAAATTAGACCTTATTTAAATTTTATACTAAATGACAGGATACTTTTTGATTAAAAAGTTTCTCAATTGCCGAATATTTTTGAAGACTACTGAGTGCTACACTCGAATTCAAGGTCTACAAACTGAGCACTGCGCACATCCTGTTTCAGGAGAAGTTCGTTTTCGCCTACAGTTTTAGGAAGAAGTCAGATAGTTCTGATATTGTGAATGCACACCTCACAATCGTAAAATAGATCACAATTATACATCGTTCGTAAACCGAAAGATACCCTCCTATAAGTATTAAATTAAAAGAAAACATAATTGTTTTACCAGACGTGTACAACAAATACTTTTTTCCAGCATTTTTTCCATAAATAATATTTGAATGTATAAATACATTCATAATAAATGATAAAATCGCATGCTATTTATGTAGTTACCTTATACAGTACATACGTTTTGTAATTGGTCAGAACGAAGCTCGTAAAATAGTCTGCACCCTAGCATGACCGAAATAGTTTCAGAATAGGTTGCACGATAATTATTTCTACAACCTGAGTCACTGCTGATTAGCAAAAGAGTATCAATCTTTTGCATATGTCAACATGTTGCACGAATTCTGGCACGTACTGTATAGATAGGTTTTGGTAGTTTTTTTATCCTGGATTATTGACCCAAGCATGAGAAACAAGTAACTTTTTCCGGGGTTGGACATTCTTTCCCTTCTTTTGAATTCAATTCTGGAGTGTACAGTGGAGTACATACCTGATGAAAGGCTGGGGATTAGGGAATTCATCACGCATTTGAGGTTTTTTTATCAAGTTCATTGGGTTGACTTGAGGCGCTAAATGCTGTTTACTAGAATTGAATTCTGTTCAGGTCAGTATACTGGGAGAAAAAAAGGCGGAGATGGGCAAAATCCAGCGTTTGTTGATGTCCAAGGAATTTCCTAGGCTAGTAAACGCTGCAGAAAATAACTTGTTGTATGCATGCATAGTGCACTATAAAAGAACACACACGAAGAGCAGGAACTTTTTCATTTGAGGAGTCAAACTGGCAAACACAGTGTTTTCAGCCAATCATCAGGCCACACATTTGCAAGGATAATTACAAGCGTAAAGTTAGACAGGGTTAATAAATGTATTATGATTAAAATTCATCGTTTTAATTACCGTTGCAAATGTGTGGTCTGATGATGATTTTGCTGAAAAAACTGCGTTTGCCAACTTGAATACTCGAATCAAGCATCGGAATATTTGCAGAAGTTTTTAATTATATCTGTTCAAAAAAGGAAAACTTTTTTATCATCCCTGAAATCAAGATTATTGTCATTTTGGTATGGTGCATTATTTTTATGTAAAAAAGAGCAAAATAAGCTTAAACATTTTATTTTGCAAATCTGCGAAGGTATTTGTCAGAAAAGTGAATAATAAACCAATAAGGCTGTTACGTGCTATATCACAATTCAAAATGAATATGTCTATTTGAAAGGTTGCAGGCAAGGAATGCGTATGAGGGCTTTATTAGTATACGGTAACTTAATCGATTGTACAGTCAATATAAAGTTGAAGACAGTTAACGTAACACGCATTTGAGTGAGCTGTTGCGGGAAATTGCGAAACAGTTTTATCAAAAATCGTCCTTGATATTATTGCCACTCTACTCTGCATTTTTTATCATAGAACTGAGCCTCAAAGTCACCAAATATAATGGAAAACTGTTCCGATCTAAATAGAAAGGTTAGCTTTTTCCTTTATAACAGAAGATGTGTCCATACTTTTGAAGGAAATCAATCAACTGGCCAAAATGTCCTATTCTGATCTTGACTTGATCTTCAAAAAATAAGGTGCGCAGACATCCGATGCCAAAGTTTATAAAAAGAACTGTTTTTCAAGCGGCAGCTTGATATGAAAATTGTTAAATCAATTTTAGGTATATTCATTCGCACATTTTGCTGCATACCTTCATTTTCCTCGGCAATGAGTTGACATGTTTGGGTGCTTCTGAAACTATTACACATACAGACAGCTGCATAATAAAGAAAATGTCTAAAAGCTCGTTATTTAAGTAAATGCCTTTAGGACATATCCTATTTTTAAGGTTTGGTTAGCACGTATCATATAATTATTATTTATGCTCAATCTACTGAAGCCAGTGAAAATCTTAATATCTTAATTAGCATTTTAAGGAAGATCTGAACCTCTTCGTAATAGAAATATCGAAATAATTACAAAAAATATGGCGGAAGGCAACAACAATCAGTGTACAAAAAGTGGCACGTTTACAATTGCACCTGAAAATTCCATTTAAATTTATTGGTCATTTGCCGGCACGTCCGCGCGTGAGCTTAAGAAATATATTACTCCTGTGATCTTCCGATCGGCCATATCAAGCGAAAACGTGTTACCTTAGTCCAACGTAACTCAAGCGATGCATAAACGAAAGAAACAACTAGCAGTTCTCGTGAAAATGTGTTAGAAAACATATTCGATATTTGGGCTGTTCGGTAACAACCATGCATTACATTGCACATAATATGGACGCATGTGTATCCAAAAAGTTTACAAAATGGTTATTTTCCAACATAATTTTACTTGTGCTGCTTTATTTACTCACTGGGCTTCCTCTACATGTAAAACTGAAGTTTACCTAGTACGCTCAATTTCCACTTTTTTGGAATTTTCCACTTTGCTAAGAAAGCTGGTATTTCTATAAAGCTTTATATTCCCTCGTGAATCACGATATGCCCTATCATGAAGACCAACTATTATTTTATTGCCGTAAGACTTTGGGGGCCGCAGCTTGGGCTGTGTTTGAGTAACAGGGAGTCACTTGTAAAAACCATTGGATTTCATGAGTTAGGTAACCTACTGTAGTTGTCAGCTTCTGTAGGAGTGCATTTTAGATCAATCGTTGTATGGTCGCTGAAAAACGCTCTGATGCTCAATAACCACATATCATAAGCAGAAAACAGTAGCAAGTGAATAAAAGCGCTGTCCCAGCGATCAAATCTTCGTCTTCTGAATCACATATCATGAATAAATTTTATATTTAAGGCCCGAACGTGTGCGTCGAGAGCTTCTATCTTCCATTCCTAAATACTTCGAGGCTCCTCCTACTGAGGTAGCACCTTACGACTATCTTGGTGTTTCTGTTTCCTCAACCGCCTCATTCGCTCTTTTTGTTGAAATCCCGTGTCCTCAAAGTTGGAAGCCTGCTTACTCAATTCAGTGTTTAAATTTCCATGACATCCTTCAGTGCATAGTTTAGCTATTAAAAATGCCAGCATTCATGCCTGCAGTATTCATTATTATCTTTTCTGGTCTAGTTAAAAAAATATATGTTCCCAAACACAATGCCTAGCTCTCTTCAAAACTGTCTGAAGTTGATATAAAATGTGCGTATGGGAACCTCAAAAACTTAACATCGAGGTTGGAAATGGTGACTGTGATGGTGCGAGCTTCCACAAAATTTGTAACACAGACATATGTATGTAATGGCACTGAAGTTACCATGACCGAAAGTCGCTACTCTAACAGCACCTGGATCAGCTACCAGTCCCTCCCTAACGCTGATCAGACTTTTGTTCCCGATTTCCTCCCACCTATCCAGACAACCGCGCATTATGTTTTTCTACCAACTCGCATAGTGTATTTTGTTAATTACGATACAAATAAGGGCAAAAGTAGCTTATTTAGGCCCACTCATATATCGCCAGTCCCAGCATTTAGTCCTGCAAAAACGGTGGTTATAGAGTTTTGTGTGGTGAGGAAATAGGATAGGCAGAGAAATAAATTTTTAGAAGTAAGTGTTTAGTAAAAAAATGCAATCGAATTTGCTTTCCGCAGCCGCTGGGAGTAAGTTGTTCCACATGTATATTAAAGATGTGCGCGGCACTTTGCACCGCGAGCGATACTTATCTAACCCCAGAACAGTAAGTCGGACCTCAGGTAAGTTGAAGTAGACGACATCCTAACTATTATTTCAATTTTTCGGGAAATTCAAGAAACCTGCAATTTGATAATCGGGTTTTTCCGCAATAAGTTAAATGATAATACAACTTAGGAAAATCTTCAGATATAAATCACCAACACTTCTAAATACAGTAAAATAAAAATTAATTTAGAATTTATATAAATTATATTCCACTGCATGTACTTATTACCGTTTTAGTAGGAAAACATGCAGGGAGTAGGGATTAATGAGTGGGCCTATGTAAGCTACTGTTGCCTAACTAAGGTTCCGTTTTATTTATTGATTTTCTTCTATCTTTTGATAACATTTGGATGGAGTTAGTTAGCAAAGGTAATAAGAAGACATATGATAGTCCGTGGACTTGATGTAAAGTCAAAGAGGCCTACTTATTTCGGCGTAGAAAAACACATTTTGGTCTCTTTTACGATTATTACTTTTCTTTAGGGCACAAAATGTAACAGATTTGTGAAGCAAACATTTGTTAATTAAGATTATTTTTCTTTTCTCGACTATAGTGCTATATCTCATACGTACACTAACTTCAATTTCATGAATTAAAAACAAAATTTTCCATTTTGTTAACAGATATAATCAAAATATTCCTGCTCTTCATTAATGTTCTTTTATAGTGCAACATGAACAAACAAAAAGATTTTTTCCGCAGCGTTTACTAGCGTAGGAAACTCCTAGAATATCAACAAACGCCGAATTTCACCTATTTCTGCCTGTATTTTCACCCAGTATACTGACCTGAACGGAATTCAATCCTAGGAAATAGCATTTTGCACCTCTAGTCAACCCAAAGAACTCAATAAACAACCTCAAATTTGTGTTAAATCCCCAATTCCCAACTTTTCATCAACTATGTGATCAGCTATTAATCGCTGTAAAGCTTTGCAAATGAAAGCTGTCCGTGCGCGCGTACGATCTCAAAGGAATGTGAAAAAGGCAATGACCACAGGACGGGGGCGAGCCAACTTAGCGAACCTTGAGCGTGGGCTGCCGCTGATACATATTTCACCAAGCTGTGTTTTGGTTATCCCTCTCTCCGTCTGTATGCCAACGGTATAACATGTTACGACGAGCCGTGGAAGGGCCGCACTGGCAGAACAGGGTTAAGAAGGCACACCTCCTTACGCGACTACAGCTGTTGCATGTCCATTTATTCGGTCTGCGTCGGTGGCCCAGGCGTCCCTACGTATCCGCGTGGTATGTCCCCGCACGAGATTAAAATATAGCGCCATTCATTATCAGGCGCGAGGACTATCCTGATAAGAAAACACAAACACAAAGATCCCTACTGCTTACTAGAAGCAGTTTCTGGTGGGAAGAGACTTACCAAAACTCACAGGAGAGCTAGGAAAGCGGAGAACATGGCATCACAGCGGGGATCATCGTTTGCGGATCAGAATCCGGATGATCGCACTTCACGTTCGAGTTCTAGTCCTGAAGTCCATCGAACGACTGCGTGATTGGCGGCAATCAATAACCCAAACGCGTCAATTTTATTTAAGGTTGACCCTACGTACGGATTGGCTCATGTGTGACTGATGTCGGCAAATATGAGCTCGTTTTATGTAACCTTCTATGTGGGTTCTTACCACGGAGCTCTGCAACAGAAGGGTATTATAACCTTTTCATTTTGTCAGAAATTAATTTTGAACTTGGAATATATCACTATTTTCCTTATTATTAAATATATTATTGTGAAACTGGGGTGTTAATCGGATCTAACGGCTGTGATTTTCCAGGCCCGGTTCCTTAGGAGATGAGAGATG
This sequence comes from Ligula intestinalis, assembly GCA_036362985.1. NCBI lineage: Eukaryota > Metazoa > Platyhelminthes > Cestoda > Diphyllobothriidea > Diphyllobothriidae > Ligula > Ligula intestinalis. The sequence continues at coordinate 8,962,260 of JAYGXS010000005.1, forward strand.
TCTTGGGAAGTCCAGGGTAGTAGGAAGAGTGTATTCTGTACAGATGGAAAGGAGAATAGTTAGGAGGAAGTTGCCACTTGTGGACTAGTGCGTCCGTTCCCTAGTCAATTCGGGTCCTGAGTCATGTCTGGCGACATTTATCCGAGCGGCCACCGTTAGTTGTCTTTGTTTTATGCAGCCTTGGAGGTGATTGGTTGGACCGCACAAGGTTACGCCGCGGTGTGGGCGCAGGCAAGACTGGGAGAAGCGCGCGTGGAAAAGCACCGTACGGGACACAATTGAGGCTGGCTAGATCACTCATGCTCGCAGCCGTAACAAGTATAAGTACGTAAGGCGAGACTGGGCGTCTTAGTAGGTCGCGCCAGACATTGAACGAGAGCTGGACAGAGTACGGACAGTCAGCCTGAATTCAGTCTTGGCGTGATGAGTCAGGATCAAGGGTTCTCATAGCGGCGCTAACGTCCACTACAGATATGCAAAACGGTAACTGATTCGACCACTGCATTATTTCGCACCTATATATTGCAAATACTGTTTCATAGTTTGAACATATGGTGTAACCTTATTTATTAAAAAAAGATTTGCTCCATTATTTTTTAAACTTGAAATAATAATCCGAGTTCGGTTATATCTGGGTCATCCTGCATAACGATACGCGTACTCTCTGATGCTTTGACTGGTAAGGATTCCACGAACACGTGAAAATGGGAGAGGTGAATCTGCCTACCGTTTATAGCACGCATTTACATTAAAATACTGCTGGATGCAAAACGTCTTACAAATGACAGGTCGGAAGCATAAGTCCCTGTCAAAGAAAAACACACGTCACGACGTGATTACCGACTCCGGCGGTGACTGTTTAAAAGTGACGCACCCTTTGCAACGCGATGGGGACCGAGACCACGCGAGATATTACAACAGGATTAATTTGACCTTTTTTGATGCTACATTTATGACCAAAATGTTAAATGTCAAATGAAAAGGTGTGGCCTATATTATTTCAGCGTGCACATTACGCTGATGTTTACTTTTAGCAGGACGACGCCCTCCTATTTATGGTCTGTCTCTTCCAAAGTAGTTCGATGAACATGCTTCGGGTAAATGGATAGGCCACCGCGGTGCCGTTGAACGGCCGGCAAGCTCAACAGACCTCAGGAGTTCTCAAAAATCAGGCTATCAGTGACAACACAAAGACTTTTAATGATCTGAAACAGAGCACCTTAAAGGCATTGGAAGATATTGAGTCGTGGATAGGCAAAAAGTGATTGAATTGGACCGCCTAAGCATGTCGTACCCATGTTGCAAATAACGGTTTACATTTTGAACATGTCTTGTAACCTTGTTTAATAAAATTCCGTCCCATTTGTTTGTAACTTTACACAATAACCAGTGTTAGGTTATATGTGGGCCATCCTGTATAACGATAACCGCAAATACACAGCACGTGCCAGAATTTGTGCAACGTGCCGACATATGCGAAAGATTGATACTCTTTCGCTAATCGGCATTTACTCAGGTTGTAATACTGATTATCTTGTAGTCTATTCTGAAGTTAGTTCAGTCATGACGAGCTTCGTTCTGACCACCAACAAAACTTATGTACTATAAGAAGAAACTACTTAAATAATATACGTTTTTGTCCTTGATTTTGACTGCTCCTATAAATTCAAATATATTCGATGGAAAACATAAACGAGAAAGTTAGTTACTGTAATTGTTTGAAAGTAACTTATACCTTACACTGAAATAAATCATATCTTTCAGTTTAAAAAAAGTTTCTTAATTGCCGAATAATTTTGAAACCTACTGATTGTTACACTCTAATTTAAGGTTTACAAACCGTGCACTGTGTGTCTTTTGTTTAAGGAAAAGTAAATTTTCGCCTACAGTTTGAGGAAGAAGTCACGTATTTCTCACATAATGTTGCAATAGAAGTGGAGCATGCTTTATACACTAAAGGCAGCATTAATAAATTGACGGATGCGATTTATTATGAACGAACACCTCACAATCGTAAAAAAGCTCATGCGTATAAATTTTTCTAAAACCGAAAGATACCCTTTCTGTAAGCATAAAATATAAAGAGGGCATAATTTGCTGCTAAATGAGCACACAAAATACTTTTTTCGTGCATGTTTTTTATAATAGATATTTGATATTATAAAGGCAGTCAAAATCAATGATAAAAACACCTATTATTTAAGTAGCTACTTTTTACAGTACATA
>JAYGXS010000005.1:8969485-9056708 GCA_036362985.1 Ligula intestinalis
AACACTAGTAATTGTAGAGACTATGGAACCGATTTTTACTTTCTGAATTGTCCACAGCATATGGATTTACCTGCACTTGCGGATGCAAGTACATTGGCCGTACGCAAATACAACTAGCGACCAGGACTGCTGAAAATTTGCCTGCTTGGCTTTTAAAACAAGAAAACAAAGTGCCACGTTCACCTTTTACAAAACAAGACAGTGGTCACTCCGCTGAGACCAACACACCTTTCTGAGTTCTCATTCGAGCGCGAACAAACCGGACCTTACGTTATATGGAAGCATCCTACATTCGGCGGGAGAAACCCGGCCTATGTAAGCAACTAGACCGTGTAGTTGATCTTCAAGTGCCCTGGAAAATACATACCACACTTTTATTTTGTCAATTTCCCTCCCTCATTTTCGGCCCACGTTTAAAGTTGACATAACTATTGACGACTTTTCACGTTAACATGACCTTGCCATTATCGATTTTGTGAAAATTCAAAATGGTGTGGTCTCTAATTGTTTCGATCTTCATGCACAGAGAGGACGCAGTTGATAAGCTCTCTCGAAATTTATTTGTGCAAATAAATTCTGCTGTTTTGGCCAGCTTCAAATTTATACCTGGAAAAATGCTTTAAAGATTAAAAAAATACGTCACCCCTCACCTTACAGTCATGCATTATCGAAGGTCCTTCTATACGAGAGAAAAGGTACTCCTAGTTTAATATATTTGATTTCAGTGTGTGCGCCTTTCAGCCTACTTGATAAGCATATGTGAGTCACAGTTCCTTCTCTTGGCACCAAACAGCTGGACTACAAACGCATATAGACCATAATTGGATTAAAATGTGTGTGTGTGTGTCGTAGCCCATTGTTGGGTCAGGGATCCCCGCCGGAATCCAAACTGGGAGAAGTTGGGAGACGGAAAAATGCCGATACCTCGAGCGACTTGAGTCAAAGGTCCGCGGGAGTGAGGTGGGTGCATGGCCGGGAACTGCACGCGAACAGATGTTGACAGTCATGCAGAGAAGCGCCGTAGTCGGGACAGCAGTCGGGTGTGGACGGGTCCAGCCGATGTTGATACTGGGAGAGGACCATTGAGTAGCCACTGCGCAGTTGAGCCAGAGTACAGCGAGTGACCCTCGGTAGATGTTGTCATGAGGCCGCAATCGGAGGTGGATAGCCACCCAAGAGGATCGGGGGACGGTAACCTCGTTTCTCCTCGACAACGACTCTCTGTGGTGGAGATGCTGGAAGCCTGTCTTGGTGGCAGAGCTATCAAAGGGTAGATCCGCGAGAGACGAGGCAACAGCTTGCTTGTAGAGAGCTCGAATAGACGGCCAGACATTGCGGCTGGGCGCAGGAGCGTTGCAACGGCGATGATTGGGATGGCTGGGTTGCGAACAAGTCCACCAGAACCGCTGACCTAGGAGTGTGTCGTGATGGGCGACCGGCAGGACAGAAACCTCTGCATGAAGATCTGTAGGCGACATTTTATGGCAGCCCGTGATCGTGCGGAGGGCTGGAGGCGGCGTAGGCTGGAAGAGCTCATCGTAGGAGACCAGATTGGTGCCACATAAGTGAGGTGTGGCTTTGCTAGCACCTTGAATTTGGTCGTCACAGTCTCTTTCGCGCAGACCCAGGATGTGCCTGCTAGAGCCTTGAGGACCTTGGTGCAGCGGCTCACTTTGCCTACGGCCTCCCTGGCATGGTCTGCGAACGTAAAAAGTGGAGCGTAACGCACGCCAGTCACTGTCACTGACGTCAGCTAGCGACCACATGTCACCCTCCCCCCTTCCCCCGTGTGGCAGGTGTTCATTTCACGCACGTCACAGCGATTTTCCCTCGGCTTTCTCTCCCCATGGCCACCAATGCTTACAGTCTATCCTATTTCAACCTTCTTCTGCAGTCAAATGACCTCTACATGACGTTTTCACCATGCGGGTGGTGTGTAAACGATAAGTTTTAATTATAAGATATTTATAAACCCTGTCCAACTCTCTTACCTTACCAATACAAACGAAAGTACGAGTTCCAGGAAGTAATTAAGAGGACGCAGACGACTTGGGCGCTGGGACAATGGTTTTATTCGCCCGACATTTCGACATGCGTCACGGATTCGTTTTCAGAGACGTAGTCAGAGAGCAAAAGCAGATAGGGTAGCACATGCATACGACTTTGCAGTATTTATAGGAACCAGAAGATAAAGTTGCCGAGGTACAATACCTTTGACAAATATTCAGAGAAAACGGCTACCCGCGCAACTTCCTCAACCGTTGCCTACGCAAACGAGATGGCCAACAAAGTCGCACCGACCCCAAAATTTGGTGAGCGAGCCCGTACATCAAAAACGGCTCGGAGGCTATCGGCCGCCTTCTCGCGCCACGTGGAGTTGGAGTCGCACACAGGCCGGAAGCAACCATAAGATGCCAAATAATTAAACCGAAAGACCCACTGCCACGGCGAAAAACATCTGGAGTCATCTACGGGATCTGGTGCAGTTGCGGGCGACGCACCTATGTCCGAGAAAATGGCAGGCTTTTCAAGACGCGAACTGCCGAACACGCGGCAGCAGTGCGGCGAAATGATGCCAATTCTCAAGTTGCGGCTCATTTGACGAGAACCGGCCACACATTCAAATTTGATGAGACTGAAATTCTCGCGAGAGGTGACAATCGGGTGAGCCAAGAATTACTTGAGTTATGGTTCACAGGCCCCCAACTCATAAACAAGTGCAACAATTTGCCCAATCCATATTCGATGCTGAGACTCAATTTGGCCAAAGCAAGTCGCCGCTTGGAGAATGGACAGGCCACCGCCTTATCCTATACCAGTACCGGAGGGCCAGATGACCGGGCAATCATCATGCCTGAGTCCACCACGCATGATAAAAGGTCAGCAGGTCAAAGCCCGCTTGCCGTTCAACAGACCAAAACACTCAAGAAGGCAATTACGGTTAATTGTCGTCGTATGTTTGCAGTAATATCTGTATCCTATAAATACTGCAAACTCCTGTGCATGTGCTAACCTATCTGTTTTTTGCTTTCTGACTATGCCTCTGATGACGAAACCACGACGGACATCGAATCATCGGGCGAGTAAACGTATTTTCCAAGCGATCAAGTCGTCTTCTTTTCTCTTATCTTAATTATCAGTGCAATTGCACATGCCTGCTGATGAATCGCCGAAAAAAATGTGTTTGCCGAATACACTTTTTTGAAAATCAAAAGACACATGAACAGTCCGTTTGTGAGCTGCGATTCCGATGGATCGCCATGGTCTTCTTCAGCGGGTGCATCTCCATCTCAAAGACGGCCATGGTTGTATTTAAGGCGGCCTGCAAATCTGGCCTGGTCAATTTGGATTGAGTTTTCGGATGTTCCATTCAGCGTTAGCATTTAGGAGCAGCGCTCTTGACAGGATTTGAACCAGTCAACCACAGTCTGTGGGGATCTACCAGTTAATTTTGGCACTTTTTCGGGTGGCATTCTGTCCCTCCAGAGATAAACGAGCTCTAAATTTTCACAGAACATCAAATTAGAATGAAGTTTTCTGCTCAAATTACAACAACAGAAAAGAGATATTTATGAGGAAACATGGGACCAATAAAATACACCTTAGGGCCGGGGTTGGCAACCTATGGCTCGCAAACCAGATGTGGCTCTTTTATGATTGCCTCTGGCTGTCTCAGATAAAATTGGATTTACCAACTTCAGATTTCGTGACTTTGCCTCCTCCAATGACGTGCCGTCACAGAGACGCGTATTGGAATCAATTTAATCTCGACCAAACTCTGGCGTTCCACCCCGCCGCCCAAGGTTTAACAAAGTAGTTATTTTAGTATTCCCATTCCGACAAGCCGACATCAGCTGCTCTCCTTTTCTCCTGCGTCCCAATTGTTGCGACAAGCTCACTTAATCACAGACGCTCTACTTAAGCACGACAGCCCCTATACTTGACCTCAGCTTAGTCAAGGTCACGCGGGCAGATAAGGTTATCTTACACGCATAAGCCAGTCTGCCTCTACATGACAATCAGTATAACAACCTTACTCACTGACGATTAGCGAGTGAGTACCAAGTGTTCACCGAACACAGCCGACACAAGTTATATTTCTGGTGTCTACGTTAAAGATGTGAAGAAGTGGCTGACATGAAGGCCACACACGTGTCTTTGACTAAGTTCGAGTCACCCAATGAAGATTTGGAAAGAATCGCACGGCATAAAGCGGAGTTGGCGAGTAAGCACATGTGGACAGCAATTTAAAACTTCAACCCACAGAGCAGTTGATAATAAAAACTAAGAACGCGCTTCTTGTCACATACCCCATACTGCAGCGTGTGAGCATTGCTGTATTGACCTTGTTTGGACCTATGTATGCATGTGAGCAGTCATTCTCACATCTTAAATACATCAAGTCAACCCTACGATCACGTCTAACGGATGAAAGCCTCAAAGCCTACATAAAGCTTAACCTCACCAACAACCAACCAGACAGCAACGCCACCAGCAAATCCCTCCAGCAACAGAAGTCGCATTAACGTTTAGTATTCTAAGAGAATTATTGAAAAGAACAAATCCACAGGCCTTTTATATTCACATTTAATTGAATCTTAAAATCGATTATATGGCTCTCACTGAAACTGAGAATTCATGTTGGCAAACATATCTTTTCGGCAATTTATCAGCGGGCCAGTACAATGCAAGGACAGGAATGTTCAGTAATAGTAAGTTAATACGTGTGAACAGGAAAGTCAGCATCCCAAGAAGTAAAATTCTGTAGAAGGAGTTCTTTGGAAAAATGTTGTTTATTGAGTGAATTTTCGACACTGGCTCACCAGGTCGTCATCAGCCGGATGGGAATCGTACGAGAGATACTAAAAACAATGTGGCAATAAATGCTCCTTTGATATTGCGTAGAATTGCTACAAAGTGGCCGTCCTTGTGTTTTTAATCAAGTGCTCCTACTTCGCGTTCAGTGAACAAATTTGCTGAATCTCGCCTGTGTATGTAGAAGTACCTAACGCCGGTAGTCTAACACTATGTTAAATCCAATGTGTAAGCAGTGATTCCGGGAATTCTGTGCTGGATCACCCTCGGTTTCTTCAAGTGATAAATTTCCACCTAAAGGACATTCGTCGAGTTCTATTGGGTTTTCCGGTGCTTCGTTATACTTTCATCTCCTATCGACAGATACCACTTCGGAGCAGACTTCCCGTCAGTAATTGCACCAGTCAACCACAGTATTTGGGGAGCTAACAATAAAATTGGAGACTTCTTTCAGTGACATTCTCTTGCTCCAGTGAAAATATAGCTCTAAATTTTCGCAAAACATCAAATTCAAAGGACGTTTTTCGCTCGAATCACAAGAACAGAAAATTTTGATCGCTTCCCTTGCTTATTGAACAGGTACTGGCAGTTTCTGTCCATGGACCTTTATTTTCGTGAAACGTCACTGGCCGGCGCACTTATGGCAACATTTTTCCTCAACTAAGAGACCATATCGGAGGAGAGATATCGTGACGCCGATTCTTCAGTGTGCACCACTTCAGTAAAAAAAACTCTATGAGGGTAGGCTCAAGTAGGAATAAAAAGGAACTTTACAAATCCCGCTATAGTAGCACCCGCATATATTTTGATCAGTAATTTTGTATGTTCATTCAAGGCGTCATATAAATGCACGCATTCCTGAGATGCAGCCAATACTCCTGTGAATATGCTGCTCCTATCTGCTACTGTTATCTGACTATGTTTCTGATGACGAATCCGCAATGGATATCGAAACTTTAGGCGAATAATAGTATTGTCTCAGCAGTCGAGTCGCCTTCTTCTTAATTATTTCCTGGGAATCGCATGTTCGCTTGTATTTGGCAATATGATACAATGTTGACAATCGAAGTACCATCATTCCAGCCTGTGCAACTACTCGTTCTTCGAAGAAGTAATCTCATAAATAAACGGAAGATAGTGGAAGCCTGACAGAGAGTCAAAGGAATTCTCACCCCGGGCAGCCGGGTTTTGCCAGTCCAGTTGGCATAGGTTTGGTAAACAGCACACGAAATGCATTCCGGTCATCCCGGCTCGTCTCCCATGCGCTTGGGCCTTGTAAGGGCAGCCAGCCAAATGTCCGACGGCGTCCGCGTCTGCAGAGGGATTTTGCTATTTCGCAAAACACCAACTGTCCCATGCGACACTAGTGAGAAAAAATCCCCGAATAAAAATGCATTTCAGATCTAATAAAAACGACTAAGATGTGGGTCAAAAGTTTAAACCGTCGTGCCTTTTGACGCCAACCAGGTGTTTACACTTTGATTTCTTGTCAGCACAGACGAAGGATACAGAAATAGTGGCTAGAAGATGAAGAAAGACTTGTCAGCGTAACATGAGGTTCATCTAGGGGATCCGCTCGGCTCCGCATTGACAGTCAAAGTTCCCTTGACAGGTGTGATAATTTGGGCTGCAACTTTAACGAAACAAAAGAGTTAACCAAATTGCAATTCTCGGGTGAAATTTTGGTTAAGGAGGCAAAGTGTGTTGTGTGCCTGTTAGCAAAGGAAGGAAAAACATTCGGTAGTTATAGCTTGATATAGAACTTATGCTGATTAAGCAAAGGAAACGCGAGCAAAATTTTGAAGTCTTAAAGCCTTTTCTCCATTACTTATAGTCTGAGGTCATTAATGATCATCTTCCAAAGTTTCGACAACTTGTTGGCTCTTAGGCAAAGGATCAAACGCAAACTTCGTGACTGGTTAACCCTTAGCAGAAGGCCTCTTTAGATGCTTGGAATATTCATCCTTCCTGAATGTGACATATCTCATGAATTTTGATCGCAAAAAATTAGACCATCAATTGTCGAATACCGAAATGCTGGAAATTTTATTTATTCACCTAGCCTTTTCTGGAAAATGTCTCTTTTGCTTGCCAAATATATATATATAGAAATAATTGTATTGGTCAGATTAATAGCAAATTTTAACGGAAGTCTACGTTTCGCATGCGCGCATGCTTTTCTCTGAAAAGAGACTAATAGAAACTCGAAGATTTTACCAAAGATTCAGTGGCAAAAGTAAATTTATGTAGGCCCATTCATATACCCCTAGTCCCAGAATTTTTTCCTGCAAAAACGGTGGTTATAGATTTTTGTGGGGTGGGGAAATAGGATTGGCAGAGAAGGAATTTTTTAAAGTTACTGTAAAGTGAAAAAATATAGTTGGAGTTGCTCCCCGTGGCCGCCGGGAGAACGTTGTTCCGAATGTAAATTGAAGGCGTGCGCGGCGCTTCGCGTCGCGTCGCGGACTATACTAATCTAACTCCAGAACCCTAAGTTGGACGTAAGGTAAGTTGAAGTAGACGACCCTCTAACCACCATTTCAGTTTGTCGGGAAATTCAATAAACCTGCAATTTGATAATAGGTTTTTTCCGCAATAAGTAAAACGATAATACGGATTAGGAAAATCTACAGATATAACACTTCTAAATACAGGAAAATAAAAGTAAATTAAGCATTATTCAAAGTGTATTCCACTGTGTGCCCTAATTCCCCACCCATAAAACCTTATAACGACCGTTTTTGTAGGAAAATTTGAAGGAAGTAGGGATTAATGAGTGTGCCTACATAAGCTAATGATGCCGATTTAGATTGGCAAGTCTGCATGATTTGATGCCCAGGCAATTCTTTATTTAAACATCGTGACGTCTTTCTGTCGTTCGCATTTACTGCAGAAAGGTTCCTAACCAAACGATTTGTCAAGCTGGAAGCATGCGGATGGAAATGTGTCTATGATCTAGTTTTCTCTAATTTTTAATTCAGAAAGGGAATGAGCAGGAGATTAGCAGGCTTTGTAATATTTTACTACTCGGTAATCAAATTTCATCCGACTACTAACGGAACTCATCTGTTGGGGGACGGTTCATTAACGAGTGTCAATATTCCTCGACTTAAACTGGCAAGGCAACAAGCTCATGGCGCAATGGTTAAGCCGTTTGACTCTGATCAAAAAGGTCGCAAGTTCGAGGCTCGAGTTGGACACCACTTGGGTCTGGGTATGACTGGCTGACGATGGCTAATAAACCAGAAATGCCCATTCCAGTTTCCCTTATCGTTGCCGGCAATGCTACCTCTCGATATTTCACGGGTAATCTGTTGTGCATTTACAATAATAGAATGGAGAATCAAAGCCAACAAATATGGTGACAAATACTCGAATATAAAAAGAAATGTGACTTTTTTAATGTTCAGCACAAAAAGTATCAGCACTATTCAGGAAGGGGAAACAACGGCCAAACATCCAATTTTTTTTACTTTGACTTAACTCTGAAATTAAAAACAGCCACAGGCAGCATTATTTATTATTTTCAATAAATGTTATGGCAGAGTTTAACTGTAATGCACCTTTGTATGAACTAGACAAGGAATGGGCGCATACAGCAATTTGAATTTTCACAGAATTTTAAAGCTTTTTTCTAAGATATAAATTTTAAGCAGGCGAAAAAACAGCAGAATATATTTGCGAAAATAAATTTTGAGAGAACTTTCAACTGCGTCCTCTCTGTGCATGACTAACGAAACAATTAGAAAACGCAGTTGATAAGCTCTCTAGGAGTTTATTTGCGCAAATAAATTCTGCTGTTTTGGCCTGCTTCAAATTTTCACAGAATGTCAGTGCATAATAAAGGGGTAATTGTTTACTGCAAATAATGATCAGATAAAAGACGCTACCTTATACTGAACCATAGGAAGTAAAAGGTGAAGGGGTTTGAGGAAAAAAACACAAATCACAGGGGTGATTAAATCTAGGCGTTTGAAAATTGACCACATGTTCTGGCTGCTTGCATACAGTGGTCGCCGTTGACCACGTAATTTTCCTCAATTTGTATAAGTTTGATCATTACTCCAATATCAGTGTGAATGTATTTAGGAAAAGATAGAAATAATAATGAACGGCATAAGGCCTATTAAATACTTAAAATAACTAAAGAAATAACTAAGCGTTCGTAAAGGAATATAAAATTTTCTCGATAATGCCGTGGTTCTAGAGACGTAAAAAAGAGCTCTAAATTAGGACAATAAATTAAGATATTGTGTTCAGTTAAAAACTTGAAGCAACCACTTTCTATATGATAAAAGAATTTTTTTCTATATATTCTGTAAAGTCTGTTCTTACCGGTTACGTATTTATTGCATGTCATCAAAAAAGCGTGTCATCGAATTGCTTGTTTTTACTATCTTCACTGATCAATTCATAATTTGCGCATCTGTTCGACGTTTACACCAAAACGTTTAAAATAAGGTATATATAAAGAGTATATACCGAAAAAAAGCGTTTTTGGATACGAGTTATTAGAATGATGACCATGTTGCTTATTTGTAGAAATTCCTCAAAACAGCAAACCACATTATCAAGAGTAAATCATGTCAGCAGTATAACTCTGCAACAACTATTCCTTAGATCAATAAAAAACTTTCCATAAAATAATTACCACTTGGAAATTGCTTTGATTAGACACTCAGCTGCCGAACTTCTGTATATATTAAATTTCTCCAACGTAACGTCACAATAAAATTTGAGAATTTTGAGAATTTCTTTAAGTTTTTTGAAGAAAAACGATGCAATTTGACTGGAAATAAAAGAACTGTCTTTTCTCCATATAATAGTTTACCTGCCGCATGAGTAGATTAATTCCATATTCAGATATATACTGGTGAATTAAAAAAACTGGCCATGTACATTGCCATTTTTTGAAGTATTTATCATTTTTTCGTCTGTTTCGTTTCTGAATAAAGTAAAAGGGGATTGTAAAGTATACAAAAAAACTATTTTTTTTCACGAATAATATTGAATAAGGCATTATTTGTGCTAAATGTACGAAAACATGTTAGACATTTGGTTTTCGTTGAAGGACATTTAAGGTTCATTACTGAATTCAACCAAAAACTCTTCTGCAAATGCATTTTTTAGAAAGAAACTTCACCAGATAGCTAAACATTATTTCTTAAACACAAATGTTCAATGTTACTGCCAACAAATTTGGTTCCTTTAACTTGGCTTCACTTCAATCTGAACAATTTTGTTTAAACTTTTCCAATTCTGGAAGGGATATCCTCCATAGCTTTTTTTATTTATTTTGGAGTTCATTCTAAGTATTCTCAACATTAATGTGCAGTTTGGTTCTCTCTGTCGTAATAGCATGGGAAATTGTTTCCATGTGAGGCTTCTTCCAATTTCCCTAATACTTATGTTTATTTCTCTTAATAAACCTAACTAAAATGACGATTTAACTAAGTTAATGACTTTTGCAGAATTCAATAAACTGAATGAATCACAATAGTGTTTTCAAATATATACCAAAGTGTCCAGGCAAATGTCATAATTAACGTTGCATGGCCTTCGGTGGCTACTGTAGGTCGGGTTGCTTCCAAGTAGCGCAGGGTTTGATTTGTTCTTTCCCGAACAGCCCCTGGGGTAGCTGCCAACAGTGAACAATCTTTAGCGGATTTTGAGTAAGTGAGGACAGTGGTACTTTATTTTCTTGCTTGAAAAGCCTATTAGGCAAGTGCTTAGTGGTCCTGCCCGCTAAGTGCATTGGCATACGCCTCTGAAAGAAGATAAAGTCAGTCAAACGCCTAATAAAAGCGCCCTTTGAAGAAAAAACTCATTTAAATAAGTTTTTCTTCTTGGGCTACGACATGGTCATTGCTTTTAGCTGGGCGCGTTCATTCTTCCCAGCGATGAGGTTTAATGTTCGGGTGAATTCACAAATATGAAACAAGTGGCCATCTGCAGTAGAAATAGTGTTCAGAAACCTACGAATTCGCTAAAAGCTTTGAAGAAGTACAAAGTTTTCCAGATGCAAATTTGTAGATTGAAAAAACGGCAATAAATCCAATAAATCTTGCTGTTTTTGCAATCTTCAATTTAAAAAATTATTTTAATTTAAATATTTTGACAGAAGAAAGAACAGAATTAACACTTTTGTCAGTTGCTCGACAACCCTGAAGGTCGTGAAGTATTCACAACCATTTCAATGGCTGTTTAAAATTCATCGAACTCTAACGAATAGAACTTCGTATGATAAATTTGACGCGAGCAAATTTATCTTAATATACACAAACATTTCACGTTTACCATTGCACTCGACTATTCTAGTTCAAGCTATTAGTCACTGATCATCATGTCAACTTGTGACCTTATGATGCAGTTTATGTCTGCGACGTCCCTTTCGGCAAAATCAAGCAAAAGCCTGGTTGCCGTAGTTAGGCACATTTTAGGAAATCCACGGTCTTTCTTAACAACTGAGGAGTTCTCCGAGGGTCTATATTTTCTCCTATCCTCTTCTCCCTCCACACTGACGACCTATGATCGCCAAAGGAATGTTTATTGATAAAGTTGTTTAAGTTAATTTATTTCGTAAAAACCGAAAGGCAGGCATCTCAAGAAATTTATTTTCATGGACAGGCATCCTTTGGAAAATAAGTAAGTTAATTGAGTAAATTTTTGACACTGGATCCCCAGTTCGTCGTCAGGCTTGAGATAAATTTGCAAACACATTTCTCTCAAATCTGATGATGAACAGGGTATCGAGTGTCAAAAATTTACTCAATAAACTTACTTATTTCCCAAAGGGTGCCTTTCCATGAAAATAAGTTACTTTAGTTGAAGGCCTTTTTGTCAAAATCCGTCCATTTTTACATTATATCCGCCGCTTCCGTTTATATCACTTACCGCAAGCCCTAATCTGGCGATATATAGATGCCTGTATTTTCCCCTTCATTCTTTACTGCTCTCCAGTTATTTTTCCAGCCTAACTTGAAAAAGACCAGTCCATTTTTAAACGTATCCTCCGAATGCTCTCTTCAGCTACCAGCGTTTCCTATGTTTTTTAGCTGAAATTATAATACAGCAACACTTTAAAGCGGTCAGGCAATTTGCCGATCGCATCTTTAGTGAGGTCGCTCACCTTCTTGACTCTGAACCAATGGCTACAAAGTCTACCCGTTCTACGCGCAGAAGCTTCCATCGTATGCATTGCAGCATATCGGCATTGGAGCACTCTGCACTTCCATTCCTACCACGTTATCTCAAGTGTGAAGAAATGGAAATTGAAAAGTTAAAAGCCGACCTTCCTCCATAACAGATGTGTACATGGAGTAAATCTTAACTTTGACTATTCTATGACATTTTGCCTTCTATTTTGTCTTGACTTATCCCTTGTTATCCATAAATGGAGCCAATTCTTGCTGAAAATTTTGGATATTACCTTCAAAATAAAGAATTCTTCTCTCTCTATTTCTCGGTGGGCATTTACAGTGTAAGTGTAATTAGTTAAACTGGTTCTGGTACTTTCCAGAATTTTTAGCTATTCCAAAAAAGTTGTTATTTGTAGACAACATGCTTCGCCCTTTGATATGTCTTTTTTGTTTTCAATTTTTTTAAAGCTGTTGATTTCTATTTGAAGGCGGTGTTACCTTGGTTTCTGCTGGTCTGCTGGCAGCTACCAATCTTCCTTACATCTTGGCACTTGATATGAAATAGGGCGAAAACTGTATTTATGCACAGAAAAGAGAGGTGGCCACCTCTGCTTAATGTGAGTACAAGTCTGCCCGCGAGAGACTTTACATCATTAGAGACTTCTTGTATAAGAAAGGTCAGGAATTCCCGAAGACGCATATTCAGTTGAAGCCTGTGCCAGCTGATGAGTCAATTTGAATATCGCGTACGAAAAAACGCAGAGATAACTAGCAAGAGATAGAAATTAGGGTATTAGGATAATAACATGAGACTATTTTTTCAGCGCAAACGCCCCCTTCAACAAAAACCAGACAATTATGGATTTTCAGGCAGGTTTACAGAACAATTTACCATAGTGTTTATTCCCGATCGAAAATGATAGTAAAACGAGCCGGGAGCACAGTGGTTGTAGCGTTGAACTGCTAACTAACAAGGTTGCAGGTTCAAGCCTCAGGAGTCGCTACCCCTGGGGTTGGGTATGGCTGGCTGATGATGGCTAATCAGCCAGAAATCGCTATTCCGGTCTGCCTTGTCTTTTTAGATTGAAAATTATTAACCTATACTTCAAGCGTTATGCGACTGCCTGCAAGGGCTCTATAGTGAGCTCCACGCAAAGACGGAACGTGTATTTTTCTATTTTTTGGTCGGCGAGCTCCACATATTCATCATCTTCCCGATCTAAACCGACAAAGTAACGGGTCTTTAGTGCAATGGTAAAGTGTTAAACTCAATGAACAAAGGTATCGGGTTCGAATCCCGGGTGATCCATGCCTGGGATTGCATATGACTGGCTAACAACGGTTTATAAGCCAGAGATTGTCAGTCCGGTGTCCCGTTCGTCATCCTTCGCAGAATATGAAGAAGAAAAAAAGGCACTTTCTTGGAATACACTGTATTGGTGCTGAAGTTTCGGAAATATCTAATTTTTCATCATCAGAGTGGTAAGATGGGTGATCCTGCTTGCTGAGAATGGTTTTGTCTGGCCGTATGCCTTGTGTTATAGATGTCGAAATAAGGGCATGAAATACAGGATGTGTTCCTGTACACATTCCATAGTCCGACGACGGCCTGGAAAACCAGCCTCGAAAATTCACACATCAACGATTCAAGATTCGCAAAGAAGGCTTTTTCTTCTCAACAGAACGACCAGGGGCCGTGCGTTAAGCAAGAGCCAATCGGCGCCCAACAGGACAGGCAGGGTGCGCGCGTAACCCACGTGTATAATACGAGACAATCTGCGAGACAGAACAAATCACTGCAAGCAAGAACAACCACCCAACCACTCTGATGATGAAAACAAGCATGTTTTCGAAACGTCAGCACCAATACAGTGTGGTCCATGAAAGCACCTTATTTTCTAATCTTCTTTGGATGATGGGAAACGGGATATATATACACATATTTGTGGTACACTATTCCACTGACGTGCCCGCGAGAGCGAAAGTACTATTCATGACCATCAACGGCTCATCAGGCCACCGTCTGATGAGGAGGAGACAGACAAGCACGCTAACGTAAGAGCAACCATGATAGCCGCGGTGACCGATATTGGAGAGGCCAGAACCAACCAAGGGGTCACAGGCAAGCACTACTATGTGCGCTGGGCGCGGTTAGAACATGAGGTGGGCGGTGAGGCGAAATAAATCAAGGTCCACAGAACGCGTAAGCACAGTATTCTGACGATGGAAACCCGAGAGTTGTGGAAACGTCAGTTTAAATATATTCCGACCAATGAGCGCATCCCTTCTTTTTCGTTATCTTCAGGCGATGATGAACAAGATATACGTCTGTGTGTATATATTACTCTACAGGAGGATTTCGTAAATAATTTTATGATACATGCTCATCAAATTGCGACTTAGTCCCAATCTGAAGCAGGCAATCGAATGAGGCTTAGTAAGTAAGCAGGCAAGAATACAGATGAAAGAAGGACCAATTGATGTGACCGTTTCCGGTGCATTAGCTGCCGTCAGACACCCATGTCTAAACCTAGGTTTGGGTATCCTGGAATTCAAACACAGGTCCTCTGACCTTTGAGCGTAAAAAGAAATACTCTACCACAGCTACGAGCCTACTAGTCTCTCGGCTTAGATTGGGAATGTAAGGTGAGGTGGGGAGGACGTTTATCGATGAGGCTACGGAACCTGCCAGATCAAGCTATATCTTACAAAACTGAAACGGGCGTTATAGTCTTCAGTGTCCTTTGCAAAATTATGTGTAGTTACTACACGCAAGGATTCGCAGTGGAGAGTCAGAGTACTAAGGAAAGACCATATTCCGTTTTCCGGTCTGATAGGTGGGGTGTCACTGTCACTGGCCTTCCTAGTGTTCCATGTCTCTGCTGGTAATGTCCTTCTGCCTATATCCTAGCCGCCTCGCGGTGGAGGCTCGAGAGGGAGCTCTAATGACAATATGGACGGACGAGTGGGTCCTCTGACACATCGGTGTACGCATCTATGTCACTATATATGTAAGTGAAGTGTTGCAGGTATTTTATAATCTAAAGACAGATTTACCGCTGAATATCACTCGAAAAGTCAAGTGAGAGCATATGGTTCAACCAAAATTCAAACGCTCTTCCACCGACAGTGAGCTTAAGCCTCCCTGCGGATTCCTTAATGCATGCTTCGTAAGCTGATGATAAATAGGCCTTCCCCTTGACTTAGTCACCATCGGAAGGCCACTCTTTGCGCCTTTGACATGACATCTGGCCACCCGACTCGTTAAGCGGCCGGGCACGAGGTTAAGCAGTGTGGGGGAGGGGATGCCTGAACGGCAACCAAAGGTAGTTCTTCTTTCCTATGAATATTTATTTCATGTTCATACCTTGCTATCTGAACGTGCTTACCGTTATAATATGATTAGTTTCACTGCGACTCCATTTAGCTCGGTAAATACGGCTCGACCTTAACCCGCCTGGCATTGCTTCGCTCTGATTTAGGTCACGGTAATGGAGTAAGTCTTGCGAAGTCTGCAGCTATCCCATCGCAAAATTGCACGACACATAAATGCCTCACCGCCCTAGCGGTCGCTCCGTTGGTTTTTAGGTGACATTACAGAACAAACCCCACGGAATACCTACCGTCGGAGATATTATACTTCGGCATTTTCTTTAGTCTAGCTCGCAGCACCACAGTGACAGTACGACTTTATAAGACTGCTTTCGTGCAAAATTGAATGCCAATTTCTGTGGTCTATTCAATGGGAGCTTTCCAGATTAGTTCAAACACCATCTGCGCTAAAGACTCACTACGAACCACCCCTTTGCCTCTCCCTCGTTAAATACCTACCCGGAAGCAGGCGATTCAGATGTCGAATGAAATTATCACTCTTTGCCTCCTTGCTAGTGACACACATATCAGCGGCACACCGAGTCTCAAATTCAAACTTGATGAGGCCGAAATTCTCACAAGAGGTGTCAATCGGGTGAGCCGAGAGTTACTTAAGTCATGGTTCACGGCCCCCAATCCATAAACAAGTTCAACGATTTGCCAAATCCATATTGGGTGCTGAGACTCAATTTGACCAAAGCAAGTCATCACTTGGAGAACGGACAGGCCACCACGTGATCCTACGACAACACCGGAGGTCCAGGTGGCTGAGCAATCATCACGCCCCAGTCCACCACGCGTGGGGAAAGTTCAACAGGTCAGAGCCCGTATGCCCTCTAATAAGCTATCCACGCACAAGAAGGTAATTTACGATAATTGTCGCTGTATGTTTGCAGCAATGACTGTATCCTATAAATACTGTCAACCCCTGTGCCTGCATTTTCCGTTTCTGCTACTGTTCATGTCTCTGATGATGAATACGCGACGGATCTCGAAACATCAGGCGAATAAACGTATTGTTCCAGCGATCGAGTCGTCTGCGTCTTGGTTTTAGTACTGTCTCGGGCTATGAGACTAGTTAGCAGTATCTAAACTGGTGTACCTTTAAGTGATTGAATCAAGGCTCCATCAAACGTGAAGGAGGTCTTCAAGCAAGGCTTTCAGCCTTGAAGTAGCTTTTGAATCTCCAGTTTGGTATTCGCTTCCAGTTGATTAGCACGTTTCCCATTGTAACATATTTCGAAATTAATTTGAAACACTCGTAACTTCAACAATGAACACTGTGCAGCTCTGTGTAGGCCGATAGTTCGTGCCTCTGATTAGAAACTACAGGTGTTGAAACACCACCACTAGCCATTTTCCTCCAGCTCAGAATTTATAATCAGTTTTATGTAGAATTGAATGATATAATACTAAACAATCATATCCACTATCCCCTGAAGCTTTTGGCTGTTTGTAAACATGCTAAAAGTTGGGTTGATTTACCACCCACATGCTCTCACATTTGGTAGTTATGGTTGCGCACCCACGCATCACATCAACGATCGATCGGTAGAAAAGACAACGGACATTGTTTTGGTGAACAGTTGGCGTGCTTTCGCACAGGCCTATCGCAAAGGAGTTAGGGCTAAGCCGGTTAAGTCCTAACTACTGCGACCTTCCAGGTCCGGTTCCTTAGAAGAAGATAGAAGTCGTAGAAGGAAATTGTATTCTATACAGAATCAGTGAGAGAAGAATTGGCAGAAGGGTTGACTTGGCCTGGGGTGGATTTCAATCATGAGGACCAAGAGAGAGAGAGAGCGCCGCAGCCTCACGTCCGCCACGCACCGGAGCGAGAGGCCGAGTGAGTTCCACCTTGCCTGGGCTTAGTGTGAAGGGTGCTTCTGCCAGCGCTGACAACAAATCCGGCGCATATCAGTAATCAGCGGTAAGCAAAATCACTTGACTGATTTGACTGCCAATTCACGCATAGTAGATCAGTCATCACAAGTGGCGAGGCGAGTCCAGTGTGAACCAGTAATCAGCGATGCGCCAAAAATCGATTGACTGGCCACGTTGACAGAGCAGGTAGAATGAAGATCATGGCAGCGTTGGGGGGGGGGCAGGCTCCTACAGGCCCTTTTGCAAAAACAGTTGTCACAGTACTCCTTCGCACCTGGAACCTCATTGTTTAGCATTTTCCCAATATTATTCCATAGGCACGACGGACACAGGCCAGGCGGACTTAAACGGCTGTTTTTTGTTAACCATCAAACGGTGCCAGAAACGATCGTTTGTTTACCCCTCTCCGCCCCCCTTCCCATCGCACTGTCAAAACACAACCTGGAATTTTTTGATATGAACCACAGGCAACACCCACACACACACAGCTAGGAATACCACCAGAAGACAAATGACGTAGCGCTCGCGAGAGGACATTGGCATTCCGCGCCGTACTTTACTCACTAGGGGGATTGTTGTTGTCCAGCGCGCGTGCATGCGTGCTTGCTTGCGCAATGTTCGCAGCCCATAGGCAGACACGCAGTAGTTTCCATGCCCACAGGTCGATTTTGGCCCCCAGTAGCTGTAGAATGAATTGCTATAACACTAAACGACCATACTGAATATCCTTTGAAGGTTTAGGCTGATTGTTAATATGCCAAAACTTTTTTGCATTTACTGCCCTCATACATAAATTTTCTTAATATCTGGAGTCTCCCTCTTATTTCCAGTTGAACAGGTTTGAAATCTTCCACGGCCATTCCCACTGACCTCTCGCCAGCCCTACGGCAATTGTTTCTCTCTTACGAAAGTTGTTATAGCAGAACAAGGCAAGAGAGCGGTTCTGATAGGCAATGGCTGTATTCAACAGTACACGAAGTCTGTGTGGCGTGCGGGGTCTGCTGAGTCGTCCTTTACCTTGTCCACTCCGGCATATTGATATGGCTCCGGTCTTTCCAGAATATTCCTAGCGTATAATATGCGAGCAGACATTCAATACTCATCTGGACGACGACCACTGCTCCCACTAGGTGGAGGGTCGTCTGGTTTGCTCGACGCACGGCGCGCGTGGCATGCATGTGAGCGTGACGTATCGGGAGAGCCTGGACTGCGGGCATGACACATTTGGTCTGTCCTTTTCGGCGACTGCCGTGAAGGATCCCGCCTCCGGGTCCCCTTCCGTCAAGAATACTGCCACCCCTTCCTCCCCCCAGGCTGACTTTTTGTTTCCCGTCGAATGCCCACTGATGCCAAATCCAGACACCGGCCAAGTGGTACTTGAATACTGTCCCTCTCCCCTCCCAATCGGGATTTCTTGTTTTTTAATCATCTTTTGACACAGTGCTTTCGGCCTCCCACAGCCCCAGAAGACAACCGTTTCGGCTGGCCAGGATGAAGACCCGCGACGGGAGTTTGGGGCGGAGACCCAGCTGTCCGCTTCTTCACCTTCTTGACCCAGTTAGTCGTGGATGCTCCGAGAACCACTCAAGCATCCCCTTCCCTCCTTTGTTGAGAGAAGTATGGGTCTCTCTACACGAACTCCCCTTTCGCGCTGGCGTTTCAGACCAATCCTGAGGCCAAATTAATTGCCTCTTGAAATCATATAAAAAAGCAAAGCCACGCCCCCCTCCTACTAACATACAAACGATTTCCCAAGACTGGTTTCGCCCTGCGTGACGGTTGAATTTAAGTTGTCTCCTGTATAGAGTAGACGTCGTTGATCATGCAATATTTCGACATATGCGAGAGACTAATACTCTTTCGCTAATCGGAATTGACTCCAGTTATGATACTAATTATCGTGTAGTGTATTCTGAAGTCATTTCAGTCAGGATAGGAAGCCGGCTTTGTAACTAGCTTCGTTTCGACTTCGAGCAAAACTTATCTGTTGTAAAAACTGACTACTTAAGTAGTATGCTTTTTATAATTCATGTTGACTGCCTTTATAAATTCAACTATATTTTATGGAAAACATAGACAAAAAATTATTTCTTGTACATGTTTGATAGCAAATTACGCCTTCTTTAAATTTTATACTCAAAGAAAGGGTAGCTTTCGGTTTTCAAAAAATTGCCCAATTGCCGAACAATTTTTTTAAACGAGTAAATGCTACACTCGAATTCAAGGTTTAAAATCTGTGCACTGTGTGCATCCTGTTTAATAAAATGTACATGTTCGCCTACAGTTTGAGGAAGACGTCACATAGTAGTCATCAAATACTGAAATAGATTTGGAATATATTTTATGCAGTAAAGGCAGCACTAATAAATTGATGGATACGATTTATTATGGATGAAGAACTAACAATCGTAAAAAAGCTCATAATAAGCAACTAATTCAAGACCGGAAGCTAGCCTTTCTTTGAGTACTAAATTTAAAGGACGCGTAATTTGCTATCAAACAAATACAGCAAATAATTTTCTCGTGCATGTTTTCCATAAAAGATATTTGAATTTATAAAAGCAGTCAAAATCAATGATAAAAAGGCATACTACTTAAGTAGTCAGTTTTTACAATATATACGCTTTGCTAGGAGTCGAAACGAAGCTCGTTAAAGAGCCGGCTTCCTATCCTGACTCAAATGACTTCAGAATAGACTACACGATTATCAGTATCACAACTGGAGTCAATTCCGATTAGCGAAAGAGTATTAGTCTACCGCATATGTCGAAATATTGCATGATCAACGGCGTCTACTGTATAGTCGGGTGATTTAACCGACTCCCTTCGTTCTGGCCTTTGTGTATCCACCGTTCATCTTTTACTATTGTGCTTAGTAGTACCGTACTGCCTTGATAATTGTTATGATTGGATTTGACGTACGCTGGCTACAGAGTAAGGGAAGTGAAGAAAAACGAAACACTCAATTTTTTTTGATTGTGCACCCTCGCAGTGATCGATCAGTAGATAAACCAGAGGACATTGTTTTGGCACACAGCTGGCGTTCTTTCGGACATTTGGCGAGTTCCCCCTTCGCCCCTGGAACCCCATTGTTTAGCATCTCCCCAATATGTATTCCACAGGCACGGACTCAGGCCAGGCGGACTTAAACGGCTGCATTTTGTTTACCATCAAACGGGGCCAGAACCGATCGTTTGTTTCCCCTTCTCCGCCCCCCTTCTGGAATTTTTTGATATGAACAACAAGCAACACCCACACACACACACAGCTGGTAATACCACCAGAAGACAAATGACGTAGCGCTCGCGAGAGGACATTGGCATTCCGCGCCGTACTTTACTCACTAGGGGGATTGTTGTTGCCCAGCACTTCAGCAGTAGAACTGTGCGTGCGCACATGTATGCGTGCTTGCTTGCTTGCTTGCTTGCGCAACGTTCGCAGTCCGTAGGCGGACACAAAGTCGCTGTCGTGCGCACACAGGCCGATGTGTGCACCTAGTATGCGCAAGTTTAACTGCCAATTTGGGGCAGTTGGGGCCATTCAGACGCATGCGTCATAACTGCAGCTGTTTGCGTCGACTTCTGCCGCTGCTACTGCTGCCTCGCGAACGGCGAAAGGACGCTGCCAAGCGTGCTGCCCGCGCCCAGACGCCAATCAGCCAATCAGCATGCGCGGTGCGTTACCGTTCGCCTTGGGACACAGACTGGACGCGAAGTAGGGGCGCTTTGCTAGAAGCGGTCAATTTTTTGCACGCACGCCTACACGCAGCGAGAGGATGCGTGTAGGCCTGTGTTTGGATCTGCCCGCCTGTCCGTGGTGCCCGAAACACACCGCCAGGCAGGGATAGACCAGTGCCGAGGTATATAAGGCGAGCTGTGGGTTCCACGCACTTCTTTAGATCACTCGGCGAGTAAAGGAACGGATCGAGACAGAAACGCTATCCCCGGGGAGTGAAATCAGACGCCCCGCCCAGTTGAAATCCGTCTCGAGCGGACCCGTGTACACCAACTTCCCATCCGCGGACCGCGGACTGCGGTTCCCGCCAGGGAGGACTCAAAGAGCGTATCGATCGCCGAGTGTGGCTTTCTTTCAGCAGAAGAGGACGTTGTCCTAGTGCATCGTTGCCCTGCGCTGAGCGCCGAAGGGACGCTTTTCTTCTTTTTGGAGCTAGTAGAAGAAGAAAAGCTCTTTTCAGCTCAGATTACCCTACCCGGCCCTGTCCCGTCCCATCCTAACCGCTTTTAGGTACCTGCTTTCACACTCGCTTACCTCCCCTTTCCCATTGCATCTAACTGCAGTAAAATACAACACTTCCCAGTACACTTGACCTCAATTCATCGCAAAAATGTCTGACCGAGCGGATTCAGTACAGTCTTCAGAGTTTTCTGATGGTCAACCGTCGACGACCACCATAAGCACAGTTGCAGTGCAGGCAGGACAATCAAAAATCATTCTTGCAGTTCTACGAGTGAGTCCTATCTTATTGCCCTATTTTATTTTCATGCGCTCAAAATGTGTCCCATACTGCAATCAGGGCTATGATCGGTATGAAAACTGTTTTGTAACGGCGACTATAAGCAGACCTTCGACATCCCAAGACACATGCTCACGCACAAGGCATTGGGAACTTATCCCAATTTGCAGATTGTGTAGTGCTCTGCGTAACGGTAGCGAGATTGTGGAGAAGACTGGGCAATATACGGAGCGTTAATATCCAATCCGCGAACTATCGTGTATAATCCAAAGAGTAGGTATTTCAGCTATTATTGTGGTTCGCACATAGCAGTGATTCTTGACTTCTAACTAATTTGGTATTTGGCCTCTGCATCCTTTCAAGTAGGGGTAAATCTGCTGTATCCAAGGTCTTCAGGCCTAACTCACGTATGAGAATGTATACGTCGCTACATCTATGTTCAGTCTATTTCCTCAATGACATTGATTTCTGCTTAGAAACAAACATACCGTCTTAAAAACGCACACTCTTCGGGAATGGACCATTAGTACTGCCACTGGTTTACGGAATCTACCATAACAACTACTAAATTCTCAGATTTGTGCAAATTATATTCGGAGGTAGTTTAGTTTGAAACTCTACCGGGTATAAGATTTTTCAGAGATCTAAAAAGTTTCCTTCCTTAAAAGGCCGCCTGGTAAACTTCAGGCTTTTCACCGAACAAAAGTCTAATCATATAAGGTTCGCAAAGATAGTTTGTGTTACGTCCGTATTTGTTAGCGGTTTCTAACATGCCACTTACATGAGACAGTAACTAGGGTCCAACTCGCAGGCTGCGCCTTTGTTATTTACAGAAGCAATGGACGCTATTCGGGCAAACAGCATTCTTATCGTTAGGGAGGTTTGGCAGATTTGCTTAAATCAGTTGAACCAATTGTAAAAAATTTCGGCCTCGTTGTGAGTCCAACCTAACCCAGCAGGGAAGGCTGCGCAAAAGCCTTCACTGCTGGGTCGTTTGGACTCTCATCGAGGCCACGAATTTTTCACAATTGGATCAACTGAACAATCCTCGTCTCTAATCATGCTTCGGCGAGTAAACAAGAATGCAACAACATACATCCACCAAAGCAGGTCAATATACATTTAAGAAGGCAAAAACATCACAGTTTACAAAGGAGCAATGCATTTATTGACGCGAAAATGCTCTTTCCCTCCTCACGATTGTTTAAACCGGCCATTGCAATAGTCCGTTTTCTTTAACCTAGCTGCCTATGGGGTACGTTGGCTGTATGGACTCATCATGTCCATTTATGACCGGATTCCTCTGCCCAACTGGTTTCTCATAGTAGCTTTCCCAAATCTTCCGCCTATATCCGTGCCCGCAAAGGTTAATTTCACGAGATTAAAAAAGTAAACTTACTTTCCTGATCTTCTGCCCCGTTCCCCTTGGAGACCTTCCAAGGTACGTACCCGTATATAGATCGGGCTAAAATTAAGTAGCGTGAGTTGAAAATGGTTAAGATCTGGAAGTGCGCATTTCGTGATTTTTCACTACCATTCGCGTAGATACAGTAGTTATTCGGACTGAAGGAATACTGTGTCAAAATTGACTTACCTAAGACTCATTTTTGGACTTCTGTTGTTGGCCATAGCGCACCAAGGGAATAGGAATCGCTTCCGCGTAATACAGTAGGTCTTTTTTTAAATTTTCGGAAGGGTTCCTAAACCTAGCCTTAAAACGTACCCTAATCCTAAATTGAAGCCCAAACCTTATCTTAATAAAATTTATCACGAGGATCCCGGAACAGGATGGCCTCCTAGTCGCCAGTTCGGCCGAGGGGGTTGATATAGCCTGTATGTAGCTGTGCACAAAAGTGCTGAGAGCGCAACCTAACAGCGACTTCTCTTTGTCTAATGCAGAGAACTTCAAACAGCTCATGATCGCAGCTGAGGACGGGCAGTAGCTTTAGCAGCCAACCAAAGCACCGCCTTCTGGCTGCGATAAAACTCTCGATCCTTATAACCAAGGCTCAACTGATTTAGGCTCAGCGATGTTGAAACTGGTCGACGTGGATGAATTAACGCCACTTTGTCGGTCTACTAATGTTCAGTTTAAAAAAACCAATTGCTCCTGGGAGGTGAATATTGTGGCCTCTACCTCAACATTCGAACACAGCGGCTCCCTAACCGATGTTCAGATGTTTTTGCTTTGTCACTGGGTACCAGCGATTGTAGCTCCTACTTCGAAATAATTTCTACGGCATCCAAAATAGTCTGAAACATCTGTGTAAAATCGGCCTCTCGTATCCAGGACGTTTCAGTATCACCAAGTCTGTCAAACACAAGGTTATTTTAGCAAAAGTAGCTTATGTAGACTCACTCATATATTCCTAAGCCCAGCGTTTGGTCCTGCAAAAACGGTGGTTTTAGAGTTTTGGGAGGTTAAGAAATAGGATAGGCAGAAAAGGAAATTTTTAGAAGTAAGTTGTAAGTGAAAAAATGTAGTCGAATTTGCTTCCCGCGACCGCTGGGAGTAACTAGTTCAGCATGTAAATTGAAGGTGTGCGCTGTGCTTTGCGCCGCGGATTATACTAATCTCACTCCGGAATGGTAAGTTGAACCGCAAGTAAGTTGAAATAGATGACCTCCTAACCAATATTTCAATTTTTCGGGAAATTCAAGAAACCTGCAAGTTAATAATCGGGTTTTTCCGCGGTAAATTAAATGATAATACCGATTAGGAAAATCTACAGATATAAGTCAACGACATTTCTAAATACGGTAAAATAAAAATGCATTTAGCATTCATCAAAGTATATTCCACTGCGTGGCCTAATTCCCCGCCCATAAAACCCGATAACCACCGTTTTCGTAGGAAAACATGCAGGTTGTAAGGATTTATGTGTGGGGCTACATAAGCTACTGTTGCCATTATTTTATGTCAAGCTTTGTACATGATCGGCTGTGCGACTGCAATTGTTGGTCTTTTCACCAATATTCTCAACCAATCAAAGGCCGAGAATTTTATCGGAGCACTTAGTACACGTTATGGTCAGGAAAAACATGCTTATTAGGGTGTTTTTTTTTGGGTCAACGAACGACAAAAGCAGCTACGACAGAGGGAGCATGTAACAAAATTGGGCTGGAAAGAGCGCAAGATCCAATTATGCATTTTATCAGAGACTACCTACCGATAATCAAATTACGTTCATTGATAGTATCAAGTATTTGTTACTATTCGCGAATCAGCCAACCAGACCTCCCGGTTTAGAGGTTCAGAATGTAGACAAAATATCAGGACCGATAAAAATAAACTCAGTCCTGTTTAGGACAGAGGTACGGGGCGAAAGAAAGTCGAGGTGGTAATTGAGATAGTTATGGTTGCGCTATTGTGCCTCTAAAATGCGACACGTGGTAAAGGCGTTAGACCAACACGGGAAGGGGGGTGAAATGAGGGTACGAGAAGCGTTATTGGGGATGCGCGCCCACAAAAAATTTCACGCATGGGGGAGGGGAGGTGTGTTGGCACGCCCAGCCGCAGGCTGCTGTCGCGCCAGCCACCTGCATCCGGACTCTGCTACGCCACCGGAATTGAGTGAATGAGCGAGGCAAGTGTGCTACCACTATAAACTACTTCACAAGCAAGTCCTTATGCCTGCGTCCACCGGACTCACGTTGGACCTCATTAGCATCGACGATGCAACGGTTGACTGTGAAATCACAGACGGAAAGGAGGAAAATCAATTTGGAAGAGCTGACATTTGTGAGGATAAAGTTTAAATAAGAAGGTATGGCAAGCTAGAAGAATGAGCCTAACGAACTGTCGAAGCCTGTGGATATGAGGAGGACGTGAGCAGATGCGTTGGACATCATGAACTGAAGGGCAATCTAGCAATATGTGGAAGATAGAGAGAGGGAAGGATCTCGAAGGAGTGAAGGAAGGATAAATGTTTGTGCAGTACATGTGTCGGCAGGAGAGCAAACCACGACTTTATACAGGTACCCTCAGCGTATCTCCCCTCCTGTTTGGGGTTCCTGCCCAAAGTAGCAGAAGCGAAATATAAGAAGTTGAGGCAAATCACTTCCGCAGTTCGAAACTTATCATGAAAGTCGTGCTTTGCATCTCCCGAATCACAGGACAAGTCAAGACCTCCTGGACAGTGATAACGGTTTGAGGCAGACTTTAAAACCTAAAATATTAATAAAATAAGGTTGTATCACAGGCAAGCGCGTAAAATTCTTCCATTTGCTCGTTCGAATCGATCTACTCGAGTTCCACATAAGATATTTACGGCTTTAATTGCGCCAGGTATAAAAATTGACGCTTCAGTAATGTATGTCAGTTGATTGTTTTGAAGGATAAAATACAGTCAATTATTCCTCATAGAGTAGGTTAGAAAAGGGTAAAGTTATTTTAATATATGCACAATTGCTCATGCTTTGCACAGAGTGCTAGTCAAGGCACAGAAAGTGCTGGGTTTGTAGCAAGTATCAATGTGAGATTCGTCATATTTCGGTTTTCATCTAGCCTGACTTTCATAGATTGCCTGATTTGCTTTAAAAATCGTACTTATTTGCATTTAGCTTTCAAAATGTTAGGAATTTGAGGATACTAACGTAAAACAGTATTTTGGTTTGGGTAAATGTAGATATGGTTCACGCCATGTTATCTAGAAACCCCTCAGAAGACACTAAAACGCCAGTTTCTGTACATTCAATCTCGAAATTCAAAACAAAAATTTGTCACCACAAAAACACAATGAGAGGTAATTTTTTTCGCAAACGGCAGTGGCTACTTCGAATACCTCAGCATAATCCTCACCTTGTGATATCCTAAACAATAACTGAATATACTCCCAGCTACCTCTAGGAATCCTACTGAATTGCATATATATTTTCGCTTATATAAATTTACTCATCCTTCTGGGGGGGGGCATAACCTAATTTCGTTTCGTAAAGAAGGCTGATTGAATTTCCAAAGCGTGAATTAATTCATCTGATCGAAAAGTTGTTCAGCAGCCGAAAAGGAAGCAGCAGTGCCAGCAACGGAAAGTTCACGCCCAGCGATTGGTTTTCTATGAAACCAACCGACACAGCCCCAGCTAGATTTTATGGTCTGCCTAAAGTACACAAGGAAAAGACACCGCTTAGGCCCATTGTCTCCCTTCGCGGCAACCCTACGTACAGATTGGCAACGTGAATGTTCACCCACCTCAAGTTCCTGGTGGTAGGCTCAACAACAACCGTGGCTTCTGCCAAACAGTTCCTTGAGCAAATAAAGTATCTGAAGATAGAACCTGATGAATCCGTGGTATCCATCGATGTTGTCTCACTGTTCACTTCCGTTCCACAACAACTAGAAATTGATGTTGTCGGACAACTTCTACCCGAACGCTACGATAACAGCGCGAAACCACTCAAGTCTGAACATCTGCTTGAACTTTTACGACATTGCCTCAAAATGTACTTCACATTTGGCAGACAAATGTATGAGCAGATTAAAGGCACTCCCATGGGCTCCCCCTTGTCAGGCCTGATTGCTGAAGTGGTACTCCAACGGATAGAACACTTGGTCTTCACCAAGTAGCAACCCAAGTTTTGGGCTCGTTATGTCGATGACACCTTCGCCATTGTTAAAACATCTGACATCGAGCACCTCACAGAGCTACTGAACTCGGTTGATCCAAATATCCAGTTCACAATGGAGGTGGAAACAAATGAAGAACTGCCCTTCCTCGATGTCCTGGTACGCCGGTGTTCGACTGGACTATTGCAAACTACAGTATTCAGAAAGGCCACCAGCACGAATCAGGTACTCAATTTCAACAGTAACCACCCCATGTGCCACAAACGCAGCTGCGTCCGTACTCTTTTCCAAAGAGTTCAAACACACTGCAGCACACCAGCCGCCCAAACAGCTGAGCAACAAAATCTTCAGGAACTCTTCCGAGCCAATGGCTACCCAAACTCGTTTGTCAAACAAAGCAGACGCCAAGTGAACAAACGACGACTAGAACAAAAGCAGCCCGAAGTCTGGAGGGCCATTCCCTACATAAAAGGTGTCTCAGAAACAGTCTCACGACTGTTACAACCTGCTGGCGTGGGCATAGCCCATCGACGTCAAGCGACAATACGCCGCCAGTTGATGCAACCCAAAGACCGACTGCCTCTTAAAGAAACCTCTGCAGTCGTCTACAAGATACTTTGCGATGAGGGAGACTGCAATTATGTTGGGGAAACAGGCCGCAAACTGCAAACCCGCCTACAAGAGCACAAACGAGCGGCCCAGAAGCTGGACCCAAACTCACAACTGGCGGCACACATCACAGAAACTTGCCATAACTTTGAGCTCCAAGGGGTGACCATCGTGGGCCGAGTAACCTCAAAAGCCGAAAGGCTGACACTCGAGGCATGGTACTCAGATGCCAACTCAGTCAACAGGCATCTGGACCTGCCAGCGGCCTACAAAGTATTGCGCCACTACGTTAGAAAGAGCCGGGACGAAGCCAAATCAAACGTAAGAATGGCAAGCAAACAGGAAACCACAACGAACCAGCTGGAAGAGGCGGCAGCGTTACCAAGGCCCTCTACCGGGTGACAAGGCGGCATACTAATTGCTGTTCATGACCCCCAGCCCCGCGGACAGCTAATTCGCCTACACCAACATAATTGCCCCTCCGACCCCTCCAATCCCAGTGACAGCTAATTGACCTCCTCCCCCACCCCCCTTTTTTGCTGTTTCTAATCCCTTGAAAACCTGACGATTTTTGGCATTTGATTGGCCTTTGGCCACTATAATTATCCTCGTTTTTGGTTGCTTTCTCATATCTGAAGATGGACACATGTAAGTGTTCGAAAGCTCAGAACAATAAATCAATTTATCTGTTGCTCGACCTGCCTTCTTCCTCATCCATGCAAATACCTGGATCGCGAACCTTCGCATTCATTCGGGAAAGTTCGACCTTTCCCGGATGCTACAGCCAATCAGCAGTCCGTGTTACAAGTCGGCCTACGCCTGAATAACATTCATTTGACCATGCCGCTGCATTAAGCCACAGTTACTGAAATAACCACCTTGTTACCGGCCATCCATGCAAGACTGTTACACTATGCTTTGGATTACAAAGTCGTGCCGGACTGTGGGCTAAGCCTCAGGAGGAAAGACGACAACGCTCTTCATGTCGGAGTACCAATGTGGTTTTCAGCCTTTTCCTTGGTACTCGATCGGTCATATCGGCGACCAGCCACACCAAAGAGGCTTCTTACTGTCTGGTTCATGATGCAAGAGTTTACTTATTTCCCAGTTAAACACCATCGAGGGCTAGTACAAAATGTGCTCTCTGTGGGCGCAGAATAATAGCCGCGAGTTCAGGGCTCGCAAAACTTGGGATTAGGTAGGGACTGCTGACGGCAGCTAATAACTCAAAAATGGCTGGTCCAGTCTTCCCGTTTTTATTTTTAGTAGAATCATGAACGCACGGCAGTCCACGGGCAATCTGATTGTAGACGCTGTCGTTCCATTGTGAGTGCACGCTCAAAAAATGCAGTCAGTGTTGCATTTGGCTTACGACTTGCGAAGCCTGGATTTAAGGAGAGTAAACGATGCACCTTTACAGAGACAATTTTTCTGAGAGACAGGAATGACGAAAAAAGCCCAGAGGCGACCATATTTCTTGCACCGACTCACTTTTAAGGTGGATATGGATACATGAAGGCCCAGAAGGCGAGGGCGTGATCGCTGGAACAAGAAGTCTGATGGGCTGGCGTGCCAGATTCTCACTCTAAGTAATCTTTAGAGATAATCACAGTAAGCCAAATTGCCGCGTCATTATCATGTCCACATCCAACAAAGATGATGAAATTGTGGCCATAAGCGACTCGGACATGTATTGCAAAACCATAATCGCATCAATTACGACCCTCATGGGTGATCATGAAGTTTGTTAATTGTAATACGGATGTGGTCGCGTGGCCACGGCGAACTAAAAATAATGCACACCTTGCCTCTCTATCACCCTTATCTGCGACTCCCTCTGGTGATGGGTTCGAAGGAGAATCCAAACCATCGGGCCAATCACCTTCTTAGTTCAATGATCGCATCTCCTTTTTCTTCTTCTGAATTGCCTCCTGGAACTCGGCTGTTCACTTCTATCCGACTGTTGTCCCAAAAGCAAGCTGCATGTGGACTGCAAATTCCTCCCTAGGTGATAACCAGGTCAACCAACTGACCGACCTTGGTAGCACGCGCCTTAAACAAAATTATGACTCATACTTAGGACTTGGGAGTGACGTTTATTAACCTGGCCCGATCCTGGCAGGACGAACTGCAGGTGACCTCGCGTTGCCTCGGGATTCCAGACCACACAAAGGGCCCTGAAACCTGGTTGCAATTGCGTTCGGGTATTCACTACGCGTAATAACCGCGTCTCCAGTTCGCGAGAAAGTGAAGTTTATCACAGGGACGGGGAAAGACGGCAATGCATCAGCCGACGTATGTTTGACCATGAATTGATAGCAGGGCATCCAGACCTTGACAGTCTTGAAAACATGGCTATTCTAACGCATAGTTTGGCTCGATTAGGAGAAGGAACTAGCACATGCGTTTTCGGTGTGGTTCAAATGAATAATGCAGGTCGGATGCCGGGTCAGCTACTGAGAGTGTTGCCATTTTCTGTCATCTCGGCTCATTCATGCCAACGAAATCCATTGGGAATTCGAGACGAAAATTCAGGCCGGTCTTGGACAATTCTTAGTCCCTGGGGTGCAAGTCTCGCGCAGGACATTACTGACCCTTAAAGTCGTAGTGGTTTTTTCGGAGATGACCAGAACAAAAACGGATCTACACCTTGATAGGTTGTACAATGAGGAGATTGGCTCTGGGGGATTCATTTGCAGGCCCGCTGAAAATTTGTCACGTTTAACAAATCTCCACAGGATATCTCCTAGTAACTAATCTAACAGGCAAAACAATAAAATGGAGGTATCAGCTAAAGGAAATGCAACTTATACTTTCCCATTCAGAATATGTAAAATGCGCTTATAATACTACATGAAGATGCACGGGATTTAGTTTGAATCGCCAGCTCCTCGATATTACACACATTTTTCCCGAAACCAATAATTTTTAAACATTTGGCGATTAAAGAATTATTCGTTGCAGTAAGTTCAACTGGCGCATGTCTTCTGTCCCCTTAGGAGAAAACTGAACTGTCATTTGCACAAAATTACGTAAGTATTTTTATAATACTGCTTATCGTGCAGACTAATCCATCGATATTTCAGTCAAGTCGGGATGCCGGCTTTTGAACAAGATTCCTTCTGATTGTCTGTAGAAAGCATAAGTTGTAAAACACAGTTGGTCAAGAAGTATGAATTATTCTCAGTCATTTTCGATGCCCTCATAAATTCAAACACATTTGATAGGAAACACACACAAAATACGGGCTTGGTAACAGTTTACCTGTTCATCGATTTTAAAAACGTTCTAATCAGGAGAGTTGAAAGGCCGTGAACTGCTCATTCATTATCCGTTTTATTTGTCAACTTGCTAATGCTGGCGATACCATATACGACATGATTCAAGTTCCTTACAAAATCGCATGAGAACTGTGTGACCTTTTCCTCATAGCGTAGAAATGTGTGTGATTTTCCGCACGCAGAATGGATGGGGCATATGATTGAGGAGCCCAGAATCAAATTCTAACATGTAAAAAATTATTCGGGGGATTTTAAAAAAATTCTTTCAAAAACATTAATATACCCTTTCCTCAAATAAGACATTTAAAGAAGACAACATTTGCTACCAAATGAGGACAAGAAATACAATTTTTCATCGTTTTCTATAAAATTTATTATAGGAAGATCTAAAATCCCTGAAAAATGTATGTTACTGAAGTGGATATTTTTTAAAGCGTGTTACTTTTACAGGCGATCAGAAAAAGGCTTGTCCAAAACCTGGCGTCCGAACATGACTGAGTTATCTACGGATTATGTTGCGTGATAATCAGTATTGTAAACTGACTAAAGTAATTTTTTGGAATCGATACTTCAGGTTTTTTTTAGGTTAGTGTTAAGGATGGTCGAGTTAGGGCTTAGCTTATAGTTGGGGTTGGGGTTAAAGTTGGGACACGGTAATGGATACCGCAACTGGAATTTAGGATAAGGTCACTCGTAATATGAGGGCTACTTATAACCGTGCCCATCCAAGTGATCAAGAGTCATTATTACTCATTTATTACCATCTGAATTAAGGAGACAAGGTGAGAGATTCACTTGTTTTAGTACTGACTATCATGTCCGATAGTGGATTCTTAAAGTATTTATTTACTGGCTTTGTCTTCATCAGTATTTTTAACAGTATCAGTTCCAGTGAATTATCTTTGTGGCGTATTGAAGACTAGGAATAGTTATCTGAGCGATTAGAAATGTTCAAATTAACCTTTTTCCTACCTCAGGCTATTCATCTGCACGACATTAACTGAATGGCTGGGATCACATAACCGTTTACAAACAGAGTTAACTCACGTCAATATTCATAGCCCAAAATCCGTAATACATGTCGGGGGTTAG
This sequence comes from Ligula intestinalis, assembly GCA_036362985.1. Classification (NCBI taxonomy): domain Eukaryota; kingdom Metazoa; phylum Platyhelminthes; class Cestoda; order Diphyllobothriidea; family Diphyllobothriidae; genus Ligula; species Ligula intestinalis. The sequence continues at coordinate 9,001,715 of JAYGXS010000005.1, forward strand.
CTTTCAATGTGCACACGACATTTTCTGCCAATGATTGTCGCACAGAAAATTTTAGACGTACGCCGCAACGTTGGCGTCTTTTGACAGAATTCTCCCTCAATCACGCTTGCTTCCTTTTCTGTTCAAGAATGAGAAGTATCTTTCTAAATTATCTCAGAATGTCTCGCTGCGAAAGTGGTGCCTACTTTACTGCGGTTTATTCAAGCGCAATTTAATTGTAGAAGATTCTGAACCCACTGCTTAAGCTCTGTTGTGCCTGTTCTCTTCAGTGTGGAAGCTGGATAAAAGTTCGAATTCAACGCATGGAACCGGACCTCTACGACATTGGCAAGAGTGCAGCCGAAGCAGAATACCTGAAGGAGATCCACACCACGTTGGTGAGGAAACTGGCCGAAAAACAAACGCAGATCTCGGAACTGCTCTCGCGGGCCGAGGAGCTAGTCTCCCAACAGCCGACAGAAGGCCAAGCTATGGTCTACTCGGCAATGTCCAGTTCTCTCAATAAAGCCTGGCGTGAGTTGCTCGAAGTCCTTGGCAAACGTGGACACCTGCTGGAGATGGCTGCAGACTGCTTTGTGAACGCTGATGCAGTTTGCGCCGCAGCCCGTCGAATCACCGATCCCTCATTTTCAGCAGATTGGGGAGACAGCGTGGAGAGCATAGAAAGACTCATTCAGGTATTTTTTACAATTTCTTCTCCGCGTACAAGTGCGGTAAAGTTCGTAGAACAAACTTTTACAGGACCAACCCAGAAGTTTCTATGCCTATCACCTTGAATTCCACTAGTTTGGACGTTAAATTTGACAGGATTCCGATTAACAATCAGTAGCCTTTAAACCTGCGCTGGGAACAGATTACCGTGTTCTTGGCAAGGGTCCTGACACGGCTGCAAACGACTTGTTCAGTAGGCCGAGTGAAGGCAATGAATTAAAGCTGACTTTGGGTGACAGAATTTTGGAATCTGTCGCAAAATTCAGCTGAATATAGCGGTTAAATGATACTTATGTTTAGAATGATTCCTATGTTGATGGTGGGGAGCGCACCGATCTAGTTAGGGAACATTTTATGTCCCGTTGCGTCCTGGAGCACACCACAGGGCCTTCGCAGGTAGTTGCATAGAGACTTGTAGAATATGATTAAATGGAACCGACGAAGACAGAAGTGATTGGAATGGTCATTCCTGGTTTATTAGGCCTCATCAGCCATTCATACCCTATCCCAGATGTGGCAATCCCCAAGATTAGAACCCATATGTATATAAAAAACGGTCGAATCCTTTGCAAGGCATGGCTACTTAGTTAACTCGCTCCATGCACCACTCATAGTATGGCGTCGAGTTGGAGGACCAACCTCGTAAATATGCACGGGAAAATAACTTGATATCTACCTAAATAGATAAATCTATTAACAATGGTAGCGGTGCGCTGACTGATCACATTATCGAACAAACCCGTCCATTTTTTATCTTGTGACCCACCATTAGGCCCCCCAGCCTATGTTATTTTCGGCAGTTACCCTATTCCGCCTATAATATATGTATAAATTAATGCAAGTCTTTCACCGGTCTAATCAGGGAACAATTAAGTTCCGCTTTGCCAAGGAGCTTGCAACGCAAACCCTCATGATCGTCACATAGTAACTTAGTTGATATGATGAAGGCAATAGTCACTATGTGACGGTCATAAGGGTTTGCATTGCAAGCTCCTTGGCAAAACGGAACTTTATTGTTCCTTGACTAGATCAGTGAAACACCTGCATTCAATCATCATATTCTCGATCACAACCGACGAAGCAGGGGACCCGTGAACTAGAGGCAGTGTCTCGAACACAATGACCGAAGGTCCCGGGTTCAAATCTCGGGGGTTACAAACCTCGAGATTGGGTATGACTGGCTGATGACGGCTAATAAGCTAGAAATGGCCATTCCGGTCTCCCTTTGCTTTGTCGGATCCACTTCATATATATATATATATATATATATATATATCTTTGCTCTGAATTCGGCGCACACTGATACATTAGCTTTCCTGACTAAAAGGCCTCATATGGGTGATAGGGACTATGAACAGGCAACCACCAGCTAGGTCGAAGTTGGCCAAGGTATGTCGTTCCCGTCTGAAAGGCGTATGCATTTATAGATACATGGAACTGGGGTGTTCATTCGATCAATCTGGTTAGGGCATTTACTTGTCCCGGAAATGCCTTAAGACTCGTAATTGATTGATATCAGGCTGTCGCTTAGCGACCTCAGACTTATTATGGAGTGGATCCGACAAAGACAACGGAGACCATCATATGTCTGAGGTCACTAAGCGACAGCCTGATATCACTCAAATACGGGCCTCAGGGCACTTCCGGGACAAGTGTATGCCCTAACCAGATAGATCGGATATATATCTGGTCAATAATTATCTAAATTATTAAGCGCTGCACTTGAAAGTGGGTTGCTGGAAGATGACTTTTTTAAGGTCAGAACCGAGATTTCCATGAATATTTTGGCTGACGATAATCATCATCTGTGGAATAACCACGCAAATTTCCATTCTACAAAGGAGTAGCACTACGAGTAGTGTGAATTCTATATGTTAAATGTCTAACACCGTACTCCCGCACAGCGCTTTTAGCTAGTACCTATGCGGGAATGTGATATAATATATTTAGCAAATATAGATACATATTGTTGAAATACTGGCAAAGATTCCCAACGAAGCCTTTCTTTTCTCAATCAAATGTATCTGTATATATTAGAGGACGAGGTCCCACCGGGAGCCAACCCACTTATTGACCTTTGTATTATGTAGGAAAAGTTTAATAGCATGACCAGCCTTTGAAGGGAGTAAAATGTAATTATGCTAAATATACGCTAAGTACCTAGTATAATTTCATCATGAAGCTTGCATGGTCATTGGCGGCTACTGTAGGTCAGTATTTTCCGAATACCCTTATTAATGCAGCATAGATGTCCTACTCTGAGCTGGTATCCAACGGCAGCTTTTTAAAGCCTTTACAGGAGTCTTTACTCAGTTTGTTGCATTATCCAGAAACACGAAGACTTTCGTCGAATCGAACTTCTCGAGCCTACTCGTTGCATGCTGGAGGCAGCCAATGGTGCGCTTGACTTGCTAGCGCGCATGGCCACCCACACTGGCCAAGCAGATGACTCCAACCTGGCGCGTGCTTGTGCTGAAGCCAGGGAGCGCATAGCCTCGGCGACCTCCGCTGCCAATGAGGCCCGTCGTGCTGCTGAAGTGGCTTGGTTCCGAAGGAAGCGTCTCCTTTACCTCCGACTGGTGGTCTTCAAGCTGGAATCCGAACATGAGAGAATAATGAATTGGTTTACTGATGTGAGTACTCTTCACTGTTATAGGTACAGCAGATCCTGGCCTAGCATGCTTTTGTCCAATAGGTAGACCTGCTCTGAGTTCATAAACGGTATTGCACATCAGGGACACTAAAATGTCCCTTTCTCGAACCATAAAAATCGTCTTTACTTCACTGGTTAAATAGTTCCTGCGATATTGTTGAAGTGGGTCTGTGAAATTCGCATCAATAAACCCCTTCTTATATACCAAAAAATGGAATGTCTCCAACTTACGGCAGGAGAAAATTTGGTTAAGATCTAAATATGAGCTACCTTTTTGCAGAAAAGTCAATGTAACTTCTTTTAGCTAGAGTGTATAAGAGACCCATCCTTCTATACATTAACTGAGCAGATGTTATATAGGGATTGAACATGCAAAACAGAGTTCCGCACATTTAATGCCGATCCTATCAGGCCAGAATTAATGTGTTCTATGATTGCATTTAAAGGAAGATGGATTTTATGTAGGTAAATTGTTATCAGGTCCCGGTACTAAGGCATGCTATAATACTACAATAGAATGCTAAACTTAGCGTACGTGGCCCTATCTTAACTTTATTCCTAGGACATGCTTACTTAGTTCATTTACGCAGGTATGCTGTGTTAGAGTTGCGGTTGGTGTTAAGCTTACAAGGAAGGTTACAGGAATGGTAAAGTTTAGGGCTGGGGTCAGGATTAGGGTAAGGGTTATATTTACCTGCCTCCCGCCGTCTTACCCAATCCAGCCATCCGTAATTGATAACAATGGATTATCTGTTTTCCAAAAGTTTATCCGCTCTTAAGTCGCATCGCTCAGATTGGACTCTGACTTCTGCCACCCTACTGGAATAATTTAACAGAGGTAGACCAGATTCCGCCACAATCTGCTTCAGTTTAAACGAACATTTACAAAGGGAATAGTCCATTTTTGGGTGCTGGCGGCAAAATAGAAACATCATGTGGTGTGACTCAACAAAATAGATGTTGCCATTCTGTCTGAACCTCGTGACCAAGAGGATATAGAAGGATTCTACTTCTAAACATCCCAAGCGAACCTCCAAACCCCTGTCCATAACTGCACACCAGAATAAAAGACAACACAATCATGGCTACTTAAACCATCCAAGTAAGCATTTTATAAGATTGTCAGCAAGTGGGGATGCCGGATCATTTTTCACTAAATAATGGTTGGAATCAAGCAAATTAGAAGGATGAAATACCATTTAAAAAGTCCATATTGGTTTTATCAACTTTTAACGTGTTCTCAAGTAAATATCTTCAGAGTTATAACTGCTAGCCAATTTTACTACCATCTTGGTAAAGCATGTGACTTCCTATAAAGTATTTCGAGAACTACTCAACCATAAAAGTCATGTAAAAAGTCATTAACTGGATCTCACATCGAGCAGCAGTCCAAATGGAACCTAGGCACGCTTAAGTGAACATTTTATAAGTTAGATGACTATTTCGGCCATCTGATAAGCACAGCGATTAGGTAGTTTATTTTAACTTTGAAAATGAACATAGACAGATGAATTGATTTGCATGGGTGTCTGATATTGCATAGCAGTTTATGAAATAAAACGTATAAGCTTCTTAAATCAAAGAATCTGCCTAAATAATCCTTTTTTTAATAAAACCTTTTATCCTCGCCTTTGTAGTACGGGGAGCCGCAGTTGGCAAGTATAACGCCAGAAACCAACCTAGAGGACTGTGAACTCGCCATGCAGAAACTGATGGGTCTAATGAGCGACGCCCGAGAAATGCAACGAGCTCACTCACGTCTAATGCAGCAAACGCACCAAATAACACTGCCACACAGCCCAAACACCTCGCCCACAACGGGCCAACCAGTGTTCAGCTTTGCAGAGGACGGAGATGTCGAGGTAGAAGTTCAGAGCACCTACATGGACCTAGTGCGCCGTTTCTCCACTTCAGAGAAGTACATCTGGGAGTTTATCGATCGCTTGGAAGCGCGGCGCCGCTGCTTGCATACCAGCATAATCTTCTACAGCGAAACGACTGTGGTAAGTCACCCTTGAAAGTTCTGCTCAGTTGCACAAGTGACTAGTAAAGCGTTGGCACCAGGCTCAAAACAAATCAACGCTCGCATCCACAGATATAGGATATATCTGATGCAAATTGCTGAAAATTGCGAAGGACTTGTAACCACTCAAAAACAAGCACTAAGGCATGTACAAAAATTTTCAAATAATAATAATTAACAAACTTAAGCAAATTAAAAACTTAAAGTAGATATAAAAATTAAAACCGTTTGCTTATAAATGTCAATTTTTTGAAGAAGTTCCAATTTCTGAAACCGTGAGAAATTGGCGTAGCTGTGACCAATAAACGTTAATTAACTTTCAGTTGAAATGCTATTAATACTATTTTGTAGATCTGAACAAGGCGAAGGTCACGGATTGAGCAGGATGTATTGACGCCATACAGTTGCGTGACCTCTAATTCATCTGCCAACGGTCATTGCCTATTAATATAGTAAATTAACTGTCCAATTAGAAGGATGAAGTTTAATAGGTATCTAGGGTGGAAAACGTAAGTCAAAAATGTGGGTGCATAGTCAGGGGTAGAGGAGGAAGCGGGTAATTATCACAGCGTGGCGGTTCAGGTGACAGTGAAAGCCAGTGAAGTGTTATTAAAAGGGGGACAAAGAACGGGACAGCAGTCGGTCTAATCAGTTTTTATGCTGTCCTTAACAGTCTGACGAAGATTATTCCGTTTCACGTCTTTAAAGACTTTTTATTCAACTTCAAACTATGGCATATGTAAAAAGTATTTACTGAAAAAGAGAGTGCTTGAATCTAAGTTCTAATGAATATGGTGACCTAGGGCGTATTTTTAGACTCTGCCAGACCAAAACTCACTATAGAGCAAAATGAACGTCTACAAAAAATGGTTTGCCTATGATCAGGCTAGAAACTTCGATAATAAATTACCCATTTAAAACTTGCATTAGTTATTAAGCTGATGAATCCTTGATTATATTAACTTCTTCCGAGATAAGATAAAAGTAAAAATGGGGGACTTTGACCGGTTTTGTGATTTTCCTAAAAATGAGTGATACAATTTTGACTGAACCTAAAAAAATCTCACCTTCCTTTTTATATCGGTGAGTTGTTCAGTATATTTAATTAATGACAGACCCTGCTCTGATAAATTGACAAAAAATAATTTTCAAAATTGAATTCAGCCTTTGTTTTTGAAAAGTAATGCGATGGCAGCACTTTCTTTTACCTGGCTTTCAGTAACTATGCATCACACTTTCCGGTTCAGGAGGAGATTTATTTTAAAAATTCCTGTTTTTATTAGTGTTCTTTTATACAGCAACGCAAAAAGATAAACGGTTTGGTCCTGGCATATTATATGGCATAGAAAATTTCTTACATATCCCACAACCTCTGTCTTTGCCGAAATCCCGCCTGTTTCCTTCAATTTATTGAAAGAACATGCAGTTTTTTTATCAAAAGGCTATCTTAGCATCACATTCACTCAAAAGATCAAATAAACAAGACCAAGTGTGCGTTAAACTACCCAATTAAATTGCGATTACAACTTTGCATGCGTAAAGTCACCTACTGCAACATACCTAGGGGAAGAGAGGGAAGAATGGAGCTCTAGGATGAACTCCGCTACCTAAGCTTCGATTGTGGCCGGCGCAGGATCTGGGTCATATCCCGTAAGGGTGTCCTTTCTTCCGGTCCCCAAACTGGTTCAGAAACAAGACTAAGATGGGACTGAAAAAGTGGACTGTTCAGACCTTAGGCATGACAGCAACCGACTGGCCTACGATCGGCAGGATGGAATCATCCCAACGGCTAGGAATCATTCAAAGTTCTACTTTTACAGCACCAGGAGTAGCCATATGCGCACCATTTAGGTTGGAGTTGGAAAAGATTATGCAGAATCAATCTTATTAGCTTCCACCGCTAAGGCTACTTCACAGGGGCTAGCGAGAGGAGGTTGACTATGGTGGTTATTAGAAAGCGAGATCCCAGTTTGCTTGTTTCACTAAACCGAGATTCGAACACTTCTACTACAACCTGTTCCTCACAAAAAAAGGACTCCCCAGCGATGTGGAGTTTCGGATCATAAGCTTGACCACCTGTGGAAAAGGTTCCCCTCGCTAGATTTAAGGCAAAAGGTTTGAAGTCTAAGTTCTGCAAATACTCCCATGTTTAACTTGAAAATTATATTTGGCAACCATATTTTTTCGGCAATTCATCATTGATGATGAAAAAAAGGAGAGTTGGACAAGGTTTATGCATGCCTTTTAATTAAAAATTATCCTTTCTCACACCAGCCACAGGCTGAGATCAATATATAGAGGCTATCTGACCAGAAAAATGGGGAAAAGGGGGAGACTTTAAGGAGTGATCGTGGGTCGAGTACGCGGAGGGAAAATCACTTTCACGTGCAGATAGTGAACAATTATCACCAGGGGAACAGGGGTTACATGCGCTTGCCATGCAGCGTCAGCCACGTAGGTGAATCTGTAAATGCGGGAGAAGGACACGGAGCCATTACTCTGATAGAAGTTCTAGACGCAGAGGCAGATTAGGGCCAGAAGCTGAGAAGTGTATGGTATCCGGTATCGAGTAATGACTACATTAGTTGAGTTAACCCTAACGGCTACGATCTCCCAGGCCTGGTTCCTTAGGAGAAGAGCGAAGTCATGAGAAGGCCAGAGTGGTAAGAAGATTGTTTTCCGTACAGAAGGTATGGATAATACAGGGTGCCCCACGAAAAACCCCTACATTTATGATAATGTTTATACTGTTATAAAAAATAAAAATTATTGATTACAATTATAACTAACAACTTTATTGTGTAATTAACAAACTGTTACCTAATAACAAGTAACATATACCGCTCAAAATGCTGTCCATTAACTGCAGAACAGCGACGTAAGCGATCCATCCAGCTCTGAGCTGCTCGACGAATGACATCAAGAGGGATGTTGTTCCATGTGTCCATCAACACATATTTTATTGACTCAATATCAGTGATTTCTATTCTCCGTCTCTGAACCTCCTGTAAGAGTACACTACAACTGCAAAAGTCCATTACATTCAGGTCAGGGCTCTTGGATGGCCATTGCTGGGGTGTGATGAAATCTGGAGTGTTAACTCGGAGCCAGGCGACAGTGTCATTGGCAGTGTGTGGCTTTGCACCATCTTGCTGCCACGTCCAGGGTTCTCCCTGCATTACTTGATCAATATCTGTAAACATCTGCGGGCACATATCCTGTCTGTAAACAACTTGATTTACAGGTTTTTTCGTTCTCCGACTCGGTGCAACACCTTCCTGCCCAGCAGCATCTCTTTCAATAAAATAGAGGTCTGTTTTGCCTTACCAGGAAACAGCACCATAGCACATGATAGATTTTTGCTGCTTGTCTATCTCCAACAGCAAATCTTCATCAGGAATATCAGTTTTGACTTCCACTGCACGATATATGCATTCATTTTGCCTATTCAGTAGTGCAGACAAGCAGAATGATGATTCCTCTGAGAACCACACTTGTTTCCATTTTTCTCCTTCACCGAAGCGCTGAAGCATGGCATCACACTTTGTCTTTCGAGCTTGCTGGTGTGCTTCAGTTAAAACATGGCATTGAATGCGTCAAAAACATTTTAAATTCCAAGACTGCTCGCCTTGTTGGGGAATCGTGCCTGCAAGAAGGGCCACTACCAGGCTTACGCACCTTTGCTACAGGTGATCCACCTTGTTTGAATGCAGCCGCGACACCTCGAAACTGGTCAGTTGTAATGGCACCAAAAAAATTAGGCAAAATGTTCCGATATTTCTGCAACCCCCATGTTGGATGTTCTTTCCGGAATAGGACGATGACCTCGCGCTGGAAATTGCTTAGCAGTGGCATGGGTCTACCGGTCTTTCCAGAATATTCCTGGCATATGGTGCGCAGGTGGGCATTTAAGAACCTTCTCCTCTGCGACCACCACCCACGTTGTGTGGGTGCTCCTCATAACTGAGCGGAACATGGCGTGGGCGACATGAATGCGGGTGCGAACCAACGGGGGCGACTTCACTTCGGATGTGGCCCAGGTTTTCTGTTTTCTCCGCCATCGATCGTGACGGCATGGGTGGTCCGGCCACCGTAACAATCACAAACTTAGGGGTTTTTTGTGGGGCACCCTGTAGTAAGGAGGAATTTTTGAATATCGGAGCGCACGTCCAGCCGCGAGGGCAGCTAGGTCCGAAGTGATCTGGAACGGTAGTAATCCGAGTGGCCATCAAAAGCTATATTTGTAACGTGCAGTCTTGACGGTGATTGGTCTGACCGCACGAGGTTACGCACCGGCGTGGGCTCAGCCGAGACTAGACCTGTTAGTAGGTCGCGCCTTATTGTTACGACGAGTCGCAAATGTTGTAACGGGGACATCTGACGTGCGTCCCCGTTGAATAACGCCCTGTTGAAATCCCCAAGGAAGAACACAATAAGAAGGGCATTATTCTGGTATCCACCCGGAGGAGGGTTTATTGTGTACAAAACCCGGATTTGTTGACTCGAGTGGCTGTTACCGCTTGTTGATCTCCAGCGTGCTGTTTGTCCCGCCTCGGGGGCGTGTCCCGGCATTGGGAGTGGACCAGTGTGTCCTCGCTATCCGGTGTGTGATGCAACTCTCCCTGTCTGCTAGGGACAGTGGCTTATAAGAGATTGTCTGCGCGTCCTCTGGTGGTCTAGTTGGCTGCATTGGCTACCCGCGCACGGCTGTGCGCGCTTTTCTGTTGGGCCGGACTGATAGCGTGACCTGAGAGTTTATCCGGGCCGCTCGTTAGGAATAATCCGAACCCTGCATTGGGATAACTGCGACCAGTTGGCACGTGCGTGTGTGTCCATTGCGGGCTTTCTGGTCATCGCTTGGGGGCAGCCCAGCGACCGCTATTGAACAAAGGAATCATTGTGGTGGTCTGTAGCAGGCATGACGCCTTAGGAAAACTGACAAGGTTGCCAGCCCTTGGTCAGGCTACCGTCCTAACATGCCTGACATTGAGTTAGAGGTGGACAGGGTGCGGCCGTTCACACAAGAGCGCTTGTTAAGGGCAGTCAACGCGACGGCAACCTTGGCGTAGTGTGTAAGCTATCAGGGGTTTCCACAGAGGCCGCTAGCGGCCACTGCATCGGTTCCGCTGGTTCACACAGAAACTGTCAGCCTTTTCTGAGCCTTCAAGTCGACGCGGAGTAAGCACAAACACCTAGAAAAGCAGGCTTGTTGACAAACACGCAAACTCTGCTCGCGTTAAATCCGACTGAAGGGTTGCGACCTGAGGTCCTGAGTGTGATAACTTTGCATCCGACGTGGAACAGCGACGGTAAGATAAAAAGCACAACAAATTGGGCTTACCTTTGCACCACTTTTGAGAACAGCCTTAAGAGCCCGTTTCATTTACTGGCCCTTTCTTTTCTGTTAGTTGCTGCAATGTCTACGTGACCTAGAGAACCAGATGCAGGCCACAGCAGCTGGGAAACCCAGTGTACCACTACCTCAAGATTTCTTCCGCCGTCTGGTTGAACTCGAACTTCGGGTGCCAGGACTGCAGGAAACGCTGGTAGAACTGCGCACCGGCGTCGACGAGATGCAACTGTCGCCCACGATGGGAGCCCCTGTGGGATCCCCACCGGGCTCCGTGTTGCCAGCACATTCGGACGCCGCTATGACACATCTGCTGGACGAGGTTGATCAGACCATCCTCAGGTGCCGCAATCTCTGTGGCCAGTTTCCGGGATACGATGCAACCGACCAGAGCGTTCGATCTATTGATGAGCGTCTAACAGCGGTGAGTCATATTTGAACTGATTTTTGTTTAAAAAACCTAAAATGTGCCGCGAGCAGCCGAATGCTAGGATAAGAGAGCACAGACGCCTCTCAATCACTGGTCTTCGTTTGAGGCAACTCAGCAAGTCAAATATTGTGATGCGGTATGAGCAAGCAGTTATAGATAAAACCTTAATTTAAGGGTTCTCTTGCATGCAGCTATCACGCGCTTGTGAGAAGAGTTGGCCTAGTGATACGAGTTGGCCTATAATGAAGTTATAGGTGGCCTCCTACACGGTATCTGCTGTTGTGACGCAATATATCCTTGGAACGGTTTATGGCTGGTTGGAATTATGAGGTAATGACTGGAATTTCACATGTCTGAGAAATATGGTGCAACTCTGTGCTTAAATCTCTAGGGTCGCTAGTCAACCGATCAGATGACCATGTACCGATGCTTTTTCGGCGATTTAGGGCCTCATCTCGGTTTGAGTGTGGCAAAATGAGGTGCAGTTATCATCCGCCGTAGGATTGGGTTAAGTCTTGCTTTTAAGGAAGCAACAAGACGCAACTTCTTTTCATTCAAGGCAGTCTTCGCCTTCAGAATTACGTCTTTACTGGATACCTATCAGCCCTGTGAAATAAAATAGCATATTTATGATAGCGAGGTATCAGATACGGATGCGGACTGTTCTGAAAGTCTTCGTTTGGGAGGGGGAGTTGGAAGGGAAATCTGGGCTCACTTGCCCCTACGGGTGGATACCTGCAAGTAAGCAAGTGCTATTGGAATATCTTCCGAGTCTTTTGTCAAGCAGCCATGGGTCACGCCGAATGCTTAGTTTGAATAGCATTATTTTTACAAGCGGAGAACATTATACCTTACCGGACTGACATTATCTCCATCGAAGCTAGTAGATTTCGTTCATTGACTTTTTCAGCATTATGTTGTAGTCTACCTGAAGCGTCTCATGGGAGTACATGGTGAACGGCGTCATCCGTCATCGCGCGCTCAATCCCCTTCGTATAAGCTTTTCTTAGGCTCGCTGGAAAAAATGCTCTTGTGTTTTTGGAGACACTTTAAATCTTTTATCCCATGACGTCTGCTCAACTGGAATTACTAAAGGCACAAACAGAGAAGTGACTAGTATTTTTAAGAAGCTTGCGGTTTTTTCCGATTCGCTAAGTGGAATTTGTGGAGAACACTATCTTAAGACTTTGCAGCAGAGTAGGTATGTTTAGAGGGCTGAATAAACCAGAGTTATCCTAATTCGTCGGATATGTCGCCTTTGAAAGGCCCTTCGAAAAAGGAGCTGCATTCCAGTAGATATTTGTCTGATCCTAGTGTAGGAAAATATGTATATCTTGTTTGAATAAGCATTTTCCTTTAGTACACTGTAAATCGTTTTTACTTCCACCTAGAGGAAATTCGAGCGAGGAAATCTTTGTACATCTGTTGATTACCAGAACTAGGGGGGTCATCTTATGACGGTAAAGGTGAGGGGACTTCGAAATTTCCAACAAAACCGAACATATCATCTGAAGCAGAAATGAGATTTGTGAAAAAATAAATCAGGCGCTATTTCGTGCTATCATACTTTGTGAAGCTAGCCTAGAGAAAGACAGTACGTATAATGCGAACACCTTTAACCCTGAGCCCAAATGGAATACGCGCGGTCTGATTTTAGCTCACAAGTAACCTTGAACTCCTCGTCTCAATGAAGACGTTTATCCTTTAACAAAAAAGGAAGGCATTTCACAGAGACGCACCGTGGATATGCGAACAACGATAATTGAGCCGAAAGGGTTCCAGTTGGCAGCATCCAGCTCTTTGGAAACATTCAAATGGGTTAGCGGCCCATAAGTCAAAGAACTAATGGCATTCCCGTCAGAGGTGACAGTCGTAATTATCAAACTGACCGTGGCTGGATTTTCAGGCTAGATCCATCGATAGATAGAGACATTCACTGGGGAAGTTGGAATGCGAAGGAGCGAGCTTAAAATAAAAGAGACGAGTCCTCTCGATTTTATGGTGTAGCCATTTTAAACGTATACTTTCCGATTCACAGTAAAGGGAACATGCCGTTTTTGAAATATTCGATCATTTTCAGCTGTGGAAGTGGACTGATGAGATGATCTATCAGAAGTTTGTAAGACATTCTTCACCCGGCTCCACCCTCCAAAGCGTTTCTGACTTTGAAGACCTTCATCGCAGACTAGACAGACAAATGTCCTCACAGGAACCCGAGCTCAATCGCTTGAGGAACCTAATACAGTCAATGCCTCCTTCAGCAGAAAAGCAGGACCTCCAGGTGAGTATAAATATGCGTATATTTTTTCAAGGCAAATACCTTCTTTCAGAAAATAAGGCAAATGTTCGACCCTGGTTCCCTAGCTCGTCATCTTTCTTGAGTAATTTTGAAAAAACAGCCATTATTTCAATCAGGCTTACAACTCAAGACTTTTCGATGTTTGCGCTAGAAAAGACCACCACATGCGTCACTCTGTATTGATTTATTTTTCTTGAAATTGTGTACGCGACATCTAAGTCAATGTGTCGATTGATGCATGATTCATCAGAGTGCATGGCTTCAAGAGCCTCGACCATTTTTAGAGGGGTCAATGACGATGATGCTTGTTTTGTTCCAGGTGAAGGTGTACCATGTATCACGGGTCCGCATGGCCGTTTAGTACTGATAGTCTCGCCTCTTATCTGCTAGTTTATGTTCATAGATTCATGCGCAGGGCGAGTCTCAGTTTATCTATAGTACCACAGGTATCGCATGGGATCTGGTAGCTAACTCCTTTCTTATCAGGACAGCCAGCCCAGTCCTAAAGGTGTACATACCGAGGGCGTATAGTAGTCGTCGTTTAGCGTTTTAATTTTATTTTGTGTTTCCACAAGTATCTATCCACGAGTGAAGACATATTACAAATGTAAGGAAGGATTTATCATACCTTTGTTTTAGGCGCCTGATTGGAAGTTCCTTCTTCTTTTTTGGACTTTTGTTTTTTCATACGAAGGCACACACAGTGCTAGGTTAAACACTCTGGAAAATAGTTAAAGCACACACTTAAGCTCATCTCAGTAGCGTCCTTCGTCAGAGCAATGCGTTTTTGCTCAACGTTACGGATATTTGACGGTACGGCTTTTGTGAAAGACTGGTTTATTGCTTTCGTAGTATAGAATTAATTCTGCCAATGTTCCTTTGCAGTAAACGGATTTATGCAATATTCAGTCAGTCTTGCGTTGTACTTAAACATACAGAAATGGAAATGTATTGTCAACCTTTGTCACAGGTATGAATTTACTTCCCGAAATAATTTTTGTGGAGCATTTCCTTTTGGTCCTGTTTAAAGAAAACAAAAAATGTCATCGACAACTTAGGGTTAACTAATGGAAGAGCCGTAGATTCAACCTCCTGCATTGTCACTTCAGCAATAAATGTCTGACGACGACTTGGAGTCCCAAAGAATGTATTCGGTTCCCTGTTTTGTATGTACAAGCCAGCCGCGTACAGAATTTCAGTACGTTTAACCTTCTGCATCTTTTTTCAGCGACGCCTGGATGACCTTTCCGACACCTGGACTCGCTACCGCAGGACCATACACATTCGCCTCATGGTGGCCGATGACCTAAGGAGAATACTGCGGGGTGTTCGAGAGGACGACTACTACTTTGGCCTTTTCAACGACCGCCTTCAAACTATCCTCTCGAAGTCGCCACTAACTGATGAACTGGATTTCCACAACGGTCCGCAGTTGCATGAGACTGAGATAGAGAACATACAATCCGAGTTGCAGGACGTTACGTCCCGAATTGCAAAACAACAGCAAGCTCTAGAACGCGCCCTGGATAATGTAAGACATGTCTAAAATTGTCCTGCCCTTCTAATGGATAACCAAAACCCGCCGATACCTCAAACTGCAGTGACGTGTTTTGTCTTTCAGTTGCAGAGAGTTGAGGACGGAACACTGAACCTCTCAGAACCCGAAAATTTCTACCGCAACCAGATGCAAATCAACCTACAGCGCCTGCAGCAATTGGAGGATCAAGTGAACAACGTTCAGTCAAGCAAACCCTTGTGGCTCTCTTGGAACGACAAATTGGTTGATTTCGCCTCCTCAGCACAGAAGGTAGGTATTTTCCTCTGATTCGGTTGCAGATGATAGGGGGAAGGGGAAGGAATGCCCTTAGGGTTTTTACACCTCTGTTTTACACCTCTGATTTGCAGCTCGACGAAGTGATCGCCGCTTCCATGGCCAGAATGTCTCGCACTCCGCTGCCGAGAACAGGCTCAGAATTATCTGAGGTCCTTGCTGCGCACAAACGAGATGCAGACCAGATTTATGACCTCGTAAACCTCGTGAACAACCGAGCTGCCACACTGGCTGACCTCGTCTCTGCCCAGCCCGCCGACCAGTACCCAGAAGGCCCCCTCCGAGTTAGGAGGTATGTGGACTTGAACTTGGCGCCGGGGCCGCAGGAGAGCGAGGTCACTCGAAACGTCCGCTCGGAGTTGTGCATTACAACAGCCGGCCTTGAAACCAGGTCCACTGCCTGGGAGCGGATGTGGACCTCCAACAAGCAAATTCTTCAGAAAGTAGCTGAACATATTGGCAGTCTGGAGTCCTTTGATGTGAGACCCAACATCAACTGATTTCCTCACTAATTTTTCTCATTAAAATTTTAATCTAACTCGTTTCTATTGACTGATGTTTTTTTAGGATATTGAACGTGATGTGCAAAATGCCGAGAACGAACTCAGAAACATAACCTATCTAGTGACCGTCGAGGCGAACATTCCGCAAATCGAGCGCGCAGATAGCGGCCTGCGGCACTTGGAAGCCGCGATCCCGGTACATAATTGTTTATGCAGCACATTCTAGTTGTAACAATTAAGTAGACATATTTTATAACATGAAATATTACCATGCCCGATTGTAGGAACTGCAAAGCCGTGTTCGATCAGTTGCCTATCTGCCGGGCATTGAGCCGATTCGTGGCCCGAATGACCTCCTGGAGATTACCTCTGCCGACATCGGACTTGAGTCCCCGTTGCGAGAGCGACAAAAGCAGTTGGAAATGCGCGTCTCAGATCTCTCCGCTGCAACCACCAATTGTCGTTCGGAGGTGAATTTGACGCTCCAGCTGCTGAAGGCAGTGGATGACGCTGAAAATCGTCTCTCCCAACTGACCATGAATCTGAACCAGCTTCGCAAACTGGATACACCGGATGCTCCACGACTGGTCAATGAACAGTTGATCGAAGCCCAGAAGTTAGCCCGCAGATATGTTCCTCAACTCGAGGCCCTTGCAAACCAATTTCCGAGTAAGTTTACATTTGCATTGCTTTTTTACCATCGATGCAATAACACTTTATCGAAAATTAAACCTGGCAGGTGTGAGAGAGTATGTTCAAGTTTACTTGAACAACTTTTAATGTTATTGTATTCTTTTTTAGCCGAAAAAGCTCTTGATAGAGTCCGTCCAGTACTGTCTCGACTGCAGGATTCGGTGGACGAGCTTGAGCAACTCTACGAAGAAACTCGGGTGCGGTCTGAGAAGTACATCAACCTTGATCGTCTGCGAGGGGAACAAGTACCTGACGACACAATGACTAGACGTCAAATAGAACCTCCGGATGAGGTGATGGAATTTCAGAAGACCCAACCGCCAATGGCACCTCCTCCTCCGCCTCCCAGACCACCAAGTATCCTCGAGCCCCTCGCCAATATCCATGTCGTTGAGGGGACTCCGGTTACCCTGCGGACGGAATTCGATTCCGGCATACCACCCAGTACGTCATATTTACTTCAATTGTGAAAAATGCGTGGCATCGGTGATCCACACAGCAGGGGGAGGTTTGTACAGCAAACACTCTACCATTGAGCCGCGAGGCTCACCGTGTACCGTGGATTTAATCACACACTTGGGTCGATTTGCTTGCCCAGCTTTACTGCCCGTATAGAATCTACCAATACGGACGCAGTATGCTGACAGCCAGGCAGGACTTACTGAGTAATCATCTAGGGTTCACTGGATAGACTACTAGGCTAACCTTGGTTGTTAGGGGGGTTTGGCAGATTTCAGTAATTTTGAAAAATTTGCGGCCTTGGTGAGAGCCTAACCCCCACAGTTAGAGAGGCTTTTGCCCAGCCAACGCTCTTCCATTGAGCTGCGAGGACCAACGTGTGCTGTGAAATTAATTGCACTTGGGTCGATTTGCTTGCAATTTATTGGTAGCTACTAATGTCAGAAATTATTACGGCGGGGACATAAGTTAAGTTCTCAAAACACAACATTTTAGGGTGAGTCCTGATATTGTACTGAACATGTTATTCAAAGGCTACCTACTTCGACGGAATAATTGGGTACCGCCTATTCTAGAAGCAAACAAAACGACTAGTTTACTGTTAGATTAAAGTAGTTTTGCCTTTCTCCCATCGTAAATACAATTTTTTGATGGCATAGGCAGTCAGCAGTGATGCTGTAGAAGGTGATTGACATCAAGTCAACTTTTTTTATTAGACTTTTGGGACTGACCCTAAATTGTAATATTCCGAACACCTATAACTCAAAGTCCCTCCCTTAATGCTATCGACTCAGCATTTTTCTGGACTTCATGCACCAGAAAACATGCAGACAATGTTGGTGAAATTGTAGGGGGTCTGAGCCGTGGGTGTTCTCGGGGCGTTGCAATTATCACGCCCAGTTCCGCAAGGAAAGATCAGTAGGAGTTGCGCATTCTGTACTGAAACTCAGCGGTGGTCTGAAGCCCCGTCGCACCGCAATGTCGGGGCCTACATGCACGCGTTGGGCGAAAGTGCGCAAACGTCATGTGGGGATCGGTCACTGGCCGCTTGTTCAGTTGCTTAGCCAATCGCAACTTGTGGCATCTGTGATTGGCAGGCCGAAATCTGCAACCACGTAACCTCTTGCGTAGAGTTGCGTGGCGCCGTTCTACAGAGTAACTGCAGAACTGAAACCCTCGCGGCTGCATCAGATGGCGAGAGAGCTATCGTCTAAACATGTGCCTGCGCTTTTAGCTAGTGTCCAGTTGGCGGAGTAGGCTCATTTGCCTTCATCCGGCCAATCACAACCCTTACAACTAGCTGGGACTGGAAACACAAGCATGTGTACACATATGGTTGCCATGCGCACACACTGGGCACAGGACACAAATTTGTATGGGAGGAAACCCAAATCATTGGTGCCCAACAAATTAGGAAGGGCCGCGAATTCCTTGAGGCAATGCACTCAGGCGAGGCATGCATTAACAGGCCTATCGATTAAGATGCCAATTACACATTTCTCCTGATCGAAGGGAAGTATAAACAGCCACTATCGACTGGATAATTAAATTCAGGTGACGCTCATTGACTTACACTCTGACCAACCACAGAATCTTGTGCTAGGCATCATTTTAAGTTAACTGTTTTCATAGTTCTCCAATTTTTCTGAGGACGAACTGGGTGACCAGACTCGGAAATTTCCACGATATACCTTATTTGTTCCCAACGAACTTTAATTGTCAATAAGTTGCCATAAATATATACTACTGATACTACTGCTACTACTTTAAACTATCCTGCTTCCGGCAGAGTAAAATCATTCATTCTGGCTTGCCCCGTCGTGCTTATAAAACAAACATTCGTTATTGAAACTCGACTACCTTCTTCCAGGCAGTTTAAGAGCCACCCCCCACCACAACTGATTACTTAGGACGTCCTATATTGTTTCTCTCTCACTGCAAGTGGATCTAACCTAAGTAATCGATTAACGTAACTGGATTTGTTTGCAATCTTCTACTTTGCACTCAAGCAAGCCTGGTCAATCATGTAGGATGCTTTGCCAATAAGCCTATTTTATGTATTTTGTTTCCACAGACTACCCCGATGCAGTTGATCTGGTTGGCCACTGGCTGAAGGATGGCATTCCGCTCATGGCTCCGGACTGCCGCACACAGATGAACCAGAACTCAGCCACGCTGACAATTGAGGAGACCTTCGGAGATGACACCGCCGTGTACACTTTTCGACTTACTACGCCCTTTGGTGAGGCAGAAACTCACGGTAGTCTAATGGTGTCTGAGACCCACAAATCCGTCGTCGGTGAGTCCATTGACGAGGAGGTGATTGCTCCCCTCCGGCAGACAAGGCCGCAGCTGCCGCCTTTGGGCTTAGATGAGGAGGCACCGCGATTCACCAAGTAAGATTCTCCCTCGGTACCAGTAAAATATGCTTTTTGCCACTTCATATACACGTCCGGGCGTGGTCAGCGACTGAAAACTAGTGGATATATGACAGCCCAGATGGAGGAAGGAAAATATTTGTTAAAAAATTACCCTGTACAATGCATTTTTCCATGAAGTCATTTCTCAATAGGATTTTACTGCAGTGTTCCTTAGGTGTGATGTTTCGGGCGAGCATCAGGCCTTAAAATTATTATCATTATTACTGTTAGTTAACTCGGGTTCGATCCTTGGGTAAGTAGACTTTTTATAGCTCAGTTGGTTTTACCCGAATAGTAGGCATTAGAGGGCAAGAGAGTGGTCCTGATGGCAATAGCTTTGTTTAAAACCTTAAAAAGACGGCGGGTTTGCGGGGTTCTTTAGCTTGTCCACTCCGGCGTATATATAAGGTGCCAGTCTTTCTAGAACATTCCTGTGCAAGCGAGCATTCTGGAAAGTTCTAGACTGCGTTCACCTCCCACGCTGTGTGGGCGGTCATCACGTCTGCTCGAAGCATGGCGTGGGCGGCTTGACTGTGGGCATGACCCAGTTGGCTTGTTCTTTTCGCCGACGGTCATGAGTGCATGGAGGTCCCGCATTTGTAACAAGACTAAAATTGTAATTTCGCCGACTGATGCTGGCCAATAAATCACATCTGACCACCTAACTGTTCCTGTAATTATCGATAAGTATTTGATCAATCACTCATTGATAGCTCTCACGCGACCAGCTACCTGGCCTGTATTCTCTGAGCTCCTCGTCAAAACAGAGCTGTAAAAGTGTGAGTATGAGAATAAGTGTCCAATGGAAGTACCGGTACGTTATACATCAGAGGTATGGTGTAAAATACGTTGGAGATGGGATGTCCTTCTGGCCTGGAGATGTCTTGGCTAGATGTGACAGAATGGGGAAAAGGGATGACGCTGACTTGCAAGAAGCCAAGTCATGAGCTGCTTCGGGCCCGTACATATACAAGTGTTTTCGTGACCCGGTCTGCACTCTTCATCTGGCGTACAATCCATTGACTCTTACTGGTGCGATCTGTTGTCACCCAAAGACGCATAAGTTTAATACACCAGAAGCCGGTGTGGTAAATGCTCATGCCTAATCATTGCTTCCTTGCTTCTACGGAGAGACTTCTTTTTCTTCTTCTTCGCCCCAAGATACATCGGGTGCCAACTCTTCACTTATTTCTTCTGAAGGTACCCGTTGCATCCCCAAGTGAAAGGTCAACCCGTTGTAGAAAAGAAGTCTTTACCGAACGTAAATACGAGTCAAGCCTCCTTTGTTGCCTTTCTTGTGCATGCCTCCATGCGCGCGTATTGGCCGGGTTCAAGCGTGTGAGGCACGCTCCTGGTTTCCAGAATTGTCGTCTAACACCTAATTGGCTGTTTTGGTATGCCATAGGGGTCATTGGCTTCGTGGTGTCTTCTGATTGGCTGATGGCACCTACCAATCAGATAGCGCGCGGCGTCTGTTTTGCCGTGCGAACGTGGCTCCCTCTAGTCTGCGGTATGCTCGATAACAGTACCCCTAAAAAGCTTCGTCGTCGGAATATTAGATCGCCAAACACTCACAAAATTAGGACAATCAGTTTTACTGTGAAGGACGAAATTGTCGCCTATGATGAGCCATGCGGTAGATACGCCGGATCAACAGGGATCCAGATCAGGGCATGACAGTTGTTATTTAGAATACGCAAATGCCGAACATGCGGAAGGCGGTGCCAAGCATAGGTGCAGGCTCACGCCGCGCCAGCCACCTGCGTCTGATTCCACCTCCGGTCGCCTTGGTTTTGCTTTGATACCGAGCACAGGTAGGAGAGGGTAATGGAGTGTAATGGATGTCGCGCAAGTGGCCGTCGCTGGACTCACCCTACTGTGAGGAACATTGCGGACGTCGTTGGAACTGACAGGCGAACTGTCGTTGTCCGGTGTCAAGTCGACGCCAGAGAAGGCAGCAGCCCAATACTCTGAAGACCCATGCCAACGGGAGCTAGCAACAACTAAGGCACTGGCCCTGTTGACAGAAGACGTTGATACAGACAGTTTGTCTTCCCTGGCCAGCTCCAGGTGGTGATCGCACGCCGCAGAAACCCCCTGCTATGCCGTGGGTTTGATATAGAGAAAGCGCTCGCACTGTATCCCGCACGCCGCCACTCCCTCAAATTTAACGGCCTCCACACGTCATGCAGGTGACGTAGGAACGACAAGTGTGACTTACTCTCCTGCACTGAGATTCATATAAACCCAGTCAATAGCTCGCAAGTTCAGTTTCCACGTAAATGTAGTTATTCGATTATAAACTACTTAAAACTCACCGTTTGGCATTTCAATTTTCAAATGTTAGATTCTGAGAAGTGCTATATCATTTAAGTGGCCCTTCATTTGTACTGCCGGCTTTCAAGCCTCAAATGTACTGGCACTCTAAGTCTGGACCAGGAAACGTCATCGAATTTTCTGCAGCACTGCACTGGACCCTGTGGTGGGACCTCGCCCACCTACCGAGGCATTTATTCGCAACCTTTTAACGCCCTTTCCCCTCTCTCTCCTTCTCTCCTTTAAGACCGCTGCGTCCCACAGAAGTCCTTGAAAATCAGCCTGTCATGCTGGAGTGTCAGGTCACCGGAAAACCACCGCCCGAAATCACCTGGTTCAAGGATGGGGTGAATATTGACAACAGCCCCGAGTACGTCATCATGGAGGTGACCGGGTCCTGCGCCCTCAAGATACGCAAGGCTAGCCAGGCGGAGCATCAAGGCGACTACGTCTGCAAGGCCAAAAACCGCTGCGGCGAGGCCGTGACTACGAGTCGGCTGCTGGTCAAACCGGTGCAGCCGCCGAAGATCCTTCGACCGCTGGCGGACACGACAGAAAAGCTAAATGCACCGTGCGTTCTGAGGGTGCCCTTCACGGTAAGTTTTGCGAGCTGGTGGAGAGAAGCTTCTTTTGAAGATGCGGTAACCTGATTCACAGATTGAATTAAACCATACTCTGTTCTTATTCTGTACTCTGCAGGGAACGCCACCCGTGTTTGCAGAGTGGTTCTTGGACGGCAGACCATTGGAGGAGACCCAGAGCAGAGCCCTGCCAACCATTATGGGCGACACCGCGATCTTAAATATTCCCAAGGTGAGTAATGTTGTCTATCCGGCTGGGCGGCCTGGCCAGTTTACGCCTTTATTCAAAATAACGAATGCCGACTGCCACCTGCGATAATTGAAAACTCCGATCGTGAGAGTTTCTATGTCTATCGGGCAGCCAACTGGAATTTGAATCGTTGGCATATTGTAACGGTGGCCAAGGCTGCAATATTCGCCGGCTCACTACGCCTCCTGTGAGCCCCGAAGGAATAACAAAACAAGAAGTGTGCAGGAAGCAGAAGTCTTCGAGAAACCTAGCACAGCATAATTTAAAGCAAGCGAACGCGTATGTACAAGGTTGGACCAATTAGATGGTGGTCACAAGAAAGGTATGACTTCATTGACTGGGTGAGTCATGAGAGTTGGCTTGTTAGTCTACCGCCTGGCATGAGCTGGGCGCAGCGTCAGGCAATCTGCTTTGTCTGTGTGGGCGGACCGGTTGTGCGGCCTGCTCCGGCCACGCTGTGCGCTTCATCACATGCACTCTGCATGCGTGGACCGGCGATCTCGCGTGGGCACCCCTCGTTAGGGCGGCGTGCACTTTGAGTTAGGCTACGCCCCTTAACAAGCAGGCATCAAAATGAAGTTCATACGCTTTACCGGCGTGTCGATTCTCACGGGATTTCGATTGAAAAAAAACTGTTCGGGGCATCTCTTGGTTAGGCAGAAGACATTCACGGGCAAGACAAGAGCATGTAACAGATAATACTTGAGGAAAAAAGTAGTTCTGGGTGAAGTGAAAAAGAATGTCAATGATGTCCAGAGTTATTGCCATTTTATAAATTATGCGATGGATGGATGGATTGTCCTCCTCCGCCTCGCTGTTTTACACTTTCTAAGGGTATGGGAGAATACATCTAGCCCCCTAGATCTGGTTTTTAGAGGGCCCGATTTTTAAAACAAAGCCAGTTGTATGCCAAGCTTTTTTTAATAATTTGTGATGCATTCTTTTTAACCTGTCGATCTTAATTTGCATTTGCACTTGCCTTCATGATGAAAGGGTTCTTACATTCTGCGAAAAGTTTCTCCTACAAAAAGTTAATCTCCTTCGAAATCCAGCGATTTCTGCTTGTTTCGTCTCCTGACTTCTCCGACTGTATCCAGCAGCCACGCGTACGCCAAAATCCGTGATAACAACTATCAAGATGGTACGGTACAAGTAAGCAAAAATTGTAAAGGGTAAATAGCGTAAAAACCTCAACAATGGACACACCAAGTCAAGAGCGAAGGAAGTCTATACAAGAGAACGACACAAGTTCAGGAATAACGCCACGCAGGACGAAACTAGTTTTGTGAAACCTTGTGTGTGTGTTAGTGCAAGAGGAGGGTGGTTCCGCTTTCATATGATTTCACGGGACAATTCACGTAGCATCCGGATTGGTGGGAAACACCAGCGTGAACAGGGGAGGGGTTCGTGAAGAGAGGCCGTATGAAAGCGTCAGCAGCGGAGGGGTGTGACTGGACGAGTGGTTCTCGGAGTAGCCCCGACAACTGGGCCGAAATGGCGGAGGAGGAACGGACAACTGACATCAGTGGGGAGCCGATAGCAGCGTCGGAAACAAACCGAGGGGCTAGGGGCAGTGTTCATTCATGTGTAATAGAGTCAGTCATGGGCGGCCAGCATTCCAGGGGGAAGGGAGCAGTTATCGCAGGGGGTTAAGAAAGTCTAACCGTGCAAGTGCGATCTTCAGACCATGGCTTCTTGGTGGAGAAGAGAAGTCTTTAAAGGCCAGAGTAGTAGGAAGAGTTTATTGTGTACACAACGGAAGAGGAGAATAGATTGACTTGGGAGAGATACGTCCGATCAGTAGGTTGACCGGGCCCAAGTGAGGTCTTAGAGTAGTCGGGCCCGAGGACAGATAGAGGGAGATCTTTCATTCGGTAGGTCGGCCTGGAGATTTTGGGCAGAGAGGCAACTTGCGTCGGGCACGCGTGCAAGCTCCTCATTTGTCGCCTCATAGATGCGGGAACTATGATTGGCTGATCGAGACGTCGAGAAAGCACATCAGTGAGCGTTTGGGAAAGTGCACTTCGACGCGAGCTAGTCAGGCAGGCACGACCCACTACACAGTCTTCGAAAGAGGTAAACAATCATTTTGAAGGTCGGAAGGGAGTTTTATTGGAGAAGAGATGTGGAGAATTCCAAACGTGTTCAGCCGGAAATAACACGGCTGTTCTTTCAACAACAGATATCGAGTAGTTCTTTTCTGTTTGATTGAAAATTTAAAAATGGTTGAAATGCCTGTTTATAGCTATAAGTAAGCAGTCGACGGGAAGCAAGAGTAAAATCTTAAATCCAACGTGTGGACCGACCTAAAAGGAGATTTATCGATGTACTTTCGGATATTTTGGTTTCCATATTTTGGGCTTTGCCCGAGATTAATCCGACATTTTTAAACAGCGCAACAGTGCATTTTTTCTTTTTAAAAGGAATTGCAGTGGCATTTAATCTGAATGCTCTTCCAGTGACTTCCATTTGACACCAATCTAAGGCTGATTGAGAACAACTTGGACATTGGAACAATCTGACTAAACACTTCGGAGTAGCGTTAATTAAGTGACCGTTCTGAAGCCCCAAGTGTTAAAGTTCAAAACTGCATAATCAATTCCCGAAAGTCACCTTTTTAAGCCGATGTTTGAAAAGTAGAAAGCAAGTTGGAAGGATCACTGATCTAAGCTCATCGTTTGCAGCCCTCTTTACCTACTGGGAATATTATTGAATGGAAACTACTTCTATACGTCACTATTTCCGTGAAAGAATACCACTGGTCCATCGAAAAATGCATGCCAGATGAGAGTGTTTAAACCGAGTTTTTCGCTTTGCAGCTGGGCCCGCAGGACACGGGCAGTTATTGCTGCGTCCTCAAAAACCGTGCCGGTGAGGATCGAACTGACGGCTCGCTGACTATTAAGCCTATCAGACCGCTCAACATTGACGGACTCGTGGATGCCGCCTCAACGCCTGTTCCCCAGTCGCCGATCAGCGAAGAACCAGTGAGGCCTAGCAAAGTGCCTCGTCAAGCTATCCGACCCTCAATCCCCTCACCGAGTCCCAAACTTCAGCCAGTGGACTTCACTTTCCGTATGCCCATAAGAGCCATTTCAGTACCGCCCTCGCCAGGCTCTTACAGGACCGAGTAAGTAACATTATTAGTGACTAAACACCAGCTACTAACTACGTTTGAGTAGGCATGTTTATGGTAATATACTGTACTTTGACAGGTATCGCCGCGAACTTCGCAGTCCCAGGACACAATCACCTAGCATGTCACCACCAGTTTTCATTCAACCCCTGCATAATGCAGCTGCAACACAAGGTCAGATGGTGAAACTACAATGTCAGGTCTTTGGAAATCCCACACCTCAGGTACATATTTCAGAAGTCATTTATCTGCACAATATAGTACAAATTAAAATAAATCCAATAGAGGAGAATATCCGAGTTCCAGGAAGCAGTTTAGAAGAAGAAGGAGGAGAAGAAGAAGAAGAAGAAGCGATCACTGGAATTGATTGATTTCCTGAACACTTTGGTTTTCAGGCCACCATCCAGTGATTGCTTCTTCTTCTTCCTTTAAAATAAATACCTAGACCCAGGTCCCTTACTCTTGAAGACAAACCTATAAAGAAGCATAAACCTTTCTCACCATTCTCTGTTTAGATTACTTGGTTTAAGGATGGACAGCGCATCTTTACAGGAGCAAATCGAACCATAGGGAGCGAAAAAAATCAACATACTCTCGTCTTCAGTGACATCTTCATGGAGGACACCGGCGAGTATACGTGCTTCGCGACGAACCCGGTTGGTACTGCACACACTTCTTGTCGCATGGACGTAGAACGTGAGTACAGTGGAAAGAAAAACCGATGTTTTCTGTGAGGTGTAAAAAGATTAAATGATCCTAACAGCTCTTTTTGCATTCCGCCGCCTTCAGCCCTTTCCAGTGGAGATGAGGCGCTGGACAAGGCACCACAGCTAGTCAAACCTCTTCCTTCCGATCTGCAAATCACTGAGGGTGACGGGGTTGTATTCGAGTGCAGGTTCCTCGGACGACCCGAACCAACAATAAGTTGGCTGAAGGACGATATCGTGCTGCGGCCGTCACCACACTACCAGGTAAGCCTGCCACCCAACCACAATTCTATTGGGTCCTTTTTGCACAACTCAACCAATCAGATTGCACGTTTTGAATTGTCTATTTTGGCACAAGTCTAGTTTCGGTGGATATCATTGGGAGTTCCTCTAACTTCTGTAGTTTACAAATCAACAGGCAAGGAAATTTGCATGAAGTTTTCTCGATATTTATTTAAAATTCTATAGATTAATCGGTCTTTTTGCCTTATTTCATCAAACAAAATCGGCACTTAGAAGAATGATAATACCTAGTTTCTTATTTTGTGGAAGCAGAGGCTTGATTACTGGTCCGCTCGCAAACGTGTCCTAAGGCCCCAGCCATAAAGCCCCTACAACCATCCTTCCCCCATTACGCAATGACCTACCAACCGTTCTTTCATTGGGATCGCATACTGCGTCCTTGTCAAGACTTATTTTAATCGTAGAGTAGGCGTATATCTGGAGATTCTCGCCTTGTTGTCACGCCGTTTCACCGTAAGTGCCCTATCAGTGGCCAGGGTGAATCTAAATAATCATGTTCTCCATTTCCCCCACCCAATCATTCTGTTTCAGGTGATGCAGATGGGACCAACGGGCATACTACGCATGCCTGAGTTTACTGTAACGGACGCGGGTACCTACCAAGCCGTTGCAACCAATCGTGTTGGACAGTGTTCAACCTCGATAACGGTTAACGTACGCCCGCGACGAGTTGTTGATAGACCTGTCGAACCCGCAGTGGAGGGGCCCCCAGTCTTCCTCAAAGTGCTCAGGTAAGCGCCACACAAATGGACAACAGGTTGATTTGGGCAGATTAATTGGCCTGGGGGGCGAGAAGGTTAACGTTAGGCCATCGGTAAATAGTAAGGCAAATATGAAGTCAGGAATACTTTTAACTGGCGTTGCCATCACATGCAATCGATTTAACTAAGGATCCATATGGGCTGAGCATCGAGAGTTGCTTCATTAATAGCAAAACATGGGTACTAGCCGTAAGTGTAGACACCTTTTTATAGATTATCTGAGGAAAAAAATAAAAGAGTTTGGGCCCCTCAGTGGTCCCTCATCCATACAGATACTGTTTCTAGCGTACAGTAATTTTAAGGGGTAAGGGGGGCTGGTTTATACATAGCGCTACTAGCGAAATTTAATTGGTACGTGTATATCAATAAACACGACACCATAAATCCTGAATCATCAAGGGATAGTTTGCACGTCGGACTCGTAAAATCACCCAGTTGTCTCTTTCAAAAACTTTGAATGAAGCGTCTCCGTAACTTTCTCATGGAGAACATTTCAGTGTTTAGAAATGTGTCCCTGCGAAGGTTAGATAAGAGACTAAAGTTGTATCCACCCATGGAAGGTTTCAGTGAGGGGCCGGTGTGGATTGAACAGCCCTACGAAAGCACGCCATCATATGGGAGTACATTCTCAGTTAAAAAGTTAAGAGTATATTAATGATTAACTGCTTCCGTGGGAATTATTCTTGGTGTTTGTTGCATGTGCTGTTTCACCGATGCTCCTTGCAGCGTTTTGATGCTCTAAGTTACGGGTTGATTATGAAAACTAGTTTCACGGAGACTGGATTCAAAGCTCCAAAAGCATTTTTCAACGATGTCCTTGAGCTCATTATTTGCAGTGGATCCTCGATCGTAGGCAATAATTTGCCCAGAAATATATTCCATGTTGCGTACTTAAATCAAACCTGGATCGACGAACACTAACAACAAATAACGTGGAGCATTCTCGATTTGAGTGAACAGCATGCAAATCAGTCACTTTTTATTTCGGACTCAACTGCTCTAGAAATGACCGTTTCAGTCTCTTCCGTCTTTTTCGATAAGAAATTACGGTCTACATCTAGATACGCAGCGCCCTCTAAACGCAGGTCTTATGTTTTCTGCATACGTATAGGGATATTTGTTTGGAGCCCGAAAGCCCTCGCCTCTCCCGGTTGGACTGCTTCATACGTGGCATTCCCAAACCGACAGTCTCTTGGCGATTCCGTAATGAGGAAATAAAACTCACTGACGAGCGTTTCCGCATCACCGCTGACAACCCGCCCTGCGTCCACGCACTGACCATCCTTCAACCGGGTCCACAGACCGCTGGTGAGTGTTTCACCACAGACAAACATTGTTACTTTCAAATATAAGTAGCACGTATTGTGTGTATTTATTTTGTGCGGTTTTAGGACCATATGATGTCGCGGCAGAGAACGTACATGGACGCGTCACATGCTCTGCCACAGTCCACCTGCCAGGACCGCAGTTTAGACCGCTATTCATTTCACCGGTAACCACTCTGCCCAGGAGCCTACCTCGCATGTCACCTCGTGTTCAGTCTCCCCAAACACCGACTTCAGTCTCCTCCTCTCGTGTGTTCTCACGACAGTTTCGCAGGGAGACGTCGGAGCCTCCTGTAACCGCAAGGCACCATTCCTCCACGTTTATGCGCATTGACGAACGTCACCAGACTCCACCAGTTAGCCTCACTTTCCGACTGCCCAGAGAGATTTCAAGGAGCCGGACCGAGGTAAGATGACCCCTAACTAGGCCATCATCAGCACAGATGCTAGCCCCAGTTACATTTTTCATGTCCTTTATTATATAAGAAGATAGCTGCAGTTCAAATAATTAAACATCCGACAAATAGCAACAGAAATTACTTGTTTGTATATAACGAATAAGGGAAAGCTGCCAAATGCGTGTTTTAGATTTCTTTTTACTTAACAGAGCGGTGTTCCTACGTCCAATGTTGGCGGTAGTGAATCGAAGCACTAGTGGTAGTGACTGATCACCGAAAGTTATGTTCTTGGTAAGGCAACAAGAATGGGAGACTGCGAGCTGGGAACAGATGAATCACTGTTTGATTGAGTGAAATTGGGGCAAATGGGTACCTGAGCAAGTCAGCCGCATTTATTGCTTGCATCGTGTGGAGGTATCTCTTTTCTGGATCCCACTAGCCCTCAAAGTGTGATAAGAGACCGAAGTAACAGTTGATATGTGTAAAGTGTTCTTTTGGTGTGACTTGATATTGGGAGGCTGCTTCTTTGTAGGCCCTGGGCTCAAGGGTAGAAGGTGGAATGCTACCCCCAACGGTGAATAATTCGTGGCCTCGGTTGGATTCAAATTCACATCAGCAGGGGAGGCTTTAGTACAGCCAACGCTCTACCAATTGAGCTACGAATGCACGCCGTATGCCTTGAATTTAATCACACTCGGGTCGATTTAGCCACGCAGCCTACCGTATGTATGATATCCACCAGTCCAGAGTAAAGTGAGCTGTCGGCCCAGGCAGGATTTCCTAAGCAACCACATAAAATCCACCAGAATGTCTACTAGGTATGCTTTATTATTAGGGGGTCAATTGAATTATTAAAATCTACCAAAGCCCCTAATAAATAATATATTGTTTACACAGCGCCCTGCTCAGAGATGCTTCCCATTTTAAAAAGGTTTCAACCGTAACACGATCTCCACTGGATGGCAATAAGTATTAAAATAGGTAAGGGGGAAACTGTCATGCTTCGGGTGGCCGGCATTATTTGGGGATTGGGTTTTCCACTCCATTAAGGACTACTTTCTCAGGTGGAGTTTGAAGAAAAATTAACAACTCATTGTAAAGTATGGCACTGAAGGCGTGATCACAAAAATTGCGCGTCTGTTTCGTTTTTGAATAACTAGCGGAGACCGAACATTTGCTCATATCACCCGCTTCTGAGGACCATCGAGCTGTCGAGGAGGCAGATTTCGTTGTCCTTCCAGCGGAATATCATCAGTCGACCGCTTGTCTGCATGTGTGAGGCCGATCACCTCAGATGGGGTGGTCGCGCGCCTGCGTGTCTGCGTGTATGTGTACAGGTTACGCGCCCCTAACTCCCGCGTCTCCCCCTGTCTCCCCCACACCCGCAGCTAACCACGACGCTGACACAACTCCTGCCTCCACCGAGTCCGCTGAGATCCACTAGCAGCCTTCAGATCCTCACCCGGAGATCTGTGACGCCAATTCCGCCGCTGCCGGAGAGCCCAGCCGAACATCGCTTTGCCAGCTCTCCGCCAATCACACGCAGCTACTCCTTTGGACAGGCAGAAGCACGGCCTTTACCCATGCATCGGGTGGAACTACCGCTCGAGATTGCGGAGGCGTTTCCGCTAGTGGCCTTTAAATTATCGCTAAAACGCCCACCCCCTCCGACACCTGATGAAGTTCTACCACCTCAGAAACAGCCACCAGTGACTCAGCCACCACCGGCGCCACCAGCGCCGCCACCATCACCAAGACCGAAGCCAACGCGGAGGTATAGAAGTACAGCAGAGCGAAACCTCGTCGGCAAACTAACCGTCGAGGCGGGATACACCTCAGAGGAAGAACACCAGCACCCTCTTCAAGTAACGCCCATGGTACCAGTTGAGAACTTCAGAACCACCATGGATGCTCCGGTAACGGCTCGTCCAGAACTAACACCAGGAGAGGTTACGGAAAAGTTTTATGAAAAAACTATCCACGTCACTCCTATGGTGCCGATCTGTAGGACGGAGACCGAAAGAATTTTAGTCAATCAGCCTGTCCTTGAAACTGGCTACGTTTCAGAGGAGGAGCATGAACATCCAATGGACGTGGTGCCTGTGGTGCCACGAGAAACATTTAGGACAGAAGTTGGCACTCCAGTGCCGGCTCGTCCAGAAGTAGTGTCCGGCGAAGTGACTGAGGTCTTTCATCAGCAGACCATCAGTGTCACTCCGATGGTCCCGGTTTACAAGACAGAAAAGGATCACTCTGTGGTTAGTCAGCCAGTTCTGGAGGCTGGATACACAACCGAGGAGAAACGCGATCTTCCCATGCAGGTTGTTCCATTGGTCCCGGTTTACAAGACAGAGAAGGATCACCCTGTGGCAAGCAAGCCAGTTTTGGAAACTGGATATTCATCTGAAGAAGAGCTCGATATGCCTATTCAGGTGGTGCCATTAGTTCCAAAGGAGACGTTCAAGAGTACCATGGAAACTACTGTTGCCGTGCGTCCAGAACTGACTTCGGTCGAAGTTTCGGAGACCACACATGAAAGACCAATTGATGTTACCCCAGTAGTCCCAGTTTACAAGACCAAAAAAGATCACCGGGTGCCGAGCAAGCCAGTTCTGGAAGCTGGGTATTCATCTGAAGAAGAGCTTGATATGCCTATTCAGGTGGTGCCATTAATTCCAAAGGAGACGTTCAAGAGTACCATGGAAACTACTATTGCCGTGCGTCCAGAACTGACTTCGGTCGAAGTTTCGGAGACCACACATGAAAGACCAATTGATGTCACCCCAGTGGTCCCAGTTTACAAGACCAAAAAAGATCACCGGGTGTCGAGCAAGCCAGTTTTGGAAGCTGGGTATTCATCTGAAGAAGAGCTCGATATGCCTATTCAGGTGGTGCCATTAGTTCCAAAGGAGACGTTTAAGAGTACCATGGAAACTACTGTTGCCGGGCGTCCAGAACTGACTTCGGTCGAAGTTTCGGAGACCACACATGAAAGACCAATTGATGTTACCCCAGTTGTCCCAGTTTACAAGACCAAAAAAGATCACCGGGTGCCGAGCAAGCCAGTTCTGGAAGCTGGGTATTCATCTGAAGAAGAGCTTGACATGCCTATTCAAGTGGTACCATTGGTGCAACAGGATAAATTTAGGACTTCACTGGATACTCCTGTGCTATGTCGTCCGGAATGCATTCCTGTCCAACTATCCGAGACTGTGTATGAGAAGTCAATCAATGTCACTCCCATGGTGCCTGTCTACAAGACTGAAACGGAACATTCGATGGTCAGCACACCAGTTCTTGAAGCTGGGTACTCCTCAGAAGAGGAGCACGACCGACCGATGGATGTAGTTCCCATGGTACCCCAGGAGAAATTCCAGACAGTAATGGATACCCCAATCGTCGCACGTCCCGAAGTGGTCTATGGGAAGGTTACTGAGACAGTCTACCAAACGGCCCTACAGGTGACACCCATGGTTCCCTTTTATAAGGCCGAATTGGAGCACCCAGTATACAGTCAACCAGTCCTTGAAACCGGCTACGTTTCTGACGAGGAACACGACCGACCGATGGACGTAATTCCCATGGTGCCTAAGGAGACATTCACCACGGTTATGCAGACCCCTGTTCCTGCGCATCCTCACGTCGTTTCAGGCACGATGACCGAGGTGACTCATCAGCAAACCCTTCAGGTTGTTCCTATGGTACCCTCCCACAAGACAGAGGTTCAGCAGCCTGTCATGAGTCGACCGGCACTGGAGCCGGGCTTTGAGACAACGGTCAATGTTGAACGTGAAATGGCGATTGAACAAGAGCTGACCCAGGTAGGCACAGAACTCGTGCTGATCGTAGTAGTAGTATTAGCTGGCTTCCTGCTATTGGCTATCGTTGATTCCGTTTTCTGCACTGCCTCGCTATTACGGAATTATATATGGATGCTGGATAATACCAGCTTCTGTTGGGCTCAGCTAACTTTTTGTTGAAATCTTCCCCCTCACTGCTAATACCTCTATTACTTTTACCACTATCACTGCTGCTACTACTACTACTACTACTAACACAACTGCTTTCCCTCAATAAAACTGCTGTGTGACGAACACTAACACTATTATCATCGGCCCCATGTCGACCATGTCTGCCGACGCTGTTTAAAAACTATTGAAGCTGTACGCCGTTATTACCTGTCACAAACCAATGTCAGTACTGTAGTCGCCGGTTATTAAGCCCTCCTCGGGCCCAGACCAAATTGGGCTTTATAAGCGGCTGAGCTTAATAACCGTGGGCTTAATAACCGGCGACTACTGTACACCCAATTTACATCGACAAGATAGCGAGCCTGTAGCGTAGTGGGTTAGAACGGTGGACGTTTAATCAACAAGTCATGGGTTCGAGCCCAGGATGATTTACCACCTGGGTTTGGGTATGGCTAAAGGCTTCTGGGCCATAAATGGCCGTCCTAGCCTCCCTAGCCTTTGTTGGCAATGCTCATTTGCCTAGTATCCCTTCAGTTTCCTGGCCAGGTCTTTTAAAATCTAAAAACGTGAAGCTACATTGATGCGTGGGAAGCCTTCGGATACAGTGAAAATCATAATGAATACAAGGACGGGGGAATCTAGGAAATCAAGACTGCACTCCCGGGGAGGGAACGTTCCCGGAATACACACTTGTGAAGTGCGGAATCTTTCCTTCTGGGGAACACATCCGATAAGCTGGTTGTTTCGAAATAGTGTATTCGTGTAGAATGCCGATGAAATCCCTCAAAAACGACTCTTCAAAGAACGAGGAAGAACGCCTTACCCAGGAAACCGTCTTCTAAAACTTTATGGCTTCCAAAATTTCATCGAGAACGGTTCAGAGTTCATACTATTCGTAGTAATCGGACTTGACTTTTTAGATCGTACTGCAGCCATACTAGCATAAAAGCCCTCGAGTCAGAGTGAGGTCTCATCCAGATCCGCAGTATTTTCCAACCTTACAAGGTCGCTAGAAATAGTTGAATATTTAATGAACATGCGTTTGTCAGCAACACTTTACATTTGCAAAACAGCAGTGCACATCCGATCGCAAGGGTGTATACTCTTGGGGTGCGCTGGGATTCAAAATAATCACCCCATTTACACATACTCAGGAGGGGACTGATGACTGGTCTGACTGCCGATTCGTTTTGCGTTATGTTACCACCCGTGCCTGATACTTCTCATCAGCACGAACCGATTCCCCAGGAGCCCGTAAGAGCGAGGTAGAGAGAAGACCAGTTGGTCAGCGAGCGAGAGAGAGTTTACTCAGACAGAGCACGTTACAGTCAGCGCAAGTCAAGTCACACACTGAGTGCATGTACTTTAAAGGGAATGCGAGAGACATCATCCAACAATGGGCCAATCAGGATCGGAGGAAAAATCAATAGTCATATCGCGATCTCGTGACAGCTGTGTAGGATGAGCTCGCGGGCCTTTCTGTGAGATGAATAAACCTGGGAATGGGCGCATTCCCAACATGTTATCAGACAATTTGTTCCTTAAGCAACCACCGTTAGTTGACGGTCCGGTTTATCGATCTGATTTTGCAGGAGACAGAGACAAGTGATGAGTAATGAATCTTACAGTAGTTTTACTGAAAATCGAGGCGACTTCTAAGATCTTCCGATAAGCGAAGCCAGGCCAGGCCCGGAAGAAATAAGATTTGGAGTCCGATATAGTTTTCTTGCGAAGAAGCAGATATGATCGTTAGGACAAGAAATTGATTCACCTGACGAGTCCAAATCCATCGTAAATCCATTATTAGATACCTCCGGAAATAGTTGGTTATCTAATCTGACGTTATACGAACTGCACCATGCTAGTTGGCGACCATAACAACATTTGTGCATTGGCGTGCACTGATTGGTCACGGAACTCACTCGTCTTGTTCTGCCTTGGATGTCATTCTCGAGCCCCGCCAACAAGTTGCAG
The DNA here is from genome assembly GCA_036362985.1 of Ligula intestinalis. Classification (NCBI taxonomy): domain Eukaryota; kingdom Metazoa; phylum Platyhelminthes; class Cestoda; order Diphyllobothriidea; family Diphyllobothriidae; genus Ligula; species Ligula intestinalis. The sequence goes on from JAYGXS010000005.1 coordinate 9,036,809, forward strand.
TTTCGAGCCTCTGGCGCCGCCACACCTAGGGTTGGGTATGACTGGCTGATGATGATTAGTAAGCCAGAAACGATCAATCCAGTCTTCCCGGGTGTTTATCTATAGTGTTCTCGTGATCAGATCACGCCAGGCTCCACATGCTCCCCTTTATGATACTTCTCAAAGACGTAATACTACTGCTGTTGCCGCTACTGCTTCTGCCTGACCCCTCTGTGGAACACCGAATTCATTTCAGCTCTGCATGATTAACACTCAGGCCAAAACGGACTGACATGCATGGTGGAGTCTGCACGTACCACGACTGATTATGGTTTTTGAGGAGCAAGAGGGCATCTGTACCAGGGTTGGAGACAGTTTCGGCTAATGTTTTTGTCCTTAAACAACCTTTCAGACCATTTACGAGACGCGGATGACGGCAACGGTGCCCGCAAAACCCACCGTTGTGTCCGCTTTTGAGACGGCTGTGGACATGGAACGAAGACTTGACGTGGTACCACTTGTTCCCAAACCGGAGGAACGCTTTGAGTCCAGTCTCACGACGGAAATGCCAGAGCAGGTAAGCTAACCTTTACGGGTGTCTGTGTCTCATTAAAGGTTGAATCGAGGTAGTAGGTGGACCCGGATATCGTGTTAACGTTTTTTCATTCGCTCATCTTCCCTCGGCAGAATGCTTTTTGTCGGTCCCTGCAGCTTTTATTAGCTGACCTTAACAATAACCTGCCGTGTGCTCCTTGCTAACCATTTTACTTCAACAAAAGAAACCGGCAACAGTAGTTTAAGTAGTGCACCTCAGATACCCCTAGACCCAGCATTTTGTCCTATGAAAATGGCGATTATAGGGGTTTTATGGGGAGGATTAGTATAGGCAGTGGAATATACTTTAATAACTGCTATGTGCATTTTTATTTTATTGTATTTAGAAACGTGGTTAATATATATCCGTAGATTTTCCTAATCGGTGTTATTGGTTAAGGTATCGCGGAAAAACCCGATTACCAAAATGTAGGTTTTTTTCAACTTCCTGAAAAAATTGAAATGATGTTTAGGAGGTCGTCTACTTCAACTTACTTGAGGTCCAACTTACCGTTCTGGTGTTAGGTTAGTAGAGTTCACGGTGCGATGCGCCGCGCCGCACACACCTTCAATTTACACGCGGAACAACTTACTCCCAGCGGCTGCGGGAAACAACTCCAACTACATTTTTTTACTTTACCCTTTCTTCTAAAAATTTCCATCTTTGCCTATCCTATTTCCCCACCCCAAAACGTTTATAACGACCGTTTCCGTAGGACAAAATTCAAGGACTAGGGATATAGGCGGTGCACTACTCAAACTACGTTTGCCAAGAAACTTTCACAGCTGAATAAGTCAAATGTGCCTGGGAGTCATTAAGTGGGTTCTGGATTGATTATTTAGAAAATCCTGCTTCATTAGCGTGATTAAACTCATGTCGAAACTGTTTCTGCAGCCGTGTTTTGGGGTAATTACAGCCAAAATTATAACCGGCAGAATATATTTACCAAAAAGAAGTCAAGGGAGGCTGGAATTGCCATTTTTGGCTTATTAGCCGTCATCAGCTAGCAATAACCAATCCACGGTTTTGCAACCCGCGAGGCTCGAATCCGTAACCTGCTGGTCTGAAGTCCAACGCCTTAATCATTGAGCCACGAGCTCATTTCCCCTTTGGATATGCGTGCGTATATTACTACCAGTGGAGAAGAACTCACTACTCCTGTAACGAACTTGATTCCCAAGACACAGCAGGATAAGTATATATTCTATAACGAAGATCGCTGAGCGTCGCTTTCTATCCTAAACAATACTCTCTGCACTACTCCCTCTTCAACAATGGCCTGAAACTGTTACACATGTACACCATGCAAGTACTTCCTTGTTAAATTACCAAATAAATAACTGCGATAGATTACATAACTCGCTTATTTCATATTTTGCACTCATACTGATGAGAAAACATTTTCCGTTCTCAGTTATGCTATGACAATCAGTAAAAACGAAAAATACGAAAATCACAGTTTTATTCGCATTATCTAACACGACAACTATATATTCAGCCCATATTGATTGAACCGCACTGATTCCTGTATGACGTGTTTTTATTTATACTTATTCCCTTGCTCACGTGCAGCCATTTTAGCAGATCCATTCCAACTTCCTCCATTTACTCCTTCACAGAGAATTCCAGTAGGTAGACTTACACTTTAACGGGGAAGTAAATAGTTCAGCACACTTTGCAGATGTAGAATGATTCTAGGTCCTTTCTATTTTATTCTAAAGCGTCTGATTCTTATTCACCCCTCTTTTAGTACCTACCGGTTGACATGATCGTCGAAATGCCAGTTCCACCACACTTTACGAAGCAACTGCAGGACATTGTTGTAGAAGAAGGCTCCCAGGTGGTGCTGGAAGGTGCCGTCGAGGGTAAACCAACACCAGCCATCTCCTGGTATCGCGCCAACACTCCCCTCACAGCGTCACCTGATTTCCGCATCGAGTACGTTGACGGCACGGTCCGCCTCACTCTCCCAGAGGTAAGATAGACAGCTTGCCTACTGAATACTTGTAAGTAGAAGGTTTGTTGTTGTTACTAAACTGTAAAACTGGGGTATTTATTTTATTTCTCAGATGACTGAAAATGAGACTGGGACTTACACCTGCGAAGCCACTAACCCTGCCGGTAGGGCCACGAGTTCAGCTAGTCTGTCCATCCGCGTGAAAGCCCTTGCACCGAAGTTCATAAAGGGTCTTGAAAACGTCAATGTCCCTGAAGGAAACACCATTCGATTGATTGTCAAGACAAGCGGAAAACCGAAACCGAATGTTCAGTGGTGAGTTCCCACGTGGCGTGGTCTTTTATCTGTCTATCAAGAATGCTCATCTTTCGTTTAAGATATAAAATGTTGGCTGAGAAATTTTGCATTTAAAGTAATATTTTCCTTTTGAAGGCCTGCATTTCCGTCGCGAACTACTAACTAGCAAGACCTCTCACTTTTAGGCACGTAAACGGTAAGCAGATCATCAGTTCACCGGACTACGTTTTGGAGGAATTCCCAGACGGTGTCCAAACGCTCACCATTCCGAGGTGTCGCCTTGGTGACACCGGTCGGTACACAGTCACCGCTGAAAACGAAGCTGGCGAAGCCATCACATCAGGCACTATCACTGTTCTAGGTTCGTCCTGAAGACGCTGTGATTCTTATATTCATATTTCAACACATCCTTTTTAATCGGTAACAACATACCGCCATCGCGTGAAATGTGTTTTTGATTCGAAGAAAATACTTGAGCGCGTTTGTGAAATCAACTATAATGGAGCCTATTTTGGTCACGTCAGTGTGTCAGTTTTTGGATGAGGTCTGTCCCACCGCCTTTAAAAACGGTCAATTAAGTTCAACCCAAAGCTTTTCAATGCCCTTCTAAATACAGTCATATATTTTATAGAAAACATGCATGAAATATGATGGTGTAAACATTTGGTAGCAAATTAAGCCTTCTTCATATTGCATACTTAAAAGGGTATCTTTTGCTTCAAGCTTTTTTCAATAGCTGAATATTTTTACAGCCAACCTACCTTAAAACTGCATTCATGATTTTCACCCATCATACTGTTCACAATCCATCTAAGGAAAATCTCACATTTTGCTATCCTATGAGCGAAACTTTACGTTGTACTCATAAACTTTTGCATTGGATCTAGAAAATATTGTTACCATGATAGGCAAGATTAATAAATTGTTAGATACGATGTGCTACGAATGAACTCTTCCCAAAAGATATATATTCTTCAAGGATAAATTCTAAAGAAGACATAATTTTCTGCTAAAGGGGTCCAAGGAAGAATACTATCATGCATGTTTGTTATAAAATGTAGTTGCATCGAAGTTTTATGAGAAAAATTCATATTACTTACGTAGTCGTTGTTACGTTGAGTGAACGCTTTGCAGACGGTCGAAAGACAGCTTGTACAAAAGACGACACCCTGGCGTGACTGAACTATATGGAACGTATTGTGAATGTTGATTACTTTTATAACCCTACTTAACTTATCTTTTCGAAACGAACGCCTATTTCTGAACCTCTATTGACGTTTCATGAAATAACAAAAGTACCAGGGGTATTTGATCATGTACAGGTTTGCAACGAGCAATATATTCACACGCAAGGATCTGAGTACATAAATTTTCAAATAACCCCCAAATAAGCGCATACTTTTTACCCATACTTTTCGCAGAACCGCCGAGGCCTACGATGCCCGCTCCAGTAGATCAAGTCTCGCGGACTGAACTACAAGTTCCGCTCGCAACTCCGCCAGTGGGCGTTGTCATACCACCGACCCCTGAAGTACCGGTGTTCACAAAGGTAAGCACCTAGCTCCTCCCCCCACCCCCTCCCAGACGTGTGCATAATCGCATGCCCAGAGGAGGCATGGATCAAGGGCAGTTTTTTGGCTTTCTGAGACGGCTTTCTCCTCATTCGTACTGCGTCGGAACGAAGATCAGTCTCTATTTGGTAAAGTTACCTTGAACACTTTGCCTATTTTTGCATTGTAGCCACTCCAACCACGACAGACTGTCGAGGAGGGTCTTCCTGTGATGCTGAACGTAGAAGCAAAGGGCAATCCCCTGCCCTCCCTGCGTTGGTATTGCAACGGACAGCCCCTGGAAAGTTCGCCGGACTGCAAGGTATCGCAGTTGGGACCTTATATGGCAACACCCGATGTCCTGATGCCAGAGGCAGCAAAGGTGACATGCGAGGTCGAGATTCCTGAGGTATTTCCTAGCGATTCTGGCACACTCCTCTGTGTGGCCGAAAACGCCTTTGGCAGAGCCGAGACGAGTCTCCAGCTGGATGTTCAACCAAAGGGTTAGTGTAACACCAGTTGCTATATAACATGTTTTTCCCTTTCAAGTAAACAAAATCGCATTCAGAGCTGACATTGCACTGTTGCATTTTATTTCAGTTCCACCTTTTACACCAGTAGCCACTCAGCCGGTGCAAGTCTATCCTCAAAAGCCATGGTTTTCAACGGTAAGTCCCCCAGAACCGTGAGGTATTTATTATGCCAATACAAATTGCCTACTGTTATTATTAAAGTAGACACAAAGTTAACATGCTTTTATAATTAGGTGTTGGAACCGGAAATCACCGTGCCTTCAGGATCGCAGATTGTACTTACCACAGAGGCAGTTGGCAATCCTCTGCCCTTCCTGCGATGGTACTTTAATGGGACACCACTCGTGCCCTCACCGGAATGCAGTTTGTCCCAAATGGGTCCAAAACTAGACAACGTGGAGGCCATCCAGGATGAACCGGTAGCCATGACCGGGCGTTTGGTACTTAACGAAATATTCCCCACAGACGCCGGTGTCTACAAATGCGTAGCCGAGAACTCCGCGGGTCAGGCTGTCACGGAACTTGCTCTGAATGTGCTCGCACCAAGTGAGATGCAACTTTTGGCATTGTTCCCTGAACCTATTACCCAAAAGCTCGTTGGTGACTGGTTCTATTTTTGATTTTTTGAATTTACCTTATTTTAGCTCCAATGCCACCTACTGGAAGCCCGCCAAAGTTCACAAAGTTGCCGCCTCCAGAAATACCCTGTTCTCTTGGCGAAACTGCCGTTTTGGAGATACAAGTGGTTGGCGAGCCTGTACCGAAGGTCTCATGGTATAGGAGCGGTAAGTGGCCGTCGCTATGTTCGCCTTTATTCGGCCTATATTTCGGGCAGGCAGATAGCGGCAGATCTAAGCATTGTTATACCTTTCGTTTAATCAAAATATAGTTTCTTTACAATGCAGCCATCTTAAAGTTAGCCATACCTAAGGGGCAGTCTCAAAAGATTAGCACTGTTGCTAGAGGTAATTGGTAGGTTTTTGCCTCGAATGTATGTACGTGTTCCGTACGTAAATCTAAAACGTTGTTGTGTTTCTCGAATTTTAGGTATTGAGCTTCAGCCCAGCCGAAAATATAAGATTGATTCGTACCCGGAAACTGGTATTCATCGACTGACGGTCCTCTCAGTGGAACAAACTGATGTATGCGAGTATGCATTCCGTGCCACGAACGAATTCGGAAGTGTGGAGTCCGTATTGCGGATTGTTTTGAAGCAGTCGTAAGTACCGTTTCACGGCATACACATGAATGGAGTAAAAACTGATGATAAGATTCTGAATATTTATTTTATTCTCTGTTTTTATGTTTTGTTCAACGTCTGAAGAATAAAATTTGGGTGTCGGGGCTTGTGTATCAAGATAAATTCGCGGGGGGACAGAGCAATGCTGTAATTAATCCAAACAATATTGTTTCGTCTTCTTGATTTCTCTGACTCTGTATCCTGCAGTCCCGAGTACGTCAAAAAACAGGGCAGTACGGCACCATTAAGCAAAATACTAAAGGATAAACAATGTAAAAACTTTAGCAATGGCTACACAAAGTCAAGAACGGACTTGGCCGAATCGCCTGACTCTAAAGAAAGGAACAACATACGTTCGACAACAATGCCACTCAGGGCAAAACCAGTCTTGAGGGAGCGTGCATGTGTTAGTGGTAGATGCGGCGACAGTTGTATTTACCTGTGATTGCAGTAGACAGTTCTGCTGGTCTCCCATTGGTCTGAAAGACCAGCACGAAAGGGGGCGGACGTGTACAGAGGCAATACTACGCCGGCAAGGGGGGGGGGGGTTGGCGGCCGCTAACCGCAAGCGTTTTGAGGTCAGCGAGGTGGTTAAAGCTGCAATCGAACCAGAGGAGGAGAGGGAGGGAAAGGCAATGTCAAATGCCAGCAGCCCAGGGTATGCAATTGGCCTCTAGAATGCGTCGTCCGGCTGTTCAAGTGGCCCTCGCCGCAGCTTACTTGTACTTGTTACAGCTGCGATTATGACTGATCTAGCCGGCCTCAATTATGTGCCGAATGGTGCTCCTCCAAGCGCAATGATCCGTGGCCGCAGACCTGGATAGTTCGACCCATTCTATTTGCAAGCGCCGGAGACCGAATACCGAAGGTCGGAGAACCACTTCCATGTCCTGACGGACTGAGTCGAGCCAGGTTTTGAGTTGGACCTTCTTCGACGCTTCCAATTAGGGCAACGGTCTCAAGTTGAGGTCAGTAGCACTGAGTTCTTGAGGTTGACAACGAAAAAACGTGTCCAAACCACCTCAGCCGCCTTTCCTGACTGGCCTGGGATATCCTTGTGATTTTGTCACAGCGAGTGCGGACTGTCTCATTGGAGACGAAGTCGGTGTACTTCACTCGAAGACGGGAAGACGGTTTTCCCGTTAGTCTAGCTGCTGGCTACCCGGCGTGTCCACGGGTGGTGGCTAGTGGGACGACCTTCGGTGAAGGTTAGCTGTGAAATAAGCAGACTCTCAGGTCTGACGAATAAGCAGTCGCGGACCGGCAGCAGCGGCAGTGCTACCAGGGCGCGGTGGGCTGAGGCCTGACAAACCAAAAGCCTATAAAGTGTCGCAAAGCCCGACGACGGTGCTGGGACATGGCGAGCGTGAACCGCCATCAGATAAGTTCGCTTGCCACCGCTGCCTTAAGGTTAGGCTATTGAGCCAAAGTGCTAGATGAGACAATCCCGAACAAACAATCCGTGCGGCTTTTGGAGACCCACTCGTACCCAAAATTCCCAAGTCACCTCAATGAATTTCATGTCCTCGCCGCAGCCGCTGCTATATCACTACACGAAGACATAACTGGGTCAAGTGCGTTCCGGCCAGCTCGGCCCGATAGCTGCGGCTTTTTCCGTTCCCCGAAAAGGTGGAACTGGCGTATTCAAGTGGCTCTTGGCCCGGGGCTAGTTTTGACAGTCCTACGCAATCAAGTTAAAAGGTCAGAGGGAGGACTGCCAGCATTCGCAGGATGAGGGGGACACGGACACGCAACTCAGAGGGAAACATTATTTTCACAAGAGGGACCTGGAAAACTTCAAACTTTTTCAGCCGGAAATAACAAATATAGTATGGTTGGAATCTAAAAAGTACTATTTTGTGTCAGTCCGTCTAGAGCAACGAAGACCGCCACTGATACAGGGGTGACAATTGTGGCCGGTGCCAAGCCCCAATTATTTTCTCTTTTGTCCCACGTTAACGGGATGATGCAGTCCAAATGCGTGGAGATGGTCTTGGGGCAGCAGCTGGTAACTAATAAACTACAATTTACGCATGCCACACGCGTGATGGCGATTCACTGCACACGAAACAGGGTCCGATAACTTGGAACTATTGCAGTTTGGTATATAGTTCAGTATAGTAGGCAATGCCTTTGAAGAACCTCTTGAAAAAAATAATAATAAAATATGTTACTATAAAATAGTGAGTAACATATGCCGAATAATTTAAATAAAAGGTACCCCACTCTGGGCTCTCTCGCTCGCTTACGTCTGCCGTACTTTGCTAGTGGCAAGTGCAGACCAAGCCGACCGAGGAGGAGGAGATTAAAGGCATGGCATGTTACTTCGCTCGGTGCCTACCATTTTTGCGTACGGACTGCAGACGGATCCATCCTCAGCGCAGATGCAGTGCGCATGGTGGGATCTCTTTTGCGATCCACAGCATCTGAGATGCAGTACAAATCCTAGAAGTGAATTGGTGTACTGCATGGAAAAACTTTTTTGACTCTGGTTTATGTTGTAAGGCAAGTGCTTTTCGAAAAGTTGAGTGGAATTTCGTTGGGAGATTTAATTGTGCAAAAAGTGAACTTTTCTAATTGCACCAGTTAAATCATTCGCGCAAGTAGATCCTTCTTCAGATCGACGCTGATATCCAAAACTGGGTACCCCTATCGGTTACCCTCCAATATCTCTTTCAGTTAACATGCTTCCCCATCCTTACAGTTTGAACAAGGATAAGCCGTTGGCTACTTACTAAACCATAATTGTTGACCCAATGTTTGCCCTCATCACTCCCTCAGTTACACGGAGACGCCAAAGCAGGCTTATTACGAGGTGGCGGTGAAGCCTAAGCAATTTGAACCAGTCACCATCGAGTTCCCCTACCAGCCACCACACGAGACGACCGAGCTTTCTGTGCAGGTTCAGCGCCCCTTCAGTCCAGTTTCACTGGAGGTCAGGGTGGATGCAGGTAAACCGGCCGAGACAGAGACGCTCACAACCGCAATCTCACGCACCAGTCTCGATGTGGACCTCGCTCAGCAGCCCTCATTTGCCCCCATCACGATGGAAATACCCTATGCCTCCCAACCCGGCGAGCCGGCGCGGTTCACTGAGGGTCTACCAAAGTCGGCGGACATCCGGGAGGGCGTAACGGTTCAGCTGGCTGCTCGGATATCTGGAGAACCCAGGCCAGAGGTGTGCTGGCTGAAGAATGGTCAGCCACTGCAACCATCGCAGAAGACCTTCGCCACTCTGGAGGTTAGTCTAAATTGAGTGATGTATAAACGTGTGTGCACTGCGTCAGCTCTCTGCCAAGCATATGCATATTATTGCGCAAATACATGTTATGACTTAACTCAGGAGACGCGGTAGACCTATTATAATAAGTATATGTTCGGTCAACTGCGAAAATATTGTAACACTGAACCATGAAACAGAAATATGAACAGATTTGTCTGACTCCCGAAGAGTCAGTACGCTAAGTAAAAAGAATGCACTTCAGGAGATAAATCACGCCTGAGCTCTATTTATGTAAGAACCAAGTGAACCCCTGACAAAAAAACGATTTCACGGGTTATTTCCTTGGGCATGCTAGGCAAAAGGATAGGCAGAACGTGGGTATCGATATCCCCTTATTGGGGATGAAACTGGCCTACATTCCACGAGGTTGCTGTTAAGAGTTAAGATTAGACTTAACGGTAAGGCAAGATTCACCTCGCTGATCTTGTTCATTATAACCTTCTTGTATGTTTGACCCTTTAACAGTGGTCTGCTGAAGATAAGCATTCTACTTTTCAGCCTGATAATCGGGCGGTTTTGACGCTCATTGAACCAACTGTCAGTGACTCGGGTGTCTATACTGCCCTTGTGAAAAACCCAACTGGACAGGATACGACAGCCATCCAGGTAAGTGCTTGTAATTAGTTGGCGCAGAATTTTGAAGTTGTGTTCCATTAGAATCCTTTCTAATTGCGCTTCTACATCTACCTGCTTGTAGTTGAATGTGAATCCAGCAGTTATGCAACCGACTGAGCAAGTTCCTGCAGAAATGCCAGCAGTGGAGCAGCCGGTTCCGCCTCAGTTTGTGAGCGCACCCGTTCCTCTCCCACAAACCCCAATCGGGGACGTTATCGAGTGTCCAGGCATCCTTCAAGTTACCGAGGGTATGCCGACCGTGCTCGAGGTCCAAGTCGTGGGCAGGCCCGAGCCTGTCGTTGAGTGGTTCGTGAACGACCGTCCCGTTCGTCCCGACTACAAGCATAAGGTATGTTGACACTAGACCAATATAAACTAAAATATAAAGACTACTTGAAGTAAATAACTAGATATAACTAGTTAATTTCATTCTTGTCAAGGTGATGACTCGTCCGGAGGGAACTCACTGTATGACGCTCGAATCACCCTCACCTATCAATGACACCGGTCGATATCGTTGCGTTGCAAGTAACCCCTATGGTACGTCTCAGCTAGTGCTGACAGTGAAGGTGGAACTAAAACAGCAAGCAATACCTCGACCGCCAAAATTCCTCACGAAACCGCAGCCGACAATCGCTAAACAACCACAGGAGCCTGTTGTCCTGGAGGCCACATTTGAGGGCAATCCACTGCCCATAATATCCTGGCACAAGGATGGAAAGTAGGTTGCATGGACGACAAATATTGTTTTAATACAGTACACCTCAACTGCAGCTTTATGTCTTCTAACATTACCCTTGATCTCTCTGATAGGCTGGTGTCTCCAACTGACGCTCCTGGAGAGAGGGTAAAAATAAGAACCACAGAAAATGCAACGAGTTTAACAATTGAAAATCTGCTTCCCGAAGATATTGGAACCTGGCAGTGCCTCGCCTCCAGTACTGCTGGGACAGCCACTTTCCGTACCAAAGTTCAACACGAAGGTCTGTTCCTTGGGTACTTGATGCCATCCTGTGTGCAGTCAATCAACAACGATGTAAGACCTAACGCAAGGCTACTTTCTGTTTCAGAACCAAGAAGGCCCTCCGTGGAGCAGTCCAAGAAGGTCATCATTTCCTCAAAGAGGCCTTCAGTTTCGGGGTAAATGTCACCAAAATATGGAATTAGTCAATCCTTCGAGGCTTTTTAGGCTTTTTAATTTTTGCATAACGACTGTGTTTCCAAGGCTAGTTGAATGCTTGATAACGTCTCATCTTCAGACCTGGAACGACTCCCTACCCGGAGATCAGGCAGCCACCAATGCCAGTTCATTTGACGGAAGGCGAAAAGGCTCACTTTTCCACAATGATTACCAGTAATCCACCGCCAGTGGTTGACTGGTATGTGAACGGGCAGCTTGTGGTTCCCGGGCAGAAGGTGGATACGGATGGAAACCCGAAAGAAACGACCAGTTTTGATGGACTGTTGCACCACCTGTGTATTCATAATTGCCGGACAGAGGACGCCGGCCAGGTCACAGTTGAGGCCCGACGCAGCGATGTTCCAATTGAGGTGTCTAGAACCGAGCCGAACGCGCTTGTTACGGCAACAACCTCGCTGGAGGTTTTACCAGCACCCAGCAAAATTCCCCAGTTGCGATCGGTTCCTAGTAAGTCTGTCAATTCATTTTCCTCTCTGCAAATTTTGCTCAAGTTTGACCTGATTGATATCCTCATAGATGTGTGCAGTTGGATAAATTATAGTGTTAGTTTCTGACAGCAACAAGAACGCTTGATCTAAATATTTCCAACCGATAGAGTATGTTGTTTCCTAGTCCGCTGGCAAAAGGTTTCAAGCAGCCATTGTAAACTATTGAAAACAGTTGATAGCCTTTTTATTGCGTTTAAGGAATCGATCCCACAGGCGACCACAGTCAGCTAGTATTGCCAGGTTTCATTCTAAATAATCTACGACAGGAGCTTAGTTTGATTTAATCAAGAAACGCCACGTGCATGTCTTGTGAAATTAGCTTAGGAGATTTGTTGTGTGATATTTTGATGAACGAAACTGAACCTCGCGAAGGAAGTTGTACTGAGATTAATCTGTTTATCAGGCGATATTTCAGGTGGAAGATAACAAAGGGCATTATCAATATTCCGTCTGGACCCCTGAGGAGGTTAAGAGTATTATGCGTGGTCACATTTTGTAATGTCAGCTTGCTGAGAGGGCCATTGGCCTGGAAAGTAATTGAACGCCTATTAAAGGCCACTGACACGTTTTCGGTTGTCGGGTTCGGTTAAAATCGAATAAACTGTTGTATATTAGGCAGTCCGCTGGTTGGCGTGGGGAAGGCCAACAGGCATATTGACTTGCCTACAAATAGGCCGATCCCAAAGGGGCCAGAGGTCACGCAATCATGCCAGTGTTCAACCTCCGGGAGATCAATTGCGGTAAGCAGCGTACGGGCAGGTCAAAGTTCACGCGTCCACCATGGCTATAATAAGAGGCAGACGACAAGACCGACTAACTCGTGCCCACCGGATGCAGAACTACAGTAATCTTATGATGAAGGCAAGAATGGTTCCGAAACGTCAGTAAAAATGTAATTTGGTCCCCGAACTCGTCACCCCTTCTTCTTCTTCTTTGGGGATGCTGAACGCAATAGGATATCGGAATCTCGAATGTTTACGCAGAAAACTTCTATATTTATGTACGTATAATCCCCATACATAGACCTTAATAAGTAGAGCTCCATTTACTTACACTGATTGGCAAGCCCCCAGTGCTTTCCTGATCGCTTAACATTCATTCAGAGGGATGCCGAGACAGTTTTTCATCATCTATCAATTCTATCGAATAAGACGGTTGTTTAATGAGCTTGAATAGAAATTTAAATGTCAATAGCTGCAAGCAGACAAAAGATGCGTTTTTATTAAGTTTTTGCGCCGGCGACTGGAATTTTTCTGAGTCCCTGATGTCCCATGTTCTTCCTTTACCATCAAGGACCTGTCGAAGAAACACCCGTGCCTGTCGTCGAACTGCCGGCCAAAAAGCTCCCACACATGAAACCGCCCCAATTTACAACTATTTTGCACACGGTTAACACACCCTGTGGCCAGCCCACTACGTAAGTAAATTAAAAATCCCTACTATTAACAAAATACCTACGTAAGCCCTTGACTAAACTGAATAACCTTCACTGGGTGCATTGTAGATTTGAAGTGGACTTTCTCGGCGAACCACTACCAGTTGTGGTCTGGTACAAGGATGGTGTTGACGTGCTCAACGAGGTACCATGTGAGGTAGGCATCTGTGGATTTTGCATCCATTTAACTTAAAAACAATGTCGTCCCGTACTCACAGTTGCTACTTTTGATGTCAAGGTGACGAGCGCGCCGAACCAGAGCGTCCTTCTGATACCCAACACACAGCCGCAGCATGCCGGAGTGTACTCGGCTGTTGCAACAAACCCTGCCGGGCAGGCAACGACCACTTCAAGACTCAACGTCGTCCCTCAACCTATTCGTAAGTCGGGAACTTTAGGCTGTGCTCCATCTAAAAAAAAAACCTAAGTAACGACACCGAACTGCCTGACCTTGACAATAATCGCAAAGCATCCAGTTCAGTTCAGTTTTATTAGGGAAATATAGGTAAATACCTTTGAACTCCTTCTTTGTACATAGCTATGATGCAGAACACGTGGCGTTGCCAGTAATGGAACTGCGTTAGAGGGACAGACAGTAAAAAAACTCCTTAGGTAGTTTTCATAAGTTTAGTTTGAATGCCATGTGTGGGATTTTAAGGAGAAAAACTGTCGCCAGTGGGGGAGGGGAAGGCGAAGGGTATATTTAAATCGGATGTCCTGCTGCTGAAAGTGTTTAAATAATGTCAGGAAGAGGCCATCGCGGTTGTTCAATATCCTAGTGGTCGCGTGAGGAGAAGATCGTGGTGGTCATGAGAACATCACCGACTGTCGGAGATGCGCCCAGCATACGCCCTTGCTGGTTACCGGGTCTGCCGACCAAATGACGAAACACGGGAGCCCACCACGATCATCAAAAGTTATCCAAAACAAGCTTATTACTGAAAAGTAGTGCGCAGTATGTTTTTAAGGTACTTACTGCCAGAGAAGTCTGGTGGCAAATCTTCCTTGCTGACGGGCAGAGGTGGCTTTTGTCAATGTACTTGCGACATTGATGAGCAGCGACTGTGTAATCTGTTTGCAGGAGGTTTATAAAGCCATTGCTCTATTTAGGCACGTTGGCTTACACGCAAATGCGCCCGACTTGAGCTTTTTTTTCCTTTCTAAGAATCCCAGCAGGCACCGCAACAACCGCCTATGATTCTGCAGGGCCCAACGAGCCTGGACGTGCAGGAAGCCTCGCCCGCAACATTTGTCGCCCAAGTAGTTGGTGCTCCTGGTATGCGCTCCTGCCCTATGCATTTATACCCTGTTTTCAAGTATACAAATCCACGCAAAATGCAAAAAAACGTTGATCAATGTTTCGATTTGCCCCGACAGAACCCGAAATATGCTGGTTGTTAAATCACACGGACGTTATCAAGCCATCTAGCTGCGTCCAAATGCAGCAGTACCCCGACGGCAGAGCTGTGCTCAGCATCATAAAGGTTCGCCCTGAGGACAGTGGCGAGTACACGGTTCGTGCGAAGAATCCACTTGGAACCGTTGAAAGCACAGCTGAGCTGAAAGTTCTGAGTAAGTTTCTTTCCCCCTGCCCGATATGATAGCAAGATCAACAGCTACGTGAGCCTTGTTCAATTATGCTTCAGTATATTTAGGGTAATGGGCGATGCCTTTGAAGACCCACTTTAAAATAAACATTGTAAAATACGTCATAGTACCTCCATCCGTATGTGTTAGCAAAGCGTGGATATGTTGGAACAGGACTTTCCTGTGCAGAAGAACGATATCTCGTGAGTAAATGTGCATTACGTTTGTGCTCAGCTTTTAACCTGACCTCTCTTTTGAATTCACAGGTCCCAACAAGCCTCCCAGCTTCATAGCACCGCTGCCTGAGGAGACGATTCAGTGTCCCGAGGGCACTTCGCTTTCGCTTATAGTCGAGGCTGCCGGTGTGCCCCCGCCCAAACTCAACTGGTTCCGAAATGGTGCCCCATTCGTGTCGTCTCCGGACATGCAGGTAAATGCGTGCCCAAAATACCTGCTTCGTCCACTTGTTTACTGGTCCGCCATCTTTCCCAAGGCTTAAAAATTTCTCCCTGCCCCCTGCCCAGATGAAATCTACTTTTGAAAGGTTTTACCTTCTTCCCAGCTTTCTGTAGCATGTCTCTTTTCGTGTGTTTCAGTTGAAGTTCTGTGTGATTTTCCATACTTTCAAATAATCATTATGTTTTCAGATAACTGAGATTACTCCGACCCAGCACCGACTCGAGGTGAACGAACTCTTCCTTACGGATTCTTCCAAAATCCTAGTGGAAGCTGTAAACCCCTTCGGCAGAGCAGTGACCAAGGCAACGCTCGTCGTTACACCAGGTATAAGAGGCCCAGCTGGTTATATATCTATATTTCAATTTCTGTCAAAAGAAGGAAAAAATTGAAATGAAAACGTCGCGCAATAAGGATGGAGCTATCAGCACTTCGAATAAATTCTGCTTACACTTTGTGACGTCTTATTCATATTGCTTTTTAGTTAAAGCAGACCGATACTCAGGTGGTTTTAGTCTTCTGCATACGCTTACCTTACCTTAAACTGTTTGTGCAGCTAGTTTGCTCATCCTTAAGAATACTGTTCAGAGATTTTAAAATGTCCATCCACTGAACGAAATCTGGCACAGGAATGAGACGTGATTTATCAAAATACCTTCAGGCACAGTGCTTAGGGGGTAGTTTAGAAGCGCTAAAATATGATCAAATGCGGATCCTATATCAAAAAGGACATGCCCAATGAATTATAAACCTCGGCGTTTGGGCAATAACTGGAGTATTTTACAAAATCTCCGCTGGTTACAATGGTTTCAGTACCTCGTTCGGTCAAACGCTTAGCTAGCATAATGTTAGAACGTTAGACTCCGTAATCCGAGCTCCAGATTATCCACAGCTAGGGTTGAGTATGACTGGTTGATAATGATAACCAGTAGGCCAGAAATTAGGTTTCAATCTCCTTTTTCATTCTCGATACTCCATTATCAGTGGCAGTCATGACTTCATAAATGAACTGATTGACATGAAGAACTATCGAGTGGTTGGTGGGGCTAAGAAGGTAAACCCTAACAGCTACGATCTTCCGGGCCCATGGTTTATTTAGGTGAGGAGAGAAGACGGTGGGGAAGCCAGATTCTTAGAAATAGTGCATTCTGCAGAAGGATAGGAGAATAGATGGAAAGAGTTTTGACTCGCGGACTAGTGCATCTGTTCCCTAGTTGGGTCGGGTCCGGAGTGATACCTAAAGGCAGACACCGCGTTTTTGTCTGTGTTTCACGGTTTGAGGCTAGCCTACTAAATGAGATCAGTCTACTAAAGCAGGAATCTCATTGGACACATATGAAGGCGAAAACTTAACGATGGGCACTCTTTTCCACACGTGATTATGTCTAACTAGGAAGTTGCTTTCCCTTATGCAGGTGAGAGTTTCTCGTGAAGGGGGAGGCTTGAGTGGCGATAAAAGCAATCGAAACGTAACCGAATCCTTTTTTTTACTCCTTCCCATCTGATCTTACTTTTTTCACCTGCATTCTCTTTCAAGATGAACGGAAAAAGTTAGAACCTCCGGTCTTTGTGCAGTCACCGCCTCCACAATTCACCGCTCCCGAGACATCAACTGTGAGGTAAGACCACAGATCACTTTGTGCCAATATCGGAACAGGACACGTGATATTTGCGTCATTTCTGGAGGTTTAGTGTCTATAACTCTCGCATATTTTCGCATACCGACTAGGGGCCCGGAAATAATGGAATAAAAGCATAGAATTTTCCGATTGGGCTAGTTACCCTCGATGGGTATCCGTAACGCAATTTCAGACCAGGAATACCTGAGAAATGAGGCCGCTTTCCTGAAATTGACAGACCACGAGGAAGCTGAAATCGAAACAGAGTGTCTGTCTTTTTATACTGCCATCCGGAAAGATTGGCTAGTACACTCTCATGTTTATTTGAGTCCTTCTTATGCAAGAATTAATTATTCAAATCTATATGCCCCCCACAACCTCTGGATTCCAACTTCTTCGAATTTCCTAAGCTCACAATGCTTTGAAGCAGTCATAAAAACCCAGCAATGTTACTTTTAAGGATGCTAAGTAGTTGGCCGCAAGGGATTCCCTCCAGACTTTAGAAATTTAAAGTTCCATTTCAATGTATCCTAAATCGAGGACACCCAAGCCAGAAAACAGCGTGTCACTCTGGCAGCCTTACTCTAGGCGCATTTTGCCCCTACCAGTGACAGCCTCGTTCACAGCCAATCACAGTTATAAAAACCAGCCAATCAACTTCAAGGCCAATGCGAACGCCCACACTCGAGGGGCTCTGACGCATGCCCTTGGGCGGCGTGTTCTCGCGGCGCCGATGGACGTGTGTCTTGCCGGCTCGGCAACTTCCTTCGATCGGTTATCCACCAATTCTGTGCAGAATGCAATAATCCAACTAAGGGCGTCCGATTTCACCTACTTCTATTCGACACCGGGCCTAAAGGTGGCTGAGGTCTACCTAGGACTTCGGTTACAGCGACATTAAAGTGCATGATTTAGCTGCACGTTTCACAACTTGAATTTCGGACCTTTCTGCACATATCTCGTGAGCGAGATGGGTTCAGAATATGAAAGTAATCGGTCATCTTCATCTACAACCAAAAGTTCTAGTTCTGTTGGCTGGTGTTACCAAGGTCCTTACTGAGCGGGATATTGCCACATTGCTCAATCGAATTGATTGCTGCTATCCGGAGGATGAAGCATAAAACTGCATTGACAGCTGAGATAGTTGTGCTAATTTGGTAAGTGCCCTGAAAAGGCGTACGTTAAGATACCACATCGTCAGAAAACAAGATAGCTTATAAGTTGCGTTATTATATTATGCTCATGGAAGTTCTGCTGTGTCGTTTTTAACCCGAATTATAAGTTAGTCATTATTTTACACCTCATCATTTGGGTTATAACTGGAGCACTTTGCAGGGTCTTCGCTAGTCACAGTGGCTTTACCGCCTCATACGGGCAAACACGTAGCCGGAAGCGAAATTGTTATGTTAGATCTTGAACTCCATGGTAAGGACTCATCCCGTACAGAACAGACAAAAGCTAACTATAAATGTTAATGATTGAGAAGGTTTCAAGAGAGAGAGAGCTCTCCCTAGAGCCTGACAGCGTAAAAAACCCTGATTATTATATACTTCATTGAAATCTGATAAGAGCATGCAACTACTGCATAGAGTTGAACAGTTGATGAGTACTCTTTGCAGTTTAAATGTCCCTGTTTAGTGCTTTCTAATGTGCTCCTTTTTTCCGTCCTTTGTAGACTCGATTTTGCTGTTAAAGGACAACCTAAGCCTGAAATACGTTGGTTCCACAAGGACGTTGAAATCATTCCCAAGCAGGTCCCCTCTCCGCAACTTACTAACAAGTACGAACTCGTCGTTCAGCAACCTGAGGACAGGCACATTGTCTACATACACAATTTGAATCCCTCGGATGCCGGCGAGTACATTGTTCGTGCAGAGAACGAACTAGGTGTTACTGCCTGCAAAACGATAATAACCGTAGGACCACAGTCGACTCAAGCTGTGCCAATCCACTTCTCACGACCTCTGCCGGAAAAGGTCACCACGCAGCCGGGCTACTCAACAACTCTTGAATGTGAGGTCGAAGCGATTGCACCAGTGACCTTCAGTTGGTACGTCAACGGCCTGGAGATCGAGAAGACCTCGCCCAATTTCGTCATCCTCGAGGAGGTCAATCGGAGTACCATGACCATCCAGGTGGTTCCGTCAGAAATGCTACCAGGAGAGGTCTCTGTTGCAGCCCAGACACCTGATGGTGCCTCAGTTGTTTCAACGACCATCCTTCAAATGCAGGTGGTGCCCAGCCCAGAATTAGGCTCGCCTGAGACTACCGATTTCACCCTGCCATTACATTTCATCCAGACGCTGCCCGAAATCCAGACTGTTTCAAGATCGCAGTCAGTTTTAAATCTCGAAGTAGCCGTTTCACCAACTCCTGTTGCTCCAATATTTTGTTGGTATGTGAACGGTACGAATATCGACCTCATGCCACCGGACGTCCGTCCGCGGGAAGTTCAGATCGAACTCGTTAGTCCAACGCAAAGCAGGATGGTCATTACCAGACCCGCTACGACGCAAATTCAAGAAGTGACCTGTCAGGCCATCCGGAGAGACCAGCCTTCAGATGCCGGCATCAAAACAACCTGCCACCTGAGGCCCGAGCCCCGGCAGATTCCAGAACAACCAATACAACACGAGACGCCCATGCGGTTCGTCAAACCACTGGAATCCTTGGTCAGCCCTGAAGTAGGTAGCACGGTAGTCCTGCAGACGACGGTTGAGTCTGTATCACCGACCGAAATTTCCTGGGTAGTCAACAAACCGGAAACGGCACAGAGATGTGAAATAATTCCTCTCATCGACCAATCTCAGCCCATGTATACGACCTCTCAGTTAGTACTGCACAATTTCACTCCACAAACAGACGATGATGTGGTCATTCAAGCCATAGCACGCAACACCCAGGGTAACGAGGTATCCACCTCTTGCACTTTGAAGGAGGCTCAGCCAGAACTTCAAGTTCTTGGGCCACAGAAGAGTGAACACGTCATTGAACTAAAACCACAACAGGAATTCCAACCCGTCTCCATGGAAATATCTCTTCCCACAGAGCAGCAACCAGTTGAG
>JAYGXS010000005.1:9063332-9077720 GCA_036362985.1 Ligula intestinalis
CCTCCCATTTGACCCCATCTTTCCTCCCCTCAAATCCACTCCACTTCGCTCTTGCATCACCTCACTCCTACAGTTATCTTCACAGACACACCGGTCACACAGGCATGTCTGATGCACTCAACACTCTTCATTGTCTCCCTTCTGTAGGCATTCCACTGGAATTTGTGCGAGAACTGCCCGAAATAGTCTTGACCCAGGCGCCAACCGAACCCGTCTCCTTGGAATGTGAACTCTCCAGACGTCCACGTGAGCCAGTTAAATGGCTGAAGGATGGCAAGCCACTGCCCATGCGTCTGCCGACTCACATCACTATTGACGAAGACAAGGGCTCCACTGTGCACCGAATCAACTTTGCAAAACTCACCGATGCAGACCTCGGTCAGTATACAATTCAAGTGGAGAATATTGCCAGTACCGGCCGCGTCGAAATGAAGCGTAAGTCCTGGTCTGTGAATGCATGCTTTAAATTCTCACGAAGTGCTTCGGCAGTCACTTCTGTCGTCAGGTCCTCCTCCTCCTTCAAACGTTCTGGCATGCTTAGGCGCACTGTTTAGGTGTCTGCCACTGTGGGCGATCTTGTAGGTTTAGACTGTTGAGGGGCTGTTATGGGATGTTTGATGGAGAAGGAGAGAGAGAGGTCCGGTGCAGGTGAGAGCACCTGTGTATCAGTGGAAGGAAGGCCTGGTGAGCCAAGGCTATCATGGTCAATTGCAATAGTGCTGACATCTTGGGGACAGCATGAGCAGTGATAGAAGGTATACTGCGTCTTGCTCTACATGGACTGCCAAGACAGAACTTTGGCATCCAGTGTAAGGAAAAGCAGTCCACAATGTGGGAGGGGGAGTGGGGCTTTGGTTTGGTAAATGCCTCCGCATTAATCATGTGCAGGCTCTGCACACTTGCATACATTGGCGGGAAGTGAAAGTGAAGTGAGTCCTGATAATGAGGATAGGCGGGGTTGGAGATATATATATATATGTATGTATGCGATGAGGCAGTCATGCAGGTATGTGTATGGACGATAACTAAGCCGTCTTTCTTCTTCCTCTGCTTGCCTCTCATTCAGTGGCTCCGGTGCTTCAGCTATCAGAGAAGTTCGAGGACACAATTATTCTGAAGGCAGGTGCTTCAAGGGTCATTGAGGTGCCGTTCATGGCAAGTCCGAAACCGAAAGTGGAGTGGACCTGGAAGTCACCAGTGGAGGGCAGCCAGCCAACAACGCCACGCTTCAAGCCAGACGTTGCTCCTGGACTGACATCGCTTCCTCTGGGTAAAGTGAAACGTGAGGATGCCGGTGACTATACTGTGGTGATTTCTAATGAGTTGGGTGAATCGACTGTTACCGTGCACTTGATAGTGCTGGATAAGCCGTCACCACCACGCAATCCGCAGGTCACTGAAAACACCGGTGAGCGCGTGGTCTTCACCTGGCAGGAGCCAGAGTTCCCTGGTGGTGAGCCAGGTAGCCCTCTTGAATATGTCGTCGAAATGCGCGAAACCTCCATGCGCACCGGAAAGCCAGTCACTAAGACACCTGAACTCTCCACACCCATTGAACCTCTTCAAGTGGACAAGTCCTATGTCTTCATGGTCGCAGCAAAGAATTCCGTTGGGCAGTCCGACTTTGTCGAGACAAAACCAGTCTCTACCAAACTTGACTTTGGTAAGCATATTACCTCCTCCTATCTTCCCTCTTACCAAATCTCCTCGCCCTAACTACTTAACTAGCCTGACACTGCCATCTATGCAGCTGCTGATGTGGCCGATATGACATGGAATCGGCTTTTTCACACTTTCGTAAACGATTCTTTATGGACCTCTGCGCGCAATGTATATCGCAGGGGTTAGGAAAGTTAAACTCAGCAACTGTTATCTTCAGACCATGGTTACTTAGTAGAGAAGAATTTGATGGAGTCCAGAATAGGGGGAATACTTTATTGTGTACTTTCAGAAAGGGAGAATAATGAGAAAGAAGTCTGACTTGGGAGCACACGACCATCCAGGAGACTGGCCGGGTGCCCAGTGATGTCTAGCGGCCGAGGGTGGGGAAAAGGGGGCATGTTCCAGTGGTGCTTGGGCAGCGCGAGAACCCAGACACACGTGTGCATGTCTGAGTGGAAGTAGGTCAAGTCTCTGCAGGTCAGCGCGTCTATAAGCGCTGACTGAGGCATTGAATGACCTTGAGGCACCTAGCGTTGAACAGTGAAGCCGGACAGAGCAATAGAGGGCGTCGGACGGCAGCGCCAACTACATATGTGTATTCTGCCTGCACCTGCAGTCTGTCTGCGCTCACCTCTGTGAAAAATGTGGCGCAAGCTATTCAATTGCCATTTGCCGTACATCCTCCCTGGCGCACCTTGCTCAACCAAAATTATGGTCACTCATCCTGGCAAATCTGAGTGTTCATTTTGCAAGCCTTCCGGTGAAAACCCTTCGTATCCTACAAGGTTTTGGTCTCTTGATATACTGTGGCTCCGCGGCTAGCCTCCAGCCTCCCGTCTTCCTGATTCTGTTTTTTTTTCACCGTGTTCAGGTGAGGTGGGAGTGCGGCAGATGCTTTGCAAGCCTTTTATCCCTATAAGGCACGCACCAGTTGCCCTCCTGAAGTCAGACGTCGTCCTCTTTGACGATATTCAGATAAGAAATCACTGCGGACTTTTTTTCAGTCACATCCGTCACAGATAAAGGTGTTTTAAACGAAGATACGAAACATTAAGCCAATAAGCTTCGTGTTCCGGGGTTCTTTTCCCGAAATATTTTTTCCCAAAACTCGCCTGTTCGCGTCTAGCTGCACCAAGTACTGCTGCCAGAATAAAAAGAACGTAGGACCGTCCATTTCCGTTTTCTTTTTAGACTTCTTCCACGCTGGAAGGAACTAAAAATGAAATAAAGAAGAAGACGTGATCTCTGGAACGGCAATTTTATTCTTCTGAGCTTTCGGCTCCGCTTGAGAAGCCATCGTCAGAGAATATGAGACAGCAGCTACGCGTAAATGGGGATGGGGAGGCATTGACATTTGTGATTGGTTCATATACACGTCACGTCCATGCTCACGCCATCTTATAGTGTGTCGCGTACGCGCGCCCCTGGAGTTGTGGCGTATGACCTTGACATGGCAACCTGCGTGCTTGAATGGGAACTGGGCCGTGGTTTCTGGTTACGAGTGCGGATGGCAAAATAACAGGGCGGTATATCCACATGCCTGTTTATGGAGTTGGAGTCTGATACCCAGGCCTCCAGTAGTTGTCGCCCCGTCTTATTAGCGGCGCGTGCCATTATGTGCGTGCCCGTGAGGTCGAATTCGTGGCCTTCCTCCAGGATGTGGGTAGCCTCTCCGCACCGCCCGTTTGTGTCGAAAGCTCAGAAGAATAAAATTGCCGTTCCAGGGATCGCGACTTCTTCTTCTTTGCAACAAGAATCTGGGCACGCATATTCGCTTCTATTCGTAAAAATGTAATCCCCGTCCTGCTGAGTCTAAAACTTTCTTTTCTTTCTGAGATACCGCGTCAAGTGCTAGTAAAAGTTATCAGTGATATTTAAAGGCATCTGCTCATAGCGTTGAGCAACCCAACCACACTAGAGGACGCTATCCGGAGATTTTATTTCGTTACATCAGCTAGCGCATTTGTGTCTTCTTTTCGTGTCCTCCTTATGGGCCTCTCTAGCTCACTCCTAAAATAGCGGAGGTTTTGTCGACCACGGCTGCAACCAGGTTGACAGTCTGAACTTTATGCTGTCAAAGAAGTTGCTTCTAACTTAGATTCCATGTTAACTTTTTAGGTCCGCCGTCCACTCCTATTAACGTTGTGGCCAGAGTGAAGCCGATGAATGCCCCGCCCTCCGAACAGTTAGTTGAAGTCTCCTGGGACCAACCCACCGATCAGACTGTCCCCTCCATCGGGAAAGTGGAATATGAGGTCGAAATGAAACCGGAGGAGAGTACTATTTGGACGCCAGTCGGCGTGGACTTCCCCATTACCGACACCACTTTCTCCGTACCTCTGGAACTCATGAAGGACCTGACCAATTATCAGTTCCGAGTCACAGCAAAGAACAAGGCTGGAAAGAGCAAGACGTCACAAGCTTCTTCCCGTGTTCAGAAACGTTAGTTCCCCTGTCAAGCCCTCCTTATCCCTACATCCTCTCCCCAAAGTCCTTTGGATTTTTTACCCCTGATAGATTTGGATTTTGAAAATGATGATAGAAATAAGGAATAGGGATGCAGCAAAAAGCTTTAATATTTACTCCTTCCCATTTCTGTTCAAATCTTATGAATGCTATGCATTTTATTGCCTTCAGCTATGGACGTGGAGTTCGTTAGGAGGCTAGAAGACGTAGATCTTCAAGAACTTCCAAAGGATGTTGTCTATGAATGTGAGCTTTCAAGACCAGGGATGACGGTCAACTGGCTGAAGGATGGCACCCCGGTGAAGCCAAACTACCGGTGCACTTATGAGGTTATAGGCGAGGGAGCGCAGGCCAACTGTGTTCACCGGCTGACCCTCCTTAACGTCGGCCCCGGTGACCAAGGCGTCTACACGGCACAGCTAGTGAATGGACTCACTTCGGAAGCCCAACTCAACATCAACTGTCCACCCAAGATCAACTACACCGGACCGAAGACGTTCGAGATTGCAGCTGGCAAGAGCACTGTAATGGAAGTTCCCTACTCTGGGTCTCCCGCGCCAGCTGTGAATTGGTCTTTCAATGCGGGTCCGCTACCCATTGGTCCCTCGCGCGATAAACCCATGTCAACCGTGGACACTGTTTACGGACTCACCAGCATGCAACTGCGCCGCATTGATGGAACCGCTACGGGAACTTTCCTAGTACAGGTAGAACCTTACGTATTTTCCGTTGTTTTCTCCCATCTCCCCACTCCACCTCATTGCCGCTTGGCTTACATCAGTAGGTTGGTGAAACCGCAGTTAACGGTCCTACACCAGATTAAAGCTGTCAACTTAACTGCCTGAGTACGTTGGTTAACTTACAGTTCTGCGAGTGCTGCAAGCAACTTTCCTAAATTTGTAAATGTTTGATTATTTCTCTCATACCGGCAAGAACGGATTTACGAAAACTTATAAATAATAATGAGCAGCATTATGCATATAAAGTACTTCAAAGAACTATAAGAAGTACTAAATGTTTAGTAAGAAAAATAAAAAATTCTCGATAATTCCCAGCTTGTGGAGACGTCAAAAATAGCTTTCAATTAGAACAATAAATTTAAATAGTTTGTTAAGTATAAAACTTAAGGCGACCACTTCCTTTATACAAAAGTAACTTGCCTTTAGTCAAAATGTTTTGTATATGTGGGAATGATTATGTACGTAGTTATTGAATATCGTTGAATAAATTATCTCTTCATTTCGCTAGTTGTCCGTGTATTCATTGATAGGTTTACTTTTCGTCCGTTTATTCGACGTTTACAGCAAGCCCTTTAAAAAACGATATAACTAAACAGCATTTACCGAAAAAACGAGCCTTTGGTTATTATTTTCTATGCAGATGGTCATGTTGGTCAAATGTGGAAGTGCTTCAAACCAGCAAACCACATTTTCCAGCATACAACATCTCTGCTAGATATCACGCATATTGTTATTCCTAAGATTGATAAAAAAAGTTTCGATAATAGGTTATCTCTTTAAAAAGTGATTGTAGTGGATATTTAGCTGATGAATTTGTGCGTATATTAACTATTTCCAAGGTAATCTCACAGGGAAATTGGGGACGTTTGACAATTTATTGAATGTATCTGAAGAAAAACGATTCAATATGACTGGAGATGAAAGAACATACCTTTCTCTTTATAACGGATTATTTTTCGCTTCAGGAGATTTATTCCAAGATCCGTAATACACGTGCGAATGCAGAAAAAACAAGCTACATATATGACCATGGTTTGAAATACTTATCATTCTTCTGGCTGTTCCGTTTCTAAATAACACTTGAGCGGAAACTATTGTTTACAAAAAACTATATTTCTACATGACTTACATTCAATAAGGCCTTCCTTAGGCTGTCTCCGCGGTACCATGTAGAAACTTTGTTTACGCGCGTGACCAGCTGTGCGGTAAAAGAAAATGTTCTACCAAGAACTTTTGTTACTGCATTTTTGCCAAAAAACTTTACAGAATAGCTTAATATATTTTTTTAAACTTCTATCGCTGCTTGTTTCTGAAAATAAATGCGATTCCTTAAACTTCGCTTTAGTTCCATTTGATCAAATTCGCACAAAATTCTCCAGTACTGGAAGGGATTAGTATTCCACCTTTTTTACTAATTATGGAATTCTTTCACAGCACAATTTATAGTAGAATAAAGTTTCGTCCTGTGTTTCCTTATAGCATACGGAATTCTTTTTATGTAAACATACTCATGATTTAGCAAAAATGAGAGCCTATTTCCCCCAGTAACTTTAAATAAGAGGGCAGTTTTCCAAACTAAAGCCCTTCCACTCAGTTGATCAAAATAACCTGTCCAGATATACGCTAAACTACCAAGTTAAATATCGTCCTGAAAGTTGTTTGCAGGATTCGCAAAACTTTACTGAAACACCAGGTTACGAGGTTCTGTCGGATACATTGAACTAAGGTGCATGGGTGCTTATTCCGAAAGCTAACTGCGACAGAATTTTTAAACACCTCCTGTCTTAAAAAGTGTCGAATAGTAACCAGCTCCCCATGTCCCGTCTCCTAGGTGAGTAATGACTTCGGAAAAGACCAATTGGAGTTGAAGATCAGCGTGTTGGACAAGCCCCAACCAGTGGAGAACCTGAGTGCGAAACTTGTTTTATCGGAACTCACTACTGCAGAGGTGTCTTGGAAGCCTCCCAAGAGCGACGGTGGTGCACCAATCACCGGTTACGTAGTGGAGAAACGCGAAGCCTCCAAACGCACCTGGACACCCCTTCCCGGCGGGCCGGTCAAAGCCACCAGTGTCGCCGTGCCTGATCTGAAACCCGGTCTAACCTACTTCTTCCGCGTTATGGCACAGAACGCTAATGGCTGGTCTGAACCGACAGAAACTGAGTCACCACTCCGGGTGGAAGCCCTGTCCAGTAAGCTCTTCTCTCTGGTTTGCTGCCGCATGTATTTGTGCTCATGCAAACAACCCTCAGAACTGTCTGCGATGTGGTGGCCCAACCTAATGGGGGCAGACAGATATTTAGCACAGGTAGTGGATATTTTCTCATGACGCGCTAAGGGTCTCAGTCTGTCTGTTGTCATGACAAAGGAAGGGGTTTTGGTCTAATATCAGCCCCTGTCTTTGTGCGTCCAGAATTACTGAAGGTTTATTCGTGTGGAACCAGCCTGTGTGCGCACACGCCCGCGCAAGCGACACAATTGTCACGTCACCCAATAAGAGCGCATATCGATAAAAATTGATTGGCCAATGAGCACACGAGGTTCCTTATCTCAACATGTCGTGATTGCAGTATACCTATGCGATATCGGCTGATATTAGAGTCACAGCACTCATACACGTCTCATTCATCCTAAGCCTCCCTCGTCAGTAGGACAGAGACGAAGAGGACAGAAATCGCGGGATGAGTGTTACACATTATCATTTTCACTGCCGTGTAACTTACATGCCAATGAAAACTTTCTCACCGGCGCCGCCTGGGCAGAAGTGGTTAATGCGTCTGTTGAAGGATGAATTATTCCCTATTTGGAAGCACTTTAACCAGGCGATTCGCTGGCTGGAATATTCTTGACAGCAACAATAAGCCTGGGGTTGTCTGGAAAGAGCAGTTCACGTGACTACGAAACGCTTCCTTAAACTTGCCCTATAAATATGCTTCAGCAGATGTTTTACTACACCTATAACGTTTCGCAACCAGTGAGCGGGCAACTTTCGCCGTTAAATATGAATGCAGAGCGGTGGTCCAATAGCACCCCTTGGCTTCTATATGGGAGAAAGGGAACTGTAGTTGCTGATAACTTCTTAGGCTGTTCCTGTGGATTTCAAAATACAGTCGAAAGGAGAATCTAGCCGTCAGTTGGTGGAACATACACAGTTGGTACCCCATAAATCACGCTGTCTCTTTTTTTGTCCTGCGCAAGTAAGAAACCCAATATTTTTTGCCTGGAATGATGTACGGAGCCTCCTAACATACCATACGAGGAGATTGATGGTTTTACGACAAAACTATGTCTCTGTTACTACGAAGGTAGTAGGTCACCGACAAGGAGATCGGTATTTGGATAAGTGAAGTAAGTTGCATTCCGAGATGATATGATGAAAAGAAAGAAGATCTTTGGAAAATCGAGTTTTACTCGTGAATTTTCGAACAAGTATCACGTGTTCGTCGTCAGACTAAATCAAAAGTGAGGGCTGGGAATGTCGCACTAGATGTTTTGGAGGCAGAGGTTACAACGGACGGGGGAGGGAAGGGGGGATTGGGTGGAAGGGTTATGGTGACGTGACACCCGCGGCGATAGGTTGTGCTAGTGAAGGGAGGGGGGTGTTAGCGTTTCGACTATGGGCCGCGTGTTCGGGGGAAGGGGGGCTGGTTAAGAGTCAGAGAAATTCCATTTGACCGGGCACAGAGAGCCAGTTGTTGTTTCAGGCTGGTTAAGAGTCAGAGAAATTCCACTTGACCGGGCACAGAGAGCCAGTTGTTGTTTCAGGCTGTGTCCAGATTAGTAGACCATGCATGAAACCCGGTATAGTGTGAGTCAAGCTCTACTCGAATCCGAGTGCCAAGCTTCAAGGAATTCTCTCGCTTGTCGCGTATTAGCCATTGCGATCACGTCGGTGGCATTCCAATTGAAGCTGTGATCACACTCAATGGAGTGTGCAAATACGAGTGATAAATGGTTCCGTAGGCGAACGGCTGACTTGTGTTCGTTAATGCGAGTCTCAAGGCGTCGGCCTGTTTGACAAATATAAACGCAAGGGCAACCAGCACACGGTATACGATAAACGACGTTACTTAGTTGTCCCACGGGTAGAGCGTCCTTTACTCGACACAAGCTTGCGCGCAGTGAGGTTGCGGGCTTGTGGGCAACGGTGATGCCAAAGCGACTTAGTTGCCGAGAGATGATTTCAGATACTCCATTCATGTAGGGTAGAGAATAAAATTTTCGTGGCAATGTAACATCGTTGGGAGGGAGGTTTTGTGCTTGACCCCGACGTCTAAGGCACAACCTATCGCCACGGGTGTCACGTCATCATAACCCTTCCACCCAATCGCCCCCTTTCCCTCCCCCGTCCATTGTAACCTCTACCTCCAAAACATCTAGTGCGACATTCCCAGCCCTCACTTTTAATTTAGTCTGACGACGAACACGTGATACTTGTTCGAAAATTCACGAGTACAACTCGATTTTCCGAAGATCAGTATTTGTTTTGTGCATGCTGCATCACGTAGAATGGCTGCCTCATATTTATCCCGCCCTTTCAATTTAGAACCGCCTACCACGCCTGATGCACCTAAAGTATCTGAGGTGACCGCCACCACTTGCCAAGTTACTATTCAACCGCCATCCTCGGACGGTGGGTCGCCTCTCAGATTCTATCATCTGGAGAAACAGGCCAATCAGAAGGGTTCGTGGGTAAGGGCTTATAAAGATAAACTACCAATCCCCGTGGGAACTGAGGACAAACCACTGACCATCACAGTCACCGATCTGGTAGCGGACAATATCTACGAGTTCCGCGTAGCCGCTGAGAATGCAGACTGCCTCACTGGCGAATTCTCTCGCCCGAGTCACCGCGTCTCAACCAAGCCGCCCTTCAGTAAGTGAACGTGTAAATAAAGTCTACTGCTGTCCTATTTCAGTAGGTGTTGCGATTTACAGTAGATTATGCTGATGGTCCCGCTAAATTTGTCTATCCTAATAACTGAGGAAGAATGCAAACAATGTACGTGTGATTATTAATCTGCGTATACTTTACCCCGCAGATGTTCCTGGGAGACCGTCAAGACCCGAGTTGAAGATTGCCACAGCAAGCACGGCCACAGTCACCTGGAACCCTCCATACGACAATGGGGGCGATGCCGTCAAGAGGTACACTGTACAGTACAAGGTAACTGACCGTTGATTCGGCTTACACACGTTCAGTATATTTGCAGCGTTTACCCCTTGTTTGCTGTGGTACTCATTTTGCATCTTTCGGTACACCCCCCCCCCCCCCCCCCCCCCCCCCGCCTTTTTACCCCCCTACCCCCCCCCTCCCCCCCCCCACATGTTCTTACGGGGACGATGACTTACGCGTAGACTAGTTTTTTGAAATATAAGACTTGCGTTGCATCTACCACACTCTCTCTCTTCCCTCACCTGTCTGTGACTGGTTTCAAGGCAGAGTCAAGAAGACTGGAGTCGAGATCGGGCGGCCAGAGTCGCCAAACCTGACTCAGATCCCACGGAGTGTGGACGCCATCTGGGGGGGGAGGGGGGGCTGGTGCCTGAGCCTGCACCTACGCATGCCAAAAACGCCAACCCCCCCCTCCACCCCACCCCCCTCCCCCAGGTTGACCATTCGTTACGGGAGCGCAGCTCGTATGACGGTTGCCGTGCCCTAATCTGGCACCCTTGTTGATGCAGCAGCCCGTTTAAGGAGAAATGCTAACACACAGAGCCCAATGTTCGCTTGCACCGGGAACGTTTTATCTCCCCCAACTCAAGCTTGCGTTGCCTGAACTCCTCCCTTCCAATAAATGAGGCGCCTTTTGATTGATTCTTGCAAAACAATCACATGGAGTCCTCATGTAGAGGAGGTTTGGCAGGTGGACTACTTCTAGGTGCTGTGTTCGAGTGAATCTGTAACTGCGAACACTGTTGTTCTGCAGTGCATGTCGTGCGGTCTGAGTGATGAAGATTTTGTGTCGTTTTTTTAGACAACTGATGGAATTCACTGGGCCACCTGTGAAGAGGAGCCAATCGACTTAGAACTAACAGTCTCGAAACTCCAACCGGATTGTGACTACGAGTTTCGTGTTGCTGCTATAAACTCCGCTGGAACAGGAGAGTTTTCCCAACCCTCTGAGCCGTACTCGCCTGAAAAGGCTGCAGGTATGTGCAAGCCCGTCTCCTCTGCATTCTTTCCTCAGGGGATAATTGATGATAAAAGCAATAATGCAGCTGAGCTGATCTTACATCGGCAACATATTACATTTTTGTGGCCTGAAATGACACTCCTGAAGTGATACTCGAGTCCGATTGACCTCCGCGTAACCGAGAACAACTAGTTGTTATGTAAATATGTATTTCGTACCAGAGAAAATAAAACCATAAACATGAGAAGCACGCATATACGATAAGCTGGTTCTGAATGGCCGTTTCTGGCTTATTAACCGTCGTCAGCCAGTCATACCCCATCCCAGATGCAGATCACCCGAGATTCGAACCCGCAACCTTTCAGTCATTAAGTGTATCACTCAAGTAGTGAGTCCCGGGCTCGTTGTTTGTCTATGCATGATGATCAGATAGAACCAAAAAATCATGGGAAACTGGAATGTGGCCATTTCTGGCGTATTAGCCCTCATCAGCCAGTCGTATACAATCCAACGCCCTGTCAGTACGCAGCCTCATTTTCTTCTCGGTATTCCACTAGCTAAATTGAGCACGGGGTCAGGTTGGAAATCAGGGTCATCTGCAGTTTTCGTTCAGCGTTTTGTGTAAAATTTATCCAGCTAAGAACTTGAGACATTGTGGCACCTTAGCTTATT
Source organism: Ligula intestinalis (assembly GCA_036362985.1). Classification (NCBI taxonomy): domain Eukaryota; kingdom Metazoa; phylum Platyhelminthes; class Cestoda; order Diphyllobothriidea; family Diphyllobothriidae; genus Ligula; species Ligula intestinalis. The sequence goes on from JAYGXS010000005.1 coordinate 9,075,010, forward strand.
CCCTTCAGATTGTGTTCCTATCCCGTTGGCCGGAATCCATATCCTCATACTCAATGTTTTGTGGGTGAGTGGTAAGCCACCCATGGCCCTGCCCTCCCTTCGATTACTTCTGCCAGCATTGAGCGGTATTCTTGAGCCAAGCGCACCAGATCTTTGGCTATATTCGTAATCGTAAACCCTCTTATCATAAAAGCGCGGTGACGACAGACTAGACCTCGAGCAATCGAAGCGTCGCCTGTTGCTTGCACTGTTGATGCTCCCGATTTTTCTGCCGATTTTCACGAACTATGTCAGAGGTAATTTTTCTCATTTATTTCTATGCCATCGACAGAACCTCAAATATAGCCGCAGGCTTACATTTTAGGCCTTCTTTAAATGTTTTTGCAGAGCTGGTTTATCCTGGTCATTGGTCTTATGTTTTTTTCAGAGTCTGCAAAACCGGTTCTCGTTAGACCGCTAGAGAACGCTGCCGTCTCACTAAACTCACCGGTAGACCTGAGCTGCGACTTCAAGTTGGGTGAACCCAAAGCCATGGTTACCTGGTACGTTTCCTTATTTAACCTCATTTCGACGATAGAAGACCACCTACACCATTTTTGCTCTCTGCTTTTCTCAGTCAGAGACCGCATTTTACGCAGACACTAAAGCGGTACGAGTTTGTCTACGTTTGGAAGTCAGTTTGGCAAAAGTGTCTTGTAGGTCCCCCTTAGATGTCTATTCCCCCGCCCAACTGTCTAAGCTATTTTGTGGTCAACCATTTAATTATTGGTTAGTCAGTGTAAATGAGTATTTAGTTGTGGTGGGAGGAGGTCGTAATGGTGAGCTCCACAGATGCATTCAAAAAACTGGATGGACATTTACTTAACATATACCATTCATATGCACAAGGAAGCAGTAGTGAACTACGCATTGGCCAGATTTATAAATAAAACATGTACATACGTATACGTTACTCACTATTTTATAGTAACGTATTTTTGTTGGATATATTATGCATACAAAAAACGGCTAAATACTCTCACGGGCACATTGACGTTACCTGCAGCGAAAATTTGTACATGCATATATGTTAATCACTATTTTATAGTAACATATTTTATATTGGACATTTTATGTATACGGTTTTCAATAGGGTCTTCAAAGGCATTGCTAACTACCCTAAATATACTGAACTATACTGAACTAAAGAAATTTATATTTGTTTCAATGTACTAAATAGAATAAAATCCATCAACATAAACTCCTGTTGCTCAGGATACTGATGTCATTTGAAAAAATTCAACCTTATCTTGGCGGAACTTAACGAAAAAAGGGAAAGTCGGGTTACTGAAACTGTAAAAGTAGGTTATTCTTATAAGTCAAAGACAAGAGGACCTCTAAAGGCAGTCCTGCCGTCAGTTCCTATATAGATACACCGCATAAGTGGAAGGAGAAGGGTCATTCGATTGCCCGAACCAGTTCTTTTTTAATCTGAGCTCTCGAACAAGACTCCATCGTCAGAGGTCAAAGCGGTAGCATAGGAATCAACAGTATTAGAGGGGGTAGGAGCCGATCCAACGTCCATAACGACAGTCCAGGGATGATTTTGTTAAGGTGGAACCGACAAAATTGGTGAGTGGAGAGGTAAAGAGGTTGGTTTATTTTAGGGGGTTGTTGATGCAAGCTTTAATGTTGCATTGTGTGGTGTGAGGTGTCAAAGGAGAATATGGTTATCTAGATGCCAGTATATGGAAATAACCACTGCTCATTGTTCTCCAGCCGACTCAATGTAGAAGGTGGAACTGACCTTCTTGTAACTGGCATGGTTCATACGGCAAGTGACTCAGGGCTGAACAGAAGGTGACTGATTGTATGCCTATTAGTGAGAATAAGCCACCACCTGTCCAAGTTAACTTTGCGAACAAGTGCAAAGCTGCCGTAGCCTCCGTGTGCGTGTGTCTTATTTTTACTACATTTCCCGCGTAAATGTAACCTGGGCGTCTGTCAGTTTCTGCAATATGTTGCTTTCTGTCGTCAACATATTTTTTTTCCCAGTAGTTTTGCATAGGTTTACAAGATTGTCTATCGCATTTCATGTTCAGAGAATGTGCCTTAGTCAGTTTTCTGTCTGTCTGTGATAGGTAGACGGACCATGCTAACCAACCCCTTCTCTTATTCACCCCGGTAAACCGTATTCAGCTGAACGCATTGAAACTAGTTAGACCTGCTTACCCTACGCTTACCATTTATTCCAGTGATCGTAGTCCTCAGTATTTTCATGGTCCGTGTTCTTCCACCTCCAAAGCAGTTTTTAATATTAAAGTCGAACTACTTGGTTCTTTTTCATTTCAAGTACTCTAATCCCAGCCTACCAAAATACGTAATGACCACCCGACCCGGCCTGTCCCACTGGTGGTCCTCTTGCCTGGGTTTGGGGCTACGGTAGGCTAATGTGGATGAATTGACAGAGCAGAATCACTCCAGTCTTCCATGGCTTTTTCTTGTACAGTGTATGACTTGAAACAAGCGAGTAGTCGTCTACAATTTTGTGTGTGTCAACTTATTGCATCACATACACTGATCACATACACTGCATCAAACTATACTACTCGCGATTTGCGAGTAGTCATCTATTTTTCTGTCATATATTATTAAGATTTGACTCTGGTGTCTTCCCGGAACATATAATTGACGCAAATTTTTAAGTTATCTTTGTATCAATTTATTTCCTA
>JAYGXS010000005.1:9103527-9116202 GCA_036362985.1 Ligula intestinalis
GAAAAATGTTTATGAGCAGGGGTGAGGAGAGGATGCAGTCTCCTCTTCATAGAAACGCTAAGATGTAAACCTGGCAGGCGAGTAGAACTGGGTCTGGGTGCATGAGTCATGCTTACCCGAAACGGCACCTACGATCCAATCCAGCAAGAAGCTTGCTAAATCATGCAGGATCGCGAACTCACAACTGAAGACCTCTCCCAAATAACTGATTGTAATGCATCATAGTGAAATAGACCTGTGATAGAACCTTTGCGATTAAATACTTACAGCTTCGTTCTGCGTCACATACTCCTTTGAAGAGGAGAGATAACAGAACAAAACGGACATATATAGATAGAGTAATGCTGGATGAGTGAAGTTGGTTGCATTGCAAGACAATACAATGAAAAGAAAGAAATTGAGTTGTACTCATGAATTGTCGAACAGGCAGCACTCGGTCGTCGTCAGACTAAATGAAAAGTTAAATCTGGGAATGTCGCACTAGAGGTTTTGGGGGCAGAGATTACATCGTATTGGGGTGGGTGCTGTGATTGGATATGCAGATGCGGTGGCATGTGTTCACGGTTAGATTGTGGGCCACGTGTCGAGGGAGGGGGGGCGCAGAATCAGTGAAGGCCTACTTGACCGAGCACAGACAGAATGCTGGGCACACACGCTCGGCAAAAGTTAGTGGACCATGCGCGCAAACCGGCATAGTGTGCATCAAGATCTACGTGCCTGTTGATACTGGCCGGGTTCGAGTGCCAAGCTTCGAGGAATTTTTGAGCTTGTTTTATGTTAGCCATGGTGATTTCCTTGTTGCCATCCCAATTGAAACGGTGATCACACTCAAGGGATTGCGTAAAAACGAGTTCTAAGGGGTCCCGTCGCCGAACAGCTAACTTATGTTCCTCGATGCGAGTCTCGAGACGTTGGCCTATGTGGCCAATGTAACTAGAAGGACAACTGGCACATGATATGCGATAAATAACGTTACTTAGTTTTACTACGAGTAGGGGGCTCTTTTCTCAACAAAGGATTGCGCGCAGTGAGGATGCAGTCTTGTGGGCAACAGAAATGCCTAAACGAATTAGTAGTCGAGAGATGGTTTCAGAGATTCCATTTATGTAAAGTGGAGAATAAATGTCCATGGCACTGTATCTCCATTGGGAAGGAGGTTTTGTGCTCGACCCTGACTTCTGAGGTAAATTTTTACAAAGCTTGTCGGATCTCCTTTGGACTGGAAGAATTTGTAAAAATATGCAAGTTCTCTCTTGAGCAAACCATAATTACTGCAATAGCGATAGACTAATTTTTAAAAGGTTATATTTAACCTAGTTTTACGAGGGAAAAATTATCCCCTGCTCAGTTTGTCATCCTGCTGATGAGAGAATAAACTAAAATATTAAAACCCTGTCCGTACTATACCTTAATCGGTCTTTCCGTAAGCGACTTCTAACTCAGCAATCAAAATTCGGGTGAGCGGGGTTCACTCCAGCCTGAAATTGAACCAATTATCGCCTTCTCCATTTACTAGGCTTTTCTTGAACATGAAAGAACTCACCTTATTCACCCTTTACTTGTAGTCTATTCGTCTCAAACTGTTCGGACCCGCCGCTTCGCGTCATCCCTGACAGTGTCCTCTGAAGACATCTGACAAGTAACTGACTGTCATGCGTCTTAATGAACTAGACCTGTGAGATAAACTTTGAGCTTGAACACTAACAGCCTCATTCTGCGTCACATACCCCTTTTGTGAGGAGAAAAAGCAGAACAAAACGGATATCTATATAGTAATGCTGAATAGATGCGAAAGAGTGCATTCCCAGATGATATAATGGAGAAGAAGAAGAAAAAGAAAGGCTTGTCGGAAAAATCGAAATGCTCTCGAGAATTTTCAAATTGCTAACACCAACTCGTCGTCAGTCAAAATGGACAGATGAGACTAGAAAATAATCAGTTTAGATCAGTTGGCGCGAGAAAACAGACACGTACAGTCAGGCAACCAATGTGTGAAGGGGGCCGTGGACATATAATTAAATAAGATAAGGAAGAAGACATGTCGAGCACCAGATCAATAGATTTATTGTCCTGAGCTTTCGAACTCCTGCAGGAGTACATCTTCAGAGGTGAGAAGTAGCAACAAAACAAGGGTAATTATAGTGGTCATAGGCCAAGCAACTGTCAGAAATAATCAAGTTGTCAAGGCGTTAGAAACAGCTATCAAAAGGGATGGGGGAGGGAGGCAATTAGCTGCCAGTGGAATCGGGGGCCATTATAGTGCTGCACGCTAGTTAGCTGTCCGTGGAGCAGGGGGTCATGAACAGCAATTAGTGTGACGCCTTGTTACCCGTTCGAGGGTCCTGGTAATCCTGGCTCCTCTTCCACCTGGCCCATCGTGGGATCTTCGTCGTTCGGTTTGGTCCTGTTTCGTCCTTCGCTCTCATAATGGCGCAAGACTTTGTAGGCAGTGGGGAGGTCTAGATGCCTGTTGATGCAGTTGGCATTCGAGTACCATGCCTCATGCATCAGCCTTTCGGCTTTTGAGTTTCCTCGGCCTATGATGGTTGTTACTTGGAGATCGAAGTTATGGCCAGTCTCCGCGACATGTGCTGCAAGTTCAGACTTCGAGTATAGTCTCTTAGCTGCCCGTTTGTGCTATTGAACGCGGGTCTACAATTTGCGGCCTGGTTCTCCAACATAATTGCAGTCTCCCTCTTTGCAAAGTATCTTGTAGACAACTGCAGAGGTTTTTGTAGGAGGCAGTCTGTCATTAGGTTGCATCATGCGCCGGCATATTGTCGCCTGCGGTCGATGATCTATGCCCACGCCAGCAGGTTGCAACAGTCGTGAGACTGCTTCTGAGGCCCCTTTTATGTAGGGAATAGCTTTCCAGACTTCAGGTTGTTGTTGTTGTTGCACTGACCGTCGTCTGTTGATTCGGTGCCTGCTCTGTTTGATGAATGACTTTGGGTATCAATTTGCTCGGAAGAGTTCGTGGAGGTATTGTTGCTCAGCTCTTCTGGCGGCAGGTGTGCTGCTGCTGTTTGTGACAAAAACAGGATGATTGCTGTTAAAATGTAGAACTTTATTCGTGTCGGTGGCCTTTCTGAATGCTGTGGTTTGCAATATTTCAGTTGAACACCAGGGCATGGGGACATCGAGGAAGGGTAATTGGTTTTTTCCTTCCACTTCCATCGTGAATTGGATAATTGGATAGTTGGCTAATTGCCTCCCTCCCCCATCCCTGTTGATAACTGTTTCTAACGCCTTGACAACTTGATATTTCTAGCAGTTGATTGGTCTATGCCCACTACTTCTCACCTCTGAAGATGGACTCCTGCAAGAGTTCAAAAGCTCAGGACAATAGGTCTATTGATCCAGTGCTCGACAAGTCTTCTCCCTTATCCATGCAGATACCTGAAACGCGAACCTTTTCATTTATTCGGGAATTAGGTTAGAGCTTAGGGGGGGGGAGGGAGGGGGGTGAGAAATGCTACAGCTCCCTGCATAGGCGAGGAGGGGGGGGGAGGATGGCGATTCGATGCGACTGTAGACGTAGCCGTCGTTGATGTTGGTGGGCTCAGGCGATCAGTCCGCCGAGGTTGGAGGTGTTCGGGGTTTTAGCTGTGATTCGCCGTGCCCGGGGCAGAGGGTGGCGAAGCAGTGAGATTAAACATAGCCCAGCATAAATTAGCGATCGTTGGTAGGCTGAAGTCAGTGTGCTGGGCATGCAGACTTTCCTGCAGATCGACATGTGCGCTTGATGTTGGTTGCACTAGAGTGTCAAGCCTCGAGGAATTCTCGTGGCCGCTTGGCAACCACTTCAGTTTCCTCCCCTTCGAAGCGATGATCACATTCAAGGGCGTACGCAGACACGAGGGACAAGGCGATCACGTCGGCTGATGGCTAATTTAGGTTCGTTAAGACTTGTTCCAAGTCGTCGGTCTGTATGGCTAACCGAAGAACAGGCACAGTAAGCCCACGGAATGCGGCAGATTAGTATGATGAACTTTTGGTATGGGGTCTTTCACTCGGGATAGCGTATCACGCAAGAACGACGCCGGATTGTGGGCAATATGGATGCCAAACCGGTTTAGTTGTCAGACGATCGTTTCGGAAATGGCCTGCACATAGGGTAGAGAGTCAAATTGCCACGGCCCTGATTCTCTATGAGAGTCGAAGGTTTGTAGTTGCCTCTGGTGGCCTAGAACTCGTCTAGCATGCCGAAATATGCGAAAGATTGATATTCTCTCGCTAATCGGCATTGGGTAAGGTTGTAATACTGATTATCGCGTAGTCTATTCTGAAGTCATTTCAGTCATTTCTTTCTGGCCGCTACCAATACGTAGTTGTATGCATTTTTATCATCGATGTTGACTGCCTTTATAAATTCAAATATATTTTATGGAAAATATCAACGAAAAATCTTTTGTAGCAAATTATGCCTTCTGTAAATTTTATACTTAAAGAAAGGGTATCTTTCAGTTTTAAAAAAGTTTCAAAAGGGCCGAATAATTTTTAAACCTACTGACTGCTACACTTGAATTCAAGGTTTACAAACTGCGCGCTCTGTACTTCCTGTTTAAAGAAAAGTAGGTTTTCGCCTACGGTTTGAGGAAGAAGTTCCATAGTTCTCATAAAATATTGCAACAGATGTGGAGCCTGCTGTATAAATTATAGGCAGCATTAATAAATTGACGGATGTGATGTATAATGAATGAAAAACTCACAATCGTAAAATGCTCATACTTAGAAACTTTTGCAAAACTGAAAGATAGCATTTCTTTCAGTATAAAATTTCCAGAAGGCGTAATTTGCTACCAAACGAGTAAAAGAAATGCAGTTATGCAGTTTCAAAGATGCCTAAGGTGGAAAGCCGAACTCATTTAATTAAATCTGAAGGGTGTGTGCTTCCCGGCGGTGAAAATAACAACAAATAACGTCCTTGCTTATTTTAGGCGGGGACGTGTGTATGTATGTACCGGCAACTTGTTTTCAAAAAATTATTTTATCCGAAGGTCTGTTTTAAACAACTGTGTGGATTTCTGAGACAATGAAAGAAGAAGCACACCGAATCCAGCAGCAATAAATAAGAAACACGGCTGCTGAAGCACGCATATATTTTGGAGAAAACCAGCCGAGCGAAAACGCAAAAAGTGGTCGATATTCCGCAATCCCCAGGACAAATAGAACAATACACACCACTAAACCCACCTAAGTGTTGATAAGACTACACTTAACTGTTAATACAAGCGAACATGCAAGTCTTAGGAAGAAATTGAGATGTAGAAGACGACCCGATCGCTGGGACAATATGATTATTCACTTGACGTTTCGAAATCCGTCGCGGATTCATCATCAGACACATATTCACAGAACTGTAGCAGAAACAGTTTGTGGGCACAAACGTACAGAAAAAAATCGATAAATGCCTTGACTGTGCGCTGATTCGTTGCGTCAGCAATGAACATCTGGCCTTTTGGTGTTGGCATTAGATGAAAAGGTGGCCTGTCTGTTCCCCAAGCGGCGATTTGCTTTGACCAAATTTAGTCTCAGCACCGAATATGGATTGGGCAACTCGTTGAACTTGTTGATAGATTGGGGCCCGTTAACCACGACTCAAGTAATCCTCGGCACACTCGATTGTCACCTGTTACTGTTCTGTGAGTATGTCTCTAATGATGGATCCGCAACGGACTTCGAAACGTCAGGCGAATAAAATTCTTGTCCCAGCGATCGAGTCGTCTTCAACTTCTGAACGCTAAACTCTGTTCCTCCAGTCTCTAAATATTTGTTCAGAGGGAGCTTCATGCTCCTTTTGTATGCAGGTTTTTTCGGTCACGCTGCATGCGAAATAGGTCCAAAGAACTTCTATCCGCAGTTGACTATGAACGAATATGAAAACTTGCAGTAGAAGGAATGCCGCACGGTTCGTTAGCAAATATTTGCAATATAAGAAAGCCCACTCTGTGGCCAATTATTAGCGACAGAAATCTGCCCAAAAATAAGCAGCATGGAAGGTGTCAACTTCATTCGGCGTACACTCAAAAAATATCATTATATACTCATTAAGACTAATTACAGGGAACATCTGCCGAGGTTCTCTATGGAAACAAGTAGAAAGAGAATGCAGAAAGTTGAAATGCCCCAGGGAAATGTCACAATCAAGCCGTTTTTAGGTAGAGAACTTATTAGAGAACGTTTTTTTATTTGCTAAAAAGTACATTGATAAGCGGCCCTCATTTGGGATAGCATTTACTACTGCGATAAAGCCTTGTTTTTAGATAAACCTGTGAAGTCGACCCAGGTTGTCATAGGTGGTAAGAACTTTCCAAAAGAACGCACTACACCGACACTGATTTTCAAAATCGGTCGGCGATTAATGGTTTAGATGACTGTTAAGTTCGGAGAGCGGCGAATTTGGCGATCGACTATGGACACTATTGAGTACAAGGTGTTCATTGACATCTTAACTGGATAATGCTCCAGTTCAACACTCAAAAGGCGCATGAATCTGATGACATGTGCAACTGTAATCTAACGTTTTAGACAGCAGCCTGCCACCGCGCGTGTGTCCTTCTGCAGAAATAAGAAGGGTGGACGAAGAAGGTTCACAAGTAAGTAGGATATCGATCTTGTTCGTCGTACACAAAGAAAGTCCATTGAGAATATACGCAGGAAACATCTACCGAGGTTCTCTATGAGGATTGGTGGTCTGGATCTTCCCATGAGCCTAAGAGCCGGAAGCCAGCCGCCACGTGAAGTACGTCCTTAGACAGAACTTCCGGAGCTGTAGGATTTGCGCATGTCCAAGACGATTCTCCGTCTCATCGTATTTGTTTCGTAGGAGTAATTTGACGGTCTTGATTGCCAGATCCTGAGGGATAGAAGTAAAAAGGGACGTGACATCGAAGGAAAGCATGATATCACTTGGCAAGAGACTTACCCCTTTAAGTTTCTCTAAGAACTGTGTTGACAAGCGGACCGTGGTCTCCGAATCAGCGGTCAGAAATTTGAGACGCCTAAACAGCCGCTTTGCTAGTCCGTACGTTGGAGGGCCTTTTAGTGATACGATGGGTCGGAGAGAAGCGCCTTCCTTGTGTACTTTGGGGAGGCCATAGAAACGGGCCAAGGCCGTTTCTTGTGCCCTCGCCATAGGTCGGTCAGACGGCGTTATTGCACCCGAGTTCTCTAGAGCCAACAGGGTCGAATTGATTTCGCGTGTCAGCTTTTTGATGGGATTGGTTTCAAAAGTAACATAAAACTGACGATCCTACAGTAACTTTGTCGCCTTCTAGAGGTAGTCGGTTCTGTCTTATACGACCGTAGAACGTCCCTTGTCGGCTGGCATGATGATGATTTCCCGGTCGGCCTTGAGTGCTCTTAATGCAACGCGTTCGACCTTGGGGAGCACTTCCCGCGGTTGATGAGCCATCAGGAGGGACGATACCTGGTGTCCGATAAGGTTTTTCTGTCTCCTCCGTTGCTTCAGACTGATTGATGACTGATTCCAAAGCTGCAATCATGTTAGCAGGTTTAGCATCAGCCATGTTGAATGAGGCTTCGTGCTGTAGAACCTGTATCTGCTCCTTCGTCAGTTCTTTCGACGGCAGGTTGTGTACCAGTACGTTGTTTCTGGATGACGTTGGATTGTGCAATTTGTGGAATTTTTTCTCCAGTGCCGCTTCATGAATTGCTTGTTTCTCACGGCCTCGTTCAAGCAATCTCTGCTGAAGCAGTTTTGTGCTGTCCTCACCCATGAGCTCACAGCATTTGGTCTTCTCACGGTCGATTATCTGGCGATATTTTCGTACCCTCGCGTGGCAATCTTGAATGAACAAACGGATCATTCTCTTGCCGGTTTGAAACATTACGCGTCTCGCCGCCTCCGTGTTCAGCGCCGGTTTGTATCTCACACTCTTCGGCAACACGTTTTTGTCAAGAAATTTGTGCAGAAAGCAGATCTGCGAATATGCTGAGGCCTCACGAAGGGTAAATGTTTCCCATCGTCGGGCCGATCTAAGCGCATCCCGCCCAAATAAATTGTCAATACAAGCGAACATGCGTGTCCCAGGAAGCAAGTGAGAAGAAGACTCGATCGCTAGGACAATATGCTTATTCGCCAGACGTTTTGACATTCGTCGCGGATTCATCATCAGAGACATGAACAGTAGCAGAAACGGGTAATACATGCACAGAAGTTTGCATTATTTATAGGATACACTCATTGGTGCAAACATACAGCGACAATTAACGTTAATTGCCTTCTTGCGCGTGGGTAGTTTGTTGGACGGCACGCGGGATCTGACCTGTTGAACTTTCATCATGGGCGGTGGGCTCGGGCATGATGATTGTTCGCCCAGCTGGCCATCTGAGGCCGAAATTCTCGCAAAAGGTGACAATCGGGTGAGCCGCGAACTACTTGAGTTATGGTTCACCGGCACCCATTCCATCAACAAGTGCAACGATTTGCCCAACCCATATTCAATGCTGAGATTCAATTTGGCCAAAGCAAGTCCTCACTTGAGGAACTGGCAGGCCACCACGTCATCCTACGACAAGACCGGAGGGCCAGATGGCCGAGCAATCATCACGCCCGTGTCCACCGCCCGTGATGAAAGTTCAAAAGGTCAGAGCCCGCGTGCCGTCCAACAAGCAATCCACGCACAAGAAGGCAATTAACGTTAATTGTCGCTGTATGCTTGCAGTAATGACTATGTCCTATAAATACTGCAAACTTCTGTGCATGCTTAAATTGTTTCTGTTACTGTTCATGTCTCTGATGATGAATCCGCGACGGATGTCGAAACGTCAGGTGAATAAACATATTGTCTCAGCCATCGAGTCTTGTTCTCAATTGCTTCCTGGGACACGCATGTTCGCTTGTATTGAAGGCAGCATGAGTCGGTGCAGTGATGCTGGGCGTGCGGAATCCCACGCTCCCCTGTCTGCTCTTATAAATTAGTCGACTTCGGCCTGGTAACCTGTTCATGACTTTTTCTACCCATCCGGGGGCACGTTTGTTTCGGGAAGCCAACGTATACAGTAGATGGACTATCTCATGCAATCCTAAATTTTTTGCAAATAACGCCCTCTTACTCAAACGCAGCCCAAGCTGTCGCCCCCAAAGTCTTACAGCAATAAAGTTCTGATTTTTCTTCATAATATGGCATATTATGATTTATGAGGGAATATAAAGCTTTTAAAAATACCAGCTTTCTTAGCAAAGTGGAAAATTCCGAAAAAGTGGAAATCGGGCGTACTAGGTAAACTTAAGTTTTACATGCAGAGGAAGCCCGTTTATGCAAAACCACTGAGTAAATAAAGCAGCACAAGTAAAATTACGTTGGAAAATAATCGTTTTGTCAAGTTTTCAAATAAATATGCTTCCATATTACGTGCAATATAGTGTATGGCTGTTACCGAAGAGTCTAAATTTCGAGTATGTATCCTAACACGTTTTCACGAGAACTGCTAGTTGTTTCTTTCATTTATGCATCGCTTGACTTATGTTGGACTAAGGCAACCACGTTTTCGCTTGATATGCCCCATTGGGAGATCACAGGAGTAACATATTGCTTAAGCTCACTTGCGGACATGCCGGTCAGCGACTGATAAATTTTAATAGAATTTTCGGGAACAATTGTAAACGTACTATTTTTTGTACACTAAGAGTTATTGCCTTCCGTTATATTTCTTTGTAATTATTTCGATATTTCTATTACGAAGAAGTTCAGATCTTCCATGAAATTCTCATTAAGACTTTACGATTTTCACTGGCATTAGTCAATTGACCATAAATAATGAGTATATTCTATGTGCTTATCAAAACCTTCAAAATAAGATATATCTCGAAATCTTTTACATAAAAAACAGCTTTTAAACACTTTTTCTCATGCAGCTGTCTTTGTGTGTCATAGTTTTAGAACCACCTAATCATGTGAACTCATTGCCGAGAAAAATGAACGTCTACTACAAAAGTCGCGAAAAAATATGCTCAAGATTGATTTAGAAAAATTCTACAAAAAGTTAACACTTGAAAAAAATGCTTTATTTGTATATTTTAGCGTCTGATGTCTGCATACTTTAATTTTTTTTAATGATTAAGTCAAGGTCAGAATGTGAAATTTTGGCCAATAGATTGATTTCTCTAACAATTAGGGATATCTCTTCTGTAAATGTTTTATTTAAAACGGAACAGTTTTCAGCATATTTGCTTATTTCTAGACTAAGTTCTACAATAACAAATACAAAGTAGAGTGGCAATACTATAAACGGCGATTTTTGAAAAAAACTGTTTCACAATGTCCCGTGACAACTCTGTCAAAGGTTTGCTATGTTAACTGTCTCCAACTTCATATCGATTTTACAATTAATTTGGTTGCCATATACTAATGAAGTTCTCAAACGCATTCCTTGCCTGTAACCTCTGAAATATAAAATATAAATTTAATATGAAGTAATGCAAAGAACAACTTCAAAAGTTTATTACCCAATTTTATGGCACAAAACTTGGCAAATTTGCAAAATGTAATTTTTCAAACTTATTTCGCTCTTCTATTCCCAAAAGTAAGCCGCTATCTCCTACTTAAACTAACCTCAATTTCACGGATGAAAAACAAAATTTTCTGTTTGGTGAACAGATATAATTAAAAAGTTTCTGCTCTTCATGAAGGTCCTTTTATAGTGTAACATGCAAGCACACACAAAGTTCTTTTCCGCAGCGTTTAATAGCATAAGAAATTCCTCGGATATCAACAAACGCTGGATTTCGCCCATTTTCGCCTCTATTTTCTCCCAGTATTATGATCTGAACGGAAGTAAATTCTACTAAACAAAATTTTGTGACCCAATTCAACCCAATGAACTAACTAAACAACCTCAAGTGTGCGTTAAATCCTCCAATCCCCAACCTTGCATCATACATGCAATCTCCTGCATGTGTGCTCCTATTTCCGACTGAATAAATACCCAGCCTGCAGCAACAAAGAATGACAGGTGGCGAGGCACTGATGGACTTTGGTTCGATGAAGCGCTACCAAACGCTGTCTGCTAGACCCAGTCTGCGCTGTACCCCAGCGTGCATGCTTGTGTTCCCGGGCCCAACTTGTAGTGAGACTTTTATGATTGGCCGAATGATGGCAGAATAAGTCGTCCCTCCGGTCTGCAATCTTCTCTATCCGATCAACGTGTCTCTTGAAGTTCGATAGGAGGAAGCATAAAGAGAACACTAAAATAGAACAGCACTTAACGTATGTTTATACGGTTTATTTTAAAAGTAGCATCTAACATTTTTCCAGCAAAAATGACTCCATACACGGTTCTCAACAGGCCCATTGACAAATGATGTAAGAGTCTAAAGGTTTATGTAAAATGAACACATATCACAGGGACAGTTCAAGTCGCAGTTTTTGAAAGATTTATGCTTCTTTACACGTAAGGTGTTGGAACAGAAATGGTTGTGGTTCTGAGCTCCAACCGTAGGGCGTTCGCTGGGTCCTCAAAATCTCACCAGCAATCCACACCACAACCGAATAGACACAAAAAGGCGGTCAATTAAGCTGGTAAGAGCTGCAGACGAGCAACTAAAAGGACTTTGGCCCTCTCGTGAAAGCTCTGTCCCGCCCTTTAAGGAAATGTTGGCACTAATTGGGGAAACTGGACGATAAGTGCAAACCGGCCTACATGAGGCCAAATGTGCGGCTTTGAGGCTGACTCCTGCTTGCGACCAATACTGGAGAGACTGGACCTGCGTTCGGGTTTTCACGGAGCGACCTACCTAGGCCGAGGCACCTCAAATGCGGAACGACTGACGCTTGAGGCATGCCATTCAGATGCCACCTTCCAGCGGCCTGTAAAGTATCGCGTAATTATATGCGTAAAGACCAGGACAAGAGGGTCACACCGAACCTGAAAAAGGTGAGCGAAGATGGCCCCGCGACGAACACACCGGAGAAGGAAGCAGGCTTACCAGCACCCCGCACCGAGGTAAAGAAAACCAAAGCCAGCGGCAATCAAGCTACATAAGAGAGCTGAGACAGCGAACGAGAAGAGAAACCCCGCAGCTACCAGCTAGAAAGTTATTAAAACCTGTGGTCGATAGTGGCAGTGGACGCTTTGAGCATGGAAAGCCGACCAAACTCTCAAAAAATACGGTCAGTATAGCAAACAAACTTCGCCGGTGAGCCGCCTAAAATTCTCAGATTATTTTGGTTCCACTGGGTAGTCAGGTGCCTTTTTCTAATCCAAATGCCAGTAGAGGCATACTCCGTAAAACCGTTTGTGTCTTTCAGATAGAGAGTGAGGGGGGCAAAATGCCCATCAACAAATAAGTAAATATAACCTGTCCATGATTTCTCTCATTGAAAGAGAAAAGCCGTAGCTGTTGTACCATATTCCCCTTGAACTTGCTAACTGCCTTGTTCAGACGCATGACCACAATGAAAGTCCGTTAATCCTTCTGACCCTCATGCACGGATGCTTCGAGCGCACTCCGGTGCACCGACGACCTACTTTGATGAGTCCTCTCATGCGGCCGTTGCTGGAGTTTTACGAGTGGTTCGACCTTAGCACACTTTGGGGCCAAATGAATCGTTGACTGCTGCTGGTGTTCGCTAACAGAAGCCCCAATTTCAAATCAAAGTCGTCCTTCTGACTCAATTTTCCGGCTTTTCATATCCGGAACAAGATATT
>JAYGXS010000005.1:9116212-9138778 GCA_036362985.1 Ligula intestinalis
TTCTCGTACGTAACCGGGCATTAAGGTGGTAGCTGCTAGGATCCACCTAGTAACTTCAGCCACTGCTATAGTGACACTCGGGAGTAGGATATGAATTGCACACGAAACAGTAATTGCTGTTGATAGCAGTCGGCAGTCCCTTACTCCACCCCTCCGCTCAACACAGGTCATGCTAATCTGATCCAGGCAGATTTCTGGGTCTTTTTTCCTAGCTCAGACCTTTTCTTCGGGACGAGTATACCGAGGGACAAAAAATTGTGTTTTCTGAAAGGGGATCTTGATGCGACCGAAATATCCGTCGGTTATAAATGTGTTAAGGAAAAGAATCGGGAACGTTAAACTTTCGAAGATCCAGGATAAAAGATGGATAGAAATAAATTCCGTTTGCTTCGTATTTTTAAGTAACCCTCTGGGTCTCACTTACCTACCGGAAGTGAACGGTCGCCCGGGTGTCTTCCAAATCAGCCCAGATGAAACTTTGGATGCGCGTAAGCTCATATCCCCATCTGTTATGTTTATTGCAATAATAGGATGCATGTCAGCTATTGATACAACTATAGGAATCTGTTAGTAGAACATACTATCTGCTGGTCTTCGCAAATATGAATGATATGATTAGCACTCTTAGCAGTGAAATATGACATCTAGCAGCCGTATCCTTGCTCAAACTTAATAAAATGTGACACAGCTTCTGGTGGACAGAGGTGAGAAAGCAGAAACCGAGGCATGTCCTGATGTGCCCTGGGCCTACTTTGTTATTCAGGAGTTTTTAAAAAGTAGTAGTGGTAGTTATATGAGCCGCTGAAATGTTAGTCTATATACGGCAAACTTTACGACAAAAAAGCATGGTAGGACTTGTGCATTATTTACAAACACACTTACATTATCCAAATGCTAATCACTATTACCTCACACAGATTGGAGGTGCATACTAGGTGCGACTCCTTCAACTAAGGATACACAGGCAGTACTTATAGTATACTATCTACTAGGCTGAGTAAGCATGCTTGCTAAAAATTAACAGTGTTAGCATAGGCACATACCAATAGTAGTAGTATCTTAGCCCGTACCTAGTAGAAACATGCACAGCTCGATGGATAGAGTTGAGAGTGCGGAAACCAAGGCAAACGCTGCTGTGCTCAGGAGTCCAAGCAGGTACTTACCCGAAATAGCTCAACCCAGAGTCACAGTCCTTGTTGAGACCAAGGGAATAGGACCCCCAGTGTTGGCTTAATCAGCGTCACCTCTGACAAATGGTGGCGTCAGTGCCAGCACCAGTACTACTAGACTTCTTGCCGAGATATAGAGGATATGAGCCCTGTGCGGACTTTAATCAGCGTCCTTTCTGACTTATTAAACAGTCAGTAACAATACCAGCAAGTACTATCACTCCGCTACATCCTAGTAAGTAGTTTGAGAAGAAGCAGTATTGATAGTAGCAGTACCAGTCCTGGCGTACTAAAGTCTGACTAGACACCGTCTACAGGTGAGTGAGGGCAGACAGTGCAGGAGTACCCGCACAAAGTCAACTGTCACTAAAAGCTAAGTTATGCGGTGTTTCAGGCTGCATTGGATAGAGCGGCTTCCGCCCGAAGCCTGCTTCGGCCATCTCGACTTCGGTCTTGTCAACAGTCAAAGCGGTTAGGGTTAGAGTGAGGTAGATACTCGCGCGTCTTATTTCACTATAATCTCGTATTTAGCTCCATTACCATATCTGCTCTTGAGCTCATAGCGGACTTCCTCAAAACCGACGGTCATACTACACACGCTCTCTGGCAATTTATGCGCTTGTTGACTCTATAAGCCGAACGCCAGCTTTTAGCAGAGCATATTCTGAGTGCAAATTGTAGACAAATGACTGTTTACAATACTAATAATTAAGTGCTACTTATTACAATTACGTAGTATTATAATTTTAGACATCCTAAAATGCAGGTGAATCGGGAGCTCGGATAAGGCCTTGTGCTTTGATTGATTAACCTGACGATCTAGGAAGTGAGTTCAATCTCCTTGCCTCCCCCATCAAGTTTCGCATGCAACAAATAATGTTTTAAGTTGACTTTCAAATGGCATAATGCGTGTAGTGCATACGTTTCAAGATTTTGCAGAAAACGGCATCCTGATAGTCAGTATTTTGGAAGTACGAATTATTTAATAATATTATTAAGTTGGTTTGGCAGATTTGCTTAATTTGAGTTGACCCAAGTGTGAAAAACTCTAGGCGTTTGGCGGGATTTAAACCCGCGCATCAGAGAAAGCCTTTGCCGGAGGCTAATGCTCTACCACTAAGCTACAAACGCCCGCTTCACGCCATGAGTTTAATCACACTTGGATCGATATTACCCGCTCAACTTTTCGCTCATATGGCATCCACCAATAGGGGTTCAAATCCCGCCAAACGCCTAGAATTTTTCACACTTGGGTCAACTCATATTTAATAATAGTTATTTTTATTTGATTCTACAGTTTATGCTTAAAATGCCTAATCGTTTTCCTTTGAAGCGGCCTACAAACACTGAAACATTACTCAACTTGGACTGTATCAGGCAGAACGATTGCAAACAGCATTCTTAAGCCTGTGGAAATTAACTCCAAAATATAATCGGGCAAGGATTTCAAAAGTTCTCATCACTTGCAATTTTTGATGACCAAAATATTTATTTTGCTCCGATACAAATTTTCAGGCAGACGAAATCTTGTGATGAGAGTTAAAAGAAATAGTAATGCTGAGAAGCGACTGGGCGAAACAGGACCTAATTTCTACTTGGCCTACATGACAACGGAAGCTCACAAACAGGTAATATAGAGTGCAGATTATATTGTCTTCCGCGGACATTTCCTGAGGTCACAATAGATTAAGTAAATTGAAAAAAAAATCGTCGATTCCCAGGGGCCTTCATGCAACCATTAAGACTACAGTCAAGACAACTGCATGCATTTTTTGTCTGCAGAACACAAGGCGTCTCCCACGCAATATGCGAACGGAAGCCTAGCCACTAAAGTCACTGCATGACAATTTGTACCAGTCTGGAAGTATTATGGTGCGAACTGTTACGTCTGTTCAATGCACTACAGCTTTAATTTTGTTATTCTCTGAAACTCAACGTGATTGTCGCATTTTCTTAGTATAAGAGACTACCGTGGGCATATGTTCCATGAAAACACTTCTCGCCATATTTTCTGGTGTTTCTGAAACTGGCAACCAGAACCAGCAATAATGCATCCCCAGCGCCGTTTTAATTTGGTTTATGTCTGTGCGGGCAGGCGTAGGCGTTCACCCCAATAGCAACAGAAAGTGTTCCCGTGTGAGGAGCCTCCTCGGATCGCACGGCATATGTCTACCTGTATGAAAGCGTTCCAAGATACTTACAAGGTGTTTTAACCGAAGAGACCTGGGTTTCTTCGCCACAGCACACTAGGATCAAGTGGCTAAGTAGCTAATGCTCCTTCGAGTTTGAAGCACTGTTTGGGATTTATTTCAAGTGCCGATGAGGGGTTTCTACTTTCAAAAATTACTGCACTTTTTAAATGTCCTGAGGTCTGATTTTATTTGGGTAACCCGCACTGAGGCTCCGGCGTGCTTGGCGTGCCACATTTAAGAAGATCGCTATTATCTATAGTTCACGCAGGGTGCTGTCGAGGCAAAACAATAGATATCGTAACAGAGGGCAGGAACGATTAAAAAACAACGGTAGGGATTCCTTGTGGAGTCTCCGAGATGACCGAATGTATCATAATCACCTACTTACAAATTATAAGTAGATTGAATTACCAAAAATCTTCCAATTTTATAGGCGTGGGGCGTCGACCCAGTATGGATTGGATAGTGGCATTGAACTGCAGAGGGATCCTACGAAGGTCTTCACATACCATAACCGCTTAAGTCAGTGTATTAGAGCAAATGGCGTTTCAAATGAACTACGGGAATAATCGCTTACCTGCAAATTCTAGGTAGGGTGAATTCCACAATATTCAACCTTCTTGCCTCGCTCGCCCTCTATCAAGTTGGGGTCAGTGGTTCTACTAGAAGGTGCACCTCAATGACCCCGCCCGAGGTTAGGACACCCTCTCCCACCATACATGCGCTTTTCGTTGGTCGGGGGGTAAGCGATGGTATAAAAGCCTATTTCAGCGTGCTCGCCCGAGGTTTGAGTATTCGCCGGAACTTGCCCTCGTAAATGTTTTGTCTTACAGGAAAATTGGGATCTGATTTGTTCCCCGACATGCCCCACCCGTCCTCTCCCCTAAAATCAGGTGTCTGTGAGCCTGAGGGACACGCTTCACACGCTCCCCAGTTGGCTCCATAAGGAATCCTTACCAAAGCAACGTCCTCTCACGCCCTTTTTCGGCGAAGGGACCAGAACCGACTGGTGCTTTGAGCTCAGAGGAGTTCATCAATCAAGACTTGTGTACCCACTCGAGTTTGAGCCACCTTCACGGAGCCAGAGGAGATGGTGCATATTTAAGTCACTTTATCAAGGGAAGAAGGCTTTCGCCCTTGAGCTCCCTATTCATAACCGAAATCGCAAAATATGTCCGCCGTAACAAAAGTACATAAAACAACCTGTAGACAATCCTCACAACTTATTTTATATCTATTTAAGCAGCCGCAGAAACGAACTTTTTCTGAAAGCTAATAAGCATGTCACATTATGGCTTTCTCGACTGGTATCGGCCAGATTTCCCAGATTTAAACAAATGTGGTTTTCCTCCCACTCAAAACCTCCAAACTTCACAGACCTAGTTCTGAGTATGCACTCAACTTTAAGCAGCGGTAAATTTGGCCTGATAAGGTTAGGAATGCCAGCTTAGTGATGAATTTCCAGGTGGACCCTGTCGGCAAATGAATCGGATCTAGTACATGCCGAATACAACGTTAAAGAATTCATTCGTGGCATTTAACCGTTCTCCATGAGCACAGATAGGTCAGTTTGCCAATATTCCCTTGTTGTCATTTTGTGGCACTTTCACTCATCAACTAGTTCTTTATTATTATGCGGAGACAATTTGATTTTTTGGGGCGCGGCTACAACAGCGAATACGTTTCCAGCCGTATCTCTAAAATGCAATGAACTCACTATACTTTCTCATGCAATGATGCGTTTCGGGAGCTAAGACTCGAATGAATTACTAATGACCATCCGCACATTTACCGTATATGTTCACTTTTCAACCTGTAGTCCTAATAAACCTAAGCTAAACTAAGAACCGTGTGCTCAGTAAAAACAATATTTTCGTCCATGGCATACTAAGCCGCAAGCGTGGCTGCTCACGTACACATTTTTAACTTTAAAATCCCAGTGAATAGAATTTTATGTTGATCCGTCTTTTCATCCGAAAGCAAGAGCGAACTATGTGAACTTCCTTCACCGAAAAGTGATCAGTCTCAGTCCATGAAGATTCCTTGGATAGAGGAAATATGTTGTGAAAGACTGCAAAAATGCCCAACACGGTCTCATATTTCTTGGATTTATATTCAGTTGTCAGCGACATAACTGACCCCTTTTCAAGTTGATAAGATACCCGAATAAGCCTTTAACGTAGGCTTTAAAGAAACCACAGTGGTGATGAATTGTATGTCTATCTGAAGAGGACACGAGACTAGGATCACCCACCCACTTAAGTAAAGTGGACTTGTAAGGAGTGCCAGGAAGTGTAAATATTCCAACAATGGGGATTCGGATTCACCACAACCGATGCTGATCTAGTCATCTTTATTGCCTCCTCCGAGTCGGCGCTACGCCAAACCGATGTCACAGACGAGACGAAGGATGTCCTGCGACACCAAGTTACCTCTTTAGTCATGTCACACTAAAAAAAAACAATTCGCTCTTGAGAGAAGAACAAAAGGCCCTCAGGGAGTTAAAAACAGACGCCCAAATAGTCATCCTGCCGGCCGACAAAGGCCGATCAACGTTTGTGCTCGACAAGGTTGACTACCAAAACAAAATTCGAACGCTTCTTAACGATCGAGAGTCTTAGAAAGTCAGTGACCCCACCGGACCAAAACCACTACTGGCAAAAAAGAGCAAAACTCTGGGTCGACTAACGAAAGAAAAGGTTATCACTATCAAGGACTGGTACATGGTGAAACCCACCGAAGCGGCCATTGCACGGTTCTACGGTCTCCCTAAAGTGCACAAGCCAGAGGTACCCCTGCAGCCTATTGTATCCCTCCGCGGCACGCCAACGTACGGGCTGGCAAAATGGCTATTCTGGAAGCTGAAGTTCCTTACGGCGGGCTCACAAACGACAGATCACTCGGCAGAACAATTTGTAGACAAAATCAAAACCGTCACAATTGAACCCGGTGAAAGGATGGTGTCATTCGATTTCACTTCACTCTTCACATCCATACCACAGGCCCTTGCTGTCGAAACTATCGGGGACCTTCTACGGCAGAATTAAGGGGAGAGGAAAGGCCAGCCCACAACTGAAGACCTCATAGAACTCACAGAGCACGGTCTCAAGACCTTCTTCACCTTCGAGGAGGTCACATGTGAGCAAATTAAAGGCACCCCAATGGAGTCTTCTATCACTAGGCTCATTGCCGAGGTGGTACTACAAAAACCTGAGAGACGGCTATTCGAATAGTACGAGCCCAAATTTTGGGCACGATAAGTGGACGACACCTTCGTTGTCATCAAAGACAATAGTATCAGCAACTGCAACGATCGATTTAACTATATCTTTCCCGATCTACAGTTCACGATGTAGGAAGAAGTGGAGGGCAGACTTCCTTTCTTGGACGTTCTCGTCTGCCGCCAACCAAATGGCAAAATGACGTCTTCAATTTTGACGCTGTGGAAATTGTTGTCCAAGGTGACGATCACGCTCAAGGCAGATTAAACAAGCTTGAATGTCAACCGACTGTTCGGTTAGCCGCAATAAAAATTTTCCGGTCCCCTGCGTTGTGTTAAGAAAATTCTTATCAAATGATGGTCACGACACGGAAGAATCGGGGCCCTCAACAAGTGACCCCTCAGCTGACTGACCCAGGCGGTGGACTATGGTGAGACGGAAGGAAGCCAAACAAACACTGACACTCTCGCTACAGCCAGCCCCAACGCATAACGAACAGCAGGAGGCGGTTACCAGGCTGTAGACACGGCCGACGGTTACCAGAGGACAGGCAAGAGCGAGACAGGGGGAAGCCAAAGAAACACTGACTCCCTAGGGGCAGACAGTGACAACGCAGAGCGATGCGCGATGGGCAGTTACCAGGCAGCTGGTACGGTGAGACGTTACCACCCAGAGACGCAACCTATGTAGAGTGGCACGAACGGGATTGGCAGACTATGCCCGCGGACGAAATTGCGGCATATATCGAGAACCAGGAGCCAGAGGATTCATTCTGTGAAGGCGGATAGTCGAGATAACTATTCAAAACGTCAGACCACAAATATAGTTCTCCCGGTGAACGCCATTTCTCCTTCTGACTTATCACCTGGGAATCAAATTTTTGCTAATATTCCGATATTCCAATATCTTAACGCTAAGTATAACACTTATATGAAACTAAAGTGTAACCTTAATCTCAGTCATAGACGTACCCTAAAAATAAACACTACATTTAAGATGAACCTTAACCCTTAGGATAATCCTGACCCTTAGGCCAGCTCTGACCTTGAATGCAACCTTGAGCCTAAGTCTCATCTTAATAATGATTCGTTCGATGGAAAATAGTTAGAGAAATACGACTGGGCTTTTTTTACCTGTGGATATACCATAAACATATGTACACAATGCAAACCGCGAGAAATATGCGCGTTTTAAAGCATTTTTGTTATATGATAAAACTGATCCACACTTTCAGTTTGCGTTTTTATAAAAAACTTAAAAGGACTACAATGCAACCAGTTCAATCGGAAGTTGCACAAGAGCGAATAACTACAGACATACACGTTATCCAAGTCAGAGCAATGAAACGAGCCGAACTGCAGTTCAACCAGACAGCGATGACCGTCTGACAGTGGAAACCAGCTATGGAAAAGATCTATGGTAGGATTGCCCAGTGGCAAATTCCCCAGTCCAAGTTTCTTTCTTAGTTGTTATTTAAGGCGAAAGAAGGGGTTGCGCCCACCAAAAACCATAAAGGCGCATGATAGCTATGCAGTGAATAGGAATTAAAGCCGCCTGTACTTTTTATACTGAAATGAAGTGTAGGTGAAAAGATTGCTAAAAGGACAAAAAGACTAGAAAGCAGCCCAGTTGTCGAAGAAAACTAAACGAACAACTCTTATTGGTTAAAATAGTCCAAGAAAGAAGTGTTCGAATAGAAGTGGTTTCGCCCTTTTGAAAATTTGCAAGTATTTTTTATTAGTTACACCTTCCCTCTGATGGCCCGCGATGAATGCCCTTTCTAGCTAATTTTGGTGTCCATTGATATGGCGTAATTCGTCAGCCAGTAAGGCGACTACCCAGCTAAGGGTGGACAGCGAAAACCAAAAAAATAATCACAACAGTTGTCATACTGGATAGATGCTCACCGATCTGCTACGGGACTCACTCATCTCGTCAGGCCTTGAGGCTCACATTTAATTACTGCGTCCAGCCACAGAGTTGTGAGATACGGTGCAGTCCGGCCAGATAATAGACGATATAACGTGTCACAACGGTTATTAACTAGTTGAAAATATATAGCGTGGAAGGCCAGAGTGTTATGGATAATTTAATGAAGTGTTGAATGAGTAGAATACAAGTAAAGAGTAAGTGACGCCCAGACGAGTGCACTCCAGCCAAGAGAGGGTCAGAGTCCAGAGTCGGACACTGGTCGGTGAAGTCGCCAGGTCTAGAGGTTTGCAACAGGAAGAAGTTCATCTGCTCCAGGAGTGTCTGGCAAAAGGCAGTCAACACCTTCAAGTCCTTTTGTGATTTGGCCTTGGAAAGTGGATAGCCATTTGTCAAGACACGTCCGTGACCTGAATCGGAGGTTTGACATCATCTAGCGCGCACGGATTGATAGATGAGATAGCTAGACACTCGAGTCATGCCCCGCAGGTATGTGAGCAAATCATGGCCAAGAATAAGTGGTCACTGCAAAGTGACCAATGCTATACGCAGAATAACTTTAACGAAAAAGAAAAGAGAGAAGAAAATGGCCATTTCTGGCTCAGTAGCATTAATCAGCCGGTCATAAAAAACCCATTATTACTGCCCCTGACACTTAAACTCACGATCTAAGCCGTCGATTTTACTAAAAATAAAGATAATTCACTGCTGTTGGAGAAATGAATTCTAACGCTGCATTATATATATTTGTAAAATGCAACCAACTCGACCGATATTGCTAAATTTATTCGTGATACTGTGACGCAAATACGGCATGGGATCAATTTGCTCCTCTGCCTCAAAGATGGCCGGCGTCCCTTCTCTCGTAATTGCGAATACTTCTCCTACAAAACCCCGTCTTTTCTTCCTTACTACCTCTTGAGTCAGCAGGCTCCACGGCCCTTCCTCATAGCTCCTACACCGCTGCGCTCTCACCGATGATCCGAAAGACACGATGGGGCCACATTGCACGCCATCTTAAGTATCTTTATGCGGGACACCGTTTCTCTTGAAACTATGAAATATTTTGCATATGTTAAACACCAAAATTATTTTTCTTACTGTGTCATTTTATAGGCGTTTGATCAAGTGTTCAATTGTTCCGTTCAACTTTTCTAAGTCGGGATTTGACACTGGTGCCGAGGAGGGCGTTGAGGAGCGAGAGAGAATGGCGAGAGCATCGGCGAAAATTTTAATCAGTTACGAGAAAATGAAATGCTGGCAATCTTCTCAGTCATGGTATCACACCCGCCCCATTGTGGATTCACGAAAAAGTGCCCTCAAACTATTTAAACAACCCAGGCGTATCCACCGTGGTTTATATTTTCACAAAGGCTGCCTCAAACATCCAAGAGTCTCATTGAAAATTAGTTCACCGCATACTCCCACTGAGCATTGTTAAGTTGCTCTATCTGCCAAGAATAGATAGATGCCGTCGTGAAGCATACAGGAATTTATCAGTTATGAAAAGATATGGTCCAGAAACAGGCCCTATGGCAGCTTGCAGACAAGAACGAAGATAAGCCAGGATGTGAAGCACATGCTCAATAAAACATCAATGATTGAACTCATTTCATCAAACGAAGGTATCATAAAATGAAATTTGCCAACTATCATCATATCATTGTCACTTTAGGCCGATGATTTCTCCAAGTTACCATACAAACAATCTAAAAACGTGAAGATAAAGATGGGACACTCAAAACAAACGCAAAATCGCAACATTTTATTAAATGCTCAGATGAAAACAAACGGCTCTTCTACAGGGATTCACAGTATTCAGGGAGAAGCTAGCGCATTAAGCCCACAAGTTCAATATTGAAATACGGCCGGTAAATACAAAAAGCTAAATTTACGTCCGGGATAATTTTGAGCGAATTAATTAAATTGATAACTCAACTTGAACTTCAAAGTGTACTTGATCTTAGTTTGCTTCATAAATGAAGAGTAACCTTAAGGATGAGGCCAGCAATAATAATGTTTTCTAATTTTGTTTAACGAAATCAAGAAATTAAATTAAAACAATGCGGCTTCTATGAAATTTTATTGCGCGAGAACATGCGATAGCTTACTCTCCTGTGCAGCAAATAATGACCTCAAAGTCCCGCAAGCTTCTTAAAGTTATTGATGGCTTGAGAGCTTGGAATTTAACTACCGTTGCGGCGGCCAACAATCATAGGAAGGCCATAGAAATAAATGAACAACTTCGCAGCGAACATTTCCAGCTGGGCGAAGTATATTAATGAATAAAGACGTGCATTTATTTTTTTAGATTGCTGTTCATGGATTTCCGCATCAACCCTCGTGTATGGCATTCGATCCCGTTCAAAGGATTTTGGCTATTGGAACCAAGGACGGATCAATCAGACTGTATATTTTTTTCTATTTTAAAATAATACTTCTATAGTTTTGGAAGGCCAGGCGTTGATTTTCACCTCAGTCACCCATCCCAGGCTGCTGTTGTCCAGTTGATTTTCCTTGTGAATGAGGTAAGTGGCTTCAAAGGCTTTTCATGTATCGGTACATATGAATCGTCTACTTTGCCGATCACTTTACTTTAATTTTAGTTTTTCATGCATTACAAGTTTTTAGTTGTCAGTATAAAAGTGCTATGAAATTTTAAAAGACACGCCATTGTTAGGTTAAACATTTATGTGCTTCATAAGTTCTTTTGCAACATTTCCGCTAGATTCTATTTCTCGATCCGCAGCCTGCTAAAGCCAAATTCATTTGCTGATCCCTTTTACCAGTGATCATCAGTTAATTTTAAGTTTGAAATTTACTATAGCACATTTGGAGCAAGTCATTTAATTAATATTTTTTAAAATCTAATACAACTTTATTTTTCTAGTGAACTTCCATCCATCAGTATTGCTTTAAGTAAAACAATCCGGGGATTCCTTATTCGTCTTAATATGCATCCTAACAATTTTTCTTCGAGTTAACTCCTCATGTCTTGAACCATCCTTTGTTTTCAAATTGTTAGTTATATCGCAAGATAAACGTAATTGCAAGCTATATTTGCTTTAAGTTTTCCGTTGTCAATGCGCCCAAACGAATTTAGCGAAGTTCGATTTCATCTTTAAAATAGATGAATCTATTTCTTAGGGCTTCGGCAGGAAGTAGGCATTTTGACGAAGGTGCCCTGTAGCTACTACTGAGTTGGATTCGGTCCACCGTCCTCGGCGAATATAATTTGCCAAAAAGAAGAACTTTTTTCAATCGAAATTGATACTCGAGAATACAGTCGGCATTAAATTGATTTTAAACAAGGATGAGTACTCCGGCGCTCCCAATTTTCTGTCATAGTAACTGGCAACTCATCGTGTGTCAGCTTCCCGATTTTTTTGTGTATACCAACACAAAAGGGCCAATTTCTTGGCGTTTTGCCACTCTTCATTCTTATTTATGGCACTTGAAGGAATAAAAATCGAATTACCAGACTGCACGTCAGAGGTTTAAACGTTCACTGGAAAAATCCATAACCACAGTTAATTCCACGATCTTGGTGACTAGATTCATATAAATTTTAGATAAACAATTGAGTTCACAGGTTTATAGAAGACTTTACCATTTTAATAAACTTTCAAACTGAATAGGGACCTTCGCGTTCCAGTTTTTTGCATATGTCGAGCACCGGAGCAATTAGGCAAAAAGCCAGCAGGCATGAGGGCCAAGAGCACTTTCAAAATTTTTTTAAATTTTCAAGAAAATCTGCCTGTTGACTTGGGTCATTCTTTAGTGTTTTTGGCTCCCAGGTTTCAGCCCTAGTCACTTTTATGCGCTTGCATCGAATTCTTCATTGTAATTAACACATTACTTGGGAGAAAATAGACTGTATCCTAATTTATGCTTGGTTGACCCTTTTGCAAGTCTTTGAAATTAATTATCCAATTGGTTGACAGTTGGAACAACCGCTGTGGGTTTTGTAAATTTTATGTTTTACCTCCCTCTCTCTCCAACTATAGGTTTGTAAACTGCACTTCTGCGTTTGTGTGTGTGGCCGTGTGCTTAAATCGTCGCCGCTGCTTTCCGCGAAAACGTATTTGAGTCTCACACTGAGTTTTCTTACATATCTGAGTACACTTGGAAGGAAGGGTGGGATTAACTGACCATTACTCTGAAAACTGTCCTTTTATGTCTACGATCGCGTAGGTTTGGCACAGTAACAAGCTATACAAGCATGGAGAAGTGATGAACTGTCAAAATTCGGTTGCTCTTTTGCCATAGGCGACTGTTGGGAATAAACTAGACCTCATTTTCACCTTTCTATTTTTATATTGGCGTTATTTTGAAAATAATTTAAGACCTTTATAAAGGCAATGCGTTCAATGTACGTCAGCGTGTCAAGGCTCAAGTAATGGCGCAAAAACTATTAAGAGATCGACTTGCCTTTCAATGCAGTTCGTAAACCAATTGACAGTATCCACCCCGTAGTTTTCATGTGTCGTAAAAATTAATGAGTTCATAAAAAAGATACTACAACCGATGTACCCCTATTGTATGCAAAGAGTGCCATTCCTCGCGTGGTTGGGACCCAGTGCACTCAAACCATGGTCTCAATTTTAACCTTGAACCTAAAGCTACACAAAAGAGAGGGACTGGAGGATGCATGTACCTTTTTGCTAACTTTGGCTCCTTTTGGAAGAACCGTATGCTGCTTTAGCAGGGGCAAGGTTTTTCTCATTAATTCCGGACACTACCAAAACCGACAAATTTGTGCATTAGCACAGACAGAATCAACTGGCATGTATAAGTAGATTGGTAGTAGGAAAAGAGTGCTCCCTACTGCGTTTGTTGGTGTTCTATCCATCCTAGGCTGACTTTTTAGCAGCGCTTCCTGGTGACTTGGTTGATGGTAATTTTCTCTCACGTCCTCCTGCTCCTTCTGGTCTCCGTCACCTCCCTTGTTATCTAATTCAGTAATCTCATCTCTTACTTATTAAGTAACTGCAAGAACTATCCTTTTTGTGTTTTGGAGGCAGTTTGCGAATGGTGTACCTCAGCCATTCTGCTTCTCCTGATAGATAATCTTCGATCTCACCGAGATTGTGTTGTGTTGTGAACGCACGATGGGTTCCATTATTGTAAGCCAAAGTGGCCGAAATATGAATGCTCCCAAGTTGCTTCCAATGTTAAAGAAGAAGCCCTGACAAGTTATATCAATAATAGTCTGTTCTCCAGCTCTCTAGAGGATTATCTCATGCTCTGCAAATGCCAGCAGAATTTCCAGTTCTGAAGCTGCTAGGAATGGGGAGGGGGCGGAGAGGTGGAACCGCTTAACACAAAGTCGAGAAGACAGGGATAATCTTAAACGCTGGTTAGTATGGTTGTTTCTAGTCCAACCTTTCCCTATATCTCTGAAGAAAAATGCTTTTATTGGAGCAACTGGTTTTCTTTTTTGAGGGGTTGCAGCTTTTGCTGTCATGTTCATTCAGGAGAAGAAGATGCGATCACTGAAAAAAAGTTGATTTGTCTGAAGTTTCGGATTTGCACTCGGACAAATCCTCCGCGACTGTTTCTGGACATGGGTCCGAGTAAGATCCGAAACGTTAGGTCCATAAAATTCCCTTTCTAGTGGTCGCATCTTCTGAACGCTATTTTTTCAACTCACTCATTCGCTTCTGTCGGAAAGCTGTTGAAATGAGACGCGCTCTGATCTGCTCGACGGTACAAACCGCTGGCTTTGGCGATTCGTTTACCTATGCGCAGACCCGATATCTGCACCCGTGTTTCTACCATAAAGTTCTTTCGAAATGTGTGAAATGAAAACCTCTGAACGTGTTCCTTGTTAGGTCGGTCGCTAGTTAAAATAGATTCAGAATTTTCCCTCAATTCATCAACATATCCATTCACCTAGTGCAGATATCCTGGTCCTTTTTTGGCTTCCGACTATCACAATATCCTTCAGCTTTACCTGACAGCCTCGACGGGATTCGAACCAATGATAAAGTGATCACAACTTTATTATAGCCAACGCTATAACCAACGGCGAACCTCTAGTTTTTCGACCCACTCAACCTACATTCATCTATGAAATCCGTCTATTCCAGTACGTATACTGGATTCTAGTTTAGTCACGTAGAAGAATCGGCTTCTGCCGTCAAGACATTATGCTAGAATTGTTAATTCCTTATGGTACAGTGGGTCGGGTGGAAAAATTAGCCTAAATGTGAAAAACATCGGAGGTAATCATTCGGGTCCTGGTAACTCAGATGGCCAGAGCGTCGTCCATATTGATCTCGTGGCTTTGCTATCATGGCTTAAACCAAACACTCCTACATTTGCTAGTCTGTTAAAATCTGGCAAAATGCCAACGTTACCAGTTAATTTTCATTATGAATTGAGGCAAAGGTCTGCATCCCAGATGTGTGTGTAAATTGAGAAGTAGTTATAATTACTGGAATCGTAGCTTTATTAGTCTTACTCCCGCAAGACTTCGAAAGCTCAGACTAATAAAACTACGATTCCGGTGATCGAAACTACATCTTCTCAATCTAAAGTTTCATTATATTTCCTTGCTGAGTTCAGTACTGGCTCTTGTCCACGAGCTCCGGGCGTTTCTAAGCTCTGATCAGAGACAGTTATACAGTTTAGAGCAAACGTTTTTTTAACCTTTTACTACGGTTCAGAACAGAGTTATTTTATACACTGAAAGCCTAATCATGTCAATAAGTTCACAAAGAGGAAGCACCTTGATTATATTTCATAAACTTTGCACTTCCAGTTCCTAACATTGTCCTACGCCGTGACCGAAAATGAAAGACAGACCTGAATTATGTAACGGTTAGCATTTTCACTCACACATTGACAAAACCTTCTGGTTGCGACTACGTAGAAAGGCGCATGAGCTCTCTAAAAACCAGAATGCGCCATAAGTTTGCCGCCTTTTGAAGAGCAAACAGAAGAATTTGTGCGCATTCAATACTGTATCGGCGACTGGTGTTGCACCGAAGGCAACAACTTACTTCCCCTAAAATTAAACATGTTTTCGGGCACTCCCTTTCGCATGTCACGCATATTAATATAGGTCTGTGCTTTTGAGCAACTGCTCAATTTGCATCTGGCGGAGGAACTAGCGGAACAAAGACATGATTACCATTTTTTCCCACTAAAGTCCAAGAAAAACTACGATATAATTGGCTATACTTCTTCAGTGTACACGAGAGCCAGCTAACAGCTATTGAGCTCTAGACGTCGTCGGGACGAAGATCGTTTTTTATTACTGCCTACAGGAATTAAAACACGCCTTAAAATATGCGCTTATTTTTGCCGCTTTTGTTCCTGAAAATTATATAATTCTACCTGAGCGAGAATGCTTGATGGCTGATCGTTCTGCACAATGTGTGCATGCGCGTAGTCTCGGTGACCCTTTCTCGATAATTTATGGTGGTATTGCATGCTGCATTATCTAAAGGTCTTCATGTACGGTTTCCCGTAATTAGTGTACTAAAAGTACGCGTTCATTTCCATCAGCAATTTTTTTTCTGAAAGAAGACCATTTTTTCAGCAGAGGAATTTGTTCGCAACGCACCATGATTAGTCCGATCGCAAAATCATTTAGCCGTTGGGTTGGAATATTTTTGATCAGGCTTTTGAAGAGATAACTGCCTAATTAGTTGCCTGCGCATTGAGACAGTCAGCGAGTTCAACTGTGTCCCGTCATTTTTGCTGTGAGATAATGGTCAATTGTTTCCATTTTAAGACCGCGTTGCTCATTATACCTTTGCTCTGATCGTTGAAAAAACCCAAAATCCGGACGGACACAGAACCAACTTTCAGTTTATTATTTTATTCCAGAGAGACGAGGCCTGCATCGTAGGCAACCGCTAAACAGGACAGGAAGTGCTTACAAGTTAAATTTTTTGGGGAATATTATTTAAGTTGAAAAAAGCACATTTACTAACGCGTACTGGTTGAATTTAGTCATAACCGATCTGCTCAAAAGAAGTTGTTACCGAACCTTTTATCCCACGGTAACTTTCTCGTGGTTTGCAAGCTCCGTGGATGCGCTAGCATCGTTGTTGTTCGCATATTCTAATTCGCCAAAAGGGTTCTTTGTTACCATACGAGCTCAAAAGCCGTTAAGAAGTCTCTCTGCTAAAACACCGTCCTACCCATCAAGTCAAATACTCAAACGTCGCGGAATGGCCTGCGATTGTCAACAGGCTGTTATAGCTGGATTCTCATACCCTGCCGTCGTTCAGGGCAACTAGGGTGCCCTTGCTACTTTTAACATGCCCTAGATAAACTTGCCTTGATCTCCACAAAAGCCGGATAGTTTGCTCTCTTTGAAGGAAAATCATGTGAGGGTTGCACTCCCGCCCAAGAAAGCTCCCGAAAAGGAGTTTATCGGGCTGACCCGCGTCACGATCAATTTCCCACTTTGCTCAAATTTTGGGTCTTTCCTGCTTTTAATAAAAACCAAGAACCCTCTTGAAAGAGAGTTCTATCACATCTACTTTAGCTGTTTTGATTGAGTGGCCTAAAAGCCGCTTCTCTTCTCCATGCTCCACCCCCGCCTCCCAAACACAACTGAAACGTTCTCTCTCCCCGTCCAGCTTATCAGTCCAGTCAACTCTCTTTCTGTTCATTTATTAGTATAGGACTAATTAAACTGATAGCATGAAACGTAAACAGGAAGTGCTTACTGCTGATGACTGTCTCTGTCGTTTCACCGCTAGCTAGCTAAGCGGGTTACCGCCAGTCTCTAATGCCTTATAATTTATCAGAGATGGTAGCAGTTGACGTGTCCGGACAATCGAATCCAAAAGTAGAAGAAAATGCAACACTATGCAGGTTTTTTCCCCTTAAGGCTCATCCTCTATCTGCCTCTACTGTGTCCTTGTCCTCCTCCTCCTGCTAGCTTTCCTAATTCCCCTGCTGGTTTTCTTGTCCAGGCTCTTCTTCCTGTCCCTCTCTTTTTTTGGTGACAGCCTCTGAATAATTAAGGGGAACGTTGAAATATGCAGGGAGTCCAGCGCGTTTACCCTTCACCCGAGTGCTTGACACAGGACTTTTCGTCTTATTTTCTCAGGGTGAAACCTACACGTATCCCCATGGCCAGGGAAAACAGCACTTGCCGAGCAACTAGTTCCCCTCCCCCCGTCAGCGTATGGGTTGTTCCATTCAGATGTTTTTGCTTCTTCTTCTTCCAGCACTGACTCTGCGTCTCCTGTGACAGCAGCACCAGTAGGCACTGGCCATTTTTCTTCTCCTGACATTCGTATCTCGAAATAAGCAATCCGCCGTTTACTGTCTTCCCTGCCTCCCCCCCTTCCCCCCTGCTATCTGCGGACTAGGTGAAGGGAGCGCTCGGCTTGGGGGGGGGATGACAGAGCCGTATTCTGCTGAACGCGTATCTTCTCTGATCCTGACCACTCACTGAAGCAGCATTCTGAGAGGCTAGGAAACTGAGTAGTAGGCCTCGCAGTTTGGCATTGATTTTTCGTTTGAGAATATTTAACACGGCGAATTTGCTTTCTTTCGAAGAGGTGGTTAGGGCGTCACATAAACGGGAACCGGTGATGCATAATCCCAATTTTCACGACGTAGGCTTGTTATCCTGATCAGCCTCTTCTTTCTTCCTCCCTATTGTTGGTTCCAATGTCACCGATCTTCCTAGTTGCAAGTGAAATTGGATGCTTTTTACAAAAGCATGATGCTAGTAGACCGACACGTGGCATACCGATTGCTGTCGTCCGGGGATTACGTCTGCCGAAGAATCTAGACCGTAGACGTCTATGAATTTCCCAAATTCGGAACTGGACGCGGCAACCTCCATCAGATGTGGAAGAACTTGCATAACATTAACCATGGAGCATGCTTAAGGGAGGGACAGAGCTACTCTTTCTTCGATTTTCTATTCTAAATGCGAATTCTAAGCATCGACCTGGGGTACTCCGAAGCGTGTGGGCCGTACGCGTCTATGGTAGACTGCTTCATGCGTCTAGCAGGTGGGGGGCGCGTTAAAAGGCGATTGCCCGGATGTTCTGGGTTATGAGACTGCGCAATGTAGTTTTTGCCTGCATGATGGAGTGAACCTTCAGAGGCAGGACTTGAGTTTCCTGATACAGGTGATCTACATTGGTCATGTTAACACAGCCCGTGGCGATGCGGAGAGCAGCGTTCTCAACGCGTTGGACTTTCGCCCAGCTGGTATCGCTTAACAGTGGGGCGAAGATGGCTGATGCATGCTCAGTCGTTGCCTTGCCTGTTGCCCGGTATGTCGTGACTAACGTCTCAGTGTCCTGGCCCCATGAAGAACCTGCCAAGGCTTTTAGGATGTTGAGCTTGGCTTTGGCTTTGCTGGCTTGGATGTCAGCATGGCGGTGTAGAGCCAGCGTCGGGTCGAGAGTGAGGCCCAGGAGTTTAGGATACTGGCATAAGGAAATGTCATCGCCCTCAACCTTAATTGGAGGATGGGATTTGTATTCTTTGGGGTCCGGAGTGAACAGAGTTACTGAGGACTTGGTCGCGGATAGTTTCAGTTGCTTATCGTCTAGGTGCCGGACTAAACTGGGGATGTAGTTATTTAAGGCATCGGTAGCCATGCGAAAGTTTGGGTGAGAGGACAGCAGGGTGATGTCATCGGCGTAAGTCACCATTTCGACTTCAGGGGGGGGGATTCGGGAGGTCAGCCATGTAGATGTTGAATAGCGATGGCGAAATGACAGAACCTTGAGGAACTCCTGTCCTAGAGTTGCGGGCTTTAGACAGCGTGCCTGAGAATTCGACTCGCGTTTGTCTGCCACGGAGATAGCAGTTCAGCCATCTGCAGAGCTCGTTCGGTAGCGACGAATCCATGAGGGATGTCATCAAGGTGTCAATGTTAACCGAGTCAAAAGCTTTATTAAGGTCGAGGGCGACCATTACTGTTCTGTCCGCAGGTTTCGTTTTGTTGAAACCGCATGCAATGCGGTCCGTGACACGTTGTAGGGCTGACGTCGTAGAGTGGAAGGCTCTGAAACCGTGTTGGTGTTCTTGGAGGTTGGCATGTCTATTGAGCGAGGGGAGAATAAGACGCTCAAGTATTTTCACGGCCGGGCTGAGAAGCGAGATCGGGCGGTAACTGTCAGAGACAGCGGAGTCTTTACCTGCTTTGTGGCTGGGGAGGATATGAGCCATTTTCCAAATAGCTGGTATATGGCACGTGGCTAGAGACAGATTAAACAACCTGGTTAAGAATGCGACACCTCTGGGGCCTATGTGTTTTAGGTGTACCATCGTAATGTCGTCCGGTCCAAACGCCTTAGAGTTCTTAGCACGCTTAATCGCGGTTGTGGTATCATGAGCTGAGAACTGGAGTGGCATTAATAAAGGTTTGCACGACCTGTGTTTGACGATCCTCGAATTCTTCGAGGATTTATGGACCGCAACCGTGATGAATTGCACATTGAATTGGTTGGCAATGTCTCTGTCGGTCTTCTTCGGTATACCATTGAATTTGATAACCTGGTTGGGAGGAGCAGGTGCCCCTCTACCGATGGATTTGATTGTTTGCCACAACTTGCTGGTGTTGGTGTGGCTGGAGAAAGTGGCTAGCTTTTCTTTCCATATGGTCCTCTTGTGTTCATTGACCAGTCGGGAGATCTCTAAGGTCATGGCCGGTAACGACGGGTGCTGAGGGTTTTGAGCTCGGGTGACGTCACGCTCTCTTGATAAGGTGGCCGCATCGGTAGGGTATCCTGGGATGGGATCAAAGACCTTGCCCGCGGGAATGTTGTGCTTAGAGGCAGTATGCATGATGTGGTTGAAAACCGACACACCTTGGCGAACATCTGGAGGGAAAGGGGCCTGGTCAAAGAGACTCTCAGTTTCACTAAGGAAACCGGGCCAGTTGGCTTTACGTAGATTCATAAAGCACTTGCGAGCGTTACGAATCGGGGAAGCATGTGTGATGATTGTGATAACTATCGGGAGGTGGTCAGAGCTCAGTTTGCATAGACAGTCCCATGAGGAAGATAGTAATAGGTCGCAACTGACGATGGAAATGTCCGGGCTAGCGCAAGTACCTGAATGAGGGAGTCTCGTGGACGTTCCATCCGTGTTGAGGACCCCAAAGTTGGTGTTGTTGATCTCCTCGGCTAGTGAGGCACCTCTAGTACAGGAAAGGTTAGAGAACCATAAGTCATCGTGGGCATTGAAGTCGCCTAAGATGAGTTTCGAATCACCCGTTAGCATGTGGACTATTGATGGTCTGAAGTTGGCATCACAACTGCTTTGTGAAGGAATGTATATGTTATGGACAGTCAGACTGGACGGTCCAATAGTAACTTGTACCTTGAGTTCTTCCAGCGGCGAGTCCGCGGATGTTGCTGCAGAGGTCAGCTCCTGGTATTTGATACTTTGGTGAACCAAAGTGACCAGTCCACCCCCGGCATTACGAGCTCTGTCTCTTCGAATGACGGCGAAGCCCGGGAAACGTGGGACCTTCGAATTTGCTGACAACTTTGACTCCTGGAGAGCAGCTATTTTGATGTCATGATCATGGAGGAGTTTAATGATCTCATCTGTTTAACCAGAAAGGCCGTTACAGTTCAGCTGCAGTATTTTGAGGTCAGAAAGTGGTGAGGCGTCTGGGACGGTCAGCGACATAAGCGGCGGCGGTACTGAGGGTTGTTGTGAGGCAGCCTGAGTCGTGGCGGACCGCGGCATAGGTGGTGGTGGCAGTGAGGGTGCAGGAGTGTTAGCAGGCCCATTTCGTGGATGACGACAGGTTATGCACCTGTACGATGAGCCGCTGTATTGGTGGATGGACGTGAGACCCGAGCAATTAGTGCCTCTTGCGCGGAAGTGTTGCCAGTTATTGCAAGGCAGACACAGGACACAGGCTTGGTTTGGGAAGATCTGCTTGGCGCAGGTGGAACAGAACCATCTGATAGTTCCTTGAGCAGGTCCCGGATTGGGCTCGACGCCGGCAATAAGAAGAAGGATTCGGATCAACCTCGCCGGATGAGGAAGATCCATTCTCGAAAAAACGATAGAGACAGAAACATATATACTGGCAAATTTTGGTATGGGGGGGGGGGGGTAAGGGAAGTGCAGCTCTTTGCTGTAGTCCATCCGGAGATAGGTCCATATGGAGATAGGTCCGTCCGGAGGTGAGTCCATCTGAATATGGGTCCGTCCGGAGATGGGTACAGTCGGTTCCACCAACGTGAAGGCGTGCTGCTTGGGAACCATGATCGGGGCGGTCGATTGGCTAGACGTCCTACTAAGAGCTCATGAATTCGAATATAACACCCACTATCTGGCACATTCGATCGCCCATGGTCACAATGTGATCATGACTGGATCGAGTCTAGCTTCCCCACAAGCCTCGTTCGTGCA
This sequence comes from Ligula intestinalis, assembly GCA_036362985.1. Classification (NCBI taxonomy): domain Eukaryota; kingdom Metazoa; phylum Platyhelminthes; class Cestoda; order Diphyllobothriidea; family Diphyllobothriidae; genus Ligula; species Ligula intestinalis. The sequence goes on from JAYGXS010000005.1 coordinate 9,138,095, forward strand.
ATGCAGTTATTGACTCCCCTAGAGTGCGTCACCACGGCAGCTTATTTCGTATTTTCTGATTTGTTTGTAATACCGTATCTGGGCCTAGTCCTCCTGCTTCTCTCCCCCAACCCTACGACTATCCTGTTTGCTCAAGTAAACTTTAAAAAGGACTTTTCTGACAGTGGCCGCCGTTGGGACGTTGACTGTCTCAAAAGACCAACGATCAGTAAGAATTGCCATACAGGACTAGAAGGATTCTGAAAAGGTCACATAACAGTATATAACGGCGGGTACCGACACAGGATAACTCGCTCGCCACAAGTGAGGAGGCGTAACATTGTTTCGAGGGCGCAGTCGGTGTTGCTACCCCAACCCCAATGGCTCTGGGGGCAGAGAGTGGAAACGGACGGAAGGGGGGGGGGTTTAGTCGCTGCCATGAAAGCCACCCCCTCTCTTCCCATCATGGAGACTAGAAAGGTGCTTTTGGTGCCAGAGGTACACCAAAACAAGCAAACAAACAAACAACGTAAGACATGGTACCATTATCACTTCCGATAGGCTAAAAACACAAGAAGACAATTGTTTCCAGTGTTGTCGCTTTCCGGAATTTTCGTATTGAAACCCAGCCCAGGTGGGCGGCCCTGCACCACCACCACCACCACCACCACCACCACCACCACCACCACCACCACCACCACCACC
>JAYGXS010000005.1:9169836-9196281 GCA_036362985.1 Ligula intestinalis
CAGCATTTTCCACGCGTTCTTTTCCCCCCTCTCCTAATTACCCTGTCACTACCCCCTTTTTATCAACCCAAACCCCAAGCCCCCATTCCCAAGACTAAGTTGATTAGAACGATAATTAATTGATTGCTTGTCACCCTGTACCTTCCCCTTCCATATAAATGTAATGGCCCGAAGAGAATTTATCGAAAGTATACGTATGCTCGCCAACTGTCCTTCTGAATTATCGAATGGGGATTTTCGCAACGTTAAAGAAATCCTAGGTTCTGTTTGACCATGCCCTGTCTTTTACTAAATTAATGAAGTAGGCCTTTTTAGGCCGCGAGGAGGTCCAGATGCCTGTTGCAGAGTTGGTGTCTGAATACCATGCCTCAAGCGTCAGTCTTTCTGCTTTTGGGGTTCCCCGGCCTAAAATAGTTGCCCCTTGAATATCGAAGTCGTGACCAGTCTCTCCAATATGAATTTCAAGCTGCGAATTTAGGTCAAGTCTCCGGGCCGCCGATTTGTGTTCTTGTAGGGGGTCTGCAATTTGCGCTAGGGCTTCAAAACACCGTCAATCGATTGTGTTCGCCTTTCCTTAGAGAAGAGTGAGGTGGAATACTAAATGTTCCCCCCTCCCCCCTCCTCGATAGGGTAGAGTAATAGGGACGCACCGTTTTGCAGGTGGTTTTGGCAACATGCCAGGCAAATTAGGGTTGGGCTTAAGGATTGAATTTTTGCTTGAGTTATGGTTGGCGTTCAGGACAGGACAGGACAGGGCAGGGTTTGGGTTAGTGTTAAGGTTAATTTGCCGGAAGAAGTACCTTTCTGAAAATTTAGTGCAATGCGACCTGCAGTACGGGGAGGGGGGCATACGTATTCTCTGTTATTCGGGTGGAGCATGTGATCGATTTCTACCGCAATTGGTTTCTGAGGTTGCGGAAATGTCCATAAGAAAGCGAATTCATGGCGGTTTTCAAAAGTAATTAACTCCTTCCTTTATTTTTTTTAGAACTATGAAATTTTAAGGTTAAAAAGCACCAACCCTGTCTTCTTTTCTTGCTCTCAGAATTGCAGTACGAAATGCCTAGTTTGTTAGCATAATTACGTTACGTAATAATTTCTTACCGGCTGCGTACTATTGCATAATAAAATTAGACTTCAGTGGCAAGAAACACGTGAACTAGGAAGCTCCCTCTTTTGGGGACCTTGCACCAATCAGGAGAGAAAAATATTCAAGATGTGCAAACATTCTTCCCCGGTTTAAATATGAAGCAAGCAAATAAGCCAGAATTTATTGAATCCAACCAATCAATCTTAATAGTAACTTAAAACACCATATAGGTAAACCAAAGGGGTTTTTTATAGCAAAAAAGAAACAGAAATGTGTAAATACTTGAGCCAAAAATTACCACAGCAAAGTTAGGTTGACCCTTCGCTCCAATTGTTTACACAAAAATGGTTTTGCCCCCTGCATATAGGCCGTTTCGAAGTAGCGCAATATACTAGTTCTTCGTGCCCGGATAAGTATTCGGAAGGATGTTTTTGGGACCAAATCAGCCCATATATTGCGATGCTTGGAAGCCGCCTATATACGGGAGGTGAAACCAGTAGTATGTAAACAGTTGGTGCACGTGGTCAACCTAACTTCGTCTTGTTCACCTCTAGCTTCTATATTTACACATTTTCTTTTCATTTTTGCTGTAATAAATCCCCCTCTAAGTCCTTCATATATTGTTTTAAGTTAATAATTCGATTGATTAATCTCTATGGCATTTAAACATGACCGTGCTGCTTTGCATTCATTTTTTCTGCGCGAATTCAAATTTGCCGTAGTCGTTATTGATGTTATGCAGCGACAGGATGCGGCTGATGAGCTATTGCGCAACGTTTTGGATCCACTAAGTCCTGGCTGATTTGCTTGCTATAAAAAGAGAGATTAGAGTGAAGGTTAGGCCGAGAGTGAAGGTTAGGTTTAGGGTAAGACTCGAGTAAGGTTGGCGTTCAGGTCAGCGGTTGAACTGCTCCCGTTCAGTTCCTACTTCCGTGCCTTACCATTCAGTAGAATTTCACGGATTTTTCAAATTCTCCTTAGTGCGTTCTACCTTTCGCTTCCTTCCCCTAACCGGCTAACTGACTACCATTCATTTAATCGTCCCCCCGCCCCTTTGATTGGTCTGATCGTCTAAATTATTAATGAACACTTTTACAAGGGTGCTAACTAGTCAGGGGATCCACTGGACTGCAACGTTTCATGAATTCAATCACCAAGTGACGTGATTTTCAGTAAAACGAGTGCAGGACATCAAACATTTATGACCCGCTGAGAAATATGGTTGAATCTGCAAGAAGATTGCAAAAAAAGAGCGAGAGAGCAATCATTTTAATTTTTCTGGCAGTTTAATTTGCGTGATTGGCTGGAACTGTAGCTTCTCAGCTAACAGTTGCAATGTCATGCTAGATGCGTTAACTTGGAATTGAGTAGTTTGCCAGACAGTAATATAACTGCAGCCAACTTTTTCTGTTGGGGACCATATTCAGAATCTCACATAGTGTTTTAAGTAAGTTTAAGCCAGTAAGTCCGGTGTGCCAGTGAGTATCCCTAACTACTACAGCAGCTTTTTCAATGCCTCGGGAATTGAGAAGAAGAAGAAGAGGAAGGAGATGTGATCTCTGGGACATAGCGTTTATAAGCCTGACGTTTCGGATTCTCGCTCGAACTCATCATCAGAGACATTCGCAGAGTTCGAGTCCCAGCGATCGCATATTCGCCTTTTGAACTGCTTCCTGGAAGTCGCCTGTTCGTTTCTATCAAAACTCTGTTATTTGTTACGTTCCTCAGAAATTGATTGGTAATTTGGAGAGCTTGTAGATGCAGTCAGAAAGTTTCTATGAATATTTGGGCCGACTTCTACCAGTCACCGCGGGATAGCCACGTAGTATTACTTAAACTGTCAATATGCAGTTAGCAGTATATATGCTGTCAAGTGGGAACGTTCTGTCATCCCTAGTATAAACACTTAACTCAGCAGAACAAGAAAAGTGTGAGAAATGGCGTTTACTGGCCTGACGTTTCGGATTCTCGTTCAAGCTTATAATCAGAGGCAGTCGCAGATAAGAGTTCGACTTCCAGTGATCGCATATTTGCCTGCTGAACTGCTTCCAGGAAGTCATCTGTTCGCCCTATATCAGCACCTCCTGAAATTGTTTCACGAATAGTTTAACTGTGTTTGAGAGCGAGAGGAGGGCGTTAGAGATTTTTAGGGACCTAATTGTCAGACCTCCGGTGCCTTACACCCCTAATGCCGTCTTCTGTCCCAGTTTCGCAGGCGGTGCGGTCAAAAAGATGAGCAGAAGATTAAACTGTCGCTAACTTTGTTGATTGGGGGAGGCCTGAGCCCACTTACTTGCCTCTCTTGTTGTCTATCCCCCTCCTCCTCCTCCTCCTCCTCCTCATCATCATCATCATCATCATCATCGCGGTGACACTGATGAGAACTGCCGTTGTATTTACAGGAAGAAACCCATAGGCGCTCTACACGCTGGCGAAGGCTGCCGTGCATTATTTTTCCAGAAAAAAAATTTGTCTCTCTTCAGCTCGAGACGGGAGAGGATAGCGCCACCTCTCTCTCTCTCTCTCTCTCTATCTTGCTCCCACTCTTTTTTCTCCCTCGCAGTTTACGAGGTGAGACGGAAGTTCGTAGAACGGAAGCAATCCGTCTCTACCCGCGGGTGGTCCCAATCACCTCTGCCTCCTCCTCCTCCCCCCCTGTTTGTTGCGCGTGTACTCACCTCCCCTGTGTTCGTTAAGACCTAAGGACAAGTACTGCTTTTTTTCTGAACGCGTTAACTTGTGCAGTTCATTAGGATTCCCACTTCCTCTTTTTCGTTCAGAGGAGTTTATAGGCGTACTTGGCTTGCTGGACCTATTTTTGCAAAACACTTTCGGCACTTTTCCAAGCGATCGATTGAACTTGCCTCTCAGACTACACCTCCTGTTGCTTTCGGTAAATGTTTTAATTACTGCAGTGCGCTGTAACTAATTGTACAGGTCATGTGGAGGTTGCGTGCACCGATCTACTGAAGAACTAATTTTGCTTTCTAGTTATGGCGTTGGGAGGAGGAGGAAGAAGAGGAGGTTCTTCGAAAAAAAGGATAGTGTTGTAAAATTTTTGAGCTGGCGACACCAGCCCATCCTCAGACAAAATAAATTAGAGTGAGAAAGCAAGAACTTTACGCTAGACATGGACAGTTGACCTTTCTTCATTATATCGCTCGGAATGCTTACCCCTCTCAGATCTACTACATCTATATATGTTGAATAGCTGAGATAGAGTGCATTTTGAGATTTTAACCGGCAGGGCAACGGGCCCGTAGTGCAGTAATTAGCGTGTGGCGCTAATAACCAACAAGGCTGCAGGTTCAACCTTCGGGGTTGCAATACCTGGGGTTAGACATGCCTGGCTGATGACGGGTAATAAGCCAGAAATGGTCATTCCCGTCTCCCGCCTTGCTGTCTGTAATATGAGGCTGCTGACGGGGCTCGAAAGCTAGCCCCAAGGTCCGACGGACGGGTGAGTCCTGCAACCGATCGGTGAGCGCCGTCTACAATATATATTCACTCAGAAATGTGCGAACACCGATCGAATAGGCTTCCAAACTAAACAAAGTTCATGTGGTGGTCAGAGGTCCCCAACGGGTGACCGCCGGTGCCGGCCAAGTCAAAATAGCAGTAAGTGGGGTATGACAGCATCTGGGGGTAACTTGATACAGAACTGTTTCGGGCTTATTAGCCTTCATCAGCCAAGCATAACCCTGAACACCAGCTGGTCGGACAACACAAACAAACGCACTTACAGACGGCGCAGTTGGTCCACCACTGGTGTCTATCAGATGGGTCATAGGCACTTCATCGAACCGAAGTTCATCAGCGCCTCGCCATATATATATATATATATATATATATATATATATATATATGAGAAGAAGAGGCGATCACGGGAACTATAGTTTTGCCTTCCTGACGTTTCAAAAGCGTATAGGCTTCCGTCATCAGAGGTGGGATTTGTACCGCGCCTCACAGTATTTATAGTAAGTGAACGTCATAGTCAAAAGGGTTTAAGCCAATGCAAATGAAAGGGGCGGGGGATGCTCAATCATCGACGCATTGAGGCGGATTAACTTCAGTCAAAGGGTCTCCCGTCAGGTTCTGCTGTTCGCATCCAACAATGCAAAGGGAGACTGGAATGGCTCTATCTGGCTTGTTAGCCGTCATCAGCCAGTTATACCCAATCTCAAGGGTTGGAAGCCCCGGGATTCGAACCCGGGACCTTTAGTCATGCAGTTTAACACTCTACCCCGGCACCACGGGCTCGTTGCTTTGTCGGTTGTGATCGGGAACATGATGGAACTGGGGTGTTCATCCGATCTATCTGACTAGAACATATACTTATCCCGGTGTACCTTGAGGCTTGTACTTGAGTGAATTCAGCCGGCCGCTTAGCGACCTCAGACAGATGATGGAGTGGTTCTGACAAAGCAAGTTTATGTATTAGTTGGAAATCCATTCACCGATCATGTTGCCGGACCTGCTAGTCTTGTTGGGCTGTGGGCACGAGCAGGTCCCGTAATGCAAACGGGTAATGCACTTCACACATAGTTAATATTCCCTATTGCAATCGATGGATCAACGCGCGGTGACTCGGAGGGTTAGTGGGTTCAACTTACTGATGCTAAATAACCAAAAAAACGTGGTTTTCAACCTTAAAGACGCTCTCGCACCAGGAGTTGGGTAAGGCCGGTTGACGACGACACCTAAATTGCCAGAAATGACCATCTCGTTTGTTGGTCATCTTCGTCTACATTGATTACTTTATTGACTCTCCTCACTCTCAATACTTGCACCAGCTAAAAGTTCGGACAATTGTTTTGCCAATTTTGCATCGGCGAATGACGCAGCTGCGAGAGGCTCTGTTCATCAGTGCGTCCCTCAGCGCATTCCCGTGTGGTACACTGATTCCTCCTAGATTGTGGAAGCTGCTTTCCAGAACCCCATGAAAGGAGTAGATCTACGCAGTAAAAGGCCTATGTTAATATGGTTGTTTGTAAATATATTTTAAGTTCTTAAAAACCCATCCACATTCTTATACATATTTTCCACGCAGTTTTACAGCATAACACCTTTATATTATCTTAGATACTATGTTATATTCCTTAAAATTATGCATGTAAATATTGTGGATATTGTGCCACAGTATGCGTATTGTATGTCCTTTGGAAGTTGTATTTAATACCTAATACAACTATTCACCAACAGCGTCCCGTGTATGGATTCAATTGGTTAAACCAACCGAAGGAGTATGTAACAGAAATAGAAAGACCAATTTTGTGCAGAAATCTGCGAACCATCTAAAAATCCCCAATATGCATTGACATATTCTTGCATGTCTGCGCGAAATTTAAAAAAAAACATTTAAAAGGTGCTTTTACCAAAATCGAGATTTATTTTTTTGTTTGTGCCACTCAGTATTATCTTCAAGTGATTAATTTTGACTGTTATTTTTGTAGGATTTTTATACTTTCACTTGTCGATGCATGTATTTCTTTATAATTTTCCACCTAATCAAAACATATCCAGAGCAGGTAGCACAACAAATGCAACCTATCATTGCATTTTTCTACTCAGAAGAGCTTTTACGTCAATTTCAATTACACCATTTACCGCGAGTTTTGAAAAAGCCACTTGCAAATTGTACTAACAGAGCGATTGACTAAGGGGACGCAACCCGGGTTTGTTCCACCGCCCCTACGCACAAACGTACTTCGCCCAGTGATTTTGAAAATGTTTCCCTCGCGAAGATTTTCATTTAAAGGCTACGCTGCAAAGTCTAGTCAACTTAAGGCCATGTCACCACTCTCCCTTTTCAACCACTACCACTAAAGCAATGTCCGTCAGAAATTAGTATAATGTGGCACGCAGTCTACTGTCTGAGGTTGAGTTATATTTCAAAATCGTGCCATGGAAATCGATTTAATGTCTCGTTTTTGCATCGTCTTGCATGCGATTGACTAAGGCTGAGATGATCTTGCTCTATGCCCGTGGCTAGGGATGCCAGATATGTGAGGGTTGTTGGGAAGTTGGGCAGGGGCTAATACTGTTTCCGGCTATTCAAATCTCAACTCCACGCTACCTCATCTGTAGTGAAGTGAACTTATTTCTACTTGACCCAATTTTGAAAAAACTCGCGGCATTTGGCGGGATTTGAGCCCGCATAGTAGGGTTTTATAATAATAATAATAAGAAGTGAACTCACTTTCTCGCTGCTGTAACAGCATTTATTGTGGCTGATTGGACTGGCTCTAAGTCGCAAATTTGCCTCATTATACGCCATTGCGGCAGACAGCCGATGACAGTTGAATCATTTGGCATGTAAGCTCCGTAGGTGAAATACGGCGGTGCCATAAATACGCTCAAGGTCAATTTCAAGGCCATTTAGCCATGCCTTCACGTGAGTGCCTCGAGGCGGCGCTGTTCATCCATGATTGGATTCGTGCCAATCGGCCCCTCGCGTAGTTAAGTCTGCACGCCGTCGCAACGAAAAAGGAGGTCGCAGTTGGTGGAATTTGTTCCTGACCGATTGTGTAAGAAAATGGGTATTCAGGGGTGCGAATATTTCACGGGCAGTTCATACTCTGTGTGCGCATGTAGGTTGTCTCACACAGCCATGTGGAAGGAGAATTTTTGACGGCCTAATTGGTTCCACACCTAGTCCTAGGGTTTCGATTTACTGTCCAGTTGATGTCGGTGTCAGTTTAGCTTTTACCTTCTTCGCCCGACAGAAAATGCGAGCCAAGAGGGAGGGAGGATGAACAGGAGTTGGCGCGCAGTGACGCCTGGAGATGCTAATAGTACGTGGTTTGCAACCGCCTCTTCTTCGTTCCTAAGAGCCTGTTTATTTCGTAGCTTGCCTTCATAGAAGGTCATTCAAGCACTTACCAACTGTGGACGAGGGTGTGGCTCGCATTCATGCCAACAGGCGGAACATGCCTGTTACCACTGCCCCGATTCAGACCTGGTAGAATGAGGACATTATTACTCAGTCTGACATTATTATTATTATTAGTATTCTGGGGTCACAGTTAAAGTTTCCTGGTCGAAATGGATATCGTTTATAGTCGTCTTTTTTGCCAAATCCATTGAGGTCTTCTTATCTGTTAGTGTATGAACTAAAGCCACTTCGGGTAGCGCACCCTTTCACTCTTAAAACATTCTTTTCGACACAACCGGAAGGACACAGACACCCCAATAATTGGCAAGTTTTAACGCACAAGAATACGCATATTTTCGGTTAAAAGCTATCGGCTGTCAGAGAAACTTTTTTATAATTCATCTTCTGCTCAACGGAATAGTTTGAAGATTTGCCGACGTTTTGGACAGCTGGGCCTGCTGTCCTTTGTCAACGTGAATACTGACTGTTATCGATCAGCAGTTTAAAGGTGCGGCTGTAAGGTTTGGCCTTGGGCTGATCGATTTTTCTTTGTTCGCTGTCTGGCATTGCGTGTGAATTTTGGCTTGGCGTGACGGCAATTTGTGGTCTGTTCTGTCCCCAAGGTAGAGGATGCTGACAATTCTGCTCCCTCTTCCGCTGGTTTCGTCGCAGGGCCGTCTTCGTCTGCAAATCATGACTTCGGTTTGACCGAGCCCTGTACTTTACTAACGTAATGGCGCAGGACTTTCAGGCCGCAGCTTGACCCATATATCGGAGAGACCGGCCACGACTTTGATATCCAAGGAACGACCGTCGTAGGCCGAGGAGCCTCAAAAGCTGAAAGATCAAGGCTTAAGGCATGGTACTCAGATGTTGATTCTGTCAGCAGGCATCTAAACCTCCCTGCGGCCTACAAGGTCCTTTCACCATTTAAACATTCTTTTCAACACAACCGGAAGGACACACACCGATAATTGACAAGTTTTAACGCGCAAGAATATGCGTATTTTCGCTGAAAAGTCATCAGCTGTTAGAGCAACGTTTGTCCCGCAGCAGGATGAACCAAGTCATGGCGACTTGTGCGTGAAATACTGACAGTGAACTTCCGCAGCGTCTATCGTAATCTCTCCCCCTCAGTCAACTGCACTCAGTGTCAAAACAGAGTTAAGAGGACCGAAAGTAGGGCAAAGACCGAGCAAAGGAACTCTACTTACGCCCTTCGTTGTAGAATAGCTCATTGGATGCAGCCGGGAACCGTCGTGCGGGTAGTAGGCCCACCGCTTTCTAAATTTCTTATCTCGAGGCTACAAGTAATCTGATCTCCGTCTATCTAGAAGCCTATCCAAACTGATCAGTGTGATTGTTTGAGCGGGCTAGTTCTACCATTGCGCAACATTACCAAGAAGACAAATATGCGATCACATAGACACCCCTTTTAGTAGTCTGAGCTTTCGCACTCGTACAGGAGACCATTTTCAGAAGCAATGAGAGTACAACAGGAATTGGCGTGTTTTGTAGTCCAGCTACAAGAAAACGGGGAGAGGGGCGATAGCATTCTTGGTAGGTTGAATTCACGCCCATGTCATCTCACCCTTTTGTCTCGGCGCGTGCCCTCAGTGCCATGGCGTGCGTCCTTGGCCAGGAACTGGGCCGTGCCTCTTGTTCGCGCGAAAGGAGGGCCTGATAACAGGGCGGTATATCAACGTGTCTGTTGATGTATTTGGAGTCTGAAACCCAGGCTTCCAGTTGTTATCGCCACTTCTTCCTACTGACTCGTTCTATTATCCGTGTGCCCGTCAAAGTTGAATTCGTGGCCTTCCTCCAGACTGTGGGTAGCGATTTGGGACAGCGGATCGCCTTTCCGCACTACCCGGTTGTGCTCCGTTATCCACCAGCCAATTTGTCGCCCGGTCTGCCCTGTATAATAGCAAGAACGGTCTCGGCATGGCACGTTTGACGCCATACTGTTAACCTTCCTCCAGTCAATCTTTTATTTCCCTGATCAGCGAACGCATAGTGGCTGTCGGACGATGAGCAATATCCACGCACAGGGCTCTGCAGCGATATGTTACCATTGGTAGGCACTTTGTGAAAACGGGTCCGATTTGGGACTAAAACTCTGTGGGTCACTTCACAGTGTGAACTCCCTACAGATACCAGTGTCTGACTGGTAATGAGCGTACTTAGTGCGTTGTTATGATCACAGGACTAAACACGACAGTTCCTCCGTCGATCTCGTCAATGGGCACCACGCGCGCCAACAAGCCGCAGCAAACACTGAAGCAAGCCGCAACCTACACAGAGGCAAGCTGGGCAAGCAACACGAAAGCGACAGCAACGCAGAGAACTGGCACGAGAGAAAACAGGAGTTTAGGTAGACTCGCGCAGAATCTACCCACTCGCTCGCCACTCCCACCTCCGTTTCCGGTGTGAAGACAAAGTCAATAAGACCGGGGATGAGGGAGGGTGTAGATGTCTGGCGCGATACACACTCAGCACACGCACACTTGATGCAGCCATCTAGCTAGGTATGCTCCCAACTGCGCGGGAGCGCCATAAAGGCCACATTAAGAGGGAACCATTGCAGCCTGACTCTCAGTCCTCCCTCTCTTCCCGTACGCACACACATAGATACACGCGTACAGAAGGAGCAGCAACATAGGGGCCCCGAGTTTTCCCGTCAGTTGGCAGACCCTCCAAGCCACGGCTTTTAGCGCACCGTGCTAGATTCAAGCGCATTCAGATTTATTATAGTGCGGAGAGAAACGCGCCGAGGTCGACCTCACTCTCTCCCCCACCGCATAGTGACCACCTAGCTTTTCGGGCACCCGCAGTGGGGCCTGAAACCCAGTGGGAGCGCGAGCGCAGTCACCAACAGGGAATCAGAAGTGAGAGAAGTGCCAGCGCCTTCCAGGCCGCGTGGACCGTGGTTGGCTGAAGACTGGCATTGCATGTGCATACAGACCATTGGATCTCAGAAGGGTGAGAGCAGCCCTGCATGAAGCCTGGGCCAACACCCTCCCTAGAGGAGTAACCAGTCAGTAAACGACTGAAAGGCACTACCCATGCTCCGTTGCCGGTCGGCGTCCGTGGGCGAGGCTGAAAGGAGAGCAAGAGACAACTGGTGTACTTTGCGATTGTGGGCTTGCAGAAGACGAAAAAAAAGGAGGAGAGGAGGAGGAGGAAGATGAAGTAGAAGAAGAAGAGGAAGAAGGGCGAGGGGACAGTACGAAGGGAAAAATAGAAAAAGGGAGATAGGGAGAGGAGGCGAGGAGGGAACGCAGACAGGCATGCTAACGTGTTTTTCGGTTCCATCTTAGTAACTCTTGCCAGCTTTAGTAATGCTTCAAAATGTGCGTTGGTTTTGAGTTTGATCATGTATGCTAATAATCGGCAGGAGATTCGTACCTTTATAACAAATAGTCGTGGTTCTACTTAGTCGAAGGTTGCTGACCTGTGCTAATTTTCACTCAAAATACAAGTTTTTCCTTTGTATCTGACGTTTCAATCTGTAGATATCGCCTGCAGTATCTCCCAAGTGACCTTGGACAGTGTCGACCTTATATTTTCATTGAACAATCATGGTCGTCCTTGAAGTTGGCTATGACCAGGGGTGTCTGCTAGACGCGTGGGCAATCTTGGTGACACTGATGCCTATGTTAATGGATGTGGAGATAAGGATGATGACGATGCCACCAAACTCTTGTAATTGTCAAGCTTGCGTTTTTTGAAAGGTCGCGCCAACAAATGTTTCCCATGGTTAGAATGCCAGATTGAAATTAAGAACTGGTCGTACAACCGAGCAGATGGTTCGAGTGTTTCAGTCTTCTGGCCCACATCCAGAGGCATGTGAAAAGTACTAGAAGGAGCAATTAAGTTGGGGAACTAGTCAGTCCGCAGAGTCTTGTATACCTGATACTGGTTGCACCAACCTCGTTGGCAGTCACTTTTAATAGGACTAGGCAGCGTCATTGAGTCTGGTTATTTATTGTCGTGACCCAGCGTGTTTGGAACCATCTTTTATACGACCATCAACCCTCTCGCGAGGGGCGGCAGCGCTACTCCTAAATAGGACTGCCTGTCACAAGTAACTGCTGCCGAACAACACCATGGGCCACGATTGATTTGGTGTGGAACGACCACTTGGTTACGAGCCGCCTAAAACTTTGCTGTCGCGCGGCCATAGGACTTTTAGACCATGGGGGGAAGGTATTTGGGGAGTAGGGGGAGGGAGCAGCAGTACTTATCCTATTAGCAGTAGTGGTGAAGGCGACAGTCTCTCCATTTATGCTTCAACGCATTCTACTGCTGCGACATCCGATTGCTGTTAGAGTTACTGCTACGAGTAGTATCGTCACTGATGTTACTAAGGAGGCAAGCTTGCTAGGACTAAGAATGCTAATCATGACGGTGGAACGACTATATGGGTAAACATCGTTACAGTGGAGGTGACTAAAAGTAATGTAATGGAATAGTATAGGTATGACAGTAGAGACAACATGGGAGAAGTAGCGAGTAGAGTAACAGATAAAAACTATCAATTGGACGAAAAAATAGTACGATGAAACAGATGTGGAATCAGGCATACTTAAGCATAAAGAACAATAGGTGCAATGTTAAGACTACCGGATCTCGAGTAGATTACGCATATACAGCAACGTTACGAGAGTACTGAAATGCGTAAGCTAGTGAGGTAAGCACTGATCGCGAAAGGTTGTAATAATGGTAGTAACCATAAAGCAACTAGAGGTAGCAAGTGTAGCAAATGGGGTAATCAAGAATAAGGGAACATAAACGATAAAATACAAACAGACAATGGTACGGTATAAAGTAAGAAGCCTCCTTCCACCAGCTACGTCTACTAGGGTACTTACCGCTGCAACCCGGGGGCATTCCGGGCCTGGGTACGCACACACCGAAGACCCTCACTTGGTTTAGCCCGCTGATCGAGGCGGGGAGCCGGGGGGTGGCTGCCAGGCAAAGCCTAACTCCGGGGAGCCACAAGTGAGAGTTGGATGCCAGCCAAGGACGCTAGGCGTAGCCACCACCTACGCGAGGAAGATGGTGCGATCTGCCACGACTTCAATGTTCAGCCCCCAGCTTAACACCCCATACCGCCCACAGGACTAAACACACATACACGCACACACACATAGTGTGTCCTACGGCAGCAGTAGTATGCCCCACACCCGTGACAGCGCGCTTTCAGTGCTTTTCAGGTGCACGTTGCACTTACGATCACAGGTCAGCCCTACCGCATGTGTGCTCATGCCAGTCTCTGTCGATTTGTCGCACCGATCTGCCTGCCTGCCTGACAGCAAAACAGCGAGCAGCAGACGATAGGTCACGGCAAATGCAAATTAATTATAAACGTAATTTAAAGAAACGCCGAACGAGGTGGTCCATCACCTCAACACGCGATCGTATAAGGAGATAGAAGAATAACGACACAGTAAGAAATAAGATCTGTTGACGTAAAAGGGATAGTAAACAATAAAACGGGGGGGGAGGATACGATACGGGGAGTTATCAAGAGTCTGTACAAATGATCCGTTTGGAGTGAGGGGTGATCACAGAAAATCAGTTAGATGCCGGTGGGAGTGCAGTGCTGTGGGCAACTGCGGGTGAGGGCCTTGGTGGTGCTGACGGCGAGAAGACGGCGATGTGAGTGTGACGGCGACACGGAACGGGGGGGGGGGAGGGAAAGCGACGTTCACACCATCCTCATCCAGATCAGTGCCAAAAGTGACCTTGGTTCGTTCAAACACCCATGATTCAGGTTGGCTCGTTACATAGCCTCCCTCCGAGTTGCAGCACTGTCCTCAGTGCTGGTGAAGTTGGTGCTCGTAGGGGGGTAGGTGTGTGCACCTCTCCAGCCCACCGCTGCTACCAATGCAGCGTCCAAGTCAACTGGAGGCAGGAGATTGAAAGTATATTCCTTAGGTGGATCGACTGCTAGGGTCGATTGTATCGCTATAGGGCGAAACGAGTCTAAGAACGGATAAGTTTGAATAGATCCTATTGAGGAGAAATGGTCTGACGTAGAGGCTTCTTATCGTGAACTGTCTGAAGGTGGGGTATTCTGAAATAGAGGGGTAGGTTCCCAGGCTTCGTCAAGCAAACGAGCATATCTCGCACCATCGAATCCATCAGACAATTCGTTGTGATTCATTATAGTAAAAGTTAGTAGAATAAAGAAAATCTGGTTTATTTTAAGCAAAATAATAGTATCGAAAATGGATCTGTAACGAAAAACGGTAGTATGTAATCTATAAGCAACGTATAGCGCAAAAGGTCTCTACGGATATAGTAGCAGCGTGAAAGAGGTACAATATAGAAAAACGTATAAGCGTTGCATAGAAAAATATGGTGGATTGTAACACCAGTGTTGATACTCCTAGGCAAGTCCAACCAACCTACATCATATTTTACCGGAGAGGCGTTGCACGAGGAGGTGTCCTGATGGAGGAATGTTTTCTCAGTTCAGCTTTTTAATCTCCTGAGAAATTAATTTCTGTTCGCGGTATATATCACTATATCTCAGGTCTATAGACGTAGACCGAAATTTTATGTGTATATTTGTGTTTAAACCCGTCAACCCCTGTGAAATATACACATGCTGCCATTAGACAGTCGTTAGTAGTATAAATTGACGTTGTAACATACTATACTAACAGCTTAGTACTTGCTAAAAGGCCCAGACACGTGTTTCGCCGGTATTCTGCCGCTACTTGACACAGCTGCGAGGGCTCCGGCTCATCAGTGGGTCCCCCAGCTTTCCCTATCTGCTTTCTGGTTGATATACCGGTTTTGAAAGTTCAGCTTTTTAATCTCCTGAGAAATTTATTTCTGTTCGCGGTATATATTAGTATATTTAAGGTCTATAGGCGTAGACCGAAATTGTAAGTATTTGTGTTGCAACCCGTCAACCCCTGTGCAGTATACACCTGCTGCCATCAGACAGTCTTTTAGCAAGTACCTAGGCTGTTAGTATGGTAAGTTACAACGTGAATGTTTTTTCGTTGTTCCTATATCCCAAGGGGTGCACTCACATATGCTCCGCCGTCAATTGAGGTACAGCTTGCAGGACTGTGTGCCAGAGATGACGGTTTGAGAATCCTCCCTGGATGGTGGGAGCCACGAACTCATTGTCTAGCGACCTTTTTCATTAGAGTCTAGCGCTTTAATCGTTGAGCCATGAGTTCGTTGTCTCGCCGGCTTCTGTTCGGGGGCTATTGACACTCACTGATGAACGTTCACCTGACCGTTAAAGAAATTTATCTGTCCCGCTCTGCCTTGCGCCTCGACAGAGACCCTGACAGCCGTAACAGCTGGTAGTGGACAGATAGTATTGCCGCTCATTAACGAGTGTCAATATCCCCTGAAATAAACCGGCGAGACAATGAGCTCGTGGCTCAATCATTATAGCGTTAGAATGTGATGAAAAAGGTCACGAGTTTGAGACTCGGGTGGGACGCCACTTGGGTCTGGGTATGACTGGCTAATGACGGTTAATTAGCCATAAATGGCCATTTCAGTCTCCCCTGTCTTTGCCGGGAATACTATCTGTCTACTACCAAAGGTTTTACAACTTGACAAATGTCACCCGCCATCCAGGTAGGATTCGCAAACCGTCGTCACCTCTCGTGGACTAGTACTACTGGGCCCAGTGAGGATATTTTCTCCGCTTGATTCATCCTACTTTTGCTTGGCTGATTCTAGGCCCTCTTGAATCTTTCCCTGCTTCACTAATAGGTATTGAACAGGTGTACAAATTTTCGGTTAAACTAAAGGCATTCACACTTTTCTATTAGCTTTTCTTACAGAAAAAATTCACAACGAAATCGATCAAGGCGGGGAAATTTCAGTCGTCAGAAGGTTCTAGGTGTTCGATCTGGCCGCTAAAGAAAGTCTACACAACAGCGAAGGGGGGGGGGAGGTCTTACCTTTCCAAATCCAGTCCTACCTTCTTGCCCCCGCTATTGTTCTCTGTGACCGGAGTCCCATGTCAGGGCTTTTAATGTTCCCTCCGGGCTAGGGGCCTCCCAGTCCGATAAATCGCTCTGGAATTATAAAATGGGGAGCAGAGATGGTTGTTTGTGCTAACCGTCGCCTATCAGTCGGAGCTCAAAAACCACACTCACTTATGGCGTACGAGTCGAACACCCACACAACTTGCAAAGGACTTAATTCTGACTGACTTCTTCAGACCGTCTCACATGGTTTTGACACCATCACGCTTCACTGGCGGCAGAATCGACCTTCAACCTTATGCTAGTAACTACTCTCTCCCTCGAGTACTCACGAAGCTCGTCAAGCGCAGAAAACGAATTAGTGGGTCTCCCCTTTACTGGACCACCACGTTACGCAGTCGTAATTCACAAAGTGATGGGCAGCCTCTTCCATTCAACCGTTAATGCAGCGTAGGGCCTTCACAGCACGTTATCCCTTCCATTTGGTTTTTTAGGCTGTTTTGAGCATAAAAACTTTATTTTACATTGCGCCGTCTGTCTTATAAATGCGAGAAAGCGAGAGTTTCATTGGCGTGTGCTATGCGTTAAATGGATGCATCAACCACTACGGCTGATGCAGCGGGTTTGACTCGAACTTGTCATGGGTATCTGAGGGATAGGGCACTGAGTGAGGTTGAGCTAGCTCTTACTTTCTCACTTAATTAAAACTAATACGCTTTGCCATCATCATCATCATCATCATCATCGTCATCATCATCATCATCATCATCATCATCACCTCGTCGCATTAAGCTCCCTGATGTGGAAGACTGCACACTTTTGGGATAATACGATTTTGTTCAGAACGAAGGTTCAAGTTTTGGTACTCCTGGCCGGTAGTCTGCATTGTACCTTCCGCCGATGCAACGCGGATTTAGTCCAGTTCCGGGGGGGGCGTTTCGAGACAAGCAGATGCGTGGCACGCGTAGACTGGAGCCGTATACCTGGTCAGTCCCTGCGCTTCCACTCATCTCCCGCCATTTAAACCTTTTCCTATTTGCACATTGGGGAGGTGAGATTGAGAAGTAGAAGAAGAAGGCTTGATTGCTGGGACAACCTGTTTATTCGCCTGACGTTTCGACATCCGTCGCGGACTTATCAGAGACATGAGTAGGAGTCATGCGTCATGGTTCACGGCCCCCAATCCATAGACAATTGCAACGATTTGCCCAATCCATATTTAGTGCTGAGACTCAATTTGGCCAAAGCAAGCCGTCACTTGGGGAACGAGCAGGCCACCGCCAAAACCGGAGAGCCAGACGCCCGAGCAATCATCACGCCCGAGCCCACCGCCCGTGATGAAAGTTCAACAGGTCAGATCCCGCGTGCCGTCCAACAAACTGCCCATGCGCAAGAAGACAATTAACGTTAATTGTCGCCGTATGTTTGCAGTAATGACTGTATGCTATAAATACTGTAAACTTCTGTACATGCATTACCCGTTTCTGCTACTGTTTCTGCTACCCATGTCTCTGATGATGAATCCGCGACGGATGTTGAAACGTCAGGTGAATAAACGTATTGTCCCAGCGATCGAATCTTCTGCTTCCCAATTGCTCCCTGGGACTCGCATGTTCGCTTGTATAGGTGAGATTAAGTTGAGGTGGCTCACCACTTTACTTCCAGAAAAAATGGTAGCTCGCATCGCCAAGTACAGATAACCATGGGAAGACGAGGAAAAGTGCCAACTTCAGTAGATACGGTGAACTACTGATAGTGGCGGGAGGAATCCTGCAAACGGGACAAAACTGGTTCATAAGGGCAGGTGCTATGTGTTAAAAAGGTCACTTTTGCGGTTCTTTGGCTCCCAATTTCTACCCAGATTATATTCCTCACTGCAAATGCTTGCTCCGTCTCGGTGTTTCTTTCGCATAGCCGGTGTACGTTTTAACTGTTGGCACCTGCAGTAATACCACTGAACCCCTCCTCCTCCTCCTCCTCCCCCTCCTCCTGCTCATCCTCCTGCTCATCCTCCTCCCCCGTCCCAGGAGACGCTGTGTTTGCCCATTTTCGCTTTACCCTTTTGTCCTGCAAAGGTTGTTTATATCGCCCTACCTATTCTTTATGTTTTTTGTGTGTTTTTACACAGACTCACCTGCGGTCACCTGGCAGTTGGGAGCTCCTGGTTGTGTGTCGGCTCAGACAAAGGAAATGTGCACTTTCTCAATATCCAACAGTTTGTCATATCCGGCTATGTTATCAACTGGAACAAGGCCATAGATATGTAAGTAGGGTGCCCGAAAGCCCTTGCATTTTCCTATTTTAATATCCTGTTTGGACAGATATGTTGCCAAACCCTTCTCGTATCTTATCGCTGCTTCAGTAGAATTCAGTTGTTTTTTCCCTCTTGAATGTGGCTTTTACTTTGATTTGAAAAAGGGAAGAAGGCATGCTTCCCCTTACCATCCGAGCTGTCCCATGAGGGCCTTGATTGTCAGGAGTTGGGAATGACCAGGTGGACGGGGACATAGCCTTCAGCCCTACCCTTCCTCGATTCGCTGGATGCAGATACAGGGAGAACCTGCGTTACACTTGTAAGACGAAGGAATTGGAACGAATACCCGCCCCCCCTCCATGGAACCCTCCCTCCCTCCCGCCAGATAGAGTTGATTTTCCGGACTGGGAATCTCCCGGCCATTCTCACACACGTCACGTCCGTATCTCCTGCGTCACCTATCCCTGAATTTTGCTCCAATTACTACAGAAGCTGGAGGTCTTACTAGAGGGAGCTCAGTTCAAGTTCGCGTCTCGTAGGAAGTGACCGTCCTAGACTCTCGGATAAAGGTTCTACTGCTTCGGAGAAAGGAGGGGGCGGGCTGACGTATTCAGCCCCTCCCCACGTCTTTCCTTGTTATTTTAGCCCATAGTTGCGTCCTGTACTTAACTCCTTCGAGAACTGATTCGTGCAGCTTGCATCTTCCAGTTTTGACCTGATTAGTGAGTCAGAAAGGGATGGTTCTTTCTGGCTTCCTGTTCATTATCAGCCGCACACATTCAAAATTGAGCATTTTCACCCAAGTCGAGGGCCTTGATTCAGGCTAACGTTCAGTGTTGAAGTACCTGCCTCGCTTCTGATGGAGACTGCGTTCCCTCCTTAGCCCTGTACAGCTGGGTACCAAGCCATCCCCACACCACAGTAGATCGTGGCCCACACACTGCAGATGTTCAACGCGTTGAAGACGCTGCGGTGCTGCCGATCTCCTTTTACACAACTGTGGTGTGTGAAGCCAAGCCAATCGAAATGAACTGCAAAGTACGCTATGCCAAGGCGAAGCTTATCGCCTCTGATGCCTCGGTCACAGATATGAGTTCGGACACAATGAATGCGGGGTCTGTATACAGTTTATGTCATTTTGGGCAAGGGTGAAATCGACAGTCGGACCAACGCCTGCCCAGTTTTGTTGAACCAGGTATTACCGTGGGATCAGTCAGAAAACAAAATGTAGAACGCACCAGTATGAGAGTCATTCTATTCAAATCTTAATGATTACCCATTCCCACAGAAGATATTGGCCCGTTTAAGGCCTTCGATCAGTGGTGGATGTTTCCTAATCTCTTGAATCGCGTCTGCGAAGAACGCCCTGCAGCGCTCTTCGTGCTCATCGACCGATATGCTATCGCATTTGAATTGTGTTATCGGCCTGAAGTTGAGTGCGAGTTGGCCTTGACAGTGCCCCTGAGTCTACGGCTCTTTGCTTATCTATTTATCATTAGGAAGGCCCACATGCGTAGCGCATTCATCTGGTCGGACCTCCTCTACGGTTGTGAATGCTGCGCGTTTCTTTTGGCAAAATGGACGAAAATGAAAGTGGATAGTATTACCGGCAAAGATAAGGGAGACTGGAATGGTCATTTCTGACGTATTAGCCATCGTCAGCTGGTCATACCCAGACCCAAATGGTGTCCCATCCAAGCCTAAAACTCAATATCGCCCGAGACAAACCGGTGAGACAAAGAGCTCGTGGCTCAGTGGTTAGGGTGTTTGACTCTGATCAAAAAGGTCCCTAGTTCGAGGCTCGGATGAGACCCCACTTGAGTCTACGTATGACTGGCCGACGACGGCAAATAAGACAGAAATAGCCATATCAGTCTCCCTTATATTTTCCAGCAATACCATCTGTCTATACCCAGCTATTACGGCTTTCAAGGCCTCTGTCGAGGCCCGAGGCCGAGCGGAACAGGTAAGTTCCGTAAGCCATCAGGTGAATGTTCACCAACGAGTGGAAACGAAGGTGTTTGATGCCAGCTACCTGCGGACCATGCTTTGAACGAATGACACTAAATTCGTCCCAAATTAGTCAGTCCGCACACACTGCAACAACGTCAAAAGGACATCCAACGCCATCCAAGAAAACTATTGGGTTAATTTGCGTAGGTTCTTCGTCGTACGCCTCGTGAGCTCAAATTTACTGCCATCGATGCAGCACCATTTTCACATGGGGCGTCTGAGAAGAAGAAAAAGCCGACGCAAAACTTGGCTTGATGCAGTTCTTTAAGCCCTTGAACTAGTTCTTCGACCGGGTCCAGGCTTTCCAGGTTTATTGGCATAGATCGTCACGATGGAATCGAAGCCGGCTACATCAGTTATAACCATAGCTGGACTGGATCCGACAAAGCAAAGGGAGACCAAAATGACAATTTCTGGCTTATTAGCCGTCAACAGCCAGTCATACCCAATCTCAAGGGTTAGAACCCCAAGAGATTCGAACCTGGGACCCTTGGTCATTGAGTTTACCATTCTACCATTGCATCACGGCCTCGATGCTTTGTCGGTAATCATAGCTGTTCTAAGTGCAAGTGAGTCTCCATGTCATATGATTGTTCCCAGTCCGTAGCCATACCAGCATGGACCCCTAGAAGCTCATCGGTAAGGTATTCGCCTGAAGGTTACTCATGGCTCTTGGAATCCCG
Source organism: Ligula intestinalis (assembly GCA_036362985.1). Taxonomy (NCBI): domain Eukaryota; kingdom Metazoa; phylum Platyhelminthes; class Cestoda; order Diphyllobothriidea; family Diphyllobothriidae; genus Ligula; species Ligula intestinalis. The sequence goes on from JAYGXS010000005.1 coordinate 9,190,724, forward strand.
AAACTTGCCAGTCCGCGCAGCAATCCACGGAGAAAAGTAGAAGTATTTACACGGTTCCTTCTTCAAGTCAATTTCCATCTCCCTGGGATTTTTATAACAAGTCATGGATAAAGTGTGCAAAAACCCCCGAAAGAGGGTCCAATTTGGTTCAACTGATGCATGTGTCTGCATGACTAGTCACGCATACCTACACGTTTAAGAATACGGCCTCCAAGGCATGCTATGCGACCCATATACGCATTCAAATGTCGACAGGAAGGGAAATCGGTTTGGAGAACAGGCATTGCATGGCGGGAATCGGTTATGTGGCCCTCTCTTTGTAGGGCTGGGCCACATCAAAGTTGGCCTATTGTTAAATTTCGTGAATTCACGTAATCCAAACCTTGAGCTCTGTACCAATACTATCCATAATTTCCTTTAAATGTACCAAAAATTTGCCTCTTGTAAGACAGGGCGTTGCCCTTCTCCTGTCCTGTCCTACCGGGAGCGGGAGGGGGAGGGGTTGGGGGAGCATTCAGTGACCCCCTCCTCCCCCCCCCCCGCATACAGTTTGGAAATCCTAGGGATAAGTGGAAACGCATGTACTGTTTGCAGCATTAACGTGCGCTGTTTAATTTTGTTTTGCGTGCTCAGAAGTCCAATCCGCCTCCAACTTCTTATTCACCTCACATGGAGTCGGTTTTATTGCTCAACGGTCTCCCCCTCTCTCTCTCTCTATTTCCCTTTTCCATGCTGTACCAAAGGGCAATACAATTGTTGGGGGGGGGGAAATCTTTGTCTTACTGGAAACGCCCACACTTACCCAATGTTGCACGCTTTTGGCACATGATCCTTCTCTACGAAACCATTGATGCTGTGTGACCTATACAAGCGGCCGGAAGACTTCTGTTGGCGAGGTAGTAAAGGCAATAGGCCTCGGTCACCCGACTGTCACGCCCGATGATTAATTAGCTTGCCAGGTGGATTGGGAACCCCCCGGAAGCCGGTCCTACGCAGACGGCAGAAGACAGGTGGGGGGGGGGAGGGGGTGCAGGGAACGGTAGAGGAATAAACTTGCTCAGCAAGCTTGCCTCGTTTCCCCTTTGTTGTGGGTGTTGGTGGGGCGGAGGTTGAGCAGCAGAAGCCTGACTAGATGCCTTCTGATTGGCTCAGGCTGTTGATTACACGAGGCAATCGGGGAAGGAGACGCAGAGGGGTGAGCGGCAATATCACACTCGATTCCCTGGCCTCCAGTCTGTGCTGTCTGGGGAATTGTTGGTCGTTCGCCCAAGTAATTCCTCTGCAGCAGCAGCAGCAGCAGCAGCAGCGACGAAGATGACGGCGGTGGCGGCGGCGGCGGCGGCGCGACGAACAAACTAGCAAATAAAAAATCTGTAGGAGCGCGGAGAATTCAGCGCAGCGGTAGAGCGGCAGCAGGATGAGGGGGGGGGGAGGATAGGAGGAAGTAGAAGGAGGAGGCTGGAAGCCGAACGGGTGCGGCAATCGGCCCCTTCCTCCCCCTCCCCCTCCCTCCCTCCGCCTTCCATTCAGCTGGGGCGGGTGAATGGATGCTACCAGAACAACAAACACCCCCCCCCACCTTTTGTCTTCAGCCGCACGCTACTACTACTGAGTCTGCGTCTCATGTGCATCCAACAGAGGCTGACAAAATTGCACATTCTTCCCTCGACTGTGCGCTACTACTATTGTTTCCACCACAATGACTGCGCCGCCCATCCGACGTTGCATATTAGCATTCTGTAATGCGGGTAGCTTCAGCTAGCTGCATGCATCTCAGTGCCCTTTTGATGAAGAGCATACCAGTCCAGAAACCTTTTCTATTTGCCCTTTGTGCAAGCGCCCTCAGGAGCAGCAACGCTCTAAGCGTGCATGGACGCTTGGAACAAAAATAGACGACATTGTTCGCATTATAACGACTAAACAGGGGGTGGGGGGAGCACTGTCTAGCTTTCCACAGTAAAAAGGCTCTAATTATAAGTCCAGTTCAGTCGGGATCATTTGCTCTGTACGTCGGTGGGGTATTTGCGCCCGAAGTCACCCTACTGATGTAGAACTCTGTTTTCCTTCCCTCTGTCCTCTCTTCTCCCTTCAGCTGGACTGTTTTGCTATCTTCTCAACAGCTCCTCTGTTTTGGAGCCTATGGCGAGGCCTCTCTTTGTCTCTTCGGTCCCACACAAAGCGCAGTTTGTCACCTTGACTTCTTCTTTTTCGTCTTATTTTTCTTCCTCTTCTTCTTCTTCTTCTTCTTCTTCTTCTTCTTCTTCCTCCTCTTCTTTTCTTCTTCTTTTTCTTTTTCTTCTTCTTCTTTTTTTCTCTTCTTCTTCTTCGCCTAACTTTTTTCTTTCTTTTCTTCTTTTTCGTCTTCTTCTTCTGCTTCTTCGTCTTCCAACGCCTTCTGAACTAGGTCTTTAGGTGTTAGCACTAGCTGGACCGGCGAATGCCTGTTCTTCAATCCCGAAAGACCCATCTATTGCGAAGTTAGCCTTCTATGCACCAGTTTTTGACTCAACGTGTACCCTGCAATTAGGTTGCCAGATAGGTCCTCTGTTTCTGAACTTCTGCAATTTTGGCAAATGTTTATCGTATGTTTGAAATATTAGGCGTAGACACGCAGTGCTCCTGGGATCGCCCCTTGCTTCTGTTATTCGTCACGATGACGCTATCTGACTACTTGCTTCCTCTCTATCTCGATCCACCTATCTCTGTGTCCATCACGCATAGCTGGTTTTTGCGTTTTCCGGTAGGAAGACTTCCGGTTTGGCGTGAAACTCCCCCCACTCCCCGCAGCAGCCTCTTTTGCTCGCACCACTGATCCCAAGTCCGGAACTATAGGTTAGGTCGGAAACTTTGATCTTGACGGCCAGGCAAATGAACTTAACTAGTATTCGCCTTTGAATTGCTTGGGCTGAAGTTAGAGAGGGGCGGTCGGGGAGAAACGTTTTCGGGAGCAAACTTTTAAAAGTTTTGCTTCCTGGGTTTTTTCCCCTCACTCACTCTTAATATCTGTCAGTTGTGTGCCTATAGACGCGCCTACCGCTGTTTGTGACCGTGCATTTTCACAAAACACAACAAGTGCATCACCGCTGATGCTCCAGGCAGAGAGCGGGGCAGGCCTGGCTGGAAGTTCCTGCTACTGCCGACGCGTACACCTATTTTTGAAGCATTTTGTCCCCGGTAATAATTTGAAGCAAGACAGAATAGCAGAATTTATTCGCGCGAATAAATTTCGAGAGCGCTTTTCAGCTGCTTCCGCTCCGTGCATGAACAATGAAATATTAAGAGAACACATCAATTTGAATTTACACAAAATCGATAAAAGCAAGGTCGTATCAACGTGGCAAGTGGCCAAAAGTTATTTCAACTGTTAAACTTGGGACCGAAGAAATGGGGGGGGGAAATTTAACCAAATAAAGGTGTGGTATGTATTTACCACGGCAGTTGAAGATTGACTACATGGTCTAGTTGCTTACATAGGTCGGGTTTCTCCCGCCGTATGTAGGATGCTTCCATGTAACGTAAGGTCCGGTTTGTTCGTGCTCGAACAAGAACGCGGAAAGATGTGTTAATGTCAACTGAATGACCACTGTCTAAAAGGTGTTTTGCAATAGACCACCGTGGTACTCTGTTCTCTTGTTTTAAAAGCCAAGCAGGCAAATGTTCAGCAGCCCTGGTTGCCAATTGCCTTTGCGCACGGCCAATGTACTTGCATCCGCAAACGCAGGTAAATTCGTATACACTGTTTGAGTTGGCGTGCAAAGGCAAGGCTTCCTTTGGCCGGTTAATTGGGAGCCTTTTTGTTGGAGTGAGGAAAACAAGTTCGGCTGCATAGTAAGTTCTTTGGATAGAACAAAGTAGTCTTCGCTTGATTGTATTCGTGATGTTGTCGCCTTTAAATGGTAAGGATATAAAAACGGGCTTTCTCGGAACCGACTGGTCTGTAGATTTTGGCCGTAAAAGGCAACTGTATTTTTGGGTGAAACGTAGGGGTAGCCACGCTTGAGTAGGGCCTCTTTTATGCAGGCAAACTCTGTACGAAGGGTCTCACTGGAGCAGATATTCCTGGCTCTCTGGAACAGGTTAAGTACCAAATTCAGTTTCCACTGTATAGGCACCAAAACTAGTAAAATTTAGGTATTGGCCTTTCCATGTAGTTTTGTGAAAAACGGTTCGCCTTATTGACCCATCATCCTCGCTGAACAGGAGGACGTCCAGGAAAGATAATTGGTTGTTCTGCTCCATTTCTATCAAAGTTGGAAGATTTTCAGCATCTCTTTTGGTATCAACAATAGCGAAAATGTCATCCACATATCGTCTACATATTGTTGTTTTATTAAGTTCCGACGAAACCTTTTCCTCTAAGTGACCCATGAAGATGTCTGCAAAGGTAGGCCCGAGTGGGTTCCCCATTGCTACTCCATCAATTTGTCTGTATATAACTCAATTGAAGAGCAGTTGTACGTTCTTCGTACAAATCGTTAGCAATTCCCTCAGTATATCGGGTGGCAGTCGAGTTTCTGATGCATGATTGCATATGACCTCAATTGTTTCCTCCAAGAGCACATTTGTAAATAATGACTCAACATCTAGAGAAAACATAAATTTGTTTGTAATATTGTGGAGCCTGGTATCTTCCATAAATTATAAAACATCCTTTGAAGCATAAATGGCGAATCGTTGCCAAATTGGCTTTAATTCGTTGACAAGCCACTGTGCCAGCTTGTGTTGAGGAGAATTTGTCATGGACAGAATAGGCCGTAGAGATACGCCTTTCTTATGCGTTTTTATGCAGACCATATTGTCTTGGAATATTCGTACCTCTAGGTTTCAGATTAAGAGCAGTTGAAGTATCTATCAAGTTAATGTCTCGCAAATTTTTAACAATTTTCCAGACTGAGTCCTCGTTTGCTTTGGTTTGGTCTTTGCATGAGGTCTCTAGACGAAATTTGGTCTGATCACTTAGAATGGCTTCCATTTTTCTCACATAATCTTTCCGGTTGAGAATCACAACTCCATGGCCTTTATCCGGCCTAGAAATTGTTATTTCTTCGTGACGTTTTAGTTCGGTAAGCGTAGCCATATGCTCCTTAGTCAAAGGCGTCACTTGTGTTAGCGGAGCAATACGATATTGGTGAGAACTGTCCACAAATTTTGCGGGTTACGGTGTAGGTTTATGTTGGAGCTAGTGTTCGGACTAGGAAACGGGTATCTTTTCCCTTTCTTCAATTGTGTACAGGAGCCTTTCACTTACTTGAATGTGCCGTTCCTATTCCCCTGGCCTGGCATATAAGTAACTCCCTACTTCCGAGTCGCCTTGAGAGAAAGTACGAAAAAGGTGAGATCAAAATCTAGCCTCATGTATTTACTACCCCTAAACGTTAAAGGGGATGACACTAATGTTATATATTTCATGCAGTCTTACCAAAATTTCTTGAAGCTGCTGTATTCGCTTAACACTCTTCTACATATGCCTTCCAAACGATGCTTCTCTTATCGCTGAGAACGTTCCTCGCTATTTGTTGCGTATGGGGCACTCCAATAACATTCATAATATAGTGGGT
>JAYGXS010000005.1:9201281-9238749 GCA_036362985.1 Ligula intestinalis
ATTTCTCGGGTCGGTCTGGCGAAAGGGAGCAGAAGGGGACAGGCGGAGGTGGAGGAGGAGGAGGAGGAGGAGGAGACGGAAGCGGTGCAGTTTCGGTCACAGGTGGTGGTCGTGTTCTCGCCGCCCTGCGACCTAGCGTATTCTTTAAGTAAAAAATTTAAAGAGGGCGTAATTTGCTATCAAGCAAGTACAAGAAATAATTTTTTTCGTGCACGTTTTCCATAAAATATATTCGAATTTATAAAGGCACGCAAAATCAATGATAAAAAGGCATACTATTTAAGTAGCCAGTTTTTACAATCGATATTTTTTATTGGTAGTCGAAACGAAGCTCTTTAAAAAGCCCGCATCCCATCATGACGGAATAAACTTCAGAATAGACTACACAATAATGAGTATCACAACCTGAGTCGATACGGACTAGCGAAAAGGTATCAATCTTTCACCTATGTTGAAATGTTGCGTGATCCATGGCGTCTACTGTACAATGATCTTTAATGCTTGTTGAAGCGGTCTACCTTGTCATCTTCAATTGACGGGGTTCATGCGTGATTAAGTAAATTTTAGGGCTGTCGGGGAGATCGCATCTGTCTTCACAGCTGTGCTGTCTGTGGTGTGCCCCCTAAACGGGCCGCGTGGTAAATGCGCTGGACCAACAAGGGGGTGGGCATTGCAGATGCCATTCGAGATGCGCTCCGACAAAAGAATGCCAAACATCGGGCGGCATGACGGCACACCTAGGTGCAGGCTAACGCCGCGCCAGCCAATTCCGCCTTTAGTCTTCGTGACTCAGTCTTGACACCAGACACAGGTGGGCGAGGCAGTAGAGGATGCAGTAGACGCTGCGCAAGTCTATTCTCACTTACAACTAATCCTCGTGCGACTCATCGCCTTTGCCGTCAGCTTGCTGAAGTACACGGTTGATATAATCGAAACTGACGACCGAACTGCCGCTAGCAGTTGTCAGAATGTGCGCAAGTATTTAAGGAAGCGCTGAACATGTGCTGTGTATACAGACCTTTTTTGTGGAATAACTCACGTTTCGATAGGCCAGTAAGACTGTTGCGCGACAATCGCGAATACGAGTCCGATAAATATTTGCTGTGACAGGTTTCTTTCTCATCCTACACCCCTTCTTCTTCGTCTTCTTCTTCTTCTTCTTCTTCTTCTTCTTCTTCTTTATTTTATTCTCGTTCTTTTTCATTTTCTTCTTGTTCTTCCTCTTTTTCGTCCTCTTCTTCTTCGTCTTCTTTTTCTTTTTCTTCTTCTTCTTCTTCGTTTGCTTCTTCTTCTTTTTCTTCTGCTTTTTCTGCTTATTTCTTCTTCTTCTTCCTCTTCTTCTTCTTCTATTTCTTCTTCTTTTTCCTTCTTCTTCGTCTCCTTCTGTTTCTTTCTCTTCTTCGTCGTCTTCTTCTTCTTCTTTTCCTCTTTTTCTTCTTCCTTTTCTTCTTCTTCTTATTCGTCTTCTTCTTCTTCTTCATTTTCTTCTTGTTCTTCTTCATTTTCTTCTTCCTCTTCTTTTTCTTTTTCTTCTTCTTCTTCTTCTTCTTCTTCTTCTTCTTCTTCTTCTTCTTCCTCCGTCTCGACTAGACGCATAATAATTGCTTTAGTCCCCGAAGCAATTAAGTAGCACTTATTTCCTTTGCTGTGTTGTTAATTGCTTGTAACTATTGCACCGAGAACGCTCTTTAATTTTTATACGCAACATCAGCGGGGAAATAGCGGATCCGCGGTCCTTTGTCCACCAAAACGTCCCCAATCTGCGCTCCTCTGTTCTCACCATGACAAAGAAAACTGCAGCTTAAGGTTACGCGATGACACGCGTTAAGACTTTAGATGGGAAGGGGGTTGGGGCGACGTCGGCGCGGTATGCGTGTCGCTGTGTATTTACTGGGGGTGCGCCAACAGCGAAACAGCGAAAGTTTACTTATCGTGGCAACTGAAGCATCAGGGAGCTACTACAACCTTAATGTGCGCTCCGGAGTAGGAGTAGTAGAGTTGAACGCCATTTGGGAGGGTATTGTATTCTCTACCGAAAGATTTACGAACAGGCTTCTCGAGTGGGAGTCAGGGGAGGGTGGGCATAGCGCCTCCAGTGAATCGGCCTTGGAATCGATTGGTCGGCTTGGGTGCCTGTGATGGACCAAGCACAAGCCTGCCATTGGTAGGGCCCTACAGGTACCTGTGAAAGGCGCTTACGACTTGCTGCCGGCCACATCCTCACCCCCAGCTCGGACTTGGACGTAGGTTTTGGCTTTAGCTGCCTACCTGTGTGTATTATCATCCTCCCACTTGCGTCCTGGCCTGAAGACTGACGGGCGGGGATAAAGTACCACCTTCTGTGAATGCTATCTTGCCTACCCGCCTGACTCTGTGAACTGACGGGCAAGTTGATGGAAATCAACCCTTTGAGCCGTCTACTGTCGTCGTCGTCGTCAAGGAAACCAAGCCATTCGCTTGTCTCCGTTTTTTTCGTGCCGCGGCCGTCTTCATTGCACGCCTGATGGATGAACTGGCGGGACAATAGTCAGCACAACCAGAGACTCTTGCGTTACGGCTGCTGTTCCTATGCTTGCGCCGCTGTGGTCACACAGACATCGGCCTTAGTAAGCAAATGGGAACTTTGCAGAACGGAGGGGGTGGCTAGGAGGAAGAAGGCGTTAGCTTAGCATGTCATGTGTTGTTTTTGTTCCTGCGTTAGGGCATAGTTACTCTTAGCGTCCAAAACGAGGTTGGGCTTAGGGGACAGTGATCTGATGTGGTGGCCCGATTGGGCAAGGTTGTACAGTAATACCTGTACTAGAAGGTGAACGGTTCTAACCAACCACACGGTGCTCCAGTTTTAAGTCCCACGACCAATGGCAGATGAAACATTTCTCATGTCATAATGCCACCATAAGACTACTGAAGACCTTTAAGGGTAACTGATCAGTGCCAAGGCATGCCTGGGATTACTACCGATGCGACTACCCATTTTCAGACTCCAGAAGCCGCTTATTTCACAGGGCTTCTTGGCTGAACTTATATTTTTTACTTTCTGTGTCATCGTGGTCGCGCTGCATGGGCTACAACTATAGGTTAACGCGCCAGGTAGTCAGCTTATTGTCTGTGCATGCATTTGCATGTGTCTACGTGGATTTGTGGCGGGTCCTCTGATGCACGAAGTGGCGTCTTTGTGATGGGCTGGTGAGAAGGGAGAACAATCCTCTGTGAGAGGAAGAGGGCGCGATCGTGGAAACGGCACCATCGGGCGATCCGACCGTTGCAGTAAGGTGGCTGGACCTCGCCAGTCAGATGTTTCAGACGATTAACATTCTCAAATTCGAGAATGTCAGATTTCCGGGATATGAGTTATGATTCATCTTGTGCTCACCGGACTAAATTTGGAGATTTGCCGACGTTTGGGACAGCTGTTCTTTTTTCAAAGCGAATGCTGACTGTTATCGATCAGCAGTTTAAAATTGCGGCTGTCAGTGTTGGCCTTGTGCTGATCGACTTTTCTCCGTTGGCTGTCTGGCCTTGCGTGTGGATTTTGGCTTGGCTTGGCGTGACGGCAATTGGTGGTCTGTTCTGTCTCCACGGTAGAGGATGCTGGCAATCCTGCTCCCTCTTCCGGTGGTTGCGTCACAGAACCGTCTTCGTCTGCAAATCCTGGCTTCGGTTTGACCGTGACCTGTCCTTAACTTACGTAATGGCGCAGGGCTCTGTATGCTGCAGGGCGGTCCCCCATATCCCCTCACCGTGTCCAGATGTCTTGTAAACGTAGATCGATGCTACTTTTGTGGATGCTGTTAGATGAAGGTAATTGGTTGAAGTCTCTAACTTCTGTGTAGTCGGAGACGGAGGAAGTCTGTGTGTACCTTCCTAAATAATCAGTAAAGCGGACTACGGTGCCAGAGTACGTGCAAAGCGAGGGATTCATGAGCACTCAGTATGTGAGGGAATTTGATCTAGGTTGGCGGAGGTGAGTAACAACTGTTTCAATGCGGAAGTAGAACCGAAAAAAAAGAAGAAGGAGACCAGAATGGCCATTTATAGCTTATTAACAGCCAGTCATGCATAGTCCCAGGGCTGGCGACACCCGATATTCGAACCCGCTACCTTTGGCCATTGAGTACAACACTACCAGTGCACCGCGTGTCGGTTGTTTTTTTTCGGTTGTGATGGAGAATATGATGATAGTAGGACTCTCAAAGATTTGGTTACAGAACATGATCGTCCTGTTGTGTCTTGGAGTTCAACCTAGAGCCCTTGCAGGCGGTCGCATAGCAACTTGTAATGCATGCTGAAATGGAGCCAACAGAGACAAAGGAGAGCGGAATGGCCAATTCTGACATATTCGTCGCCGTCAGCCAGTCATATCCAATCCCGGTGAGCTTTCTACTAAGGCGTGTAGGCATAGAAAATGTGAAATATTTCCCCTCAAGAAATAACTATTATGGCCTCTGCCTTCTGGTAAATGTTGACCTTAAAATGTCCGTCTAAACGAGCCGCATTCGAGGGTCATTGCCAGTTGTGCCTTTTAGTTTCTCACCTTTGAATTCAATTCAAGGACTGCTTCACGGATTGTTATAAGCACCGGTTCTGTTTCCCAGCGTTTTGTTTCTCCTCCTCCTCCTCGTACTTGTACAGTAACGCTAAGAGAGCCAGTGAAGGTCAAAATCCGCGAATCACATAATAACCCCCTATTGCCAGGCAAGCCGTTGTTAACCCCACCTGCTTAAATAAAATCAAAAGGTAGATTTTCAAAGATCCAGCCAGTTGGGCCACATACCCCACCGACTAGACGCCGGTCCGATAGGTCGTCACTCGTCAGAGACAGGTGTGCCTCTTTCGTAACTAACTTGTACTGCTCTGCCAAAGAGAAAGCCACGTATTCCTCCTCCTCATCCTCCTCCTCCACCTCGAACCCCCGCTCCCCTCGCAGCTTCGCCGTGGTTTTCTCCGCAGTTTAATATTCGTCAGTTTCCTTTGATACCCTTGAAATATATTTGGTCCTTCTCCTTTTTAACTAAACGCTTGCCACTGCGTGCCAACTCAGTCCCGCGGGGCAGGGGGGAGGCGAGGGCGTTGTTAATTTGCGCTTATTTTGTCTTTTTTGCCCTGCCGTCGCGGTCTCGTTAGCCGCAATTTGGCGCCACCTCACGTCAAACCCAGTCTGATAGCGCATCGCTCTGTCCTGTCCGCTTGACGGCTGTAGTTTGGCGACGGCAAATTGGCAGTGCGCCATGATTAGCTGGATTGCAGAAAACTGTTCCCTCCCTGCCCCCCCCCCCCTACTCTCACGTCCTCTCGCAATTACCCCCTCTCGCCTTTCCTGCGCATACACCCACACAATTAGTTGATTATTCCGTCTCTCGCTCTCTCCCCCCCCCCCTCATTTGACACCTCCTCTACCGCCCGATTTCCGATATTCTTGCCGCGCGTTGGCATCCCTTCGTTCCCCTTTGTTGATTCGGCTCCCTTCTATGCCCCCGCCAACTCTTCCCCCTCATCCCTCACCTCTAGATTGCCCCCCGCTGTTTTCCCCCCCCCCCCCCCCAGCTGTCGTGGTGCAAAACAGGCTGCTGGAGATGCAGACGCCAAGCCGACCGCATCTGACCCCCTCGCCCCAATCATCCAACAAGCCGTCAACTCTCCAAACTACCCTGCATAGCCCTCACTGGACTGCCACCTACCCGCCCCCCTCTCCTCCTCCTCCTCCTCCTCCTGTTATCCGCAGCGGTGCATGTCTAAAAAACGTGATGAGGTATGAAGTCTGCTCGGTTCACTCGGTGTCGCCAAAGTTGACAGTACAGTTTCGTTCCGTGATTAGGGGACCATCATGGTCGTCTTCCGGGGCAATCGAGTAGACCGTTAATGCAGAGGGATTTCCCTGCCTTGGAGAATATGATAATTTTCTTCTTATTCGACGGACGATTACGACGAAGCACACCGTATGCTCCATCAGAGAGGGTGGTGCAGGGAGAGTGACTTGTGCGTGGACTACCCTTAAGTTGTAGTAGGCTTACTTTATGGGCAACTTACTGCACTTGTCCTGGGACAAGATCTTGCATGCTGTTGCGAAGGGTTCACTCGGTCTTACTTGGATTGATATTTCACTAACCAAACAGACTGCATCTGAGCAAAAGGAATCCGCCTAGGCAGATACAAACGCATCCTGTTCCGGAAGGGACACAGTATTACCTTGTGCTGCATCTACATCACTCAGTGCTTCCATACTTAAAGTCTCGAATTGCTGAAGGTGGGTGTTGACGCAGTGGCTGACGCCGTTAAATAACCCGTCTACGCGTGCCACGCACGGTACGGTCCCTAGATCCACACGCGTTGGACTTCACCCAGGTGGATACATGAGATACCATGTTATTCCCACTGCTGTACACCTCACATTGCAGCCTGGTTGTAAATTCTGAGCACAATTGAGTCGTCGCATCGGCTGAAAACTTCTAAAACCACGACTGTTAACTGGCCGTGGTAGTTCCGAAGCCAATTTCATGAATATTGAGGAGATTGAAAAACCGAATCGATCCACACGATGGATTTTTAATGCTCTTCCCTCAGTCGGCCACGTTGTCTGATGCACCCACATCTAGAAAAGTACCCACCTCTTTGTTGCGTTGATAGTTTTTGATGAGCCCTCAGAGTGGCACGTACAGTTCGTACTTAGGGTGGTAGCTACGGCTTTTTCTATCTGACTCCTCTAGTAAGGGGTCTACCTGAAGTACACTACCCTTCTGTTGATTATCCTCCCCAGTCTTGCCGCACCTTCGTGTCTGCCGATGAATGCCTCCTGAGTCAACCGGAACCGTGACCTGCAATTGCGAAACCAATTAGAAGTCAGCACGACCTAAAACAGACTGGGTAGGCCTGTCACGGACAACGATTACTGTTGACACGGTCCGAACTGACCATTTTTGTGAATAACCATTAGTTGCTTCAACAGTTTCAGACTTTACTCCCTCCGGGGATTGCGGCGTTACCGCATCTTGTTACCTACCTACCAAAGGCCGTGCTGAATGTTACCGATGCATTTGTTTTGCCCTGTCCAGAGTCTGCACCATTTCTGTTGGAACTGGGACGGCAAGAGCTTTTTGGCCGCTCACGACTCCGGCATCCTCGTCACGTGGTCGCTCAGTCAACCGAAACGTCCCGTTTCTGTCCTTTGTCCTCACGGTGAGTTCATTTCCCTCCCTCCCCCCTCCCCCCGTTCTTATTCTTTTTCCCCCACAAAAAGTTTCTGCCAGCAATAAAAATGTTTAAGTAAAAATGGTGTTCCAAAAGATGACACGGAGGGAAGGAGGGGTGGGGTGCAGCAGCAGTAGCCCGTTCTGGCGCATTGGCCGCCGTTAGCTTAACCTCACGTGCTAATATGAGACTGATTGTCCGCATGGTGAGCAGAAACAGAACGGCGGAGGCGATAATATTCTGATGCCAGCTATCAGTGTTCACAGTCGCTTCGCTCGCACTTTTAGTAGCCCTACTGAGAGGATTTTAAGTTGAATGTCCGTGGTTGTGACGTGGTTTCATGACGAATGTCTTCTCCCCCCGGTGTTAAATAAAACCGAACCCCAGGTCATCCAGAACTGGTGTTGGCCATGGCTGGCTGATGACGGCTAATAAGCCAGAAACGTACATTGCCGTCTTCCCCGTCTTTTTCGAATCTCCGTTCTCTGCACGGCCTACTTTATCTTCATAAGCATCAAATCCGAAAGAAAACTTATTCACTTCGAACCATGTGTGCTTGCACGTATATTCTCCATAAGGTAGGACAAATTTTGCACAGGTATCCGCAATCTATAGAATAAGTACGTGTTACTTGAGTGGGTTTTGAACTTGTAGAATGTTTGTTTTATGCAACTGCCTGGCCTACCGTCACGTAAGGATTAGTTCAGTATAGTTCAGTATATTTAGGGAAGTAGGAAATGCCTTTGAAGACCCTATTGCAAGCAGTATGCATGAAATAACCAACATAAAAATGCCACTATAAACAGTGAGTAACATATATATTCATGCTCAAATTTTAACGTGTGCGTTTGACCAGTCAGAAAAATCTCTTGTGTACATAATACATCCAACATAAAATGTGTTACTGTAAAATAGTGAGAAGCATATACAAATGTAAAGTTCCATCTATAGGTATTTCCGGGGCGTAAATTATTCCTGCTTTCTTGTTCATATGAACGCTAACTATTAAGTAGATGTTCATCCAGTTTCCGTTTAAACGCATCTGTGGAGTTCGCCATTACGACCTCCTCGGGCAGTCCGTTCCAGGCACCGATGACTCGTTGTGAGAACGACTGCTTGAGGACCTCTAGATGGGATAGGGTTCCCCGCAGTTTGAGGGAATTCCCTCGGAGGTTGGTTGAAGTGGCGAAGGCGAAGAAGTCATCAAACTTCAGGGCACACTCCCCAATCCTCACGAGGTGGTACGTCTGTATGAGGTCGCCGCGGATTTGTCTATACTCAAGGGGGAAAACGTTAAGCGCTTCTAGTCTACATTCGTAAGATGAAGACTTTAGGCCCTTTACAATTTTCGTTGCCCTTCGCAGAATTCTTTCCAGCATCTGGTTATCTTTTTGCATCCATGGTTGCCACGCCTGAACGCCATATTCCAGATGTGAGCGAATAAATGTTCCATAGATTATGCCGAATAGTTTTTTTGTCTGTCGACAAAAGTTCGCTTAATGGCAAACAGAACACTGTTCGCCCTCTTGGCAGCCCTAGCACACTGTAAAGACGGCTTCAGGGATGGCACAATAGCAATAACCAGATCTTTTTGTTCATTGACGTTCGACAGGCACCTTCCATCGAGTACGTAGTTGTGTGAGTCATCCGTTGCGCTCACTTTCTTCGTCTTGAGTCGCAATGTGACACACTTCTCAAAGTTAAACCGCATTAACCGTTTTTGGACCATTCACCTAGGCGATGAAGTCCTTCTTGCAGAGTTTGTTCATCTTAAGCGTTTCTGATGGGTTGCCATATCTTAATATCATCTGCAGACAAGACTCCACTACTGACCTTTCCATGCCTACAGTCGTTGACGTAGATTAGGAACAATAGTGGCCCAAGAACGGAGCCCTGAGGCACCCCACTCGCAACTGGCACTGAAGAGGATTTTGCGTTTTCGACGCGCACGGACTGCGATCGGCCTATGAGAAAATCTCCTTACCAATTTAGTAAATTGCCCCTTATCCCGGATTCGCCAACCTTGTAGAGTAGCAGTTGGTGAGGGTCACTATCGAAGGCTTTTTTAAAGGCTATGTAAACAACATCTACGGGGGTACTTTCGTCTTATGACTTGGACCAGTGCTCCATAGAATCAAGCATATTGGTCAGGCAGGAGTGGTTTCCTCGAAACCCGTGTTGGGTGCCATCAAAGAAGTCTTGTTCTTCGAGGAACTTCATAGTGGCCTTTTTGATGATCCTTTCCATAACTTTACAACAGATACAAGTAAGACTCACTGGTCGATAGTTGTTCGCGCTGGTTCTGGATCCACCCTTGTGACTTCTTGTTGTGATCTCAGGCGCAGGGCGACAAGAGTTGAGCCAGGTTTCACGGTTTTGAGTAAATACTGTGTTCGGCAAAAATTCCCATTTCGTTTACGATTGAAAAGTCGTGTTGGCAAACAGCTGTTTTGGGTCATTCACTTCGGGCCGTTACATTGACATAGGGAATAGGCAGTTCGGTACACTGCTAATATAGTTCTTAAGGTGGGGGGAGGGGGGTCATTAGTCATCTCGTGGTTCCCTCGTCTCCTGCGAGCCGGAATCAGCATGACAAGGACGTTGGGTCGTGGGAAGGCCCCTCCCCTGTCTGGCTCGCAGGAGACGACGGAACCACGAGATGACTAATTATCCCCCTCACCCCCACTTTAAGAACTATATTAGCACTGTACCGAACTGCCTGCTTTAGTCGCCTATTTTCCATGTCACTGTAACGGCCCTAAGTGAATTACAGTAGTCGCCGGTTATTATGCCCACGGTTAATAAGCCCAGCCGCGTATTAAGCCCAAGTCAGCTTGGGACGGAATTTTACATGGCAAAATCCGCCAGCTAAGAAGCCCAGTCACCGGCTAAAAAGCCCACTTTGTCAACAGGATAGAGTGAGATTCTCATCTCCCTGCGGTCTACAGGCACCAGATTTCACAAAATTTGACGATTTCTGGTGCCTGGGGCATGATACCAAAGCACACTTGCGAGTGAAGTTTCGTCCAAAACAACTGACAGTAGACCACTTTTTTAAACGTTAAGCAAATAATTTTTTGTTTTAGTTATTGCGTAAAATACAGACAAACAACATTCTTTTCTTGTACATAACCAAGCTCTACACCTAATACAGTACGTATGTAATGTATATAGTGCCTATCCTGCGTTTGCTCATCAAGAACTAGGACTCCGGTTAATGCGCTCGCCGCTTATTAAGCTGAATTTGGTCTGGGCCCGAGGTGAGCTTAATAGCCGGTGACTACTGTATCGGTTAATTCATCCATAAACGGAAAGAAGTGTTCCCAAGCTGCATCCCTGACCAGGAGAAGGCACCTAAGCCCATTTTCCAGGTAAGGCAAACAATTTTACCGGGCTAACTCGACGTGTCGAACTCTGCTTTGTACTGTCGATTTTGTGGCAGTAGACTTCTGGTCACCAACACAGTCTTGCTTGACTTTTGATTTAGGGGAGCCTTTGGTTTGTCGACACTACTACTTGCGATAGGCTACGCACACATACTCTTTCAGGATTGGTTTCGGCCTGCGTGGCGATTGAACTTGTGCTGTTCCTTTGTACAGTAGTCGCCGGTTATTAAACCCACGGTTAATAGGCACAGCCGCGTCTCAAGCCCAAATCAGCTTAGGACGGAATTTTAAATAGCAAAATCCGCCGGCTAATAAGCCCAGTTTGTCGACAGGATAAAGTGAGATTCTCATCTCTCTGCGTGCGCAATGCGGTCTACAGGCTTCAGATTTCACAAAATTCGACGATTTATGGTGCCTGGAGAAGGACATCAAAGAGTACTTGCGAGTGAAGTTTCCTCCAAAACAACTGACCCTAGACCGCGTTTTTAAGCGTGTCGAAAGTCATTTTTGTTTGTTTTTGTTATTACGTAAAATGCAGACAAACAGCATTCGTTTCTTGTACATAACCAAACTCTACACATAATATAGTACGTATGTAATGTGAATTGCCTATCCTGCGTTTGCTAATCAAGAACTAGGACTCTCCGGCTAATGCGCCCGCCGCTTATTAAGCCCAATTTGGTCTGGGCTCGAGGTGGGCTTAATAACTGGCGACTACTGTACTGTGTGTTCCAAACCACTTGTCACTCCTAGTAGGGTGCGCTTCTTTCGAACGCCTGACATTTAATCAGACGAGAAATGGATTTGAGAGCTCCAACTTTGGTTCGAGTGTTAAATTTTGTCGGCGCGCATACTTGCCTGGGGAGGCGGGAGGGTGGTGTATGCTTTCGAAAAATCAAATGATTAATAGGCCTAAGTCTTCCCAAGTCACTGGCCTTGGCGTGCAGGCTCCGACGACGACGACGACGATGTCTGCTGTAGCACTTCAGGTTGCCTTTGCCGTCATCGCTGTCACCTCGCTGTGATCTGGTGTGGCGACGTGTCTGTGGTAGGCCTGAGCATATGATAGCAGCAGCAGACCGCAGAATACGATAAGCCAGCGTTTCTCGCCCGCTCGCTCGCTTGCCTGCCTGCCTGCCTGCCTGCGTGTTCAATTAAATATGCAAAACCAGTCTGTGCTTTCCAATTGGAGCTAAAAAGTGCACTTTTGGTGTGTTGAAAGTGCTAGGGATGACGACAGTAGAGAAGGGCGCTGCTCGGCAAGCAGATTGTAGAGCTTGTATCCTGCTGCTTATCTCCCACGCGGATCGGACTTCCTAGGCGTTAACCCTCTGCTCACACATTCACGCATCTATGTGATGGAAGCCTAAATCAAGACGTTTTGATGCGCCACCACGGAGCACCGACAACTGTTGCCTTGATTGAGCAATGAAGCATAGCTGCACCACCACCATCAGCACCACCACCGCTGCCGCCGCCGCCGCCGCCGCCGAAAAGCAACACCCAACCCGACTAAAGCGAACCTCAACCTGGAGGGAGAATGCGCGCAGATGCCTGCAGCATCCTCTGGGAGAGGATTCTGGGATGCCTAGAGAGCTTTTTGCTGTTTACACTGTAGCCCCATGGCGCCGTCCCAACATCAATATTCTAAGGAATTTTGAAGAAGCGGAGATGGTAGAAAACCGGCAACGAATGGAGGATGCGTTCAACTCCCTACCAGAAACGTCCCTGACTATTTATACCGACGGGTCGGCGATAGATGGATGCAGACAGGGAGGTGCGGGAGTCGTGGTGACGAAAGGAAGCTGAAATAACTACTCAATAATTACAACGTCCAGGAGAAGGGGTGCATGCTACAGCTCATCCTTTGATGCCGAGATGCTAGCCCTACTGACGGCGGCGGAATGGCTAGAGCACCCACCCGAGGATTGGAGTTCTGATCGAATCCTTATTGACAGTAAATCCGCTGTAGATGCCCTACAGAACTTCGGGACAGGAGAGGACCTTAAGAAACCGTTGGTAAAACAAGTGATGAATGTTCTCGAGAGAGCCACAACAGGAAGAAAAGTGGAAATTGCGTGAATTCCCAGCCACGTGAGTATCCCTGGGAATGAACAAGCAAACACTGAAGCATCAGCGGCCAGGACTGAACCGGACGGTAGATGGACATATTTTGCGGCAACGATGAAAGCAGTCAGACGAATGACCCCCAGGACACAAATGACACATGAATGCGGCCGAAGAACGTATACGGCCCCCATCAACTGGGATGAAGAAAAGAAAATGACTCGGCTAGATAGAACGACCCTAGTGAGATTTAGGACCGGACATTGTCCAAAGGTGAATCACATCAGGAAGCGGTACAATCTGACTGATGATTCCACGTGTGCAGCTTGTGGGGAGGAAGAGACCAGCGAACACCTGATGGAATCCGCAGCCGAGATGGTCGCCAGAGTTCAGGAGTTTGGTGTCGACTACAGACTGAGAGCGCCGATCGACCTAACCGTCCGAAGACCCTCTGCCACAGTCCGGTATCTAAAGAAGATCCGGAAGTCGTGTTTCTAGCGCCACTTACCTTGTAATTGATCCTGCAATAACAATGACAACCGCCGCCGCTGCTGTTGTTCTTCATCTGACCTCAAGCCGTCCATCTTCCGTAGCATTCTGAGGCCGGTAGGCACCGATAGTTCGACTGCCGTTTTCGACGATGTTCACCACGAGCTTCAGCAAGCGTGGGGGTGGTAGCTGACAATTACCACACTACCTATCACCAATCCCCTTACGTGCACTCGATGTCAAGGCAGAATTCGAGAAGACCAGGCGGCTGGCGCGGTCGTGGCCGCCACCAAGCGTACCACCACACTCAATTTCGCAAGATACACATGTAGCGACTGGCCGGGTCGCCCTTGTGACTACACAGACGAGGGCGTGACAGACACCGCCGCCAGCACGCCGCCCGCTACCAGCCGGTGTTCATTCCTCTGGATCAGAGAGAAAGAAAGGAGATAAAATTAACCGGGCAACCATATGCACGGCCTGTAAACCCAGTGGGAGCGCAAACGCATACACCGACAGAAAATCAGCTTCAATAAAACTGCCAGCGTACACCGGGCCGCAGGGACCATGGATTGCTGAAGCGTGACGTTGCATAGGTAGGTAGGTAGGTACTGAAAACGTGTACGTAACCAAAGCCCTATCAGCGGGCGATTTTCTTGACTTCAATGACCTGCGCCATGTTGAGAATGTAGGCGTCTCTAGATCCGACACACTTCGTTCTGCTTTCCTCGTCGTAACGTTCGTACGCTGAGCATCTGAAAGGAAGTATTTTATCGAATAAAAAACAAGTGTAAATAGAACTGGGTTATCTCGGGGGGGGGGCTGTAACACGTATTTGGCATACCGCCTGAGCTACGTATGACTTATACGGTTCTATCACATGGTGTTAAGTAAGTTAAACCCTAGCAACTGCGATCTTCAGACCATGGTTCCTTAGGAGAGGAATTCGATGGAGGCCAGAATGGTAGGAATAGTTTATTGTGCGCACAAAGGAACGAAGAATAGATGGAAAGAGTTTTGACTTCGGAGCACACGTCATTACGCTGGAGCACCGTGGTCTTAAGTGACGTCTGGCGGCCGAGGTTGGGAAAAAAGGTACATGTTTGAGTGGTGCTTGGGCAGCCGCGAGAACCTAGACGCACGTGTGTGTGTCCGAGTGGACGTAGGTTAAGTCTCTGCAGGTCAGCGCGTCTGTAAGCGCTGACTGAGGTATTGGATGACCTTAAGGCAGCTGGCCTTGAACGATGACGCCGGACAAAGCAATGGAGGGCGTCTGACGGCAGAGCCAACTACAGTTCGCGTGCAAATCACAATATCAGTATCAATATATTGAGGGATATGTAGGAAAAATCCCTTTGAGTGCCCTATTTGTACATATGTGCAGTGGCAGCAGAAAATTTGTTTCTCAGACTGTTGGCGAAGTCAGTTGTCCTGTGTCATAGAATGAAAATCGAAGCAGACAGTGGAAAATCTCCTCAGGGATTTTAGGAGAAAAACTTTCGCTCTTGTGGGGGTCATGCGTGGGATTTAGGAGAAAAAAGGGAATTTCAATGGGGGGGGGCATTGCAAAGTTTCCCAGGATCATCACCGTGTAAAAGCCACGTCCTGATTCTTCATTGCTGATTGCAGAGTCCGCCAACGGAACTGGAAAACAGAGGCATCCGTTCAGATCGTCAACAGTCCGCTTTGGGTCGAACCAAGGGTGAATGTTTAGGCCGTCAGGTTTGGCTGATAAGATCGCTAGCGGGGTAATCACGGTATGCAGATAGCCAAGTAGGGTAGACCGCGGAGACCTTCGCATGAGGCTATGCGTGAGAGGGCGTTATAAATAGCAAACGTGAATGGATATAAAACTAATACTTCTGAAAAATTGAAATTAGTATTATTATTGTAAATTGCTGGTTCCGATCCATCGTGCCCTGCTATATCGATCTAGTTTTCGCTCAAAACGCTCTAGCGAGTCCGACATAACGACGTCTTGAGGAAGCGCATTCCACGCTCCGGCCACCCTTTCTGAGAAGAAGCATTTCCGGGCATCCAGCCCGGCCCCTGTCACCTTTAATCTGAGAGGATGACCCCTCAGATTCGTGGTCTTTGCTAATTCGAAAAAATCCCCTGATATAAGACAGCAGTCTTGAAAACGTAATACACAGAATGCTAGTATCAGGTCTCCCCGAAGCTGGACAATTCGGCCATCGATTCCGGTTATATCCGCCGTGTATGTCACAGCAGGTTGGGCGCAGTGACGGTGACTTGCGTAGCATCAACCGAACCTCTCCCTCATCCCTCATCCACCCGAGGGATGTTGGTATGCCGTGAGCTTGCGCATAGGCTTGCTACCACACCTTTTCCAATAAAGCCTGTCATGCTCTGAAATGCCCCCCCTGTGTTGGTCCAATACAGTTGCCTTGTGGCCGGCTGATAGTACTAACGCCAAGAGATCAGTCTCACCTTCCAAGTTTCAGCTACAAAACAATGGCTTGCATGGGCTCTATATAGTTCCAACTGCCATTCTGAAAAATTCTTTCAGCTGCGACCAGGGACGAGAAAAATGAAGGAGAGCGAAGTGCAGGAGTTAATTGCTGCAGTGGCCGATACAAATGCTTTTGCGTACGCTAAGCACAGTTTCTAGATGACAGTCGAGGAGTGTGATTCGCCACCTTTGCGCATCCCTGCGCGCGACGCAGTTGTGAGAAGTTCGCTAGACCGAAAAAAACTGGACCCTTTTATACCGCAAACACAGGTCGGTAAGATCAGAGGCCGCATGCAAGCTGCCGAAGCAGCATTTGAGACCGATCCAATGCGAAATCGACGAAACACACACGTCTGAGTGTACTGACTATTATTGATGCTCGCAGTGGAAATGGTACCAGGATTACTCTCATTCAGCTACACTCCTAGTTATTAGTAGTAGAAATAGCAGTAGCATTAGTTGCAGTACCAGCCTTTGTTTCCTTGGGTCTGGCTTGACGCCTATTGAAGGTGAGTCAGAGTAAATAGTGCGGTTGTACCAGTGCAAAAGACTACTACCACTTTAGTAAAATTTAGGTGGTGTTCTGGCCTAGATTTTTGAAACCGGCTTAAGTCCGAGCCCGTTCGGTCATCTTGACTGTGTCTTGCCACTGGTTAAAAGGGAGAAGGGTTTAGAGAGAGGTAGACAGTTGCACGTCTATTTAACTTAAATCTCGTGTGTGGCTCCAGCAACCATCCCTGCTCTCGGGCATAAGGTGGACATCGTGGACATCGATGGTCGAACTATCACAGTAGGGTAAATCAGTGCCCACTGTTTCTCGTCAATATTACTAAAGATAACCGAAACTGGCAGAATTTAAAACTTAAGCTAAATAAGAGCGGGAGGACTTTGTTCGCACGTTCACCTATTGGTTTCTGTCCCTGTTAAATCTCAGCATGGTCAGTAGGCTCGCGGTCTGACGTGACCCCAACCGGTCACCAGGCACTTTCGTCCAACGCCAAATCGTTGCACTGAATGGGTGGTCGGAACCGTTGCCTGCAGCATATGACCCCAGTCTATCGGATCGAAATGGAGGCAACTGACTCGATCCGGATAGGGGGTACCCCATCCCTTGTGCGACTATAATACGCTAAAAATGACCACCCTTGATTAACCATTAAAGCGACGCTGCGCTTAATAATGACGTCACCTGTGAACTTGTTTTAACTAAGGATCATAATTCCCGTATCTCATGTTGCTCGAAAAATTGTGCCCGAATCATTTATCCGGTAGTTTGAAGGTAAAAGGGGCGACACTCGTTGATCAATGTTTACCGACCGCTAACGAAAATCACCTGCCTTTGGTCTCATTTATCAGGCTCTATTAGCAGCTGAAGTGGCCAGTTGTCTTACGCATTTAGTATTACCGGCAAAGACTAGGGAGACTGGAATGGTCATTTCTGGTTTATTAGCCGTCATCAGCCAGCCATACCCGACCCCGAGTGGTGCACCATCCGAGGTTCGAACTCGCGACCTTTTTGATTAGTCTAACGCTTTAACCATTAAGCCACGAGCTCTTTGTCTTGCCGGTTTAGGTCAGGAGATATGGACACTCTTTGCTGGATAACAGAGCTGCAGAAGTGAATTCAGTTAGCGGTCAGGTGAACGTTCATCAACGATTGTCAATATTTCCCGACCTAAACCGGCAAGACAACGAGCTCGTGGCCCAATGGTTTTAGCCTTAGACTCTGATGGAAAAGGTCGCGAGTTCGATCCTTAGGTGGTGTACCACGTAGGGTTAAGTATGACTGGCTGATGACGCCTAGTAAGCCAGAAATGGCCTTTTCAGTCTCTCTTGTCTTTGCCGGCAATAATAGCGGTCATAGGGTTCTCTGGTGCTGACTTGGCAATTTCTTGGAGGGTCGGGGCTGACTTGTCAGTCAGATCCGAACGCGCAAGTTTATGTCATATAAATTAGCAGGCCTCTTGAAGCACCTTAACGCATCTGAGAACTTATGTATATATCAGCGTGTTGAGCTCTACAAGCACCTTGGTGTGTATCCACTTGCGCTTGGTATGACTGTGATCCTGTCCGACATAGTTAAATTTGCAAACGAATGCACGCTTTAAGTATTTCTGTAGGAGGTTACCGGAATCCATATGAAATCAAGGGACTGGGATGCAGATTACCATTCGTTCATGAACTATTGGAGCTCGAATGTGATAGGGAAACTATTTCGTTAGCAGAGGAAGCAATCTTGGCCGTAGTCCGTGTAGAACTCGCAACTGGATCGGCGGACCAATGGGGCGTCAGACGAAAGTGAACCATGTCAACCTGTAGAAATTCTTACGACACAGATGTCTGTGTTTTCTAATCGAATGACTTTCGCTTTTGTTCTCACGAGCACGCTTTCCCGCCCTGACTGAGTGAAAACCAGGTGCTTGACAGATCACTAAGAAAGCCTCTGCAGCCCTCAACCGATGCACTGCACCTGCTTCTTTTTTTAACGCCCTCAGAACTGAGATTTTTGCAAGCGCAGACCGATAATTGATATGAATATTTGGACCGAAGTCTATCGGCCCCAAGAGTAAAAACGCATGATTTCCATTAAACTGCCAGTAGTACACCTTGAGGCTAAGCGATGCAGGGTATTGGCAGCACAGGTACTATGTCAAAGTACAGAAACACGTGTTTCGCTGATATTCGACTCCTCAGTCGGGTCCCCCCGCGTTCCCTAGGTGTTTTTTTGGTAGACATTGCAGTTTTGAAATTGCTGCTTTTGAGAGAGACCAAGAGCCAGACAAGGGAAAATACGCTTTATTTTGAAGGTAGCATCCAAACTTTTCAACAAAAAATTGCTCCATTCACTGAGATTACGGGATAAATGAACAAAATACTGAAACGTCTAGAGGTTTGCATAAAATACACATCTGTTATGGAGACAGGTTTAGTCTCGGCTTCTGGATTTCTGTTTCTGTACACATGAGGTAGCATGCTAGGAATGGCAGTACAGAATGCTGCTATGCTGATGTACGGAAGAGCATATGTTGAAAGATCCGGCGCCTCGTTCGAGAAGACTTCGCAGACTTCGCAGACTTCGGGGTGGATGGACAACCTAATTACGAATTCAATAGCGAATTTTTTGACCGTTTTAAAGTGTCGCTATGTTACAGTATCAGCTAAAAAGCATACGATACACCGGAAGCTGAAGAGAGCACTCAGAAGATATGTTTAAAAAGCAACAAGTCTTTTTAAGCAAGGCTGGAATGCTAGCCAGAGAACGATAGAGAATGAGAGGGGAGTGCAGGCATCCATAAATCCCCCGATTAGGGCTTGAGATGTGTGGTAGGAATGTAACCGACGGAAAAGGGTTTCAGTTTGAAGATGAAGCGAAAGATTAGATGTCAAAGTGACACCAACCCATCGGAAAGAGGATACTCATTTGACAGGATATCTATGGGATAACCGCATAGTATTCATTTACCTGCTAACATGCAGTCAGCAGTATACCTCGAGGTTCAACCGTTGTTTTATGACGCAGTTAAAGCATCGGCCGCCGGACACAATCATAGAATCCCAAACTGGTGCAGCCTACCCTTTTACTGCAGAAAACCACTTCCGGGTAAAATACCAAGCCACCGAACCAAGCACGGATTTCGATAGGCTGCAGCTGAACCAAATGTTTAGATTACTGTGACAGTCCATGATCGGTAGACTTTTTTGACTCTGGTGAGGACTGGTATCGCTGAAACAAGCTACTTACTGTCAAGCGGCAGTGATATCCACTTGAAGTACGGCCGTGCGAGCGCACAGATGGTTTCTTATTCATCACCGATACAATAGTCGCCGGCTATTAAGCCCACCTCGGGCCCAGACCAAATTGGGCTTAATAAGCGGCGGGTGCAATAACTGGAGAGTCCTAGTTCTAAATTAGCAAACACAGGCTAGGCATCATACATTACATACGTACTGTATTATGTATTGAGCTTGGTTATGCACAAGAAAAGGACGCTGTTTGCCTGTATTTTACGCAATAACAAAAACAAAAAAATTGTATGAACTGGAAAGTCGGCATCCTAAGAAGTATAATTCAGTAGAAGAAGTTCTTTGGGAAAATTTTGTTCATTGAGTGAATTTTCGACACTGGCTCACCAGGTCGTCATCAGACGGATGGGAATCGTACGACACAGTTAATCCACAATGATGGCCAACAGGGGCTAATGTAGTGGGTCGGGGTAAAAATTGGTAATTTTCACCCGTATGTGATTATGTGGTTAGTGGGGAAGAAAATAGTTGTTTCCCGCATGTAATTATGCGGTCGGTTGGGAGCTAATTAGTCCCCACACACACAGACGGTTTCTTGTTCATCAGCGATACGAGCTCTGATCTCCTTCAGACGTCTAGAGACGGAAGTTTCGCGGCACCCCCTCCGTCAGTTACATGTATGAGTTCTACTTCCTACCAGAGTCGGGAGACAATGTCATCTAAATGGACAAAGTAAGGATGACATTGTCTCCAGAATTAACGCAACATGACGAGTGTTCCCCAGCTTTCGGAAGTGCTTATGAACCCGACGCGATATTTGCCTCTCAACAAAGATCCACGCGTACCGTGCATCTGTGCAGTCCGTTCTCTTATACGGATGTGAATTTTGGGCTTTGTGCGTAGAGGATGAACGGAAGCTGGAAATCTTTGACCACTACTGCTTTAAGACCATCCTTCGAGTGAAGTACACCGCCTTCGTCTCTGATGATACAGTCCGCACTCGCTGTGAAAAAATCACAAGGATATCTCAGGCCATTCAGGAAAGACGGCTGAGGTGGTTTGAACACGTTCTTCGTCGCCAACCTCAAGAACCCAGTGCTACTGACCTCAACTTGAAACCGTTGCCTATTTGGAAACATCGAAGAGGGGGTCAACTCAAAACCTAGCTAAACTCAGTCCGTCAGGACATGGAAGTGGTTCTCGGACCTTAGTATTCGGTCTCCGGCGCTGGAGAAGAGAATGGCTCGAACTGTCCAGGTCTGCGGCCACGGATCATCGCGCTTGGAGAAGCACTATACGGGACATCATTGAGGCCGGCTCGATCAGTCATGATCGCAGCCGTAACAAGTACAAGTAAGTAAGTAAGTGCAAGAGTCGGTAACCATCAAGGCGAGCGAACACACACGAACCGCCCTCTCTCCTCACTTTTTTAACTGACCTCATGCACCCACAAGGTGTACAGCTTCTCACTTACTGACCGCAAAATGCCTATGTCCGCGCGCTCGAACGTGAACGCACACACACACGAGGACGGTCGGGGCGGTGGCGGCGGGGAGCTGGAGCTGTACCCGAATTGCGTAGCTTAAAAACATAAATATTTTTTCTGGTTTAGGCTCATCAGCTATTTCCCATCTGCTCTCGCTCTCTGTGTGTGACCTCCTCCCACTGAGTCCTCAAGTACACCGGGGTGGGATGCACTGATGTGCGGCGGCAGCGGCGACGGCGGTATTTACCTCTTCACACCAGTTTCGGGCGCTGCCTTTCGAATCCTACAAACGTCAGATACCCTGGACTATCGTTGGCCTTTATACGTGCACACACACACACACGACAGTTCGCCCGTCGATCTCGACAATGGACACCATGCGCTCCAACAAGCCGCAGCAAACGCTGAAGCCAGCCGCAGCATACACAGAGGCAAGCTGGGCAAGCAACACGATAGCGACAGCAAGCTGGAGCAGCGCAGAGAACTCGTGCGAGAGAAAACAGGAGTTTAGGCAGACTCGCGCAGAATCTACCCACTTGCTCGCCACTCCCACCTCCGTTTCCGGTGTAAAGACAAAGTCAATAAGACCGGGAATGAGGGAGGGTGTAGATGGCTGGCGCGATAAACACTCAGCACGCGCACACTTGACACAGCCATCTCGCTAGGTATGCTCCCGGTTGCGCGGGAGCGCCATAAAGGCCACATTAAGAGGGAGCCATTGCAGCCTGACTCTCAGTCCTCCCTCTCCTCCCGTACGCACACACAGGATACACGCGTACAAGAGGAGCAGCTACGTGGGGTTTCCGAGTTTTCCCGTCAGTTGGCAGACCCTCCAAGCCACGGCTTTTAGCACACCGTGATAGATTCAGACGCATTCAGATTTATTATAGTGAGGAGAGAAACGCGCCGAGGTCGACCTCACTTTCTCCCCCACCGCATAGTGACCGCCTAGCTTTAGGATACCCGCAGTGGCGTACACACACACACACTACCCCGTAGGCGCGGAGGGCTTGGAAGCGATTTTTGTACTCACCACCACCACCACCAAAATGCGGGGTACTATTCATATGCTACAGGGGAAAAACAAATCAACATCTGACCATGTTATCCTGCAGGGGGACCGCCGCCTCGTCACCGACAAACGGAAGGCTAACGCTTTTGGAAGTCAGTATGCCAGTGTGAGCCGACTGAGACTGGCCAACCATGAAAGAACGATGAAGGGATACGCTGTGGAAGCGTGGAAAGAAACTCTTTACCTTGAGAATGATAACACCTACGCACGGGAGTTTGCCATCAACGAACTGACTGAATCCTTATAACAATTTAAGGCCAAAAATGCGGGTGGAGCGGATGAAATCCCCCCCCCCCGAGGCAGTAAAAAACCTCTTTACAAATAACAAATTGACGCTACTAAGCATTATAAACCAGAGCTGGCAGGATAAGGCAATACCTCAGAGCTGGAAAACAGGCATTATTGTACCAATCTTGAAGAAAAGAAAATGACTTGGCT
The DNA here is from genome assembly GCA_036362985.1 of Ligula intestinalis. Taxonomy (NCBI): domain Eukaryota; kingdom Metazoa; phylum Platyhelminthes; class Cestoda; order Diphyllobothriidea; family Diphyllobothriidae; genus Ligula; species Ligula intestinalis. The sequence goes on from JAYGXS010000005.1 coordinate 9,223,622, forward strand.
AGATAGAGCGACCCTAGTGAGATTTAGGACCGGACATTGTCCAAAGATGAATCACATCAGGAAGCGGTACAATCTGACTGATGATTCCACGTGTGCAGCTTGTGGGGAGGAAGAGACCAACGAACACCTGATGGAATGCGCAGCCGAGATGGTCGCCAGAGTTCAGGAGTTTGGTGTCGACTACAGACTGAGAGCGCCGATCGACCTAACCGTCCGAAGACCCTCTGCCACAGTCCGGTATCTAAAGAAGATCCGGAAGTCGTGTTTCTAGAGCCACTTACCTTGCTATTGATCCTGCAACAATAACAACAATAACAACAACAACAACAACAACAACAACAACAACAACAACAACCATTACCACCACCGCCACCTCATAACGCAAGAACCCCCTCCGAGTTTCCAGGGGGATTTCGCGGTAGAAGCAATTTTTGCTTTTATGTGAACTGTCTTCGAGTTGCATTTGGGAGCGGCCTGTGTCCGTTTGCTCGAATTTAGCAAAAGCAGGCTCTGTTGTTTTGAATCCGAGTTGTGGATGCGCTGGCTGGTAGTATGCCTTGACGCGACGGTTGCATAGGCAGAAAAGTATTACCGGCAAAGACTGGCAGGGTGACTTGAATGGTCCTTTTTTTGGCTTACTAGCCGTCGTCGGCCAGTCATACACGAGCCTCGAACTTGCGACCTTTTTTGATCAGGGTCAAATGCCCTAACCATTGGCTCACGAGCTCTTTTTCTTGCCGGTCTACGTTAGGGCATTTGACACTCGTTAATGAAAGTTCACCTGACCGCTAACGGAACTCGTCTGTCCCGCTCTGCCTGAGGTCTTGACAGAGACCCTGACAGCGTTAGCAGCTGGTAATGTAGGTGTTATAACCGAGTGTGTTCCTGTTTCAACACCGGTAATGTCCCCCCATTTACGTGTTAGGAAGAGAAGGGAGATAGGACTTTACTGGTAGTTGTACTAGTGCATCAGCTCTGTTTCCTGTGTGTCCAGCAGCTTGTTTTCTGTGGTCGGTCTCGTCTGGGCAGCAGAGTCTTGGGTCGTCGGCAGCGTCTCCAGCACCAGAGTGGTCACCTTCAGCGATGGCTGCATATTTAGGGACCATTAGTTATTGTCCTCTATTGACTCTCCACGAGCGGTCTTTACAAGTAGCCGTCATGCCTCCAGCCATCGTGTCCTCACGTGACCATTTGCGCTATCGAGACGTGCGCACGTGCATGCGTCTTTTCGTGGCCCTTGTCATGCGTGACCTCAGAACCTGGTCAGCGGCGATCTCGCGTGTTTCGTCTTTGTCATCCTGCCTCGACGACGGCGCGAGTGTTGGGCCCTCCTTACAGTCAGGGCAGATAGTAATACCGGGAAAGACAAGGGAGACTGGAATGACCATTTCTGGCTTGTTAGCCGTCATCAGCCAGTCATACCCAGGCCCACTTGGTATCCCACCGGAGCCTCGAAATCTCGACGTTTTTGATCCGAGTCAAACGCCCTAACCATTGAACCACGAGTTCTGTCGAAGCCCAAGGCAGGTGAACGTATGATTAACGATGGTTGCACAATCAGACGTCAGACAATTTGCTGTTGCACAAGCGGGCGTTCTGCGACACGCAGACAGACACGGGTGACAGTAATTATCGGCTTTCCGAAGCTTTCCTCCCAAAAAGTATATCTCATCAGACTAGAAAAAGATTTACCACACAATTGCTAAAAAGCCAACCTTATCGGCAACTGCAAAAAGATATATACACACTGGTGAGATGTTTATCTCCGACTAGTCTACCCCAGTCTACTCGGTAAATTAATCAAGAATCCTTGAAAATTCTCGCAGAGGATAGACAGGCCCGCTTTTTTCCCGTGATAAGGGAAGCAGCAGCAGCAGCAGCAGTAGCGGCAGAAGCAGCGGCAGTAACGACAGCAAAGGTGATGAGGATTAGGCCTAGGCGCAACATGTACGCTGCCATAGTTGTAGAGGTGTTTTCGCTGAAGCCTTGCTGAGGTATCTCAAGAGGACGGTTAGTTGTCTTTCTTCAACTCTAAGAGCGTATGGCCTCAGCCGTAACTATCTCGACTTTCTTAACGCAGGACCAGCTGCCTGTGAGATCCCTGATTCCTTCTTGGTAGTCAGTGACGGGGGGGGGTGATTTACGTGGTGATTTTGAGAGAGAGAAAGAGAGGGAGGGCGAGGAATGCTTTATTTAGAATGGAATATCCTAAAGTTTCAGCAAAAATGGCTCCACTCACGGAAAGTAAGGAGTCATGGTAAAAGTTCAAAGGTCAAAGAATGCTGAAAATTAAAGTTTGATACGACATCCACATCTACTATGGAGACAGGTCAGCTTTAAACTTCGCAATTTTCGCTTATTCACACGTGAGATGGCGTGCATTGTACGGGAAAACTTCGCAGCCATTTGTTCAGAGTGGAGAGGGTGGGCAACCTAAATTAAGGATGCGATCCACAAATTGCTTGACCGTTTTAAAGTGGCTTTGTACTATAATGCCAACTAAGAAAACACAGAGCACACCGGCAGCTGAAGAGAGCATTCGGAGGATATGTTAAATAGTTACCAGGTCTGTTTTAAGTAAAGCTGGAAAAATAACTGGAGAGCAGTAAAGAATGAGGAAGAGAATGCAGGCATCTATAAGTCGCCAGATTAAGGCTTGCAGTGTGCGATATGAACACAAGCGGCGGATATCATAAAAAGTTTAAGGATTTTAATCGAAAGGCCTTAGCAACCTGGACAGGAAGTAACGAGGAAAGCATAAAATATGACAGTGACAATAGCAACAGCAGCAGCCGATCGCGCATTAGATTGACTTACAGTAATCCCACTGAATTAAGTTTACAGCCCACCAGGACTTGTTCTAGTTCACACACGTTGGATAAAGTGGAATCCTTACAAACCCCCCCCCCCCCTAAATATCGTTTTCTGTTATCCTGGTAAGACTCTCCGCTGCTTATCTTCCTCGGTTTCTTCACGACTAATCACAGCCTTAAGTCGGAGGAGAATGTGCTGTTATGACAGTGTGGTGTTAACCGACCTCGCTACGGGACATGCTCGTCGCGTTTTGCCTTGGAGCTGAATCTAGAGCGTAGAGTTGTTGCAAAGCCTGAGGTTTGGTTTGGCGTCCGCTGGTGACAAAAATGGCCATGTCGCGGTCTCCCCTTGCCTTTGTCGTTACCAGTTTCCAATGTACTGATCTAGCCTCTCCTACATTCTTCCGTCTACTTTTCTATTGCTCACCTATTTTGCACAACGATACTTGCCAGAGTGCTTGCCCAGAATCCTCTCCCTCCTATCTTTTTTATTCACATTGACGAAGTTGTGTCTTCTTCACGCCCCGAAATTTGGGGAAGAAGGGAGGAAGGAGAGCATACTATGGTGCTGACAATGTCCTTTTTCTGCGTCCTGCATATTTTGAAACAAAACCGGAAGCAAATGGCGCCCAAACACCGCTAGTCATCACGTGATATCTATAACACGGTCAGTTTATAGTTTTACTACTGCAACTACGACGACGACGACGACCGTGCAATGAGCCTTGTTTGATGCGTTTTAAGTGACAGGCAAGGCGTTTGATACATACTCAACTGCGGAATCAGGATTTTACTGGTCTGAGCTTTCAGGCTCCTGCAGGTCACGAGTTCAACTTTGCAGCCGCGAAGATAATTGTCCACGCAGGCAGCAAGACGGGCCGAGAACTGATTGAAGCTCGGGCATCGGATGACACCTCAGTCAACCGATGTATTGAGCTGGCGCCCGCATATGTTTCCCTGCGCAGGTAGCTCCATACTTACGGCACTGGTGCTTAATTGGTCCTCTTCCCCTCTACTATGCCTTTTGAATGACTCCTCCTCCTATAAATGTTGCTTGTTTTTCGCTGACTATTTTATTTCTGTAAATATTCCCATCCGACACGCCGATCTCGCCTACTGGCACAGACCGACATAGTCCGCAATGGCGAGTCGGCGGCCACAACACACAATTATTGATTTTCTAAACGTAAAAATTTTAGTTGTTTTGTACACACGCCACAAGTAGCCACTCCATTTGTTACTGTTTTCCCATCTCTGACAATGGACTCCTGCAGGAGCCGGAAAGCTCAGACCAATAAAATCCTGATTCCGGTGTTCGACAAACCTTCTTATTCTCAAAATATACACTTTCCTGGAATGCGAACATTTGCCTCAATACTCAACTGCTTTCTTACCGGCTCTTCGGAAAATTGCATCTCGCATAAATCTAATTAAATAGCTACACTGCTTAGTGTTACATCATTTGAGATGTCAACATTGGCCTTTCCCTGGACATTCAGGGCAAGGCTTTTTGTTTTGGAATTCCATACGTGCTAGTATATTTGGTGGATAACGGGGCCAAAATGCACTCAAGTTCACGGCATCTGGCCGCGAGCGTGTACCATTCGTGGTTGGAATGTCTGCCTATCTGCCCTGACTGTCGTGGGTTCGAAGTTCATCGACGGTGTTGGTTTTTTTCCTCCAAATTGGTTCAAGTAAATAAGTCAGCTGTCAGTCTTTGGTCTTAAACATCTCACTCTGTATCCGTCCTTTTCTGTGTGTGTTACCGTGGCTGACGTACGTAGAACCATTTTTGACAGATTCTCCCGTAAAAAGAGACTTCCCAGATATCTCTCTTTTTTGTCGTGGAAACGAAATCGAGTGTTTTTGATCCACTGAGACAGTTCGAGCGTCTTTGCGGATGATTTCCACTGTGCGGCCCACGGCGTGGTGGTGGGCAAGTGACTAAGTTTCTAGTCATAGGAGACTTGTGCAGCACCTAACGCCACACCCCCTTCTCTTCCACCTGAGCCCGGTGACCAAGAAGAGGCGAACGAGGACGCAATTGTCTGATGCAGCTGGAGCCGCCTCTAGCCCGGGCTTGGTTTTCTGTTACGGATATCGTAGTCAATAACACATTGAATGCATTTGCCCAGCCCTACGGTCTCTTAATTCTAGTCGCAAGTATTTGTACTGTTGAGTTAGACTTCAACCCAGCGTCAACCGCAAAATTCAGAGGTAGAAGTAGTAGTATCTAATCGTCAAAACAGGAATATTATTCACCTGACCTTTCGGATTGTTGCTTTAACTCGTCAACTGAGACAGGAGCAAATAGAGTTTTGACTTGGGATCGTTTCAGCTACCGACCTGCACTAAAAGATTTTTAGCTGGATAGAAATTTAAATGGCTTCCACACGTACTTTCTGAATCCAGCAACGAAAAATGCGTAATTAATGATAGCAGACAAAAACCGCTAGCCTATCTACGACAAATCTGTTGGGCTGCATTCACCTCTATTGGTAATGCTTTTTCTACCACTACCAATACTACAACTATTACTAAAACACCGCTATTACTAAAAGTAATAAAGTTTACAGTAGCAATCATACTGTAACGGCTGCTTGACATATTACAGGCATGGCCACCTAAACTACCGCATCTTTGGCAGGCTTCATTGCTGCTACCACCTCTGTCATTGCCACTGTCACTACTATTTCGCATATCGTTACTGCGGCTATCACTATTCTTAACACTGCTACTATTACGGCCGATACCGATCAGTAAATTGCTTGACCGTTTTAAAGTGGCGCTGTATTATAATGTCATCTAAAAACATATCATTGAGTCGGTTTTTCAGAAATTTCCTTGCCCCCATCGTCTCCCAGTCTCGAGTTGAGGCCTGCCTGACTCGAATTTCGCCCCCCACCCCCCAGAGCGGATGCCAGTAGTTAAGACGTGATATTATAGAACTTCACCTGGCACTTTTCAGTGGATGACGTCCGCAGCCACGAACCCTGTCAGTCCCAAAACAATCCTCAGAATTTGGAACTCACCATTCACCATATCTGTCAGCGCCGTAACAGTGCTTGCTAAAGTGGTTGTGTTCTTTGTACCAGCTACCTTACTACGTCGTCTGGCACCGATCAGAAAACCTGTTTAAACTGAATCGCCTTGAAATAGGTGAAAATTAGTGAAGAAGTTGCAGGTGGCAGATGCATAACTCCGATTATGCATCGCCAGGTTTCAATGAAGTGCGAAGAACACCAAGGCAAACTCAGAGCTACACCATCTCCTGTTTAGCACGCTTGACACCCCGCTCCCTCCCTCCCCCCCCGCGCCTCTGTCATTGGTCGGTTCTTTCACCTTTCTTCGCCCTACCTACCACAGCGTGTGGATGCTAGAAAGCTCGCGTGTTGACGTCGTCACTGCTTGCTTGACTATCATGGCAGAATTAAAATGAAAACAGAAAAGACTATTTAAAAAAGTACATTAGGCTATTTTGAAGTCAATACTTTTTGGAGCAAGGCAGAAACGCAGAACTTCAGAAGTCGTGCTGGACTTGTTTAAATGCATTCGGCATATCCGTGCAGGCAAGTAAGTAGGACAAACAGTTTGAATGCAGCAATGTTTGCAAAAAACCTTTGGATACGCATCGAGCAAAATATCCGCCAACAATCAGTGCTATAGGTCATTTCGATTCAGCCAACCAGCTGCTTGGAGTTGAATGCTTATTTGCAGATCTGCCAAGCCCCCCTCTAATAATTAAGTGAGCCTAATAGTCATTAAGGTGGATTCTGGATGATTGCTTGGGAAATCCTGCCAGGGCAGTCAGCTTACTGTATCCGTAATGGTGGATTCCATACGAGCAGTAAGTTGGGCGGGCGGGTAACTCGACCCAAGTGTGATTAAATTCAAATCGTCGGCGTGCTTTTATAGTTCAGTGGTAGAGCCTTCCCACCGAGGCCGCGAACTTTTCAAAATTGGGTCAACTGAATTATTCAAAACAGCCAACGCCCCCTCTCCCCCCCCCCCCCCCCCCCCTAATATTTAAATGTGCTATCAAGAGAATTCCACACTTTCGCAGAGGCCAAAATTCAGTGGACAGTGACGGAGATTTTTTGATTTCATGGTGGATATAGATGTCACAGAAATGAATTTTTCCTCCCGGTCACATATCAATAGGTTGATCACTGTCCAAGCTATCGAAACATATCTAGAAAAGTTAAAGATCGAATGTTCGGCGTCAACCTATTTTTTTCCTTTCTTCTCGCTCATTCCACGTTATGCCTCCCTTAGGTGTTTAAAAAATGTTCGTGTTAGGACTAGGGCTAAGGATACGGTTAGAGATAGCAATTAGAGTTAGATTTAGATCAGGATGGGGGTTTGGACACGAACCAATCAAGAGGGTGATCGAGTCGTGCGTTTGTAAGCTGCGCCGTCAACATCCTGGATAAGCCCAGACATCAGGAGTATATTTTTGTGTCTAGAGCTGATGTAGAAGTACGGAAAGCGTCCCATGGCCAGAAGTGTTCGTCCCCTGACAGCATCCATTGATCGTTGTGAGACGCTAAAAAAACCGACGAATGGCCCCTTTGGAAGAACTCCCAAAACGATCCGTTCGATTGCTAGACTACGGGTACCCGAATATTTTTGGCTTATTATGAGCAGCCCTTAAGTAGGGCTCTTTGGGGAATCTTATCCGTGCTCTCTTCAACTACCAGATGATATTTGTTCATTCTGTTCTGTTCTTTCTTCCACTACTACAATGTTGGCATATGGTCTGCTTCGTTTAAAGTCCGAGATAGATACAGCGAATGTGAATCTGTGTGCTGCAAGCAGAGAGTACGTAGTGTAAGCAAGCCAAATTTACTGATTTCGTTAATTTCACCAAGACCCCTATGTTTTTACATGATATGAATAAGTACTGAAGACTGAATTTGCCGCTTAATCAATTAAGCTGGTTTATTCGAAAAAGCATTAAAGTCGTGGTTCAGAAGAGCCCTTGGTTTCCTAAAGAATTCAGGAAAACCGATCGGATATGTGGCCCCTTTCTCGTCTTTTCTTCTAAGAACTACGTATTAATGCTCACCCCCCGTTATTTTTAGGCCCAGGGTTAAGGCTTAGAGACATGACTGGAGATTGCATTTAGAATAAGAAGTAGACTAGGATCAGAACTTGGGTTAGACTGAGGAGGTAAGGGTTAGGTTTTCGGAATAGGTTTAGGGTAAGCTATCGGTGCTGTGAAATGCAATTACATCTTCCGTACTTTTTAAGTTTTATTGACGCATTTAGGCTTACTAATGGTGTGAAGGTATTTTATTTTTATTTTTCTGCTTTCCAAAAACAGTTATATGTCAGTTTCGCATACCCTACCGATAAAAATCCCCCTATTGAAGTTATTCTGCTATTGTTGCCGTATTCTGAGCGAGGCCACAATACAATAGTAAACACAGTGTTGTGCATGTGAAGGAGAGAGGATATTTGTCTCCGTAAAGTTGCTGTGTGCTTTTGAATGAAGCTCATTGAGCTTCAGCGCGTTCTTGTAATGTCAGCGGATACTTTAATGTTTTTTTTGTCTTATAATTTTTCTGTAAACAATCGCCTATATAACTTATGATCATAAAATCTTTCAAATGGCAAGTTTGAGAGCTGTTGCAAACATCATTAACTTTGGCTATTCTTTCTAGTTAGCAATTAAAATGTCCTACTTGCATGCACACTAAATTGAAGAGGTTCAACTCTGATTTTATCGGATTAAATACCTTTCTCAAGAAGTTTATCCTTTTAAAATTCATCTGCAATTATATTTCGTCGATTTTTGCCCCTTTTTCCTTGGTCCATTAATTTTAGGCAATAAAATACCAACAAAAACATGCTTGTCCTGCCCGTTATTTCTGCTCATTTCGTGTCTGTTTCCGTGATGCCAGCTTTGGAGACATTCAACATTTTCCGTGATGAGTTCTCACACTGTCGTCTGCATTTCCCCTGCGACTCAGCCAAAATTGTCTTTGAAGAAATGTATGAACGGGGAAATAATCACCGTCCAGAGGTCATTCCTCTGGAGACAGCCAATAACGCTGAGTTTTACAGACAAAAGGCAGACCAAAACTCAGGCAATCAAGTAGCTAATTCGCAGAGACCTTCCGTCTCCCTCGACCTACAAAATCGATCAGAACTCTATGCCGGCGAAGCTGCGCTTTCTTTATACGAACGCACAGAGTTTGCTTCACAAGATTGATGAGCTCATAGTTTGTATAACTGACCTACAGCCGCATGTCATATCCACTACAGAGACCTGGCTACAGGCCGACGTAATGGATGCCGAAATTGTACCCGCAGCGTACCAAGTTTTTCGTCGGGACCGGATACATAGGAGGGAAGGAGAAATAACAGTGTTTGTCAAGAAGGGCATCATTACGTCAGAACGCAAAATTTGTTCCTCTCATGATTTTGAAGCGCTATGGCTTAAACTGAAAACGCGTGGTGCACCCAGTTTACATTTCATGACTGTCTATGGACAGCCAAACCAATCTCAAGAGGGTGGTGAGACCTTGTTTGGACTAATGCGTGAACTGGCTCAAAATGAAAATGTGCTGATCACTGGAGATTTTAACGCCCCACTGATTAACTGGGATGAGCTATCAGTTAAGGGTTCTCCTGAGTCTTTTAGCTCCAGATTATTAAAGCTGACGGGGGACCTCTCTCTCGTGCAGAATGTTCGATTCCCAACGAGAATAAAAGAAGCACAAACAGCGAACTGTTTGGACCTCGTATTATCGGAAGACCCGAAATTAAGCGAAATTAAGCCAATTGCGCCTCTTGGAAAGAGAGATCATGTCATGATCCTGTGGGAATATGTTTCAAACACCAATTAACCGAGAAATACAGAGGTTCGGTTAGACTACTGGCGCGGACATTACACCGCAATGAGAAATGAACTAGCAGTAGTAACTTGGTATGACCTAACCGGTAGTCCGGATGCCGACTAAAACACTGTCAGGGATCTTATAAGCGAAGTTATGCATCGAAACTGTCCGCTGAAAAAAGTAGAAAAGGCGAGCAGGCCCCCTGGTTAACGCAAGATCTGAAGGGCCAAAGAAACCGCAAGAAAAAACTCTGGCGAAGGTACGCATCAACACGCCAGCCTTCACACTACGAGGAATTCCGCCAAAAGCGGAACGAGGTTAGATCAAACATTCGAAAAGCGCGGAAAGACTGCGAAGCGAAAATTATCGAGTGGGCCGTAACGAAGCCAAAGGTGCTCTACAGTTACATCAACAGCAGGCTAAAAAACAAAGACACAGTTGCAGTACTAAAAGGTGAAAATAAGGAGGAAATTATATCCAATCTCGAAAAAGCAGAACACCTCAGCAAGTTTTTTGCATCTGTTTTCACTGAGGAACTGCATTTTAACCTGACAGACTTCCATGCAGAGATTAATGGCAGAATCATGGAGGACCTCTTTTCCAGAGAAGAAGATGCAAGGAATGAACTTCTTGCGCTTAATGAAGCTAAGTCTCCGGGTCCAGGCAAAATACCAGCGAAGGTACTGCAAGAGCTGGCTTCGGAACTTTCCAGACCGCTTACGCACATTTTTCAGTTGTCCTTTGATCGAGGCCTCCTCCCATCCGATTGGAAAGTTGCAAACATAAACCCTATTCACAAGGGTAGATCCAGAACCAGCACGAACAACTATCGACCAGTGAGCCTAACTTGCATCTGTTGTAAAGTTATGGAAAGGATCATCAAAAAGGCCACTATGAAGTTCATCGAAGAACCAGACTTCTTTGATGGCGCCCAACACGCGTTTCGAGGAAACCACTCCTGCCTGACCAATATGCTTGATTCTATGGAGCAGTGGTCCAAGTCATTAGACGAAAATACTCCCGTAGATGTTGTTTACATAGCCTTTAAAAAAGCCTTCGATAGTGTCCCTCACCAACGGCTACTCTACAAGGTTGGCGAATCCGGGATAAGGGGCAATTTACTAAATTGGTAAGGAGATTTTCTCATATACCGATCGCAGTCCGTGCGCGTCGGAAACGCAAAATCCTCTTCAGTGCCAGTTGCGAGTGGAGTGCCTCAGGGCTCCGTTCTTGGGCCACTATTGTTCCTAATCTACGTCAACGACTGTAGGCATGGACTGGTCAGTAATGGAGTCTTGTCTGCAGATGATATTAAGATATGGCAACCAATCAGAAACGCTTATGATGAACAAACTCTGCAAGTAGGACTTGATCGCCTAGGTGATTGGTCCAAAAAATGGTTAATGCGGTTTAGCTTTGAGAAGTGTGTCACATTGCGACTCAAGACGAAGAAAGTGAGCGCGACGGATGACTCACACAACTTCGTACTCGATGGAAGGTGCCTGTCGAACGTCAATGAACAAAAAGATCTGGCTATGGCTATTGTGCCATCCCTGAAGCCGTCTTTACAGTGTGCTAGGGCTGCCAAGAGGGCGAACAGTGTTCTGTTTGCCATTAATCGAACTTTTGTGGACATAGACAAAAAACTATTCGGCAAAACCTATGGAACATTTATTCGCTCACATCTGGAGTATGGCGTTCAGGCGTGGCGACCATGGATGCACAAAGATAACCAGATGCTGGAAAGAATTCAGCGAAGGGCAACGAAAATTGTGAAGGGCCTAAAGCCTTCATCTTACGAATGTAGACTAGAAGCACTTAACGTTTTCCCCCTTGAGTATAGACAAATCAGCGGTGACCTCATACAGACGTACCGCCTCGTAAGGAATCGGGAGTGTGCCCTGAAGTTTGATGACTTCTTCGCCTTCGCCACTTCAACCAACCTCCGAGGGAATTTCCTCAAACTGCGGGGAACCCTATCCCATCTAGAGGTCCGCAAGCAGTCGTTCTCACAACGAGTCATCGGTGCCTGGAACGGACTGCCCGAGGAGGTCGTAATGGCGAACTCCACAGATGCGTTGAAACGGAAACTGGATGAACATCTACTTAATAGTTAGCGTTCAAATGTACAAGAAAGCAGGAATAATTTACGCCCCGGAACTACCTGTAGATGGAACTTTACATTTGTATATGCTTCTCACTATTTTACAGTAACACATTTTATGTTGGATATATTATGTACACAAGAGACTATTCTGACTGCTTACACGCACACGTTAAAATTTGAGCATGCATATATGTGACTCACTGTTTATAGTGACATATTTTATGTTGGATATTTCATGCATACTTTTTCAATAGGGTCTTCAAATGCATTGCCTACTACCCTTAATATACTGAGCTATATTTTGTCTGCCTTGACCGCTTTCACCAAACGACCTTTCTATGACATTCCCATCTACTCCCAGGGAAACCTTGACACATGTTCCCAGTAGATTACGGCGCCGGCGGTTCGCGTGTCAGAGTTCATCCCCTCTGTACATGCAGAGAGTGAATGGAGACATTCTACGAGCCCCCCTCTCCCACCTTCTGTGATCACCGCCTGCTCCTATATTTACCCTCCCCCCTTCCTCCTCCTCCTCGGGTTCTGACTCTAATTGGTTTTGTTTACGCGTCGCCCGAATGCTTTAAGTCAAATCGATACGTGCATCTAGGTGGAGTCTCTCGCGGGCCATTTATGTTTGTAGAACTCCTCGCAAAGGTACATCGTGCGCGCTATTTTCTTTCTCCTCCACTCCTTCCACCGTATCCTCCCTCTGCTTGCAAACACTTTTCCGTTCTCTTCATCTCCTTCTTCTTCCTTCTCCGGTTTCTCCTCCCTCCCTCCCTCCCTCCCTCCCTCCCCGTTTTCCGAATCAGCCCTGCCGTTGGTCGCTTCTGTATACGCGCCGAAAGTCTGCTCTTTGTTAATTTCATGTTTTTCGCCAACTGCGAAACATATTTTCTCCTGTGTGAATTTAAAACCCGTGGAGCACATGCGCCTGATACAGGCTGCCGACCTGAGAGCTTCGATTTTTGGGAATTGCAATCCGTGGTGTGACTGCATAGTGCATGCTCTTATATACCAAAAATATACCTAAATTAGCGAGAAATAGCAAGTAGATTTAAAACCAGCGTAAACGCATCCACACAACAAACAGCAAAGTGGTAGTTCAAGATCTCCAAGTAACTGAAAACGCGGTTTCTCGTACTGCTTTCGCAAACGTCAGGGCAATATCGGTGCGTTTAAACAGGAGATTGTCAGTAGTCGTAATTACTGCAATTTAAGGCACAAAATCAGACATGTTTGCAGTTCTGACCTTTAAAATCCTATTAAAAGTCTGGTTTTCTAAATATAACTCCCTTGTTGGCAACCTCGTTCTCACGGTTTACACTGAACAAAATCTTGTTTGGTCAATTTTCCGGCCTCCAGAAATTCAGATGCGCTTTTGACAGAGGGAACTTCCAGTATATACAGTAACATGGCATCCTTATTGAATTAATAAACATTCTGACTGACAGATCAAATTAAAGACAGAAAGGACTTTTCTCGAACAGGCTAGGCAAATAAGCGGAAGGCACAGCGTTTGCAGCTGCCTAAAATGGCAAATTTCAAGTCTCGTCATCACGTTTCATGCATTAGATCACATATTTTAGGTCCAAACTGAACTGCTCGGAAGGGTGATGTAAGGGAAACTGGGTGGGCATATGCCCGTCTGTCCGAATCTTTGGTTCTCTGTCAGCCATTTCGTAATCGTCTTAGATGTATGGCAGGGGACTCTATCCTTCAGAACTTCGGACAGTTGCTTCGGACCGACCTACAAAAGTCTGCAAGATCCAAGATGGGGATCATGAGACCGTCAGAGTTGATCCAAGTACAATGGAACCTAGGCTAACAAGTTAACTTCTTTCCGAAACCGAACTCGTCATGTAAAACACTCGGCTTGCAAAACTCAGCCAGTTAAATGATCTAGAGGATGATTGACTTTATGTTTTTTTTAACTTCCTCAATATATTTCCGTTCCCCATCTCCCGACTAGTGTCTCAGTAGTAATCTTCTTCTTAATGGTTTTTCAGCGCTCGCATTTGCCATAAATGGGCTGCTTGCTTACCCTCCCCATGGTCCAGATTGAGTTCCCCATCAACTCTGGCCTCGTTAATAACCGCAAGATCGGTAGAAATGAGGGTTAGCTTTCTTCGGAAGTCTTCTGGTTCTCTTTATATTCTTTTTTTACACCGAGACTGCCACTTTTATTTTGAGGTGCTCGCAGCGAATGAACCAGTGCGGAGGCAGGTCAAAATCACCACTGTTTTAGCTTCCGTGCTAAATAACCGCGCATAACTCACCTCCCCGGGCAGCTTTTGGTTGTTTTCTCAAGACAGAGTTGGGCGGACTGGACAATAAACGCCGAATCCAAGCTGATTATAATTTTAGTTTTTAGTGCTTGGATCGCAGCCAGTGACTTAACCCCCCCCCCCCCCCTACACGTGGGCTCACCTTCCTCCACTGGTAGGGTGTTTGTTGAATAGTTTTTTTTCCGTTCACGGTAACAGTAGCCTTGTCTTTTTCGTGCAAAAGATTGAGTCAGTTAATTTGATCGAAGTGGAGAGCTTTGTTTCTGTTTATTTCATCCCTTCTATCAGCTGCTGTGGTTGATTGCTCGTGCCTCTCCCTCGAGGAAGTCTAGGTCATTTCCCCCTAAACCCCGTTTTTTCCCTTGCAGGCAGTGACGACGATCCAGACAACTCTCCATGCAAGTTTGAGCCCATCAGAAAAGTCCAGTGGCTGCCTGTCAAGGGAGGGTACGTTGCTGCTTCCTGTTCTTTAAAATACACTTTAACTGCACTTTACTCGGGATATATAGTGTTAGCTAAACATCTTGCAACATACCGACATGTACGAAAGATTGATACTCTTTCGCTAATCGGCATTGACTCAGATTGCGTTAATGATTATCGTGTAGTCTTTTCTGAAGTTAATGCAGTCATGTTGGGTTGCGGGCTTTTTAACGAGATTCGTTGTGACCACTAACAAAACGTATGTACTGTAAAATGTAAATACTTAAATTGTATGCGTTTTTTTATTGATTTTGACTGTCTTTATAAATTCAAATATATTTTGGAAAGCATGCACGAAAAATTATTTTTTGTCCTCATTTGGTAGCCCTTTACGCTCTCTCTAAATTTTATGCTTAAAGAAAGGCTTTCTTTCGGTTTTAAAAAAGTTTCTAAACTGCCGAATAATTTTGAAACCTACTGACTACTACACTCGAATTCAAGCGTTACATATTGCGCACTGTGTACATCCTGTTTAAAAGAAAGTAATTTTTCGCCTACTGTTTCAGGAGGAAGTCACACTGTTGTCATAAAATATTGCAATTGATGTGGAACATGTTTTATATAGTATAGGCAGCAATAATAAATTGATGGA
>JAYGXS010000005.1:9238759-9302519 GCA_036362985.1 Ligula intestinalis
GCAAAAGCGTTTCCCTACTGTGCGGGTTCTTCTACCAACGAGGCCACGAGTTTTTTTAAAATTGGGTCAACTGAACTTGGAGTAAACACACCCACCCACCCGCCAGAGTTAGGTTTTGTCTACCTGGTACGAATAGTTGGACCAAAGTCTGTCAGCCGCAACAGGCTAATCGAATAATGTTCATAAACTGCCAACAGGTAGCCAGTCGTGGATTCACAGGTTAAATGATAGACCATACTGAGAAGAGTCAAAAGCTACAGTAGATTGCATATCTGATGAAAAGTTGGGGATTTGAGGGAGTAAACGCACATTTGAGGTTGTTTATTTAGTTCATCGGGTTGACTTGAGGCGCAAAGTACTGTTTACTAGAATTGAATTCCGCTCAGATCAGTATATTGGGAGAAAATAGAGGCGGAAATGGGCAAAATCCAGCGTTTTTTGATATCCACGGAACTTTCTATGTTATTAAACGCTGCGGAAAAGAACTTCTTGTCTGTGCATGTAGCACCATAAAAGAACATTCATGAAGAGCAGGAACTTTTTAATCCTATCTGTTCACAAAACGGAAAATTTTGTTTTCCGTCCATGAAATTGAGGTTAGTGCAATTATGAGATAGTGTATTATTTTTGGAGAAAGACGAGCAAGCTAGGTTTAGCAAATTCTACTTTGTAAATATGCCAAGGTTTGTGCCATAAAATGCAGGAAAAAAATTAGAAGGCTGTTTTTTTGCTATACCCCGTTTCAAATTTATATTGCATTTTTGAGGGTTTACAGGCAAGGAATGCGTTATAGAACTTTATTAGTAAGCAGATGGATTGTACAGTCAATATTAAGTTGGAGACAGTTAACATAACACACATTTGAGTGAGTTATCGCAGGTGATTGCGAAGCAGTTTTCTCAAAAATCGCCATTGATATGATTGCCACTCTGCTCTGCTTTTGTTATTGTAGAACTGAGCCCAGAAGTAGCCGAATATACTGAAAACTGTTCTGGTTTCGATATAAAAGTTAGCCCTTTCATTTAAACAGAAGATATATTCCTAATTTTTAGGGATTTTTAAAAGACTAGCCAAAATTTTCCATTCTGATCTTGAATCAATCTTCAAAAGAATGAAATACGCAGATATCCGATGCCAAAATATACAACTGAAGCTCTTTTTCAAGAGGTTGCTTGAATCTTCGGCATATTCGCTCGCGACTTTTGATGTGGACGTTCATTTTCCTCGTCAATGAATTGACATGTTTGGGTGGTCCTTAAACCATGACACAGACAGCTGCGTAAGAAAGAATTTTTAAAAGCTCGTTAGTTAGGTAAGTGCGTTTAATATATATGTTATTTTGTAGGTTTTTTGTAAGCCCGTAGAATAAAATCATTTTCTATAGTCAAGCGACTGAAGCCAGTGAATTCGTAAAGTCTAATTAGCATTTCAAGGAAAGTCGCAACCCCTTCGTAATTGAACTCCCTAAATAATTGCAAAGAAAGGTGGCGGAAGAAAATTACTCATTGTGTAGAAAAAATGGTACATTTACAATTGAACCAAGCAATTGCATTTAAATTTATAAGTCACTGACCAGCATGTCCGCACATGAGCTCACGAAATAAACTACTCTTTTGATCTTCCAAGGAACCAGATCAAGCGAGAATATAGTTGCTTCAGTCCAACATAACTCAAGCAATGCAAAAACGAAAGAAAAAACTAGAAATTCTCGACGAAATGCGTTAGAATACATTCTCGAACTTTGGGCTGTTCGGTAACATCGATACATTGCATTCCACTTAATATCGAAGCATTTAGTTCCGAAAATTTTACAAAATGATTATTTTCCAACATAATTTTACTTGTGATGCTATGCTTACTCGGTGGATTTTCATAAACAGGCTTCCTCTACATGTTAAACTTAAGTTTATCGAATACACTCGATTTCCACTGTTTCGGAATTATCCACTTTGCTAAAAAAGCTGGTATTTTTATTAAACGCTATCTTCCTTCATAAATCAAAATATGGGGGTCATTGCTTCCGTTTCGTTTGAGTAATGGGGAGTTACTTGTAATAATCTTTCGATTTCATGAGTCAGGCAACCTTCTGTACAATTCTTAAACTGGAGAGTCTGTCGGGAGCACACGAGGGAATACCAGAGGACGCAATGATGAGCCTAACCTTTTATAGCCCTGTCATTCGGCGAAAAACATGGTTACGCTGCTCTCTAGTATATGTGCTGTCAGCATGGTCTATCATGTAACCGACCTGGGCATAGTGTTACTTCTTGTCTACAAATGCCTACGATTACCGTTGTCGTAGAGCATCGCATAGGTCAGTCCGATAGTACAGCAGGTGCTACCAGGAACAAAAAACAGATGTGTTTTTTGAGGTTATTTCTCCAAAAGGTTAGAAATATTCAACTTACGCCATTTTTTGCTTTCAATGCGATAAATCATTCTTCGCTACCGCCTGTCCTTCAGGGTAACAGTTAATTACTGAGCTAAATGGTATTGGCTCGCAACTCATTTTATCCATCTGCATAAAGTTGTGTCTCACTGTTAGAACACACAGGACTTTTGTGATGGACAAAGTCCACGTGGCTGTAAATTGCACCCGTCGTGGACACGAAAGCACAGCTGACCTCAATTCCCACCGGATCTGCATGCATTGGAACATAGATCAACTGAGCTTGCATGGAGTTTCCACTGTAATACTACGTATATGTACTGCAGGTTTTGTACATCGTTGACCCCATTCTGATTCTCATGCATGCTATAAGCAAACAGTGTCACAGAAAAAGACGAGAGGAAGGCAGAACTTGGCATTTTATGCCTGTTAGCTGTCGTCATCAGTTGGTTACAGGACAAGATGATGCCCGCAAACGCCCGAGACTGGGGTTTGTACATTGGTTATCATGCATGTAGATTAGACGCCCTACAATTAAGCCAACTCCTGCAGCGCTCCCGGCTGCGGTCGGACGTACACAAAATGTTAAATAGACTGGATCTACTAGCCTCTCTGGATTGCAGTAAAGTAAACAGGATTTTCCGTCGTGCCAGGGAACTCCTGGTCTAGTACCAGCATACCAATCACTAGTCAAATAGTGCTGCCGACAAGGATGACGGAAACTGCAGCGGCTGTTTCGAACGTGATTACTGTAATTACGTTCAACGTTACAGGCAAATTAGTCCGGGGGATAGAGTAGGGGGTGGGGTAGTAACAGGCGGCTAATTAAGCGGTAAGGTTAGGGAGAAGGGGGGGGGTGGTGGAAGAGGAGAGGTGTAATTGAAGAATGGCGAGAGCTGCATGCCAAATGCTTCAGTTTGTAAAAGATTGATACTCGATACGCGCATACTGGCATATACGAAAACTTAGAAATAATAATGGAAAACCTAAGGCATATTTGGTACTTAGACGAAAGTTAAAGGGATACTCATTGTTTGTAAAGAAAAATTGAATATTCTTAAAAATGTTCAGGTTCTGGAGCTGAAAAAATAGCCATAAATGAGATTATAAAATTTCAATCTTTTGTTAATTCGAACGAATAACGACACCATTTTCTTTATATAAAAATAACTCTTCCTCAGTCAAACTATTTCAAACATCTTGTCGTTATTGAATTAAATAACTTACAGATTAACCGATACAGATTGTCGATATATTTTCGAGAGTTTTCAGTGTCTTCAAGCTTTCATCAATAAATCCAGATTCCGTTCGATATTTACCGAAAAAATTAGTTTTTGGATATTAGGTCATATGGAGATGGCCGTGTAGGCCATAATTAGAAATTTTTTCAAACAGTAAAACATAATGTTGAGCAAAATTACGTCCGCAACAAAAGTCTGATATTTTTATACCTCAGGTTAATTTTTAAAAAAACATTCTATAATAGGCTACCTCTTTAAAAGGAACTTAAATTAGATATTCAGCTGACAAATTTCTGTGCATACTTCGTTTTTACAAAGTAATGTCAAGCTGAAAATTGATATTTTTGGCAATTTTTCTAATTTACCTGAAGATAAATGATACACTATTACTATAAATGAAAGAATGCATTTTTTCCTTCATATCGGAGTATATGCCGCCATTGTGGATTACTTCCAGGCTCTGTTCTAAGTTTGCGAATGCAAAAAAGAGTCGACGAATTTCTAAGAAGATATTTCTGCAATTATTAATCTTCTGTCTGTTGTAACGGAGGTCCAGGCCGAGATATTACCTCGCCAAATTGTTGTAACGGACACCCAGGCCAAAATATTCGCCGTCTAATTACGCCTCATGTGAGGCCCCAAAGAGAGAACAAAACAAGAAGTGTGCAGAGAGCGGAAGTCCTTGAGTGTTCAAGGTACAACAAATTTAGAGAAACAAACGTGTGTCAACGATGTCCCTTGAGCCAATCAGATTCTCTTCTAAAACATGGGCCGGTCCCATTGGCTATTGGTTCAGTGAATGACTGTAGTTTGAATTCGTAATTATCGATCGATTTATGGCTAGTGTACGCTCGCCCGTGTGGGCCGATCGATAGCCTGCTTGGAGTGTGGCTATGCCTGCGAGCTACTGCTTGCTAAGGCTGTTCGTTAGGCCGTCCTAACACTGTCTGTTCCTTTTTTTTCAATTACGCATTGCTCTCCCATAACAAATGCCGAACATGGGTCTGGGGATGTGTGTATGTGTGTCGTAGCCCATAGTTGGATCAGGAATCCCCGCCGCAATCCAAACTGGGAGTAGTTGGGAGACGGAGAAAAGCCGCCACCTCGACCGGCTTGAGCCAAAGGTCCACGGGAGTGAGGTGGGTGCCTGACCGGAAGCTGCAGGCGAACAGATGACGGCAGTCATGCGGCGAGACGCCGTAGTCGGGACAGCAGTCGGGTATGGACGGTTCGAGCCGGTGTTGGTACTGGCGAGTTGGGGGCCTTGATACGCTCAGCGGCGGGACCTTTGTGGAGTTTGACCACTTTGTCTTTTGGATAGCCGCTACAGCTATGCTGTGCGAACGCATGAAGGCCAGGAGCTGGCCAAGCTTCCCAAGGAGGCCGTTGGCGTTGAATTATACGATCTTAAGACCAGGCGGTGAGGCAAGGTCGGAGACCAGATGATTTGGGTTCAGGATAGGACGGGCTGGACGCATGGAGTCCGGTAGGGGCACGGGACAGCTGGGACATGCGAAGGCGGGCGACCAATTGGTAGCTTTGGCGAGGCCACTGCAGCGGAGATGGCACCAACCAGTGCAGGGCCCGCAGCGTACAGACCAGTCACGGCAACCCAGGCAGACTCGGTAGAACGAGCAGTACCAGAGAGATCCAGGGTTGGCCTCAATACCGACGGCGAGGAGGATAGGTCGGAGCAGCGTAGCCGGAAGGGGCTGTTCCGTCATCAAAACACGGGTTAGGCTGAGGTGGGGGGGGTTCATCCAACGTAGAGTGATGGGTGTATCAGACCTTGGCCGCCGGGAGGGCGGGCGGGAACGCGGTTCGTAGACGCGTCTGCTGTGGTTCCCATCCGAGGTGGCAGGCAGGCAGGCAAGTAGCCCTTGTTGAATCCAGAACCCCGCCGGGTGGGCCTCAATCCCGGCGGCGAGGAGGAGAAGGAGGAGTCGGAGCAGCATAGTCAGGAGGGGCTGCTCTGTCATAAAAAAACAGATGGAGAGGAAAAGAGATGGATCCATCATAGGTAGGTTTGGTGTAGCAGACCTTGGCCGCTCTGAGGGCGGGTGGGAACGCGGTCGAAGACGCGTCTGCTGTGGTTCCCAGTGGCAGTTCCGAGGTGGCAGTGGACACTGGCAAAGCCCGGATGTTGTTGATTGCGCCCAGCCAGATATGATAGAGTTTGAGACAGTGGTGACAGCTGATTTAGTAGGATTGCGGAGCAGGTCCAATTGTTCTGTTATTAGTACTTTGCAATTGACCGATGGGATGTCCCCTGCAGAGATCTTTGCTGCATCGACCGAGGGGTGGAATATTTAAATGGCCCTTAGGTATTTGGACGCGCGTGTATGCTCGGGTGTGCGTGCGTCACTGAATAAACTGCGGTCCCCAGGGCGGCGGCCTCGGGGCCGCCAGTTAAACGAAGGAAAGGGGACGCTCGCGCAGCCCTTACCGATTTCCCAGCTGCGAGGTAAAGCCTCGGGAAGTTAAAAGATACAAGCCATCAGAAGGAGTGATTTATTATGTACACAACTCCCAATTGCTGTCCCAGGCGGTCGGCTGTCTAGTAGCCCTCGTTGGATCAGGAGCCCCGCCGGGTTGGCCACAACCCTTGTGGCGAGGAGGGTCAGTCGGAGCAGCGTGGTAGGGAGGGGCTGCTCCGTCGTCAAAAACGGAGATATAGAGGAGGGAAGATTGATCCACCGTAGGGAGGTTTGGTGTAGCAGACCTTGGCCGCCGGGAGGGCGGGCGGGAACGCGGTTCGTAGACGCATCTGCTGTGTTTCCCTGGAGTGGGGGTGAGTGTGTGTGTCGTAGCCCATAGTTGGATCAGGAATCCCCGCCGGAATCCAAACTGGGAGTAGTTGGGAGACGGAGAAAAGCCGCGACCTCAACCGGCTTGAGCCACAGGTCCGCGGGAGTGAGGTGGGTGCCTGGCCGAGAACTGCAGGCGAACAGATGACGGCAGTCATGCGGCGAGACGCCGCAGTCGGGTATGGATGGGTCGAGCCGGTGCTGGTACTGGCGAAGGAGCATACAGTAGCCACTGCGTAGCTGCGCCAGAGTACAGCGAGTGACCCTCGGGAGATGTCGTTCCGAGGCCGCAATCGGAGGTGGATAGCCACCCAAAAGGACCCGGGGACGGTAACCTCGTTTCTCCTCGACAACGAATCTCTGGTGGAGACGCTGGAAGCCTGTCTTGGTGGCAGAGCTATCGACAGGTAGATCCGCGAGAGACGAGGCAACAGCTTCCTTTTGGAGTGCTCGAATAGACGGCCGGACGTTGCGGCAGGGCTCGGGAGCGGTGCAACGGTGATAATTGGGATGGCCGGGTTGCGAGCAACTCCACCAGAACTGCTGGCTAAGGAGAGTGTTGTGATGGGCGACCGGTAGAACAGAGGCCTCCGCATGAAGATGATCTATAGGCGACATTTTATAGCAACCCGTGATCGTGCGGAGGGCAGCGTTTTGGGCTGACTGGAGGCGGTGGAGGCTGGAAGAGCTCATCGTAGGAGACCAGATTAATGCCGCATAAGTGAGGTGCGGCTTGGCCAGCGCCTTGAAAGCAGTCGACAGAGTCTCTTTCGCGCAGCCCCAGGATGTGCCTGCTAGCGCCTTGAGGACCTTGGTGCAGCGGCTTACTTTGCTTGCGGTCTTCCTGGCATGGTCTGCGAACGTGAATAGCGGATCAAAACGCACACCAAGGAGTTTGGGCTTGCGGATGAGCGGTAAGGACGCCCCATTGACGGTGATGACCGGATGCCGATTGAACTCCTTCGGATCAAGCGTAAAAACAGTAACGGACGACTTGGCTGCCGAGATCGTCATTCCGCGCTGGGTAAGGAAGTTTTCGACAACAGGCATGAACTCCGTGAGGAGCTGTGCAGCCTGATCGATGTCATGATGCCGGCAACAGAACGTTATATCGTCCGCATAGGATACCACTTGCACAGGTGCCCGGGGGAGTGGGAGCTCTCGCATGTAGATGTTTAAGAGTGTCGGGCTGAGCACAGAGCCTTGAGGGACGCTACAGGTCTGCGTACGGGGCTTGGAGAGAGCGCCCTGGAAGAGGACACGATCGTGACGGTTCGTAGAGGCGTCTGCTGTGGTTCCCTGGAGTGGGGGTGGGGTAGCGTGGTGGCACGTATAGGGGGCGACTTCGGTCGCACCAGTCGCCTGCGCCCAATCCCGCCCCGGACACTGCCACTGAAAACTAACTCACGTATCCACAGTCACTGCTCCTGCACACCACCCTGTTGTGGAGCATACGCGGTGGAAATAATGCAAATCAATGCTGCGGTGGAACTGTCGTGTGCACGCGTGGTGTGGCTGTTTACGTTTGTCAAGCATCCCCTCCGCGCCCGCATACACTCTTCATAACCTTTTCGAAGTCAGACGTGTTATGGAGCAGAGTGCGCGTGCAGTAGATGCTTCGAAAGTCTGCTTCATTCTAAAGTAATCCACGCTCAAGTCCAGCTGGGCTCTCCTCGTAGGACAGCCCTTCTCTTATCTTCCAGATGCATTCTGTGCTTACCATTTGTGTTAGTTCGACCACCGTAATCGGTGATGTCCACCATATGCGCGAGAGCAGGGACGGTGGCTGTGGCCAATTATAGTGATAGTAGACGCGCCGTTGACTACTCCACTCTAAACCCTATCCACTGCGTTTAAACCGCGCAGGGAGGGAGCGTGGCCGCAGCCATAAACACCGCCGAAACTTATCATATAGTGACAGTAGACTTTCGCTGGTACTACTACACTGTCTACCCTAACTCACCTATAGTAGGTGTCTAGCCTGATTCTAAGGGATCAGGGCTCGTTCTGCTAAACAGCCACTAGACATAGCAGCTGGAATTGGGTGCAGCTGAGTGATATGTCCAATGGTACTATTTCAGTCTGTATTGTAAATCAGAAGTGACGCTGGTTAAAGTCAGCACGGAGTTCATATCTCCTCAATCTCAGCAAGAAGTGAAGTAGTACTAGTGCTAGCACTGATGCCACCATTTATCAGCGTTGCCGCTAAGCCTTCGCTAGGGCTCATATACCCTTGCTCTGAACAAGGAAGGTGAATCTGGGTTTAACTATCTCGGGTAATTACATGCTTGGGGGCCTGAGCAAAGCTGTTCTTGCCTGCGTTTCCCTCCCCGCCTACGTACAATCGGCATAACCTTGTCGACGTGTTATGGAGCAGAGTGCGTGTGCAGCAGATGCTTCGAAAATCTGCTTTATTGTCAATTAATCCACACTCCAGTCCTCCGCCCGGCCGCCCGCTGGGCTCTCCTCGTAGGACAGCCGTTCTCTTATCTACCAGATATATTCTGCGTTTACCAATTACGAACGCTTCGTCTGCCTCTTGACCTTGTACTGGGGAGTCCAAAGGTGTGTGCCGATATTTCCCTTACTAAACTTGACTTGCCAATACAAGTGAACTTGCGAGTCCCAGGAAGTTATTAAGAAGAAGATGACTCGATCGCTGGGACAATACATTTATTCGCCTGACGTTTCGAGATCCGTCGCGGATTCATCATTGGAGACATAAGCAGGAAACAGTAGCAGAAACGGCTAAGTTTCTTGCTAATGTCTCTGATGATGAAGCCGTGACGGATGTCGAAACGTCAGGCGATCAAGTCTTCTTCTTCTCAAACTTGACTTGACTTTTATATACTCTCTGCTTCCCCCAACCCGCGCAAACAGCCTCTCTGCAGTTGAACCTAACGTCTTCGTAGACTTGAAGTGAAAAGTTACCACTGATCCCAGCAGCTTTTTTTCTGTGCGTGTGTGCGTTTGTCTAGGGACCCAATCCTGGTGTTTGCCGGAGGCAGCCGAATGCCTGATCTCTGTGATGTCGAGGAGGCCTCAGCCAACACTCCGCCCAGCATTACAATTATGCGAGGCAAACGCCTAGCCGTCATGCAGATGGACTACGACTGGATCGACTTTGTTGGCCTCTGCAAGTCGCCCTACCTCAGCGGTGAGTACGGTTCGCTCTCTGTCTCTCTTTTCACTCTTCTCCATTTAGCCGCCTGCCCACTCGCTCGACCGCCGCCGCGTCTGGTTTGCTTTTTATGCCACGCGCCCTGATCGGTGCTTTTTCACAGCGGTTGCACAGTGTCTAGAAGTGTCTAGTAGGTGTGCACGCCAGACACGATCTTCGCAGTGTCCTTTGAGTCTAGCACAAACTTGTAGTGTTTGTTTTTTGGAATTACGAGGACCATAAGAACACGGTCGTAGCCCAGCTGCCTGCACTATTTGCATGACATCAGATTTCCAGTTGGCATATACTTGAGTCTACAAACGGTTTTGGTTCCTGTAATCTGAAAAATTGAAAGGCTTGGCAAATCTCTGTATGGGACCATGTTGAAGGCTGGTGTTTTTTTTGCGAAAATGATAAAGCCTCCTGTGCATTTCCCTGAAGCCGAGGCCTATCACGGATGCTGCGCTGCAAACTCTTGTGCGTTTCTGTTCACTACCTTGTCATCAATCATGGCCGGGCAAGAGGATGGTAGCTTAGTCAACATTCCCAGAAATGTCTTTAGTTCAGATGGCTGGCAAAATTTGCTTCCTCAAGAGGCTGTCCGTTATTGGTGTTAGCCAGTAAGGAGGGTGGGAGCCATTTCCGGATTTCGATAGGCAATGGTACGTTATATAAGCCTCCTTAGCCACCGCTTACCCCAATACCGTGTAAGACAGCAATGGTGGTAATGAGGGTTTTAAAAACCGGGCCCTTACCGAGGCCAAGCAGTGAAATGCGTAAAACGGAACATCAAAAATACGTACATTTTCCCCAAAGGTATTCTTATTGGTCTCACCGGCGAGACGCGAGTTCGAAACTCGGGTGTGCCAGCAAGTTCAGCGGCTACATTAGAGTTGGCCGCCCGTAGCTGACGGCGGCCAAAAAGCCAGAAATAGCTATTATACGGTGCTCTGTCTTAGCCGGCATACTAATATATATATATATATATTGCTAGTAGAAAAAAAACTGGGTGGAACTGGGGTGTTCATTCGATCTATCTGCTCAGGGCATATACTTGTCCCGGAAGTGCCTTGAGGCTCGTACTTGAGTGATATCAGGCTGTCGCTTAGCGACCTCAGACACATTATGGAGTGGATCCGACAAAGACAAAGGAGACCGGAATGGCCATTTCTGGCTTGTTAGTCATCATCAGCCAGTCATACCCAATTTCAAGGGTTGGAGCCCTTGAGATTAGAACGTGGGACCTTCGGTCATTGAGTTTAATACTCTACCTCGGTAGCAGTGAACTTGAGAGTGATATTTAAAAAAGAACAAATAAAATGCAATTCCCAGAAATTAAGAGGAATTTGAATAAGAAAAACCGAAATAAAACAACTTGGTCCATGTCGTTAGTTTACGTTGGTGGTTGACACACACGGAGGGTTACTTCAGCTAGCTGTGAAATAATAGACCGAACCATCTAGGCTATGCATTGTTAATCCAAGGAACTTATACAACTCATTCGTATGCATTTTGGTTCAATGTCCTCAGTGGGTTAGTGCCTTTTGTGCGCATCCCATATAAAATGACCCACACGTAGCGCAGGTGATCTATATCGACTGAGAGTTATGTGCCCATACGTAATTGCAATCGAGTTTACCCTCTTGCTCAGCGATGACTGATTTGTTGGAGCGTCGGTCATTTTGACGGACATTTTTATGAGTTCATTCTATCATCAAGTTTTAACGCAAAACTGTACAGACTATGGACTGGTCGATACTACAGTCGATGTAGCGGTTGTTCGACAGTCAGGTTTCTGGAATTTGGCCTGCTCAGAGCCCACCGCCTTAGCTTTATCATTTAATATGCCAATTGCAAATTATGGATCCGTTTGATCAACCTGAGCTGGCACCGGCTCCTTCGGTTTGAGCTCCTGCTAGAACACAGGGCTAGCTTTTTAAGGAGATTTTGAGTTTGGTGTCAGGATTGGGGCATCGGAATGGTTAGCACTGTGGGTACTTATTCCCAGGTCCATTCATATGTTTTTTCTGCAACTAAAGATCCTTCTCATCTATCTGTAGTGACAGGACAGCTGGGATTATGATTGGCAGAGTCATCGTCCGCTATATTAGGGAGACCTTTATTTGGCCTGCGATTCTTCACGCTTGAGTACTTACTGTTACAGCATGATCTGTGTTCATACATGCTATAAATCCTTTTTTCCTCTTTTTTAATTAATCACAGATTTAGTCTTGATAGCTTTGTAAATTTGGCCATTTTATTTGAGAGGAAGCAATTTAAGCACAGCCAACAGGCGGGCAGAAAGTGGAGAGGCCTGATCAACAAAACGGTCCGTCGCCACAACTGATTACATAGTATCTTGGGGGATGGGGGTAGTTGAGAGCTGAGTAGGAGACTGTGAATCAAACTCCTAGTCATATTTACTTCTCCCCTGCAAAAGCAGCTCATATCGTTTGGATTATTTACATGTCAACTGCTGGTAATCCTACCTGAGCCATCCGCTGTCAACCTCTGCAACACAAATAATTTACAAGCTAGCATAGCGCAATTTACCAGTTGCATAGGTGCTATCATTTCAAAG
Source organism: Ligula intestinalis (assembly GCA_036362985.1). Classification (NCBI taxonomy): domain Eukaryota; kingdom Metazoa; phylum Platyhelminthes; class Cestoda; order Diphyllobothriidea; family Diphyllobothriidae; genus Ligula; species Ligula intestinalis. Next base: position 9,250,938 of record JAYGXS010000005.1, read on the forward strand.
CTACTTTTTAATGACTGCATCTCCGCTGTCCCGCTCTCTCTCTCTCTCTCGCTCTGTGTACTTTAGTTTGTTATATCCTCCTCTCATAAATAGTATCCGTTGGACAGCCATTCTCGAGGCCTTTAACTCTCCGGTCGTCGGGCGAAAGCGGCCTCAATTTCAGTGTAACGATGCCAATGCTCGCTAATGTCTCCAGGCGCACACACACACACACACACCTACGCAGCAACTGCCGCTTGTCCTGCGTTCCTTTTTGCGACTTCAGTGCCCAGGTGAAATTTCAACTGGTTGGCCGATTCTTGAACGGCAGCAGCAGCAGCAGCAGCAGAAACTTTGGCCCACCCCATTCATCATGCGTCCGGTTGTCTTTGGGGGATGCCTACTTTGGATATCTCTCCCCAGTTGAGCTGTGAACACACGTTGGATTGACGCAGACCGAGGGGCCACTGTTTTAGTCAGGCCAATCGGAAAGTTAAATGGGCATCTTTTGTTAGCAGGGCTCAGATATGGTAATGTGTGGCCAGCTCCACTCGAGGCTGCTAGTTGCAGCTCTGAATTAAATGAAGGTTTAGTTGAAATGCCTCTCACTCCGTTCAACAGTTAATCCTCTGCCAATACAAGCGAACATGCGAGTCCCCGGAAGTTATTGAGAAGAAGATGACTCGATCACTGGACGATACTTTTATTCGCCTGACGTTTCGAAATCCTCGCAGATTCATCATCACAGACATAATCAAAGAGCAGTCGTCTTCTTCTCGGCTTGCCCCCTGCTGGTCAGTTTGTTGTGTGGTATGCTAAAGGTGGGGCTGACGGTAGTGATAATGATGATGGTATTGATGATGAAAAGGGTTATGCTGGGGTTGAGGAAGGTGAGAACATGCGATGGATAATGTTGGTGGTAGTGGTGACGCTGATGATGGTATTTGTTGTAATGCTACCAAAAGCCATGGTTTGTGCCGCTTTGTTTCGAATCCCCCAAGACGAACAAGGATATAGGTGGCAAGAACAGGAAATTTCTATTGTGTCCCCAGCGCAGGTATTAAAGCAAGCAAGGTTATAATCGCGGATCAATTCTATTGCGTCCTCGAGCGAGTAGCGACTCGATGGGCGATGTGATTGGTTCATCCTTGGTGGTTGATCCCTAGCCTCGTGTGACCTCGGCTTCTTGAATGCCGCACTTGCACGCGCACGGTCTTTGTATGTAGGCGGACCGATAGCCTGACCTGAAGGGGTCTCGCCAGGGCTGCATACGTCGGTTAGGACGGCTCCTAACAGTATTAGTAGTTCAGAAGAAGAAGCTGTGACCATTAGAACAAAACTTTTATTTTGATGAAGTTTCAGGAAAATAAAAGTCTTGTTCCAGTGGTCGCATTTTCTTCCTCTGAATTGCTTCCTGGAACTTGCATATTCAATTTTGTTGGCAGTATTAGTAGTTATAATAGTTCTATATAGGCTGGCTACTGGAGAATGTAGGTGATTCGATTTGGAATGGTATGTGAACGTAAGGAAATAGCTTAAGCTGCTTGATAGCGCAATCTACTTATCATTTGAGCTGAAATCAACGCACATTCCAATCGAGCCATTCTGCATGCGTTAAGTGATGAGATATTATAACCAGAGGGCATTACTTTCGATTGGCAGACTTAAGCCGCAATTATTCATTCAAGGTGGAACACGCTGGAGCTCCAGCTGTACAGTCCATGCATCTTTTGCGATCTCTTATCCATCCGACATCACCTTTTTTATGCTTTTCTGATGTCCGTATCTCGTTTACTTCTTGCCAATTCCTTTTCATTCTCCGTATTTTCTTTGGCCTGTCGCGTAGGAGGGGGGGGGGAGTTTGGCAGAAGGTGGCAAATGTTAGCCCTGCTTGCATTGTTCTAGCTGTCACCCACCTTCACGAATCCCACCCGGGCCGCGTATTGCATTATTTACGCTGTTTTTTTTTCTCTCTCTCTCTCCTTCTGCAACTCGCTTCAGAGTCCTGCGAACCCTACGCAGTCGCCGTTCTCCTCCAGAAGGACCTCGTTGTACTCGATCTTCTTTCTCCCGGGTATGTCTGCCTCTTTCAGGAAAAAAAGCAACGTGCTCCCTTCCTTCCTTCCTTCCTTCATTTTCTGCCGTCTTTGCTGCACCGGCGAGGCCCACGTGCTCTTGACTCCCCCCCCGCTCGCTAGATGCATCTACGTGCTGCGCAGCCCTACTATGTCCCTTTCTGCTCGCTGAATAATAGGCGATTTGATGATCTAGGGGAGATGGGGGAAAACTAGGCAGTCGCAAGACACGAATAGACCTCCCGGGAGAGAGAGAGAGGAGGGGTCTGGCAGAAACTTTATGCATTACGAGGGCAAACTGAAGAGTGTATGAGAGTTTGGAGAGGGCAACGCAGTTTAAACCGGACACTTACCGTTGGGTTATGCGGGGGGGTGGGGGGAATGGGGCGAGGACATTGGGACTGTCCTTACTTGAGGCACAATGTAACGAAAGCAGTTGGATAAAAATGACAAACTGTCGAGGCTTATGGAAAACGACGAAAAAAAAAACAATTTTCGGTTGACGATCCCTTCGAATCTAAAACATTAATTAAGCTTTCAGACATGTAGACAGTCAAGCCGTCTGTGCTGATTGGTTGTCAGTGTAATTTCTATGCGCAGCTACAAGCTTTTCTTGTCTTGAAAGTTTCTGCTGTCGTGCCTGAAGCCAACTTCTTTCGCAAGGTGTGAAAGGAGCATTATCGTTGCGGGCTATTGGCAGATAGAAAAGTGGTTCAGAGGCTGTAGGAAAGAGAGGTCGAATGTTGGCTGATACTAAAAGCCATGCAAGAAGCAGGCTACTTTTTGAGCAATAGGCAGGAGCATCTTCCTGCCAACATTACGTCTTCATTCAGCGTCGGTGAATGCCATGAAAATATAAGGCGGCCTCCTGGTTGCCGATGAACCTCCTCATGTTCATAGTCTTTTTTGTCCATCGTCAGGTTGACCGCTCGCCCTATTTGACGGTGATCTGAACCAGCAAGCGTCGGTAGCTCCTACAATTCACAGTCGGCAAATTATTGTCTCGTGGGACGTTCCTCCCAACGAGGATCACCTAGAATAACTGGTTTAATCTTTTTTCGCGTTATGCTCCGGGGGATTATTAAAATAGTTTACCCGTAAAGAGGCCTGACGGGCCTCTAATGTTACTTATTAGCTGCTGCTGAAAAAAAACGTTATTTTCGGGTTTAATTGTGAACCGTTCTGGTTCGTCCAGGAGTATTTTTTGATAACTCGCAACATACTGACCTTGCCCAAATTGGAACTACTTGCTGAATGTTTAAACCGTAGGATACGTTCAAAATTTGCAGTGGAAAGAATTTTTATCCCGAAATAGAGAATTTTGAAAAATCCCGCGTTTTCTTTGTATAACTTTGCTTATATTATGTTCTTCATAGTGTGATGAAAACTTTACCGTTAGACCACTTTCTTACTGCATTTTATGGCACAAAACAGCCCTGATTTATAAATAGGATTTTTTTACTGAATTCGCACCTCTTTTTCTGAAAGCAGTGTGCCTTTTCACATCTGACCTCACTCGTCATTTGTGAACGAAAGAACCAAATTTTTCGGTTCTACAGAGGATTTGTTGCAAAATGAGTAAACATGTAGGGCTTCGGCATGTTACACTCACAGAAAAATTGCCTGAATATCATGAAACGTCCGATTTCACCCCCCCCCCAAAGCTCCTCGTTTCCTGCTGTGAGGCAGAATAAAAAGGAATTCTGTCCGAGAAAGCAACCTTCTGGAATTCAAATTGATCTAGTATCATGTAAAAATTACAGCATCAGTTGTATGTCACACTATTGGTTCACACTTTGCTTGCAACATTCCATCTGTCGCGTCCCCTGCTTTATTTATACGGCCCATTTTTAAATTTGGCCCCTCCGACTCTTCCACCGGATTTGAGCTGCAAGCCGCCGTCTTTTGTGTTGCTGTGAAAACCCGTTACATCGCGCGCGCGCGCGCACTTTTGTGTGGTACGCGTAGATGGATTATTTGGCATTAACAGCTATAGCGTCCGATCCCAATGTTTTAGGTTTTCCGCACACCAGTCTCCTGTGGATTAGACAGGAGAGATTGCGTTAACTGCTGCGTCAGTAGAATATCCAGTTTGCAAAAGTAAGAATTCCGGGCTTAGAATCATAGATTATCTTTTGCCCACTGAAATGTGTTTCTTTGCCCGCTGACGTTTCAGACAGCTGGGCCGGCTGTCCTTACTCAAAGCGTGTGAACTGACTTTATCGATCAGCATCCTCTACCATGGGGACGGAACACAACACTAATTGCCGTCAAGTTATGCCAAAATACGCACGGAGGGCCAAGTACCGAGCTTAGAAAAATCGATCAGCCTGCGGCCAACACGAACAGCCACAACTTTGAATTGCTGATCGATAAAGTCAGTTAACGCTTTGACAAAGGACAGCCGGTCCAGCTGTCCGAAACTTCAGCGGACAAAGAAACACATTCCGGTGAGAAAAAATGATCTATGCGTATAATATCAATGAGTGTGTTTGCTAGACCATCGATTTCGAATAAGTCCACCAGACGCACTAACAGGTTGATACAGCGCAGGTGACTGGCCTCAGGGAGTCGATTTTAGTGACGTAGTTGGCGCCAGCCGCGCTCTTCACCTTCGCGCGGGGTCAGGAAGACCAAACGGGTCCCGACGTTGGCCGCTTTCTCCAATGCAATCCAGAAACTGCGCCTTAAGTGAAGTAGACTGCGCGAGTACTACCGCAATAACTAACCTCACTCACCCTTGGTAGGTGTCAATACAGGCTCAAGGAGACCGAGACTGATACAGTTACTGCTATTTCTACTACTACTACTACTACTACTACTACTACTACTACTACCACTACTACTACTACTTCTACTACAATCGATTTCGATGAAGTCCACCAAGTGCACTAACAGGTCGGTACAGAAGGCGGAAATCTCAGGGGGTAGGTTATAGTAATAGAGGGCGTAGTTGGCGCCAACCGCGCTCTTCACCTTCGCCCGGGGTCAGGAAGACCAAGCGGGACCCGGCGTTGGCCGCTTTCTCCAATGCAAGCCAGAAACACCGCCAAACTGCGTCTTAATTGACAGTAGACTGTTGTGCTGGTACTAGCGCACTACCTATCATCACTCACCGTCAGTTAGTGTCGAAACAGGCTCAAGGAGACAGAATGATACAGCTATTTCTACTACTACTACTACTACTACTACTACTACTGACTTGCATTTTAGCTGAGCCTTAGCAGTACGGGCACCATTTCTGACGCTAACACTAATCAGAGGTGACACTGATTTAACATCAGCGCTGGGGCTCATACCCCCTTGATGTCAACAGGAATTGTTAAACCTGCCTATGCTAAAGTGCTAATCCTATTAATTATACGTATGAAGACCAGTAAATAGTATATTATAAAACGGCCTGTGTGTGCTTTTAGGTATTCAGAACCAAGTATGCGCTCTCAATCTGTATGAGGTAAAGAAAACAGCTTATGGTTTACAAACTACTTCGTACGCAACTCACCGTCTATGTGCCCACTGTGCTGTGGGGGGAGGGGGCACAAGCTATATACCATCCCTTCTGAGATGCCTATTATCAAAACTCATATGTGTTGACTTCTTTGGGATACCGAGAAGTTAGTCATCGCAAAAACTGCTGAAATCTGAAAAAAATGTTCCGCCTTCCAACTAGGCGATAACCATTTCAATTTTAGATATGCTTATTGTCCGGCGTCTTTACGAGTATCCTCGATTGAGTTCTTATGAGGTCTCCTCCTCTTGCCTGATACTCGTTAATGATTTCATTATCCAAACCACTTTTCGTCCGACGGACGGACCGTCGGGTGGACGCATCTGACGCGAATTGTTACAATGCCCTCTGTACCAGTCGGTGTAGAACGGGTTGTGACCCCCCCCCCCCCCCCTCCCCATCTAAGCATTCTCATAATTCGAAAACTAGGTGATGATCAACTGGTCTTCAACCCTAATCAATTGTACAAAGGCTGCCTTTTAAAAGACGTACTTTTATGCAAAGCTCCAAGTGTGTTTGGAGGCAGGTTTTCTGCAATCCTGGACAGGGGCTGCAAGTAATGTCGATCGGGACTTCTGCCTAAATGGCTAGTGTTTAGGGAAGTCAAACTTCAGCTCCTGTTCCTGTGGAGTGTAGCTACTATCCTAGTTCATTGCACACACACACACAGGGCATGTCAGATGGGAGACGCCGTAGCATGACTGCCTATATCGCTATTCCAGCTGCCGTTGTCGGCATGTAGGCGTGACCATGGGATCTTGCGTCTTTTGACGTTCGCATCCAGTGATGCTGTTTATCCTGCTCAATTATATGCTCACGCGGGCTTCGAGAACTATCGGCTGTGTGAAGGAATGGAAGTGGGGCTGGAGCTGGAGCTAGGGGGGGGGGGGGGTGGACATAGCCGGCCTCGTAAGGCTCTTTGTATACACCAACAGGAGGTGCCTGTTTGAAGCGCCGCGACCGTCTGTCGCCCTCTGATTTAACGCGTGCTTCTGACGGCCACCATATGTCACGTCTTCTCACAAGATAGTCGTCGACAAACAGTGAGTCTACTTCAATTTTTTCGGGCTATAGTAAACTCTCATCCGAATAATATTTTCACAAAGAAGGAGAGTAAATGCTCTCTTTTTGATACTGCAGTCAAGAGAATCGGGACAGTCGTTTATTTCTTTAATTTGTGCTGCGCAGCATTGAACTCAAATATTTCAGCGATGATCTGGTTCGTCGACTTTGCTTGGACAGCGTGAGTAGTGCTTCCGAAGAAAGCACCTATTATATGGGGTCCTAAGGCCTGGCCAATGTTCGAGTTGATTAACGTTACCAACCGTATCCATTCAAAGCTCCTTTCAGCGAATATCACATTAGGCAGACTGTAATGAACCATGACTTTTTATTGAACTCAAAGTTTCGGAAAAGACCACTTAAGTCAACGCGCCGGTTAATGTAATGTAGGTTGCAAGTTACTAGTTTGGCACTAATCTCCGAACCGTCACTTTGTTTGCATGTAGGCGGATGGGCAAGTTTCGCCCTGTTTCTCCAACGCAGTTGCAGTCCGCACTGTTGCAATGTATTTGCTAAACAACTGTAGCGGTTTCAGTGGGGAACAGCCTACCCTTAGGTTGCATCACATGGCGCCGTATTGTCGTCTGGGATCGATGAGTTATGCCTACTCTGGCGGGTTGTGACAGTTGAGAGACTGCTTCTGAGCCTTCATTTAGGTAGGAGGTGGCCTCCCAGCCTTCGGTTTGCTGTACCTTTTCAAAAGAGCTATACGATGGTCGGATATGTGACCCCACTCAGATAACAGGAGGCGGTAAAGTTTTCGACACCTCAAAACGAACATAACTTGGTCCACGAACTTGCTCCTCCTTATTTCCCTTCTTTGGGTGATGGTGAACGCGTTTTATGAATATACATATATAATCGGCCTCTTTTCCTAATAACCTTGTTTTTCCTTTGTCTCATGCCACCTTGGAATCGTCATCGGACCCAATAAACGGCATTTTTGTAGCAGCAGGACAGCGGCAGTAGTTCCGGTGTTCCATGACTATGTAAAGATTTTCACTCATTCATTATCTAAACTTCCGTTACATGGACATTTACACAAGAAGAAGAATGTATGCCGAAGCTATCCTCGCTCCGTTAATAGTTTTCTCTGGGAGATTAGCTGAGTCTCAATAGTGATAAACAATCTGAACTTCCATTAGTCTTAGTCACTCTTGAATATTATTAGAGTTTATTCAGACGATTTATAAAAAATGGTGACTTTCTTGAGTGCAACCATAAGGAGAAAGGCGACGAATAATTTATGCCACCTTTGCCTGAATGTTATCAACAATGCAAAAATGCTGCGTATCTTGGATTTCATCATCGTCGGCATCCCAGATTCATATGACAGTGCGGGAAACGTTAGTAAGTTGGAAGGATTGGTGAACGGCATTCACCGTTGTCGCACATCAGACCACCGCAATGTTAGTAGTCATGGTCACGGCCTTGAAATCCAAAAACACGCGTTTGTTGGAGAAGTTACACAGAATGATTCAGGTGTGCTCTGAGAAAGCAGGTGTTTCTGTGTGTGTTGCGTAACTAGTATTTGGCCCCCTTTGCTTATTTGGCTTCCTTCCCTGTACCCTACGCCCATTTCACCGACTAGATATCCAAGCTTTGAGAATCCCTACCCGATGGACCTTGCGATCTCACCGGTGACGGCCTGTTGTTACGTGGTCGACTGTCCAGTGGATTTAGTGCCGGCCTTCTACGCTGTTTGTAGCTATGGGAAACGGGTTGCGACTTCGGCGTCTGCAGCGGCGTCCGTGACAGGACCTTCCACCGGCGCTGGATCCCGTGTCTCCCAGGATCAACCCACCCCCGCTGCCTTTGACGCATTCAGTTCCCGAAAGTGGCCAATCAACGGCGGCGAGTGGGGTTCAAATTTGTGTTCCTATCAGGAGCTCATAATCACCGGGTGCGTTCTCTTCTTTCTTTGCATGAAACCTTAAAACATCGAGGAAATTTCAAAGTCATATCTGCCTTAACCGTTTTCTTGTTATCACTCATATGATTCATATTTCTCCCAGAAAGTTTAGACGGTGCGCCCTTTTCACTCAAGATTTTTCCAGGCAGTGGCCTGTAGTTGACGGTGTGGGAGAGAGTGAAGTCAACTCCCTGCGCATTTCTTTCCTCACTATAATCAATCTGATGCGCTTGAAGCTATCGTGGTGCACTAAAAACCGTGTCTTATTTTTGTCTTGTTGTGTGGAGTGGCTGTTTGCAGGCTTAAATTCAGGCTGCAATAGCTCCCTCTTTATGTTGCCTTTATGGTTTCTTCGGTCGGTAGCCTACCTAGCGAGGCGTGCTGTTGGCACGCGTGTTGAGTGTTGGTCGCGCCAGCTGCCTGCGCCCGCCCCTATCTCTGGTCTGCTTGGCTTTTGTTTTGACACCGGGCGCCGGTGTGGGTGTGGTGAGAGAGTGAGGTCGATTTCCTGCGGGTCTGCTTCCACTATAATCCCGTGGGAGTCATCGCGTTGTCAGCTTGTTGACGCTCGTGGTGGGCATCCTCGAGATCGACGACTGAACTGTCGTGTGGGTAAGAAATCAGTTAGTGGGACATTCGATGAGGAGAATTTCGTTGGGAGATTTTTTGACTGGATATTGCGCCTGTCTGTCTTACAATATGCGTGCATGCAGGTAGTGCGAATGGATCAGGTACCAGCGAAGACTTGTGGAAACATTCATGTGGTGACCCAACCGCTAAACATTTTCTCCCACACTAAACTACTTACTCGGTTTGAAAGCGCATCTCTAATATAGCGGTAGACGATCCGAATTAGTTCAGATGGCCTCGGGAATGTCATATCGTACCCTCTCAACATGATCTTATTATTCAATCAGGCTTTACACACAGCTTAATACTATAGTTAAAACTCCGTCGGTTGCTTTTTTATGCTGATCAGGGCGGTTATTGGGTTGTCGTCCTTGTGTGAAACACAAAGTTGTGGGTCAATCGAAAGAAGCTGGGTGCCCCTACCGAAACCTCTGTGATTGTCTACCAAATTTTTTAATGATGGAGACTGCAACTATGTTGAGGTATCTAGACAAAATTTGCACAGCCCCGCCTACAGGAGGAAAAACTAGCAACTCGCAGAGGCTTAACGCACCTCGCAGCTTGCTGGTCATATTGGAAAAAGTGGCCGCACTCGTGACATTGAAAGACCCTGACCACCTTAGGCCGAAGCAGGTCAATAGTTGATCGACTAACATTTAAGGCATGGTATTCTGATTTCAACTCTGTCAACAGGAGTGTAGACCCTCCTGTAGCTTTTGAAGTATTGTGTCATTTCGTCTACATAAAGAGTAAGCTAAAGTGTTCTTAGTGAATTCTGAGCGCACATGACTCGGCGACGAACTCACCCCAAAAAGAGGGGTAGGCAAGCAAGCCTTCTCCATCTAACTACGATATTTAACGCCAGCAGCCTTCAGCAACCCATAAAAGTCTAGTTAACGGTCAAGGCAGTGAAAGTGAAATAAACGTCCATCAGTCCAAGTCCGTAGTCGCTTTGGAAAAGAAGAACAGAGTAAGCTATTTGAAAAGGTAGCAACGACGTAAATCTCTTTCGGTGAGCAGCTTCAATTTCTTGGATTAGTGAATTTAGGCAGACAGTATTGCCAGCAACGACAAGGGAGACTGGAATGGCCGTTTCTGGCTTATAAGCCCTCGTCAGCCGGTCATACCCAGACGCAAGCGGTGTCCCACCCTAGCCTCGAACTCGCGATCCTTTTGATCAGAATCAAATGGCCTTACCATTGAACCAGGAGCTCGTTGTCTCATCGGTTTAGGTCAGGGGATTTGACACTCGTTGATTAATGTTCACCTGACAGCTAACGGAACTCATCTGTCCCGCTCTGCCTTGGACCTCGACAGGAACCCTGACAGCCGTAACAGCCGGTGATATAGACAAATAGTATTGCCGGCAAAGCCAAGGGATACCGGAATGGCCATTTCTGGCTTATTAGCCGTCGTCAGCCAGTCATACCCAGACCCAACTGGTGTCAGATGAAATTTTATCATCGACTGTCAGTAGCTCCTGACTTAAACCTTCGAGACAACGAACTCGTTGCTCAGTGGTTAGGGCGTTTGACTCCAATCAAAAGGGTCGCGAGTTCGAGTCTCGGGTGGGACACCACGATGGCTTTTTAGCCAAAAATGGCCATGCCAGTATCCATTGTCTTTGCTGGCGATACTATCTGCCTAAATTCGGTACTCTAAGAAATTGCTCGCTGGACGAGATTTACATCGCTGCTAACTTTTCGGAGAGCTCTGTTGATGAGCAACTTCACACACACTCTCTCTATCTCTGATTATCACCCCCGAATTCTCAATCCCGGCAATAGAAGCGACCGCACGAGGGCTTAGGGTGACACACACAACTTCTTAGCTCGCGATGTGTGCAATTAGGCTTGGCCAAATGCCCCTTTTGCCATCAGCGAGATCCATCGCAACATGAAAACTGCACAAAGACAGCTATTCCCCTCTTTGTACTTCACGTTTCGGTTTTTGAACCCTAACCTGTCGTGCAAGTCAGCCTTTACTACGCATTGACCTGCCAGATCGCTGACTGACAAATAAATCACCAGCTAGTCGCAACCGAACGTTACCACCTCTCTCTGCCTTTTGGGAAATTTTTGTTTCACGTTTCTTTTTTTCTTTTGCTGGGGAGTAGGGGCGGGTGCTTGCGCACTTTCGGTGGTCATTATTCGACACTTTTCAATTTGCTACAGGCAAATAATGTTTTTGTATGAACTCTTGGGTGCCTCCCCCCCCCCCCCCAACTTGCACTCCCTTTACAAGCACTTCTTTTACAAGCAAACACAGAGATAGCGAGAGTCAAGGTGAAGACCAGAGGGAGGGCAGTACGGACGAGAAAATAATCTGCGTCCTTTCCTCTTGACTGGCCATGGTTATCCAGGTGCAAATAGAGAGAGAGAGAGTGACGCTGGTCATAAAACGTAACATCTGCAGCAGGCGGGCGGTGGGCGGGCAAGTTTGCGAGCTAAGCATATAACAGGAGTTCCAGGAGGAAGAGGAGGAGGAGGAGGAGGAGGAGGAGGAGAGGGGGGAGGAGGACGAGGAGGACGAGGACGAGGACGAGGAGAAGGAGGAGGAGGCTTTCTCTTTGGCAGAGCAGCACAAGTTAGTTACGAAAGAGGCACACCTGTCTCTGACGAGTGACGACCTATCGGACCGGCGCCTAGTCGGTGGGGCTATGATATGTGGCCCAACTGGCTGGATGTTTGAAAATCTACCTTGTGATTTTATTAAAGTAGGTGGGGTTAACTACGGCTTGCCTGACAATAGGGGGCTATAATGTGATTCGCGGATTTTGACCTTCACTGGCTCTTTTAGCGTTACTGTCACCCGCATTGAGGTCAAGGTTAGGGTTACGGGGTTTGGTTTAGTGTTGGGAGTTGGGTTATCCTTGGGGCTAAGGATGTCGGGTTTCGGTTCCTAGGTGAGGGTTAGGTTTAAGGTAACATTTTTAAGATTAGGTTTAGGATCGCAGGTACCTTTGAGTTTCCCTTAAAAGCTTACTAGCCAAGGGTTATTGTTACCCAATGCATGCATGGTCGTCACGGTTAGCGTTAAATTAGGCACTAAATCAAGGGCATTTTGTCCGTGTGGACGGACTTGTATTAGGTGTGTTGATTTGGGAAGCTGGAAATGTCAGGCGATGCATGTATTTCTAGGTAGAATCCTAGGTTGGGTCCCAGATCAGCACGCGAAAGCCCCATCCTGCTATAATGCAGGGTGTTCTAAAGAATATACAGTCTGGGCAATACAAAGGAAGGGAGATATAAATTTAGAAAGATAAAGTTCCGAAAAGTGCAAAAGCAGGAATAATTATTTTAATAGTCTAATTTTCGTCAACAAAAAACGCGCAGTAATTAAAATGCACAAACTAACTGACTAAAACTAAAATTAACTAACTGAAAAATGTAAAATAAAGTAAAGCAAACTCACTGGACTAAAAAATAAGCTAAAAATAAATAAAAATAGTAAACATGACGATGAACTTAAAACTGAACTTAAATATAAATAAGTTAAGGCGACAAAAGAAAATAAACTAACGTAAAGTTGTTGCACATGTAAATTGGAAGTGTGCGCAGCGCTTCGCTTCGCTCCGCGAGCTATACTAATATATCTCCAGAACGGTAAGATAGACCTCGGGTAAGTTGAAATAGACGACCTCCTTACCACTATTTTTCAGGAAACTCAAGAAACTGTAAAGTATAGTCCAAATCTGTCACACCCAATACATTATAAGCAAGAACTGTAATTCAATTACTGTGTTTACTTATGACGCGCTATGCTGTTGCGAAAAAATTCGATTATTTAAAAAATTGCCGGGATTTAAACTAGGATTCCACTCATTGCTAATTATAAACACCTCTTCCTCCTTCTCTGTGGATGTTGTATTTTTACTAACACCGCCGCTGTTTTCACTGACGATTATCATTTAAAAAAGGACACTCAATATAAACGGAGGAGTATAGCAAAAGAAAGTGATAAGCGGAAGTTGCAGTTTCTTTGGGACAGTAATTTCTTAGGCGGCTGCTTCTAGGCGACTTGTAAGACAATTGGGCGTAGATCGCCGCTGGACGTGCTAATATCTGTGCTGGGCCATTTTAATGCAATTTATCCGCAGGGGATAGTGCAAAAGAGGCGTAAAAATGTCGCGCAGGGAATTTGAGCAGAAAAGCGTTACCCTCAATTTAAAGTTCATTACCAAGGTTAATGTGCGAGAAAATTCGAGGTCCAGATAAAAGATTCCTTACATCATCCTCGGAAGAGGAAGAAGAAGAGACGACTTCTGAGACCAAACTGTATTCCGGCTGACGTTTCAAAAGCTCGTGGTCGAAAGGAGATGACCCTAAGTTCTGGCTTGCAATCCCTTATGTGAAAAATTAATCAGAGGCGGCTGTAAGAATCCTGAAACCGTTCGGGATCGGTGTGGCTCATGGGCCGGAATCAACCATCAGAGAGCAGCTCATGAGGCCCAAAGACCCGCTACCTTTTACAGAACAATCAGCTGTGGTCTTCAGCATACCATGCCAAAACTGCACTGCACTACAAGGTATATCGGTGAAACGGACAGACGCCTTGGCACAAGGTTGCATGAGCATCAGCTCGCAATCAAACGCGAGGATAAGCCGTCTTTGGTCTATGACCACGTAAAGCAGAAGAAACACACATTCACCTTTGAAAAAGCAAGGGTAATAGGCCGAGCCAACGACAAGATGGCCAGATCGCTGCTAGAAAATTGGTCCTCGACTGGCACACTAATCAGAGCCGTGGACCATCATCCCGCTTACCAACCGCTCCGCAAAAGGCTAACATCAGCTCAGAACGGAGTAATAGGTCGGACGGAGAGAGATAAACAGGGCCGAAAGCTGGCAGCCGCGAGTAAAGAGGGTGGAAACTCTCACGAGTCACAAAAACGACTTGACACAGCTCACGACGACGCGAGCAATTCAAACAGCTACGAAAATCCATCGGTGCAATCGATTGACGCATGGGCAAATGGTCATTTACATTTATCTGACGCACACAGGAATACAGACAACTTGCTCTGACGATGGAAGTGAGCAAGCTTTTGAAACGTCAGCCGGAATACACTTTAGTCTCGGAAGTCGTCTGCTCTTCTTCTTCCTCTTCCGGGGGTGGTGTAAGGAATATTTCCAATCTTATTTACTCCGTAACCGGTCAAGGAAGTTACGCCATATTTAAAGTTTGAATTTTAGTCTTTTAGTCCTTAGAACACAATTTCTCAATCGCCATAGCGAGTCGTAGTTAAGCACACACACACACAGACAGGTTTTACGTTCGTTTCCGATGGTGTTACTCTGTGCTCCTCAGCAGGGCGGGCACAGGGATGATGGTTTACACATAGTGTTATTAGACTTGCACTGCATCTGTCGCACGCTCTCTCTCTCCCCCCCCTGCCCCACCTCACTCACCCGTGCCCGTTGTCGAAGCAGCATCGAACATAGCAGGGACGACATCGGGAGCAAGTGGCTGACGCGGCGTGTGCCTGCACCTAGGCCTGCCCCCTCAGCTCCCCCCCCCCCCGCCTACTTGTTTTAAGTGCACCCCCTCCCCTTACCCCTTACCTGGTACCCGGTTGGCCCAGCGCACCTACCGCGCGACCCCTGCCTGGGGGAGAAATGTCGGCGGTAGTCCGCAGAACGCCTAAGCCTGATGCTCCTCTAGATTAGGCCGGTGAGCTGAAGGATGACATCGGGAAGGCTTGATGTCAAGTGCGCATCCGCCTGGTGTAGTTGCTCTTAGGTTGATAAGTCTTGTACCACCTGTCAATATTGCTCGGAGAGGACATTTCGACCTGGGTCCTACCACTCCTTCTACTTTGGGGCCGCTTGACGATCCGGCAGTTGTGCTCCGCACCACCCCCCCTACCCCTTCTCGCTCTCCTGCCTACGCTCACTCCATCACAAAAATGAGTTCATCCTTGTCATACAAAGATGATTGCACTCTGATTTTTGGTGCATTAGGGCATGAGATTTGCATCTGTTGGCGCGTGTATGCGTTTGAAAGGTACTGTAGTGGAAAACAACTTCCTGGCAATATTTCATAGCTTACACGCGTGTATTTTGAAAGGGGTCGGAGGGGGGGGAGGGGAGCTAAAATGCGTGAAAGGGACTTTTCTAAAAAAATTTCATTTGCCCCAAGGGACTTATTTTTAACGCCAATCGACAATCAGAATTTCTGCTGCGCTGGTGGAGCAATCTGCTGCAAAGAACGCCTTTGCGTCTCTCGGTGGCGGTCGTCAGTCAGTGCGCTGTAGGGCCTCTTGGTGCCGCGTCAGGCTGTAGCGGTCTGAGTAGTGGATGTACTTTCGATCACTACAATCATCAAGCCAAATCCCCAGGTTGAAGAGCGAAGCCACCCGTGAGAGGGATTTATTGTGTAGAGAATTTCCCGTTGCTGTCTCTGGCGACTTGGTTGGTTAGTAGCCCTTGTTGGATCAGGGGTTCCCGCCGGAGTCCAAACTGGGACGGAGAAAAGCCGCGACCTCGGCTGGCTTGAGCCAAAGGTCCTCGGGGGTGATTTGGGTGCCTGGCCGGGAACTGCAGGCGAAGAGATGACGGCAGTCATGCGGCGAAACACCGCAGTCGGATATAGACGGGTCCAGGTGGTGTTGGTACTGGCGAAGGAGCATGCAGTAGCCTCTGCGAAGCTGCGCCAGGGTACAGCGAGTCACCCGTGGGGGATGACGTTCCGAGGCGGCAATCGGAGATTGATAGCCACCCAGAAGGACCGGGGGATGGTAGCTGGATTTAACGTCCACAACGGCTCCCTGGTGAAGGCGCTGGTAGCCTGTCCTGATGGCGGAGCCATCAACGGGTAGATCCGAAAGAGACGAGGCGACAGCTGCCTTGTGGAGAGCTTGGATAGACGACCGAACGTTACGACTAGGCTCAGGAGCGTTGGAGCGATGGTGGTTCGGATGGCCAGGGTGTGAACAGTTCCGCTAGAACTGCTGGCCCAGGACAGAAGCCTCTGCATGATGGTGATCGATGGCCGACTTTTTATAGCAGCCCGTGGTCGTGTGGAGGGCACCGTTCTCTGCTGACTGAAGGCGGCGGAGGCTGGAGGAGCTGATTGTGGGAGACCAGATTGGTGCCGCATAGGTGAGATGCGGCTTGGCCAGCGCCTTGAATTTGGCCGCCAGCGTCTCTTTCGAGCAGCCCGCGAGAGCCTTGAGGACCTTGGTGCACCGGCTCACTTTGCTTGCGACCTCCCTCGCATGGTCTGCGAACGTGAAGAGCGGATCTAAACGGACGCCAAGGAACCTGTGCTTAGGGACCAGTGACAAAGCCTCACCGTTGACGATGATAGCCGGTTGACGATTGAACTCCTTCGGGTCCAGCGTGAAAGCAGTGATGGACGACTTGGCTGCCGAGATCGTCAACCCGCGCTGAGTGAGGAAGTCCACAACATTAGGCATGAATTCTGAGAGGACCTGTGCAGCCTGATCAATGTGATGGTGCTGGCAGAAGTAGGTGACATCATCCGAGTATGATACTACTTTGGCAGGTGCCGTAGGGATTGGAAGTTCCCGCATGTAAATGTTGAGCAGCGTCTGGAGGCGGGAACTTATAAAGTAGGCGAAGCAGGGAACACTGACTTTTGGGACTAGACACCGAGCGGGGCGAGAACAGTTGGTTCATCTTCGCGGCAATCCTACCGTTGTTCGAAATGAAGATGCCGTCTGTGCACGGATTAGTTGTGCATCCTTCTGTCGTAAAGACCTGTTTAGGATCGGTCTTTATCTTTTTCTCTCTGTCGCGCGCTCAAAATATTAATTTCTATTAAAAAACATCGGGATATGCTGTAATCATGTGCGCGACCTGGCGTAACTTTAAGCTTCCCACTGCGTTCCTACCACTGTGGCACTGAATTTCACGCTCAGAGATTTCCTCCAACTGGAATTTCACGTGATTTTAGGTATGCCATACAAGCGTACACTCGACCTGGTTTTTTAGGGGTCGTTAAAACCCGTCCTCTCCCGTTTCCTAGTCGGCATCCGGGTTGGGCGTAGTTGGCAACTGAGCGCCCGTCCAACAGTTTTAATAGTACTGATCTAAGCCTACAGTAGTCGCCAAAAATCACGCAACATGCCAGCATATGCGAAAGTTTGATACTCTTTCGCTAATCGGCATTGACTCAAGTTGCGATATTGATTTTCGTGTAGTCTATTCCAAAGTCATTTCAGTCATGATAGGATGCGGGCTTTTTAACGAGCTTCGTTCTGACCACCAGCAAAACGTATCTTCTGTAAAAACTGGCTACTTAAGTAGTCTGCCTTTTAATCATTTATTTTGACTGCCTTGATAAGTTCAAATATATTTAATGGAAAAAATGCACGAAAAATTATTTCTTGTACTCGTTCGGTAGAAAATTATGCCTTCGTGAAATTTTATACTCAAACAAGGGGTATCTTTGGGTTTTAAAAAAATTTCAAGTTATGAGCTTCTTTACAATTTTCAGGTGTTCATTCATAATACATCGTATTCATCAATTTATTAATGCTACTCAAACTGCATAAAGCATATTCCACATCTATTGCAATATTATATGACAAGTTTCCGTTTCAATTTATTTGGTGAGGATAATAGGCAATGCCTTCGAAAACCCTATTCATAACGTGTACAGCACCTATAAAAATTTACCACTTCTAACATAGTATTGGCAAACAAGTATGTGACTTCTTCCTCGAACTGTAGGCAAAAACGTACTTTTCCTTAAACAGGATGTAAACAGTGCGCAGTTTTTAAACCTTGAATTCGAGTGTAGTAGTCCGTAGGTTAGAAAATTATTCGGCAATTGAGAAAAATTTTTTGAAAACCGACAGATACCCTTTCTTTTACTATACAGTCTAAAGTAGGCGTCATTTGCTACCAAACGAGTACAAGAAATATTTTTTCGTGCGAGTGCTCCATGAAGTATATTTGAATTTACAGAGGCAGTCAAAATAAATGATAAAAACGCATACTATTTAAGTAGTTACTTTTTACAGTTTATACGTCTTGTTAGTGGTCAGAACGAAGCTCGTTAAAAAGCCCGCATCCGATCATGACTGAAATAACTTCAGAGTAGACCACACGGTAATCAGTGTTACAACCTGAGTCAATGCCCGTTACTACAAGGTTAGGTCCTCGGGTCCTGCAATATGTACGGTTGAGTATGGCCAGTAGGTGAAAGTTAATAAGCCCCCAAATGGCCATTCCAGTCACTCCTGTCTCCCTTGTCGCTGATATTGTTCTGCCTGGTGAAGAAAACCCTCTGCTTACTCGTTAAGCTTGCTTCTTGAGGTTTTTTTCTGCCCGTGTAAGTGGAGACACATTGTTTTGCCTCCTTCTTCTTCATTTTCTTCTTTTTCTTCTTCTGCTTCTTCTTCTTCGTATTTTTTTTCTTTTTTGTCTTCTTCTTCCTCCTCTTTTTCGTCTTCTTATTCATTTTCTTCATTTTCTTCTTCTTCTTCTTCTTTTTCTTCTTCTTCTTCTTCTTCTTCTTCTTCATTTTACCTGTCCTCGTTCACTTCTTTAGCGCATCTGTCTGACGGCTTAATTACCCAACTAACTGGTCTATATGACACCAATTTTGAATCCAATATCCCCTTATAACTCAGAGACTCGCATGATGTGAGCTTATAATATATAGTTATATAGACTGACAAATTGGGTGATCGAAAAATGCGCAGAGACAGCCAATCAGTTGGCACCGCTGGATATATGGGGATGGGGGTTACATGATACACCATACTGACAGCAAAAGTACTAGCTAAAAGCGCAGAATCAGACTTTTGTATGATTACCTATGCGTAAGGAATTCCGACGGAATCCGAAACGTCAGGGCAATAAAATGGTCGCTTCTTCTTTTTCTTCTTTCCTTCTTACAATCCATTAAAGAAAGTCTTCTGTGGAAGTTCCTAAAACTGGCATGCCTTTTCGCTTCATTTGTTTGCGATAACTACCTTGCATTTAACTGTGAGTTGCTTGAGGGGAATGAATGTGCTTTAACTCCTTCTCGCCAACCTCTCCCTTCTGGCAGTCTTTCTAAGGCAGTGTTCTCCTCGTTACCTTATTTCCCTTTGCATTCTTATGCAGCCGTCGACAGTGGCTTTGTGTGTTTGATGCGTACAGTCTCCTTTATAGGGTGGAGGAGGGTGGCGAATAAACGCAGACTTACAACAGGTGCCGGCATACACAGAGGCTATTTTGTGTATTTTTACAAAGAAATGATTTGTTTCGGTCGAGGCCAACCAACCCGCATCACCCAAACTTGTTTAACCACCTTGGAGGAACGGCTGCTCTTCAAAGGCAGCCATAAAGTAGTCGCCAATGACTATTTAGCGTTCAGAATGAAATTTGACCTGGTGATTAAGCGTATATTTAGTAACACTATTTTGATTCATTCAGTTTATTGAATACTGCGAAAGCCTTTTACTTAGATGAATCGTCATTTTAGTTAGGTTCATCAAGAGAAATGGCCATTAGTTTTGAGTAAATTGGGACTAGTCTCATATGGAAGAAATTTCCTATGCTATTACGTAAGAGAGAGCCAAAGTTCACCTTAATGTTGATAAAACTAGCTAGGAACTGCAAAATAAGTAAAATAGGTATCGAAAATATCCCTTCCAGAACTGGAAAAGTTTATCCAAAATTGTTCAGATTGAAGTGAAGCCAAGTTAAAGGGATCAAATTTGCTTGCAGTTACATTGACGGTTTGTACTTTAAAAATTATGTTTGGTTATTCTGTGAAGTTTTTTGCACGAAATGCAATAACAGAAGGGCATTTTTTTGAATGCACCAATGAACCTCGAATTTCCTTCAATAAAATCAAAATGTCTAAAATGTTATTGCTAATTTCAAACAATTGAGCCCTTATTCGATGTAATTCGTGAAGAAATATAGTTTTCTGTATACTTTACGTTCCCCTTTTGCTTTATTTATAAACGGAAGGGATTAAAGACTTTTAAGTAGTTCAAAAATGGCAATGTATATGGCCAGTCTTTTTGAATTCACCAGTTTATGACTGAATGTGGAATTAATCTGCTCATGCGGAAGATAATCCATTATAAAGAGAACAGAAAGTTCGTTCATCTCCAGTCAAATTGAATCGTTTATTTTTAGGAAACTAAAATAAATTCCCAAAATTGTCAAATTTCATTGTCACATTACGTTTCAAAAAGTTAATATACGCAGAAGTTCGTCAGCCGAATATCTAATTGAAGTAATTTCTAAAAGGAAAGTTTTTTTTAATTTTTAAATAGTAGTTTAACAACTCCAGTGCGGATAAGATTTACACTTGAGAGTGTGTTTTGCTGTTTTGAGACATTTCTGTATGTCAAAGACGTCGCCATCTTCATTAAAACTAATGCCGTAAAACACTTAATTACGGTAAATGCTCTTTATATCTTTCTTATTGAAAAAGTTTTAGTGCAAACGTCGAACAAACTCAGAATTTATAAATTTATCAAAGAAGACAGTAAAAACAAGGAAAATTATGTACACTTTTGTTGATGACATTCAATAAATACTTATCCAGTAAGACTAAAGTTAACAGAATATCTTGACTAAAGAAAAGTTTTTTCTATGCAAAGAAAGTGGTTGCTTCAAGTTATCAATTTAACTCAATATCTAAATTTATTGTTCTAGTTTATAGCTCTTTTTTGCGTCTCCAAAATCACGGGATTATCGAGAAAAAATATTTTTACAAACACTTAGAGATTTCTATGTATATTTTAAGAACCTAATATGCCTGATGCAGTTCATTATTATTTATAAATCTTCCTCAATGCATTCACATTGGTATTCGAGTAATGATCAAACTCATACAAAGTTATGAAAATTGCATGGCCTGTGGTGACTACTGTAGTTTGTTTTCTATACATTGTCATTAACTAAGCGACAAATGATTTGTTTTCAGCTATGACCTGAACTTCAAAAGGATGGTTTATATTAACGTTTCCTCAGTTAAGGCCGCATGTAACGGCGTGCATAACGAGGGAGGGTTTATCAACTGGTGAGAATTATGCAATGGCCGTAAGCCCCCCTCGTTTTCCGGTTGACCTTGAAAAAATGCGGGAAGGGGTTTGGGGGGGTGGGTTAGGATGATGTTTACGCTTAGTTTTAGGGGTAGGACACGGTTAGTGTTTGTACTGCGGAAGGCAGCTATTCGTGCGATCAACCAAAATAATTAATAAGTATTTTAGCCGTTTCGTACAATAAATGCAACCGGATTGTGAAAAACTATGTGCCCTTGTTGGCATCTGAACTCACGAAAATAAGGGCAAGCCTATATTATAGCCAACGAGGAGCACGAATTTGATCGCATTTGGGTCAAATTACAGGCTTATCCTACTGCAACATATGGACTACAACAATTTTTGTCCAGTTACCTGACTGACCTCGTAGGATAGCCTAAGTAATTAATGTCCAATCTATCAGATGACAACCAGGCCCACATACTTCGTAGGATTTTCGCAGCTTTATATAGCTTATCTGGCCTAATAGTGGAGGGTTCTGTAGGGATTCGAACTTGAGCTGTACTAGAGTCTTAATTAGCGAATATTCGAGTCCCAGGAAGCAGTTCAGAAGACGAAGATGCGATCACTGGAACAAGAGTTTTATTTGCCTGACGTTTCGGATTCCGTCGGGAATCCTTAGTTATCGGTAATTGTACACAGGTCTGAGACATGCGCAGATAAGGGGTCTTTATTGTCAGGGAGCCAATTCCCAATGAGCTTTTCATAATTTTTGGGATGAAAAAAACGTTTGACCAATTCCAAATACCAGTACATGATTGAATGGCCTTTTGCATGTAATGCAATATGAAATCAGTCCAAAATCGAAGCAGCCGTATTTTCTACGTGAACGTGGATGGATGTTTGCAAATTTTTAAGTTGATCCAAGTGAGATTAAACTCACGGTGTGGAGCGCGACATTCATAACCCAAGTGGGTAGAGGGTTGGCTTGCGTAAAAGGCCTCCCTCCTATGCGGGTTCGAATCCCGCCGAATGCCGCGAGTTTTTCACAATTGGGTCAACCTATTTTGAAAATTTGCAGCACAAAGTCAAACTTTTCTTGCATTGCCAGTTTCTTCTGCAAATTTTGAAGGAATTATGGACTAGATGTAGATCAGGGCTGTTAGCAGGTAGGAAGATGATGAATGGGCTGCAGGAAAGAGGTCGGTTGTATTGACGAACAAGCTAGATTTTAATCGTAAGTGACACTATAATCAGGTCCTTTTTGAGCCATTAACAGGACTATCTTCCGGCAAACAGTGTGGCTTTCAATCATCGTTGGTGAATGCTGAAGTAGTTTAATGTGGCTTTCTGGATGCCGATGAACCATTTGCTGTCTCTTGTCTGCCGCCAATTTGGCCTCTCGCTCTATTTGATGGTCATCCGAATCATCAGCCCCTAAAAGTCATAGTCGGCACAGTGTTCCCGTGGGATGTTTCTCGCAACTATGACCACCTTGGTTAACTAGCTTTATCTTTTTCCGCATTATGCCCAGGCGGAATACTACCAAATGTTACCTTTGAATAGGCCTGGTGGGACCCGTATTAATGCTTGTTAGCGTCTGACCAAGGAAATTATTGTCGTGGCTAATTGTGGACTGGTCTGGTCCGTCCGGGTGTATTTATTAATAACTCGCCACATAATAAATGACCTTACCAAAATCATAAATACTTGTTTACTGTTCAAACGGTAGACCTTTGCAGGCCAGTTGCCAGATTACCAATGCGTAAAATCCGTATTAAAAATCAGTGTCGTGCTACGGAATATATAAAATTGATAACATTCAGCAGATATTCCTTATAACTTTGTTTACGTTCTTACTCCTCTGTCAAAGCAATTTAATTCTGACGGAAGAAATACGGTCGTTTGGCAAATTAAATTTTTGAAACCTGAATCTGCACCTTATAGCCGGGAGGCAATGTGACTTTTCATAGCTGTTGTTGTCCGCATTTTATGGACGCAATTTTCAATCTTTCAGCTGCGAATGGCAATTTTCGCAAGCATTTCTCGCTTGCATTATTGCAGTAGGGTGTGTGTGTGTTTAACAGCGTGACCTTGAGGTGTGACTCTCGGCAACATAGGAAGTTGCCTGGATGTTCTCCAGTTTTTCTTTGGACAAAATCTTTTCACCACTCAAATGAAGCTAATGAATACTAATAAGTCCGAAAAGAAGCTAGCCCCGTCTCCGCTGGCTGCTTCTTCTTTACTCTCCTCTTGGTACGCATTAATAGTTGCTAGGAGACTGTATATGGTAGGTTTGTAGATGGAGCCCTAAGACGCAATAAGACGACCTAGTCCTGTAGCCTAATCAGCGATCCTCCTTCTTTCAAGGCCATCGGGTGCAGCAGCCACAATACTCCGATGGTGGAAGTGCGAGCGTTTCCGAAACATCAATTCAGTCCACTTACTCGCACCCTTTTCTTCGAGAGATGATGAGCGCTACAAGATATCTGGACCTCTAATCTTAACGCGTATATGTATATAGTGTTAAATAAAACGAAACGCACGGACGGTGGCCACAGGAGTCATGGCTTCATTGGCGAACAAGGTCACGGTGCACGTAACTTTTGCCACCCATACAGAGGTCGTTTGATCCGGGAAGCCGGTGGATCTCTACGCGCCCATCCCTGTTTGACCAAATAGCCAATCTGCAGCGACGGAGAATGACAGGTGGCGAAACACTGATCAACTTATGACCTATCTGTTAGACCCAGTGGACGGAATGTCTGCGCCGTACTCGAGCGCATCTTTTGTGTTTCCAGTCCAAGTTCGTAGTCAGGGTTAGGATCGGCTGAATGGGGGAAGGGTTAGCCCGAAACATTCTCTGTCGTCCCTCCTCTCTGCAATACATCTATATATTAACATAACATATGCATATATAATGAATGCGGACGCTTCGCATTTGCTTATTTGTCTATTTTGTTTGCCTACCTTGTAGACATGCGGACGGATCTGTGCGGTTTTGGGACGCCTCTGGAGGTGAGCTTCATTTCACATGTCTCACTTCTTAATGTCTGCTCCGTGCCCACACTGTTCTGGGTTTGATATGGAATAAGTAGCAGCGACCAGCCTTAGGTCTCCTAGCTCGATAGGGATTTAATACTGACTAATAAGCTGCTCCCTGAATCAAGCAGAACTACTGAAGTATATGCAGGCAATCTGTTTTTGAAAAGATTGTATAAAATCTGTCAATCCCACGATGGTTGACATCCTTTTCTGAGACAGGCAGGTGGCAACGGCATTCGAGGACGAGAAGGACGTTGCAAGAGGGAAAGTAATATGCTTGCGCTTCCTTTCGATGATATGATTGGCGTAGAGCAAGCAAGGTTCTTGCTGAAAGATGATGAGACGAGGCTCCAGTCAAGACAAATAAAGTGATAACTTCATCTCCAACGGGAACGTCTAAGAAACCATTGTTTGCTGTGATGCCCTTTACGAAGCAAAAAATACACGCGTTATGAGTAAGGGATTGAATATATCGCAAAGGTTTTAAGGCTAAGCTGGTTAAACCCTAACTACTGCGATCTTCCAGGCCCGGTTCCTCAGAAGAAAATAGATGTCGTGGAAGCCAAGGTAGAAGGCGATTGTATTCGGTACAGACTAAGTAGGAGAAGAATAAACAGAAAGTTTGACTCGGCCTGGGGTGGAGTTCGACCATGAGCAGCGAGAGGGAGTTCCGCAGCCTCGCGTCCGCCGCGCACCGGGGCAAAAGACCGAGTGAATGGGCTTCGTGTGAAGCGTGTTTCTGCCAGCGCTGACAACAAATCTGGCGCATATTAGTAATCAGCGGTACGCAAAATCGATTATCTGATTGAGTGACTTGGCTGCCAATTCACGCTTCATAGATCAGTCATCACAAGTGGCGAGGCAAGTCCAGTGTGGACCAGTTATCAGCGATGCGCCAAAAAATCGATTCACTGGCCACGTTGACAGAGCAGGCAGCGCTGGGGGGGGGGCAGGCTCCTACAAATATATGTCGGTGGGGTAAACCTTGTTTTTGTGTAAAAGTAGTGCTTTGTAGAATAGCACTCGAAGTTGGCCTCGAAGTAAAAAAGACGAGCCTGTCACCGGCTTCCAGGAACGATTACCTAAATATCACTCGGTTAAGCCTAGCTCTTCATGCTTTACGAAACAACGTCTGCATGGAACTCTACTGAAGCAGTAGCCACAGTCCAAATAGGCTTCGAATGAAGGTTGACAATTACAGTGGGGTCATGAGCAGCCACTAGCAGAATAAATGTTTCGCTTCCGCTCAGTTAAAGAACTTTCAGTGCGTGTGTATGTGTGTGCTATCACCCTTCTGAGACCCAATGTCTGTATGCGTATGCAATGCCAGACCTTGGCAAACCACTGTCCCTGTGGCCTAGTAGGCGCTGGCACTTTCTCTCGGTTCTGATTCCCTGTCGGTGCATGCGTTCGCGCTCCAACTGGGCTTCAGGCTCCACCCCAGGTGTCCGAGTAGCTAGGCGGTCGCTAGATGGTGGGGGAGAGAGTGCGCGACCCTCAGCGCGCTTCCTCACTATAATCAATCAGATTCGCTTGAATCTATCAGGATGTGCTAAACACCGTGGCTTGGAGGGTTTGTCAACTGCCGGGAAAACTCGGGCCGCCAACGTATCTGCTCCTACTGTACGCGTGAGTCTGTGTGTGCGTACGGGAGGAGAGGGAGGACTGAGAGTTAGGCTGCAATGGCTCCCTCTTAATGTGGCCTTTATGGCGCTCCCACACAGGTGGGAGTGTACCTAGCGAGTTGGCTGTCTCAAGTGTGCGCGTGTTGAGTGACTATCACGCCAGCCACCTACACCCTCCATCATCTCCGGTCTTACTGACTTTGTCTTCACACCGGAAGCGGAGTTGGGAGTGGCGAGCGAGTGGGCAGATTCTCCGCAAGTCTGCCTTAACTCTTATTTAATTGACGGTAGTTCGCTGCCTTATTTTAGCTTGCTCCGCTCGCTTCAGCGTTTGTCTCGGCTTGCTTCAGGGTTTGCTGCGGCTTGTTGGAGCACGCGATGCCCATTGTCGAAATCGACGGGGGAACTGTCGTCTGTGTGTGTATGTTCCTGTATCCGCCGTTGAGTCCTGCTCCTAGGATATGGGTCCTCGGTCGCCTGCAGTGAACTGATGCAATTTGATTGGCTCCCTTTCGCAAGACGAGTGTTTCACCTGACGAGTTCAGTTCCGGAACTGATTAGACTGGTTAACCGAGGTTCCACTGTACCACGAATAACCGTGGATCTACCGGGCAAAGACCGTCGTGATAGCGACTTGATTGGCCTCCCACCCCCCCCCCTCTCCTTGTTACGTGCGGTAACAATTAGAATCAGTAAAGATATGCAAGTATCTGAACTAACACTACGCTAATGCCTCTGCCAGTGCGATCTTTCTTAGTAGACACGC
Organism: Ligula intestinalis; assembly: GCA_036362985.1. Taxonomy (NCBI): domain Eukaryota; kingdom Metazoa; phylum Platyhelminthes; class Cestoda; order Diphyllobothriidea; family Diphyllobothriidae; genus Ligula; species Ligula intestinalis. Next base: position 9,277,502 of record JAYGXS010000005.1, read on the forward strand.
AGAGGAGCCGATGTATTAGTGATGGTTTTGGAGTGACTGACGCCAATCAGTGACAGTTTCTGGCCAGCAGTAGCCATCAGGAGGGACATGACGAAGCATGCGCTGTTTCCACAATGGATCCTGTGGACTGTAGGGATTGAGTGTACGATTCAAGCTTCTGGCTCTTGCTGCACAATATAAAGGCTGGGATCATGATGTTGACTTTCGTTTGAACTTTTGTTAAAAATGCAGGCTAGGATTCTGATGCTGGGGAATGGATAAGATCCTAGGCTGAATTACGAGCTCCTTTAAAAAAATTGCCAAAACGTCGACCCAATGCTTACATATTGCAACATAAGATTCGATTGCGAGATGCAAGCAGCAGCTACCACGAAAAAAAACTAGCTTTCTAGGCCTTGCAGGGTTTCAGGCCTACCATCGAAAAGTGTGGTCCTTGAACTTGTTGTGGAGTTTGTGTTGTAGTCCTGAACAATTTGCTGTATTCCCGTGCTCGATCAATGTGCTTTTTCATTGAGAGCTACTTTGCTTATTTATACTACTGAATACAGCACCATGTTCTGACACAGCTAGGCATGCAACTGCAACCGATCTTAACACTCATTTTATCCTTGACCTTGAGGTCGCTTCAATCCAACAACTACTAATCTGGTTCAATGTGTTTAAAAGCTTTTTGTAGGGTGGCGGTAATCTTGACTAAGATGGTTCTAGAATGGCGGAGAAGTCAAACATCTAAAGATGTAACTGCAGTAGTTGGGGTCATTTATCATTTTAAGTATGGTGGCTCCTTCTTTCTGATTATGAGAAGAAAAAAGGAAAACGGCAATGGAGCAGCATGTGTTACTACCGGTGGAGTCGACTCCTATCTGACTTTTTTCTGGTTGTCTGACACCATTTTTAACCCCCCACCCCCCGCTTCTCTCGCTCTACCTCATTCGTAAATGCAGATACGGAAGTTATTGATTGCTGGCGTCACGTGACTTTCATTGCTGCGTCTGTTGATGATGACAATGATGACGACGACGACGACGACGACGATGATGATGATGGTGCGATGAATGGAAGTAGCGATCGGAAATTATTTAGAGGTGACGCATTTGCCGTCATGACTGAGGGCAGGAGGTAGAGAAAATCGGTTTCTCTCTCTGCCAGGGACGTTCAGACTTCGTTCTGATTCCGCCGAGGGGTTAGTTAGTTTGAATGGGGGTCAGTAAAGCTGGAACCGCTGTTGTTGTTGCTGTTGCTGTACTAACTTACTCCCTTAATCTAGTTTGCCAGCAATGCATGCTATAAAACTTTTAAGAAATATGAAGGGATAAAGTTGAAGGAATAATGATGAAGGTAAAATATTTTTAAGAAAGATGAAGTAATTCGGCGACTTTGTCTGGGTAAAGCCATAGGTCCTCAGGCGTGAGGTCCGTAGGGTTGGCCGGGCAGCCGAAGAGGTGGCATGTTGTGTGGGAAGGCAGGAAGCAGTCAGGACAATTGTCCGTGGCGTTGTCGAAGCATGAGGTGAGACGACATTTGAATTAATTCAGCAGCGTGGAGAAGCCGGAACGCAGCTGGGATAGTCTGGTTCTGGCGTTTCTGGACCGGTCGGCCCTACATTCTCTGGCCATGACGTCGGAGACCGGCGGAGGAGCGTTGAGGAGTCTGTTGGGTTTATAGCTGCTAATGGCTTGCTTGACATTTTCGGTGTGGATACGCTTAACGAGGTCCGGTATCGGTAGATTAGTAGGATACACCGAAGCATTTGAGCGGTACGCGTCTATGGTAGATTGCTTCATGCGTCTAGCAGGTGGAGGGCTTGTTAAGAGATGATTACCCGGATGTTCTGGGTTATGGGACTATGCAATGTAGATTTTTGCCTGCATGATAGAGTTAACTTTCAGAGGCAGGACTTGAGTTTCCTGATAGAGGTGATCTACATTGGTCATGTTAACACAGTCCGTGGCGATGCGGACAGCAGCGTTCTCAACGCGTTGGACTTTCGCTCAGCTGGTGTCGCTAAACAGTGGGGCAAAGATAGCTGATGCATGCTCAGTCGTTGCCTTGCCTGTTGCCCGGTATGTCGTGACTAGCGTCTCAGTGTCCTGGCCCCGAGAAGAACCTGCCGAAGCTTTTATGGTGTTGAGCTTGGCTTTGGCTTTCTTGGCTTGGATGTCAGCATGGTGGTATAGAGCCAGCGTCGGGTCGAGAGTGAGGCCCAGAAGTTTAGGATACTGACATGAAGAAATGTCATTGCCCTCCACCTTAATTGGAGGATGGGACTTGTATTCGTTGGAGTCCGGAGTAAACAGAATTAATGAGGACTTGGGCGCGGAACGCTTCAAATGCTTATCGTCTAGGTGCCTGACTAAACTAGGGATTCAGTCATGTGGAAATTCGGATGAGAGGACAGCAGGGTGATGTCATCAGCGTAAGACATTATTTCAGCTTCAGGTGGGGAATCGGGAGGTCAGCCATGTAGATTTTGAATAGCGATGGCGAAATGACAGAACCTTGAGGAACTCCTGTCCTAGAGTTGCGGGCTTTGGATAGCAGGCCAGAAAATTCGACTGGTGTTTGTCTGCTACGGAGATAGCAGTTAAGCCATCTGCAAAACTCGTTCGATAGAGACGAATCCATGAGAGATGTCATCAAGGCATCAATGTTAACCGAGTCAAAAGCTTTAGTGAGGTCGAGGGTGACCATTACTGTTCTGTCCGCAGGTTTCGTTTTGTTGGAACCGCTGTCGTCAGAGACTTTGAACTACTCCTATGGAATTGGGGGACGGATCCTGTCTACTCCAGCGCTGACCTGCACTTCAAGCTGACAAGAGGGCAGAATTCGATCAATATTGTGGGGTGCCTTGTACCTGCGTCGTTTATTCCCTCTAAGGCGTTAGGCCGAGACTTTTTGTTTCCAATATAATGAACTTAATCATGCTTGTCTTGTCAACCTGCAACCCGACGTGCCTGGAGGCTAGAAATAATAATCTCGGCCTCCTTTATTTCCTCCGGACTTTCTTGAAAGGTGATCTTGTTGTCGTTGTTGAGACAAACATTGCTCTCATCTGTGCTAATAGTCCTCAGTGAGTCCGTATAGAGCGTGTCAATCAAAGCTCTTCATTCATGGTTGAACTCTGGATCACCGAAGTATGGATGCTTGAATTGGCTTCGATGACTTTTACAGATCTGAAGGGCAGTGGTGGGTGAAGGCTTCTTAGCTAATCTGCTACATTACCCACATTCTGTAACCGAACTTTGTTAGTTGATTGAGCAGAGAATGCTTTTAATTCTTTGTTGAACGTTCACCGACCGCTAAGGGAACTCCCTTGTCCCACTCTGCCCTGCCTTGGGCCTCATTTATCGGGTCCTGACAGCAGTTATAACGTCTGCTCATTCACGTCAACTGCTTCAGAAACTTTATTCGGGCATTGCGTCAGTAGAACCTGCGAATGCGAATTGAGCAGACTCTGCTTGAGGCCTTTTTACGCCTTTGTTGAACAAAGTAATGTATTGCGGCCCAACCTAAGCTTTCGGGCCACAGAACCTACGCGTTCCTCCCCCCACAATTGACCTGGGAATAGTCGATCCTGCGCGTCGAGACATGCTTCCTCAAGGACTCATCTACCGTCCAACCGGCTACAACATACTGGAAAGACGGAAGCGCATTGGGTAGCCTAGCAGCCAATCGCAAGGCGCTTGCGCGAACTCGCCTGGTGCCTGGATTAGTATCTCTGTCTGTCTGCCGCATTGGAGGTGGGCTGTGACTCTACCCCTGGGATTTGTTCCTAAAATTCAGTTTCCTCAACTGCCTATCTCTATCTCTCTTGCAGTTATTACTAGCCATGGTCTCCGACCTTTTTTTTCCTCCCTACCTAGTTCAGCATTCCTCTTGTGCTTATCATTCAGGGTGCATCAGTTATGCCAAAACTAACCTGCACAACAACTCAGCACTATTGTTGTTTTGAATGTTTCGGTTTAGTCACTCGTTTGGGAAAAACAATGTCTTCCCGGGCTGGATGGGTGGAGGGTGGTATATAGTCGTCAACATTTGTCCTCTGGGAACTGTAAAGAGACCAAAGTTAATGACTGCTACGTCTGCCAATCACTTTTATGCAAGCAAGCTCCCCAGCCTGTTCCTCTTCCAACTGTCTCTGCGGCGTGTCTCCTGTCCGTTTGTTTATGCCTCTCCCTGTAGAAAAAATGATTATATCACCGGCTGCTGTGATACTCAAAGCACCTGATATAGACAGGGTACTGTATGGTGATAACGAATAGGCTGTAGAGAGGGTCATATATTGGTTAAGGGTGAAGGAGACAGGGATTCTGTCTAGTAGGTCCTCTTCTACCAATAGGGATGTCGTTCATTTTATTGGTTTGCATGCTTTTCATCCGAGCGCCAGTGGCAATGCCGCATGGACCGCGGTGTGTGTAAGGACACGACGAACGGTCACGGAAACTGGAAAGTCCGATTAGTATTCAGCTGTATGGAGCGTTTCGCGTAGGTGTTGGTGGTGGTGGTGATGGTGGTGGTGATGGTGGTGGTAGTGGTGGTGGTGGTGGTGGTGGTGGTGGTGGTGGTGGTGAAACACTTTCGCAACGGCAGCATGATGGCGTCAGCGTCACGGCTGACAAGCCACCCTTCAGGGCGCTTGCGCAGTGAAAAATGGAGCTATGTTAGGGTCTTTTTCAACTTGCTCCAACCCTGCTCAGCCGTCATGTGCGTCGTCGTGCGATTGTAGGCTTTCTTTTTGGAGCGGCAGCGAATTAACGCCATGTGGCGGAGTGCTGGATAAGTACTCAACTCATCTTTGCATTTTCTGTTCAGCGGCAGTCCGTTAATGCCATTGCAAAGGATATGGCATATAACCACTTGTAAAGCAGAGGACGGAAACGTATGTGGCAGTGTCCTCGACGTGAGTGCAGGGAGTGGATCACTGGATTGTAGATCACTTGAGTTCCCATGGTAGGGGGGCGATTACCGATCGTGTGCGTCATGAGACACAATTTTGCAGTGTCTGTTCAGCGGCAGTCCGTGACTGCTATTGTAAAGGATTTGGTATATGGTCACTTGCAAAACAGAGGACGGAAACGTGTGGGGCAGTGTCCGCGGGGTGCGTGCAGGGAGCGGATCACTGGATTGTAGATCACTTTATTTCCCATGGTAGGTGGGCGAGCACCCATCGCGGGCGCGTCATGGGATCACACGTGAGTGCCGTCAGTAGTCACGCAGCTATAGGGGGCAAAATGACATCAATTTAAAAAGCATTCTGTTCCAGGTGCGCATTTGAGGATTGCATAGACAGCAGAATTTGCTGGAACCAATAAATTTCGCACGAGTGATCTTCAGCTACGGCTTCTGAATAACTTATGAGAGAATACAATAAAAAGTTGAATTTATGCAGAAAATTTCGATGCAAGCAGCCAGTCCATAAAAATGGCTGCGAAGGCTTATAAAGCCAAGTAGGCCTCCAGTGTTATCCACGACATAACGTGATCCATGACGAGAATGCAACTGGTAATTGGAGTTCGTTATTCTTTAAATTGTACGTAGGTTAGAACAAAATGATTATTACGAGATGATTTCTTAAGCTGAGATTCGTTAGCCACTTATTTCGGCTAGCAGTCAATTGTGTCTAAACGCGGCTGCTGGCAAATGCGGATTTTAAGATACCCGCTTGCATTTACTAATAAACCACTGCCTGCAGTAATAATTAGTGGCACGAAATATCAATGCAAATAAAATGACTCAGCGGATACTTCGAGCAAGGACGTTTGATGTTATTGTTTTCGCAATCCCGCAAGAAGTGCGAGCTTCCATACAAGATCTGGAAACATACACATATGCCCGTATATACGTATTTGAGTGTAAAATACCTCAAATGGAGGGCAAAGACTGACGTGTATGAACTACCAACTCAGGCTGTTGCAGCCTATATGGTATTTAATTTTTCAATGAAATTTAAAGTCTAACGTAAACTGATATTTATCAAGGTTTTAGTAAATGCAGGGTGAATAATATATGGTGAAAGACTATCTTTCTTCTTCTTCGAAAAAATAATAACAATGTCATTCTCAGAACTCTAACATAAATCAAACCATTCACTTTCCATTTTGCTATGGTTTAGAGACGCACAAGAATTGTTTTATCTACGCACATGCACTGCATTATACTGCATGGGACACATATGCCCCTGCCCTAACTTTAGCAACGATAAATCGGCCTCCGAAAACAAACAGAATGGGTATGGACGGCAGAGTATGTCAACATGCAATCAGGCTAAACTCGGTGAAGGAACGACGATAGAAACTCCGGGTTAATTGATACAGAACTGTTTTGGGGCTTAGTCTACTTTCTACTTTCCTGAATATCAGCTGGAACCGGTAACAAATAATTGCGTTCGTACGCGGATCTGATTGGGCTAATTAACAACGGAAGCAAGTTAAAACGCTGTTGGAAGCACGGGTGGAGAATAATGTTTAAGGCGAAAAAGTGGGCAGGCGAATGTGTGTACCAGGGAGCCGGATGTTACCAAGGCAAAGTTGTGTTCACCACATGTTTCAGCTGTTTACATGGGTCGAGTTTTAACCGCCGTACGTAGGCTGTCTCCAGGTAGCATAAGGCACGAGTTTTTCGTGCCCGAACAAGTGTTCTAAAGGATGTTTCAGGGTCTACAGAGTGATTTCTATCAAGCAAGTGTTCAGTAATAGACGAACGTGGAATTCTCTTTCCCTGTTTCAATAGCCATCGAGGCAAGTGCCTTTTAGATCTAGCTGGCGGCTAATTGCCGTTGCGTTCTTCCTCTGTACTTGCATCCGTAAATGCATGTTAATTTATCGACACAATTGGAAGTGGCGTGCTTACGTTATTGACTAGCCTTCGTGGCTATTTTCTATGACCTTACTGTTTGCATCGACTTTTCTGTATGAATTCAATGTTTTTCGTACATTATTCATGTTGATAGGCCTAAAAATTCGGGATCCAGATATGTTATCGCGTTCATCGCCTCCCAAAGAAGAGGAACAGTAAGAGGAGCCGGGTTCGTGGACCAACGTATGTTTGGACTGACGTTTCAAAAGCGCACTCGCTTCCATCGTCAAATTATTCATGCTATGCAGCGAGAGGCTGTAGCTGAGGAGCACCTGCGGACTGTATTGTTTTCATTAAAATCGAGCTGGAATAGCCGTTTTTGGTGATGTGTCGTATGCTGCGGCCAAAAAAGAAGGTCCGTTTCTGCACGCATTCATGAAAAGAAGTGGCTATGCACAGCCTTGATACAGGATACAGTTTCGCATGGGACAAAACACGCATCCTCCTAAAAAGGCCGGGAATTTCTTGAGGCCATGCACTCCGACGATTCATGCATCAATCGCCGCGTAGAGTTAGATGGAATTTATAAACACCTCGAAAAACGGTGGAAACGACGAGAGCTGCACAATACAGACTGACAGAGGCCACGGCAAGAATGTTTATAAAGGCCGAAAAATCCCGTCGACCTATGATAAAAAAACTACTTTCAAATATTCGGTAGCCTGATTTTAATTTTTTCGTTAAATCCTACCAATAGGAGAACGAATTTCCATTTTCGTTAAATTCCGCCTACATAGGGTCAATTTTCCCTCGAGTAGCTTTCGTATTTTACGCAATAGAGGTTTATGTTGATTGAATTTAATTCTGTTTAGCATGTGAAAACAAACGCAATGTTATTTAATTCAATATTTTTTGATCAATTCCGCCACAATTGCACATTAATTTACGCTCACTAGCCAATCGTTAAATGTTTAACCACAAAATACTTCAAGCAGTTGGGCGGGGGAATCGATATCTGGTGGGCCCTACAAATTAATTTGCCGAGGCTAGAACTATCAATCAGGTCTCACACAATATAACAATTGATTTTCTTTGCGCGTTTGAAATTTAGTTGTTCTTTGCACGTTCCCCGTTAATCCGAAGACGAGCTAGGGAACCAGTCTCGAAAAATTACAAATTAAATTAACCGTTTTATCTTCAAGAGCATATTTTTCTTCAAATATCATACTGTCTATAATATAAGCCGTTGCGTTTGCTGTTAGCGGGACTCGAACCTGGAACGAGTGTGTGCTGCAACGCGATTGGTGAACGCCCTACACTATCGTTGTTATTATAGCCGATGGCGACCGATTGGATGGCAAACCCATGGCTCACTGATTAGGGCGTTCGACTGTTTCCCACCAGGCCGTGAGTTCGAGCCGTGAGTGTTTCCAAATCTGGGGTCTTGGGTGTGGCTGACTGATGATGCCTTATAAGCCGGCAATGTCTGTTCAAGTATTTTTGTTTGTCTTTGTCGGTAATGTCATTCCCCACCTTCTTTCAGTCACAACTGAAAAAAATATATGCGTCGGTAGGGAGACCATCATGGTGACTGGGCCAAAAATGTGGCCTTCTTGTATGTTATGACCCAATAGATGCACGGGCTGCTGGTTTTCTTTAGGAGAAAGGAATAACCTCCCTTAGTGTAAGTGCAACCAGAACTCGCAGATCATTAGCCCTGTCCGTCAGAAGAACTAACCCAATAATAATAATGGCGTCGGCGGTTTCGGTAGAGCAATTTGTCCCGACTATCGACACTGTACGTCTCCATTCCCGCATACCGCAAGCCAGATCAAGATTCAAAGAATATGCCGACTGGACGCAGATGGAGTGGCGTTTTAACACCACAATGGTCTAAGTAATCAAACTAATAGCAGATCGGCTTTTATTCACACCTGAAGGTGTCCTCGCTGTGCAGACCCCGTGACCGTCAGTTCCTCAGACCCGAGAGTTAACGTATTTCACCACTAGCCTCATTTGAGGATCCTCATATTTTTCCCACCGGATGATCCGCAGTCAGCTTATTGTCGGTTCAGTATAGTATTGTGATGAACCTGGATGCAACTGGAGCTCTCTTTTCTGACTTGTCTACCGTCATCAGTTAGCCCTGTGTCAAACCCCGACCAGGAAGACCCCATGATCTGCTCCGGGCACCGCTGTTTGGCTGAGAGTGGCTGTGGGTCTGTCAAGTGACGACTTCCCAAGTCCAGCCCAGCTGGCCTAACCGACCAGCCAAATTAAGTACCCTGAGCCCCCGGAGCAGCGCAAGCCTTGAGTAGTATAGTTTGGAAGAAAAGACATTCGTCGACAAATGGAGAGTCCAATTATCCCCCCTCCCCGACTGAGAGCGTATGCAGACGTCCATAAGAACGGCAGCCCGATATCTAAAGGCAGTGAATTCGTCAAGTGCTGACATCTGCGTTGCTCTTTATCGCATTGCTGACTCTCACCTGTCCCCTGGTCTTGTACTGCATGCATCGAGTCCAAAGAAGTTGCAGTAAAATCATTAGCCTCATTTTTTCCCATACGTCAGTGGAAAGCGCATGTGTGTGTGCACCCATACATCCAGCAAAATCGTGTGTTTTGGACAGACAATTGCCGCAGTATTCTCCCCTAGCACAGGATGACCAGTAATCTTTCGTGTACTTAATTCATCTGACTCTGTATCCGGCTGTAACGTGTACCTCGAATCCCCATAATACAGTAGTCGCCGGCTATTAAGCCCACCTCGGGCCCAGACCAAATTGGACTTAATAAGTGGCGAGCGCAATAACCGGAGAGTCCTAGTTCTTGATTAGCAAACGCAGGATAGGCACTATATACATTACATACGTACTATATTATGTGTAGAGTTTGGTTATGTACATGAAAAGAATGCTGTTTATCTGTATTTTACGTAATAACAAAAACGAAAAAAGTGATTTGCGACACGTTTAAAAAAACGGTCTAGTGTCAATTGCTTTGGAGGAAACTTCACTCGCAAGTGCTCTTTAATGTCCTTCTCCAGGCACCAGAAATCGTCGAATTTTGTGAAATCTGATGTCTGTAGACCGCGTTGCGAATTCTAACCACTCGTACAGAGCCTTTTCTGCTTCTGCATCTATTCCATTACGGTGTCTCTTTATATTGTCACTCTCCTTGTCTTCCTCGCGAATCACTGCCTCCTCGCCCAGCAAGTTTCGTAGACCTCCGTGTGAAATTCCAAGCTTCTCAGCAGCAGTTCGTTGGCTCTTCTTGAACTCAGGAGTCAATGCATGGTAGGCGTCGAGTTTTGCCTATTTCTGGACGATCGACAAGTCGACACGTGATTATGCCTAGCCAGACGACCTTGGTATGGCTTCAGAAATTTGAAACATCGTTTCCCAGGTACGCTGTCTTCAGACCTTGGTATGCTTTGGGGTCACGCCTGTTGGGATCGTCTAGCGTGGGCCTGAACGCGTTGTCCCCTTTGTGTGTGTCCTCAGCGCTGCGGTTCGGGCGCGTTAGCCTTTTGCGTTTGCGGTTTTCTCGTGTTGGGGATTTTTCCTCCTGACTTCTCATGTCTGTTGCCGTTCGAACAGCGTGTCGCAAAATTTAACTTGAAAAATGAAAACAAATTACATCCGGCATCTTGTTTTGCGTAAGACTGGCCAAAATTATGTAACCAGTTGCGCACACAGAGAGATGAGAATCTCACCCTATTCTGTCGGCAAACTGGGCTTTGTAGCCGACGACTGGGCTTATAAGCCGGTGGATTTTGCTATCTAAAATTCCGTTCCAAGCTGATTTGGGCTTAATACGCGGCTGGGCCTATTAACCGTGGGCTTAATAACTGACGACTATTGTAGTAACGCTGTCGCGCTTGGTTAATTTATTTTGGCATTACTACTTAATGTTTGCAGTAGGCGTATTTGTTTTCGTGACAAATCTGGTTCCTTCTAGAGCCAGTTTTCTAGATTTGGCGACTACTGTAATAACTATCAGACCAACAGCATTCTTTTTTTGTACATAACTAAGCTCTACACATAATACAGTACGCTTATAATGTATAGTGCCTATCCTGCGTTTGTTAACCAAGAACTAGGACTCTCCGTTTAGCGCGCCCGCCGCTTATTAAGCCCAATTTGGTCTGGGCCCGAGATGGACTTAATAACCGGTGAATAGCGTAACAGGGAAACAATCATATGTAAGTCGAACAGGATTCTCGTTGGAGAAAGGACGTAGAGAATTGCAAACTGGTTCAGCCGGAAAAAACCATTAATGTCCGTACCAATGCCTACGATACGGTGAGCTGTACGTAGATTGTTCGGCTGTAACCTGTTCTGGCATAACGCATCCACACTGTAGCTCATCGTTGAGATGGTAACTTATAGCCGAGCAGCTTGTGTTTGTGTGTGGCTCCTATCCTGTGTCCTGTTAACACCTTATTTATGACGCTGTGTTAATTTTTTGCAGTAGATTTATTTGTGTGTCAGTTTATGTTTTTGACGTATGTGAACAATTCGTGAGCAATTTCATAAGGCTCTCGTAAGTGAGCGTGTATAAAGGACAGGGAAATTAATGTGGATTTTAAGACTGGTCAGGGTTGTGTCGGCTGGGTGCTTTCCGGTTGAGTGGATGGGGGGTGGATCAGAGAAGTTGGAGGTCTCCCTATAGGCATGTTGAGACGGAAGGCGGGCGGGTGGGGGGGGGGGGGGGGGGGGGGGGGGGGGGGTGTGTGAGATAGAAGAAGGCTCTTATCTCTCCACTGACTAAAGTGCCTGCGCGGCATTTTGGCTGGTGTGGAGTGGGGAGCAGCAGCGGCAGCAGCACTTTTTTTGCTCAAACTGACCGAATCACGCAGAGTCCTCTTACCTGCCCGGTGAACTAACTAGGGGAGCGCGTGTCCAAGGGCGGAGGAGGTCCGATCGCGTGCCCTGGACAAAATTCTTCTGGGTTGCCATAACGGCGCCTAGGCCCTGCCTGTGACCGAAGGTTGTGTCAGGGGGGAGGGGGTGGGGGTAAGAGCGCTCGATGTGGCTGTCGGGGGGGGGGTGCGTGTGCGTGATGTCGTTTTGAATTTTTCTTGAAATTATGTTTATATATATATATATATATATATGTACACTTTAAGGTGTGTGTGTATGTGTGGTACCGTAATGCGAGAATGTGCGCGTGAACGACGGCAGAGTAGCGGAAGCGGAGATAACTTTTAGCGGGGAAATCAGCACTTGTTGCGTGTCATTCCATCGAACTTGAAACTGTCCCCTAGTCCCAGCATTTTGTCCTGCAAAAACGGTAGTTACAGAGTTTTTGGGGGTGTGGAAAAAGGATAGGCAGAGAAGAAAATTGTTAGAAGTAAGCGTAAAATGAAAAAAATGCGGTCGAAGTTGCTTTCAGCGGCCGCTGGGAGTAGGTTATTCCGCATCTAAAGTTAACGTGTGCGCGGCGCGTAGCACTGCTGACTATACGAATCTGATTCCAGAACGGTAAGTTGGACCTCAGGTAAGTTGAAGTAGTTGACCTCCTAACCACCATCTCAATTTTTCGGGAAATTCGAGAAACCTGCAGTTCGATAATCGGGTTTTTGCGCAATAAGTTAAATGATAATACAGATTAGGAAAATCTACAGATATAAATCACCAACACTTCTAAATACATCAAAATAAAAATGCATTTAGCATTTATTAAGGTATATTCCACTGCGTGTCCTAATTTCCTGCCCATAAAACTCGATAAACACTGTTTTTATAGGAAAACATGCAGGTTGTGGGGATTAATGAGTGGGGCTACATGAGCTACTGTTGCCGTGTTTTTCCCCAACTCGGTAGCGAGCACTTCATGTGGTTTCAAAACGCAGGACGACCGCCAGTGTCTACTGGGGCAAAAAGTATGGAGAGGAGGGTATTGTGACTGCTTGCTCCCCTCTTCTGATGATAAAGTCCACGTCTTTGGTCGCAACCAAAATTGTCCCTAATTGCCTCCCGTGTTGGTGCCAACCACTTTGGTTTTTTTTCTCATGGTAGTTTATTTAACTGTACTAACACAGGTACCTATTGAGGCACTGATTCACCTGTGGAGTAGTCGCATTGCTTCCTTTCAGGGGGAGGGGGACGACTGAAATCTTCTTTTCAAATAATACTAAAGCAGCAGTTCAAGACTGATCCATTGTTGCAGCCGAAGCCTTCATTTCTGATTTATATAACCACACAGCACAGTTGGACAATCGTAATAATTGGGGGGGGGGGGGTGGTTATTACCGTCCTCATTTCCCGCCCTCCAGCGAAACTGCCTGCGTGGACGCGTAGCCGAAGCGCTAATTGAGACTGGGATGTCCGTTTTTGAACCCATAATGAGAACACATTAGTGGATGCAAGCCTCCCATGGGACTCTTTAAATTAGGTTGCCCCTTAAGGAGGTCAGTAGTACACATGTTGACATAAAATTGAACTCTGGAAGTGCGCGTGCATTGCAGCTACTATCGTGCAGAGGTTCAGCTCTACGAAAGCCACTCCCTCTGCAAACAAGCAGCTGGGCTACTGCTCTCGGAACTGTGCCTTAACACTACTCTTTACCTCGGTTATAATTTTCTTGGTCGTTCCAAAGATGTCTACCTTTGGCCTTTTTGTTGCCAATCAAATCCACAGATTTGTGAGCCTACCGATCATTCTTCCAATATCTCTACTTAAACGCCATATCCACTAGTTTAAAAAAGTTGACATATGTGAGATTCATGTTTGCATGACTGCTACGTACTTCCGTTGAGTAGATGTTCCCATTTGATTATCGGTGTTGGGTACGATACCCCTAACAGTATCGTAGCGGCCGAGGATGGTGAGGTTGGCATTCACCTAAAGGAGTTTTTCACTGGTATGGTGTGTGCATGTGTGGGATGTGCACAGTCTGTAATCTTGGCGTCACCGATCATTCCACGCTGGTTAGTCATTCACGTCAGTGCAATAAGCCGCAGTCTAGTTCAGCCACGTCGCTCTGTTGATGGGAATATATTTGGGCTATGACTACAGTAGTCGCCGGCTATAAAGCCCACCTCGGGCCCAGACCAAATTGGGCTTAATAAGCGGCGGGCGCATTAGCCGGAGTGTCCTAGTTCTTGATTAGCAAACGCAGGATAGGCAATTCACATTACATACGTACTGTATTATGTGTAAAGCTTGGTTATGTACAAGAAACGAATGCTGTTTGTCTGCATTTTACGTAATAACAAAAACAAACAAAAATGACTTTCGACACGCTTAAAAACGCGGTCTAGGGTCAGTTGTTTTTGAGGAAATTTCACTCGCAAGTGCTCTTTAATGTCCTTCTCCACGCACCATAAATCGTCGAATTTTGTGAAATCTGATGCCTGTAGACCGCATTGCGCATGCAGAGAGATGAGAATCTCACTCTATCCTTTTGGCAAACTGAGCTTTGTAGCCGGGGACTGGGCTTATTAGCCGGTGGATTTTTCGATGTAAAATTCCGTCCCAAGCTGATTTGGGCTTAATACGCGGCTGGGCCTATTAACCGTTCGTTAGGGTGTCGCGAACTAAGTCACTAAAAGTTTGCTAGCGCTTCGCTAGATTACCTGCGACACATTTGTTACGGCATACCGGTTTTCGAATTGCGTGCTGTTTCTTAAACTGAACTAGCATACTTGACCAATTCTCTTCTTATTTACAACTTTATTTTTTCTTCTACATTTTCCTACTAGTTACCATTTTTGCCATCCATAAAATCTCTGTTTACCGGCCTTCCCGTATTGCACTAACCAATGCCTTGAGTTTTCTCAGCGCAGCCGGGTTTTCAGCCGCTGCCTATGTTCATAGTGAAAATGTTCGTTTTTTCCAAAGTAATAGCACTCTTAATCTCTATGTTCCGTGGTATAGCATCTTCACGAGCTAATATTGACCAACAGATAACTACTTTTGACCCCACTATATTTTAAACGCTTCTGATGAGAAGACAGGTTCGTACTGGTGTTGGATTGTTCTGCTGTTCAAGGCACATAAGCGCGACATCTTTGGTCTCTTCACTAAACTGTCCATTAACCTTATAGCTGGCAAATTGCCCAGTCAATGCCCTTGCGCAGCGTGAGTGCTGTTTGGCGTTGCGTTTCGTCGTTGGTGCAGTTAGTTTCAGTATTTTTTTGCTATCGTTTCAGCCAATAACACGTCTCCTGTCACGTCTCAGTGCCGCTCTATTTTTTTCTGTTTGTTTGTTTTCCCCACAGTCACTCTGAATGCCCTCTACAAGGTCCGAACCAGTCGTTACTTTGAGCGTAACCAGTCCTCCTCTGTGTCCTGCCCGCGCGTCGACAGCAACTACAGCACCGTAAATTGCTGCGCCTCACCGCTGACCCTGTCACCGGGCACGGACCTGGCTGTGCGCCATATCTGCTTCTGTGCTGACTCACGCGCCCTCCTACTGGCCGCTGCTAGACACGTCTGCCTGCTCTCCTTCTGCCGCACTGACTCCGCCTTCGAGATCCCCGTGCGTATAGCGTCTACATTTCCATTGTATTTCCTCCTCCCTCCCTCCCAACCCCCACCGTCTCGCCCCTAAACATCCGCGACAGTCGTACTACTGTTCGGTAACCTCGGCTGCCTCTGCGCCACACATAAATGCATAGAAGACAAAGGTACGAGCACTGGGACGGCAAATGTACCAATCGAAGCTTTCGGCTTCACACAAGTGGCCATCGTCAGAGAGGATGAGAAAACAGCAAGGATTGACATGTTTTTGTAGTCCATCTACGAGTAGATGGGGGGGGGGGGGGGGAGCGCTCGTGACCGGTCCACGCTCACGTCGCCTCACGATATCCTCTCTGCGCGCGTCCTTGGCATTCTGACGTGGGGCCCTGGCACCGTCTCGTGCGTCCTTGGCGTGGCAGCCTGCGTGCCTGGGCAGGAACTGGGACCTGCGTGTTGGTCGTGTAAACGGAGGGCAAAATAACAGGGCGATATATCCACATGCCTGTTGATGGAGTTGGAGTCTGACACTCAGGCCTCTAGTAGTACTCGCCCCGTCTTATTAGCGGTGCGTGCCATTATCCACGTGCCCGTGAACTGGAATACGTGGCCTTCTTCCATCGTAGCGGTAGTGATCTGGGACAGCGGATCGCCTTTCCGCATTGTCTGTTTGTGTTTCATTATTCGTGAGCTAATTCGTCGTCGGATCTTTCCTGTATAATTTCAAGAACAGTCGTGACATGGCACTTAATAAACGACGCTAGATGGCTCACCCGCATCCCGTGATTCCCGCCTTTGGATAGATGATAAAAATGGATGCATTCGAAAACTCCAAAGGCATTGCTTAGATAAACAGTCTTACCTGAAATGCATTGGCTTAGAGCTGTTACTCACGAATGGAGAAGGAAGTTTCAGTTGGTTAGCAATACCCTGTGCCCTGTTCGGACCCATTGAACAACGAGCTTCAAGTAAAGCCTTTCACCTTGAGCCATGGACTCCGTTACTGTAGACTCTGATCCCCTCCTACTGGCGGATACTTAACGCTCTGTTTTTGTATGGTTACCAGAATTTCCCGCATTCTGTCCTGTTAGTAGGATAACTACAGTAGACGCCACGGATCACGCAACATTTCGACATGGGCGAAAAATTGATACTCTTTCACTAATCGGTATCGACTCAGGTTGTGATGCTGATTATCGTGTAGTCTATTCTGAAGTTTATTTCGTCATGATAGGATGCGGATTTTTTAACTAGTTTCCTTCTGACCACTAGAAAAACGTAGCTACTGTAAAAACTTGCTACCTAAGTAGTATGCGTTTATAATTTATTTGGACTGCCTTTATAAATTCAAATATACTTGATGGGAAAGTTGCATGAAAAAATTATTTCTTGTACTTTCTTGATAGCAAATTATGCTTTCTTTAAATTGTATACTCAAAGAAAGGGTAGCTTTTGGTTTTAAAAAAGTTGCTTGATTGCCGAATAATCTTCTAACCTACGGACTGCCTACAATCGAATTCGCAGTTTAAACACTGTTGACTTTGTAGATCCTGTTTAAGGAAAATAACGTTTTCGTCTACTGTTTGAGGAAAAAGTCACATGGTTGTCATAAAAAATTGAAATGGATTTGGAACATATTTTACGCGGTATAGGCTGCATTAATAAATTGGCGGATACGATGTATTATGAATAAACACCTCACAATTGTAAAAAAGCTCATAATTAGCAACTTTTTGGTGCATATTTTCCATAAAATATATTTGAATTTATAGAGGCAGTCAAAATCAATGATAAAAAAGGCATATCACTTAAGTAGCCGGTTTTTCTACACATATGTTTTACTAGTGATCAGAACGAAGCTCGTTAATAAGCCTGCATCCTATCATGACGGAATAAACTTCAGAATGGACTACACGATAATCAGTATCACAACTTGAGTCAATGCCGATTAGCGAAAGAGTATCAATCTTTCGCACATGTCGACATATTGCGTGATCTTTGGCGTCTACTGTAAGTAATCCTTACAAAAAGGGAAGCATAATGAGGTTCCCCCTTCGCTTGTGAACGTTCACCGATCGCTACAAACGGAATTCACTCGTCCCGTTCTGCCTTGAGGTTCACTCTCGAGCGCCACCTGTAGCCACACACCGGCTACAGTACAATGCAAATTTTTGGATATGTTTGATACAAGTCTCTTGGATCTCCATTTGCAGCCAACATTATTTATGCACTATTCTGAGTTCACTTGAAGAAAATAAGGATCGACTAGCGGGACAAGTGGAATCATGTCGGGTTGCGTTTACAAAAAGGAATGTGACTGAATTTATCGCAAAAGGGTTAAGGTTGGCCGTTTTATGCAGTTTGGGTAGCATTAATAAATTGATGGATACGATGTATTATCAATAAAAACCTGACAATGCTAAAAAAGCTCATTATTAGCCAGTTTTTACCATACATATGTTTTGCTAGTGGTCAAAACGAAGTTCGTTAAAAAGCCCGCATCCTATCATGAAGGAATAGACTACACGATAATCAGTATCACAACCTGAATCAATGCCGATTAGCGACAGAGTATCAATTTTTCGCCTTTATCGGCATCTTGCGTGTAATGTGGCGTCTACTGTACTCAAACGTACTTAGACGCCAGTCCTATGCATGCGTGTTTGCCTGTGTCCGCTCCCTGGGCAAAGGGAGCCTCGGTCACCTGCAGCTGATGACTGAACTGATGCAGGTTGCTTGGCTACGTTTTGCAAGACAAGTGTTTCATAGGTCATAGCTGAAAACAAATCATTTGTCGTCTAGTTAATGACAATATACAGAAAACAAACTACAGTATAATAGAGGGTGTTTAATGCCTTCTTGAAGTCTTCTTATACTGTATGCGCCATATTTCCATTATCGAGTGCTCGACCACATAGTTCGAGTCAATAGAGCAGATTATTCAAGCAGGGTCTTCTTCTGCAGAGTCCCTGCTGCTTGTCAGAGATCAGTCGATATTGCTCCAAGAATTATTCAACTCGCGTTTTACTATTCGCTTCATTGAAATGAGGCTGATCGGTCTGTAGTTTTTTTGGACGCCCGGCTCCCACTTTTATGAATGCCGTCCTATCGGGTGGCTATTGGCCTGGATTAAGAGAAACTCGGAAGAGTAAGTACAGGGGTTCTTCTAGCTAGCTAATTCAACAGCTTTGGAGGTATTCCGTCCGATCCTGACGACTTCGTTTCTCGGAGATGTAGC
The DNA here is from genome assembly GCA_036362985.1 of Ligula intestinalis. Lineage (NCBI taxonomy): Eukaryota > Metazoa > Platyhelminthes > Cestoda > Diphyllobothriidea > Diphyllobothriidae > Ligula > Ligula intestinalis. The sequence continues at coordinate 9,296,000 of JAYGXS010000005.1, forward strand.
AGTTCTCGCAGAATAATAGCTTTTGTGAGGGCAACTGAGTTAATGGTGGTAATCTCATCCACATGAAGGCTGACGGCGGTTAACTCGGCCTCTCTTTTAAAAACCGACCGGAAAAAGCAGAATATGTGTTCCGCCTTTGCGTTGTTCTCGCAATTTTCTACACTGTCGTATGTTTTTAACATAAGGATGGGGTTTTTATCGAGTGCATTATGTAGCTGAAGAACAGTTTTGGGTTTTCTACTGCACGGTTTATTAGCTTACTCTCGAAGCTTTGGCGGCTATTTTGTACAAGGATCTTTACCCTGTTTCTCTGCGCGTTGTACTTATTGTGCGTCTCGGGGGTCTTCTCCCTGAGATAGGCTTGCCACAATCTTCGTTTGCGGCTTATTTTCTCTTTAGTGTGAGCTTAGAAATAATAATAAACAGCATTAGCATATTAAGTTCTTTAAAAAACTATAGAAATTAGTAAGTGTTTGCAAAGAAAAATAAAATTTTCTCGATGATCCCGTGATTTTGAAGACGTAAAAAAGAGCTATAAATCAGAACAATAAATTTAGATATTGTGTTGAGTTAAAAACTTGAAGCAACCACTTTCTATATATAGAAATAACTTTGTTTTGGTCAAAATATTCTTTAAACTTAAGTCTTAGTGGATAAGTATTTATCGAATGTCATCAACAAAAGTGTGTCATAATTCTCCTTGTTTTCACTATATTTATACACGACTTATATTCAATAAGGCATTATTTGTCTTAAATTTGCATTATCATGTTCGATATTTTGTCTTTGTAGCAAAGACGAAATTCGCATCTTTTATGCATTCAAACAAACACTTCTGTTGCTGCATTTTGTGCAAAAAACTTCACCGGATAGCTAAGCATAATTTTTAAATTACAAATCTACAATGTTAATGCAATCAAATGTGATTCCTTTAACTTGGCTTCATTTGAATCTGAACAATTTTCGACAAACCTTTCCAGTTCGGAAAGGGATATCTTTAATACATATTACACTTATTTCGGAGTTCCTTCATAGTATAATCGGCATTAACTTGCAGTTTGGTTCTCTCTTTCGTAATAGCACAGGGAATTCCTTCGAGATGAGAATGCTCCCAATTTTCTCAAAATTAATGGCCATGTCTCTTGATCAACCTAACTAAAATGACGATTTAACTAACTAAAAGGCTTTCACAGAATTCAATGAACTGAATGAATCAAAACAGTGCTACTAAATATACGCTAACGTACCTAGTCTTATTTCATCATGAAGGTTGCATGGTCTTTGGCGGCTACTGTAGGGTCGTGGAGTTTCTGAGGAGGAGGGTGGGGGGGGGATCCTGCAAGACCTGCAGATAGGACCCTAATTTTAATGTTGGCGATGTTGGGGGAACTTTTTTGGATCGTAGGTAAGCTTCACGTCTCAATAACGCTTTAGTTTATGAGCCGGTTAGAGGTAACAGGTTTAACGGAACAGTGTCGGACCAAGAGCATTGCTGCTGCACAATTCGTGACTGCTTAACATGCAGGTCTAAATCCAGTTCATAACGTTAAAAGCCTTAGATAAGGACCGTTGCACTATCCACTATGCACCGGCTAGTCCACTGTTAATGTCTGTTCTATAGAAGGAATACCGAAAGGTACAAGGGGGACTGAGATGACTATTTCTGACCTATCAGGCAGCTTTACTCAAGCCCAGGTTTGGAAGGAGCTGTGCATGAACATTTACCTGGTCATTGAACGCGCATTCGCTGCAGTTTCTGCCCTGTTGGAGTGATTGGCTCCTCGATCATCTACAGACCGACTTACCAGCAATATTTCCTCTCCCTCCTCCCTCTGGAGAGCGAATAACGTTTGCCCAATCTTTGCAATCCATACTGATAGCCGATTTAATACATTGACCCTGCTCGTATACTTTTTATGGTGTTTAACCACCATTTTTTTTTAATTCTTATTTGCAGGTTTTGGACGTCTGCTTGTCCTACGAGGAAGATGCAGATGGTCAAAGTACGGTTGAGGAAGACACCGCCTTTAGCACAGCATGTGATGGTCCTGTTGGAAGTGGAGGTGTTGAGGGGTCAGTTGGATCGACGGGTTCTGTCAGCCGTCGAATCCCCCAACCGATAACGGGACCTCTTTCCTCTGCCTCTTCACCCCTCTCCTCCGGCAGTAAGGTGAGCATTCGGATACAGCCTGCTTATCAAACGATTTCCATTTGGTATGATTTCGTTTACTCTTCGAGACTTTTTCGATTGCAGGAATTGAAGGTCTTTGTCACTGTTCGTGCGGGCGTAAGACAGTGGCGCGCTGGTTTTCAGCCGTCCTTCATCTGCCGCCTGGGTGTCCCACTGGCCCTCTCCGATGCCCTGGACGTTTTTTCCTCCGATATAGCTGCTACATCGCCCTCAGCTAATACTGTGCACGTTAATCCTCCGCCTCCAATATCGGCAATCGCGCTGACTTCAGCCTACAATCTGTGAGTTTAACCGGCCTCGGTCGATATTACATACAAGAATTAAATATCTACTTTTGTATTGTCAGTAGTATTATTAACATTGAACATTTTTCTTAAGTGGCTAGTACTAGGGGATCAAACTTTGCCTCTCTTCTCTATGCCGGTATGTTTCTTCTGTCTATTGTGCTACTCTTGCAACTGATATAAATTCCGTTTTATTTTTATTTTTAGTCTGGCGTTGGGCAACGATGCGGGAATAGCCTTGGTGGACTACGGCCAAGCTGTTTGTCTTCTGTCCATCTGTTTGCCTGACCTTGATGGTAGGTGACTTTTGCCCTTTTACAAATGCAGTTTCCTTCTGTCTGTCACTAATGGATATGTGAAGGTCTGTTTCGGTGAAGATCGCACATTTGTCAGAAGATGCGTCCCTAATGCTCCTATTTTCCTAGATGCAGCACAATGACAGCCTGTATCTCCCAAATTGAACCTCTATCCATTATCTTTTCCACAGATACATCATCCGACTATGCGGTAGAATTTCAATAGAACCTAGTAGTAGACTAAGCCATCTTGGTAAGCGTACGTGAGTAAGGATTGTTTGCCTAGACGACTATCAATGACAAGCAAAGTAATAATTTCCCACCAAATTTCCAACTATCTCGCCGCTGACTTAGTCGTTTGCTGCATTTAAGCACACTTCGGTGACCGGTGACCGTCTGTTATACGAATTTTGGGGGGTGAATTTACAGCCCAGCAGCCCATCAATTCTCCCTTTACTTTGCATTTGACAGCCACTTGGTCCATATCCCCTTTTTAATCCAGAAGCGATAGGAATTTTGTCTGGAGGATGTCAGCTGCAACAGAATCCTAACAAGTCTTTGATACCACAGGCAGGCACTGGACTATCGTTGCTCTTGCTGCCTTATTGGTCGGACTGCGCATCCGCGCACCCTCAACTGCAGTTGCCACAGACACTTGCTTCCAGTATCTCAACACATATCTGTTGATATGTGTTGTATCTCGTCTCGGGCAACAACACAGAGTGTCGTGTAGTCGGCAGCGTATCCAACAGTAGAGTCCCCGTTCTGCTCGCAGCTTCGCTATTAAGGGGCAGTCATCATTGCTCCCCATTGGCTCTCCATTGTCGTCGTACGCGCGCGCGCGCTCGCTTATGCACGTCTGTGCATCTGTCCTCAGGGTGACCTCACTGATAGCTGCAGCAACCCGGCTCCGGGGCAGTCTGACTTCGCGTGCCTTCTTTGTCCTGGCCTAATATCCGCCCTTTGAAGGTCGCTTGTAACTGCATGAACCGGTCGTCAGTACGGTCCCTTTGTTCTGGCACTCTACGGATTGCCCAAGTGATAACTCGCATCCGGGCCATCCCAACAATCTGATAGTCAAATGACGACCATTAGGCCAGTCAGATCGACTAGGCTCTAGTCAATTCCATTTTCTGCAGCTGGCTCCGTGATAGGAGATGGCTGCATAGTTCCGAGACTGATAACGCCCATGCATTTGATCATGTTCTCGTTCGTGCACGTTTGAGAGTTCATCCCCCATCCGCGTCCAAGATTCTATGTGCCAGCCGCCTCTATGTCGCCGAATTCTGACAGTCCAGCACTGCCGAGCTCCTGGGCAGAGAACTCCAGTCCGGCTTTACGATCCAAGCCGACAGAGAAGGTAGTAGCCAAGGGTTGAATAAGTAACTGCCTGACTAATTATGGGCTTGCGTCACATCAGCCTATTCTGATTGGAGGATGTGAATGAGTATTTCTGCTTTGTCTCACATCTGACCATCTACAGCCCATCCTATCAATGAATTCTAAGGATTTTATGGCCGAGTTAGGCTCACCAAAATTGCAATTTCTAGATTACTTGTTGTCGTCAGCTTGGCCTCGGCTAAACTCGTTTTCTAAAAGTACGTGAGATGGTTTTTTAACGGAGGGGGAAGATTTTCTTCTCAATTAAGTTTTGCTAGGGCATGGAACTATTGACCCTCTTACTGAAAGTGGCCTCGCGCTAAATTTCAAGGGGGTGGGGGGAGTTTAAGTTAAGAGAGTAAGGACTGAGAACTTTAACGGAAAGTTACCTGCAGATTACAGGGTATCATGCAACCGAAATTTTCAAAGATATGGCATCTCACAAATGCCAAGAACCGGGTTTATCCCAAGGCCTCACTGTAGAACGTGAAGTGCATTGTTACGTCAAAGTGAAGAGTTTTGAAAAGGACCATTTAAATTCACCATTGAAGCTAAATAAAACAATGATTCTGGTAGGGGGAAGCTTATTTGTGCAATCATGTCTCTCTGATCGGACCAAATGCATTCGATCTCAGCCAATATGTTGAGAGCGCGTGAATGCGATGATGGGAGTATTTCTCAAAGACCAACCGATTCGGTTTCGAGGATCGACTGCGCAGCCTAGTTGGTAAGGGGGTTGGCTTGTGGTTAGCTGATGTCACCACACAAGCCAGGACTGGCTAATTCGACCTCGCTCCTGTCGCTACCAGCAAAAAATCTCAACTCCGAAGTGTTTATTTACCTTTGAAAACCAGAGTTTTTTTATTGAACGTAACCTACCTGTAACTGTGGATAAAGGAATCATTCAAAGAACTCTCATTTGCACAAGAAGGGGCAGAGACCCCATTGAAATCTCGATTACGCAAGTGTTGTGAACTCTTGTGTGCCGTCTGAGAGCAGTTGACTGGGTGCTCTTGCTTCGTCGCCATCTGTAAACACTGTTGTCATTTATACCTGTGCGTATCGTGTTCGCCTCCGCTTTCCCTCTAATTCATTTTTGCTGAAAATCTCTTTGAACCTTCAGCCACGGTGGATCTTTCCCTACGAAACCGCCATGCCCCGGCGGCAAATCGCTTTTCCACTCTACACTCCGCAAAATCCACAATTGCTGACCAGGTATGTGATGATTCGTCGCTGACCTATCACTTCCCCCAAAAAATGGCCGGTTTTTTTCGTATTTGGTGTCCACCCCTAGCCGCCACCGCTCCCCATCCCCTGCACCTAGTTGTTGATGTTGTTGTTGCTGTTGTCATCGCGTTTTTACTTTCTGTTGTGATCTTGTGCGTCCTCCAGCAACCGACCCCCTACAGAAAGTTCACGGCCCCCATCTCTGCTCAACATCCCCATCTTGATGAGCATCATCAGGAGCATTCCCATGAGCATCAGCATCATCATCTAGCTCCTGGTCATCTACACCATTCCAAAACTGTCGCAGATAGGCCAGGACACAGCCCAACCAAGACGTCTGTCGGTGCTGCTGCCTCCCCAATGCACCGATCGTCGTCGTCGCATAGTCTCCGTCACGATGGTAGTGGTGGTGGTCGTGGTGGTCGTCGTTACCGGCAATCCTGTGAACGCAGTCCTCCACCTGACCAGGTCAGTGTGTGCACCCAGGCTGACGAGGTGCCCTCCAGGCGCCAACGACTGATGCGATCATTTCGGAAAAGGCCGCTGAAAAAGGAGTCCATTCGCAAGGTCCGACGCGCCAGGCAAAACACCTCCGAGGCTGACTTACCCCTGTCCGCCGTGCTAGAGCAAAAACAGGTGGATGCGGACAGTCTTCGTTGTCAGGAAGGAGAACAGCGGAAGATGGAGATGATCTTTCCCAGCGAGCTGGAGCTGCAGGTGTACTTGCCAAACGAGAAAGTTGCGAAGAAGCTTCTGGTCTCCCCGCATGATGTTTGGTCTGTCTCCCCCCTGCTTGCAAAAAGTTAGCCATCTTATTGTCATTTTGTTGTCTTAGTGTGTGTTATTTGTTCAGTGTGTAACTGTGCCTGTCCTGCAGGTATCGTTGCCTGTACGCAGACCATGTTATGCCCCCCTCCCTTCTCCTCCACCTCTCAATGGGTCTAATCGAGTTAGTTTTGGAACCAGAGCCCACGGAAGGCAAACTTTTAGCAACTATGTAACTCCTCTAGATTGCAGAGTCAGACAAGATTATAGTGCTGACGGAAACTTGACTATAAGTGGAACTAAATAAATGGAAACTGCTTAAAAAGCCAGGTTTGGAGGACGTACGTTTTTGAATAACATCTATATATATATATATA
>JAYGXS010000005.1:9302919-9326832 GCA_036362985.1 Ligula intestinalis
ATATATATATATATATATATATATATATCCAATAGAAGCGAAAATCAGAGTCCTTGGGCATAAATGAGAAGAAGAGGCGATCACGGGAACCATAGTTTTACTTTCCTAACGTTTCAAAAGCGTACAGGCTTCCGTCATCAGAGGTGGGGGTGGTACCGCACCTCACAGTATTTATAGTAGGTGACAGTCATAGTCAATAGGGTTTAAGCCAATGCAAAGGAAAGGGGGCCGGGGCATGAGAGGGATGCTCAATTATGGAGGTGGATTAGTTTCAGTTAAGGGGTCTCCTATCGGATTCTCCTCTTCGCGCCTGTGCAGCTGTCATTGATCTAAGCTGCCGTCCTTGGGCGGTGTTCCTGTTTGTGTTCACTCGTTCATCTGGTTTCCCACCTGCAGAATGAGCGGATGCAGCGGCTAATTTGATAATTGCTCTTTCCGGTTGTGGTCCATCTACGTGTGTGTCCATCATGGGCTCACAAGGGCCCGGATTAACGTCAGATTCTGCTGTTCGCGCCTGTGCCACTGTCATTGATCTCAGCAGCCGTCCTAGTCCGGTGGTCCTGTTTGTGTTAATACGTACATGCGGTGTCACACCTGCAGAATGAGCGGATGAAGCGGTGATTGTGATTGTCCCTTCCGATTGTGGTGTGGCTGCGTGTGTGTCCACCATGGGCTCGCGAGGGCCCGGATTCACGTTCCGTCTGATTTGGTGTTCGCTTTTTCCTTCATTGAGTTTCTTTCGGAGGGATTGGTAGGCTGTAGGAAGTGAGACACAACGGTTAATGGAGGTTGTTCCCATGTGCCAGGCCTCGATTGTTTCCCTCACCACGCGGTCATTTCCTCGACCCAGAATTTCGGCATTCTGAAAGGCGAATGTGTGTCCGACATTTGCGCAGTTTTCCGCCACCAACGAAAGTCGCTGCATCGTATCTACAGCCCTGCTGTGTTCTGCCATCCGGGTCTGCAACCGCTTCCCAGTCTCCCCGACATAGTCGACCGCGCAGGAATCACATTTTATTCGGTAAACGACGTTTGTGGTTTCATCTCGGGGCAGGGGTTCCTTCGGCCGCATGACGAGATGTCGTATTGTTGCCTCTGGTCGGTGGGCAATGCCGGTCCTCAGGGGTTTTAATAGACGGGAAACTGCCTCAGAAACGCCGTCAATGTATGGTAGCGCACGCCATAATTTCGGTTGCTCGGCTGCCGGCTCTCCATTCGCTCGGACCTGTCTGCCGCGTTCCATGAAATTTTGAGGATATCCGTTGGCCAGGAAGAGACACTGGAGGTATCGTACTTCAAACCTCCGGTCCTGCGGCTCACTGCAGTGTGTTTCTGCCCGTTTGTACAGCGTTCGCACACAACTGCGTTTGCGGCATGCCGGGTGTTTGCTATGATAGCTTAGGATTTGGCGCGTATTGGTGGCCTTCCTATACACCGTCGTTTTGAGGCTTCAATTTGGTTTTCGATGGACGAGGACGTCTAGGAACGGCAGTTAGTTGTTGTTTTCGGCTTCCATCGTAAACTGGATATCAGGGATATATAATGTAATATATAAGCCCACTGAGTACATAGAGAACTTCAACTCTCCGCCGACTTTTTGCGGATAATTCAGAATGCCTAGCCGAAATCCACTCGGTAGCCGATGCACATGCCTAGTGTTATAAGGCAGCCTCAATGTGAGAACCCGCTGAGGAAATGAGTCTGGACCCGGCGTTTTCACGCCTTTAGAATGGAGCAGTGTCATTTATAAGTCCACCATTCATAAATACCCGAGTCTAGTACCTTCATTGCTCTTTGCATGGATTTCATAGCTGTCTTGAGCATGCTGGTCTTTTGTCATCCCAAAATGCATGCCATGGGGTTTTTATTTGACTGTACCAAAAGTAACTTGCAATGACTTAGCTGCTGCTGCCCCGCCTTTCTCCGCATTCTTATTTTATATCACTAAGTTAATATGCGCAAGTATTTGAGGTCCAGATATAATATTGCTTTCATCATCCCGCGAGGGCAACAACAATTCAAACAGCCACCAGCAATCGATCGACGCGCGTTCGCAGGAACGGCTATAACACTAGGCTAGTGGTAAGACACATTCATTCGACGCCGGCAAGAGATTAGACAACACGCTCTGACGATGAAAACGGGGATGATTTTGAGAAGTCGGCCCCACTATAACTTGGTCCTTGGAATACCCCCATTTTCTTTCGCTGCCGGGGATTATGAAAGTAATATCACTAAGCATCCGAAGACCTAGCAGATAATCCTACCTAGACTTTTTTGTACATGCCTGATACTGGAACTTTATTTGATTCTGGCCGTGTGTGTGTGTGTGCCTAGTCAAACGAAACGGCACTCGCTAGCAGTGGCAGCGGCTGCGGCAGCATGGGAACTACCCTGTTCTCCTGCTCCCCGCCCGTCTCGATGCACGAAATCGCTGGCGGTCTAGATGGCCCGGTTTCAAGTCGTTCAACCACCGGCTGGACACCAACACGCGCTGACCTTAAGCGAGCCAAATCGCAAGGTTTGTGGACCTCGGTGGTGTCTGTACTGCATGTTGCTGCTTCTGCTGCGTGCTCGTAGTTCGGTGCCGCCTGCTGCTCCCCCCCTCCCTCCCTCCGTTATCCAAAGGAAACTATTTCTACCCCCCTCCCCCCGTTGTCCAAAGGAAACTCTTTCTTTCAACCTCCCTCTCCCTTCCCCTCCTTTTTTGTCCTTCCTTCCTGCATGTGCATGATTGTTTTGTTTTTTCTGCCCTCTCTCTGTTGTCCCTGCTCAGTCCTGTTGCTGCCCCTGCCTGAAAACTTGGATCTCCGGACCTATCCAGCCGTCCATCGTCCTTCGACTGCAGGTTTCCTCCACAAACATTTTTTGTTGTATTGTTTATTTCCGCACAGACTGCATGCGCACGCATATCAGGTCCGCTTTTTATGCACAAACTCCCTCTTCTGTTGCCTCTCTATCTGCACTTAGTCGATTTAAGGCGATCGTTAGGAGCAAAATGGTCAGATCCGTGAGACGGAATGACAAGTTTTCTTTGGTAGCCGCTCATGCATCCAAGCCAGGGCACGGCTTCAATTTCGAACACGTGCGAATACTGGGTGAGTCAGACAACCGAATCTCACGCCTCTTGCAAGAGGCATGGCACTCGCACGCAGATTCAATTAACAGGCGTATCGATCTTCCTGAAGCTTATCTCGCGTTGCGCAAAAAAAATCGATAGCAGAGTTGAAGGTCATTCCCAGCAGACTTGAGCTAAATACATGGTGAGCTGTACATTTTATTATTCCTCGACAATGGTCTCGAAACGTCGGGCAAATCAAATATTGGTCCCAGAGAACATCTTACCGCCTTATACTCAATTACCTGGGCCTCGCATCTTTTCGACTCTTCAGGAAACATTTCGGGAGAAGATGTGATTGCTGTAGTTTATTGACCTGACATTTTTGGACTGTCACTTGGACCCATCACCAGAGACAGCCGCAGGTAGGGGTGGTGATGATGGCGCAAAAACTGTAGTATTTGTAGACCAGAGTTGCACGGAAGTAGTGGCTTTTCCCGTCTTCTTCAGACCGTCTCATCTATGACTGTAAGTCAAATTATTTTGGATGTTTGGCAGATTTGCTTAATTTGAGCTGACCTAATTGTGAATAAAAAACTCGCGGCGTTCGGCAAAATTTTAGCCTGCATTTTAAAGAAGGCCTTTACGCGAAGCCAATGCTCTCCCAGTTGAGTTACAAACGCCATGCCTGCGCCGTGAATTTAATCACACTTGGATCGAGTTTACCCGCTCAAATCATTATGGGCACGCAACGCACGCAGACTCTAGAGAAGATCAAAGCGTAAATATCAGGATTTGCGAGAGGTTGGCTGGCTAGTAGCCCTCGTTGGATCAGGAGCCTCGCCGGGTGGGCCTCAATCCCGGCGGTGTGGAGGAGGGGGAGTCGGAGAAGCGTGGTCGGGAAGGGCTGCTCCGTCGTCAAAAACATGGAGGAGGGGAGATAGATCCACCGTAGGGAGGTTTGGTGTAGCAGACCTTGGCCGCCGTTATGGGGACGCAACGCACGCAGACTCTAGAGAAGATCAAAGCGGAAACGTCAGCAGTTGCGAGAGGTCAACGCTGCTGGCGTGTTAGCAGTTATGACTAACAGTCCATGGCTTACTTAAGAGCACTTGTGTAATCCGTTGCATTTGGTGATTATGGCGCAAGGTGTGCCGTATTTATAGGAGGCAGCTGTCATGCCACCATGCAAGACACGCGGTTGCATGACAACTGCCTTCTATAAATAGTGCACTCCTTGCGCCTCCACTGCCTTTATCTCATGGGTTTGAGCTAGAATCCGAAACGTCAGGCTAGGAATCCTCATGTTCCGGTGATCGTATTTTCTTCTTCCGGTTGCAAGTGTCAGGCCGCATGTGCTTTTGGCTCGTAATGTTTTTTTCTAACCTTTCTACTACTATATTGGTTAGCATTCCATGATTTCCGCTGGCCTTTCACTTATTCCTGCCATTTTTTGCTTGATTCCTACTACCGTGATCTGTGTGGCTTCTCGGTTTTTAAGGGGTTTTCTAAAACTCAACATTACGCTGATTCGCTGGCCTACCAAATCTCCAAACTCATGACTGCTGCTCCTAAATCATTCAAGCAGGAACAAATTTGAAGTTCTAAAACAATCAAATTTACAGACAGGAGAATTGCGTTGACAGGCAGTAGTTCAGAAGAAGAGGAAGATGCTGGTTCAAACGAGAATGCGACAGGTCAGGCCAATAAACTTCTTGTCCCAGCGATCGTAGCTTCGTCTTCTTCTGGACTGTTTCGTGGAACTCGCTCATTCGCTTCTATCAGCTAGTGGTAGGTCGTTTTGTAATCGCGATCAATATTTGGCTTGGACTTGTGCAGTTGCCTTATATGGTCTTTGGGGGTACACAAGATTCCTTCGGAAACTTCTCACAGACTTACTGTCTCACCCGATGGATTGCGCTAACTCAAGGAACTTTGCTACAACTCCGGTACTCACCGTCAGGGCCGGGAACCGTGAAAGGGGACAGTTAACCAATTTGCCCAAATGCTACACAAAGTAGGAATTAATCCAAAACGACAGTTGACTATTCTGGCTGCGCTTCAGGTCTCCTGGATGCGTAAGGTTTCTTTATACAAGATGGAGAAGTAATAATACTGTCTGCGACCTGCATAGTGCCTTCGTGGTGTTTTTTACTTGCGGATCGGCTCGCAGCACCATTGGCACTAGAACCGACCGGCATGATAAGTCGATCTCAGTGTGATTTCCACTCGCTCTCCCGCTATTTTCCGTCTTGGACATACGCAATACCTCCTAGAAGCTCTCCTACCCGAAAAAAAAAACTTTCTGCCTTCATGTTTGCCCTGTTTTATCGTACCGTTTCCTTTAGCGACCTTCCGTCGCCTTCTGTTGAGCTGCTGCCGCTGCTGTTACTGCAAGTTAACTAGTTCGTTACTCCCCAAATTGACAATCATTTTGCGTGCTCTTAGCTTTTACCTTCAGTCCTCTCTGGCCTTTTTCTTTCCCCTAGCGTAGGTTTTGTTTTTAACTCCCTTGAACACGGATTGGCTGGCTGTCTTTCGCTCTCTCATCCTTCATCCTTTTGGCTGTCAGCTTCGGTATATGAGTGTAGAAAATCCCCCTGTAGGTCAGTTCATGTGGTCCTTTTGGTAGAATTAACGCGTACTCTCAGTGGCTCGCGTGAGTAGTCGTCGGTAGAAGCAAATACGTGAGTTTGCAGAAAGAGCTCAGAAGAAGGGCATGCAATCGCTGGGACAAAATGTTTGTTGGTCGGACGTTTCGGATTGGCATTCGAGCCCCCTCATCCGAGACAGTTGCTGCAAAGGGCTCAAAGAGCAGCGCGGTATTTATAGGCGGACACAGTTGCAAGGCTATCATCATAAGTTTGCAATAATTAGCAGTGCTCACGTTCTTGGCTCGGACTCGTATTGGCGGCTTGTCGATCCCCAACCAAGTTGTTATTGGCCTTGATTCCGTCGCCGTTACTGAGTCTTGGCGTGACAATATGACCTGGCAGTTTGCCTCGCTCTCACTTAAATCGTTTATCGCCTTTGCCCTCTCGCTCAGTTACGCTGTCAGCCTAGAATAGGCGGGCGAGAGATAATTGCGCGTGACGTGAGCCGTCAAACCATGATTCCAGCAGTCCGTGTTTCACGGGGTTGTCAACTCTTATGAGTATTTCAGTCCTGTCAGACTTGGAAGTCGGGCTGGGTTTGCTTTGAAGCAGCCGCGATCTGGGAGCTGGTGTACTTCCTCCACTCCCTCCTCCCTCTTCCTCACTACTGCTGCATGTTTAACCATCCGCGTTCAGCGTAATCTCCCAGTTTCTTGGACGTAGTTACTTCGTCCACGACTGCACTAGATGCGGTAAACGAATTCCGGCATGCCCTGGCCTGGCAGTGTGTCTTTCGGCCTCATGGCCTGGTACCTGACCTCCAAGTGGTGTGAGAAGACGTCTGACCGCTTCTGAAACCTTTTTTACGCACGTTTGGTGAACCCCTCCTACGGCAATTAGCCACTCGAGTATAGACCGAAAGGTAACCATCGCAAAAATCCGCCCTCCGGCGCGGAACGCGATTGCTGTTAAGTATTGCACGCGTGTGGTCGCCTGGCGACTGCTTCCTCTGTACACTGCGCTCACTGTGTCTCTATTAACCCTTTCTTCTCGTGTGTCTAATGGTGCGTTTGAGTGAGAATCCGAGAAGTCCATCCAATCAATTTCTTATTTTAACCAGCTGTGGTCACGTTTTCACCTGGACTAAGTAAATAAGCCTTTCTGACTCATTAGTGGCCAACCCTGGCCTAATTTCAAGTCCTGACGCACTCGGCTTTCAAACTCGGTTCCGCCGAAATATCGATCGAGTAGAAAATAAACACTGGTACTACCAGAGTTAGGGACTTCAGCGACTGAATTGTTTTCATTTCCTATTCCTCCTGCCCGCCCCCCACTCCTCCACGCTTCCTGTGTGCGTCACCTCCGCTGTAGCCTTCTTTTCTGCATTTTTTTGCCAAAGTTGCTTGACGTGTGTGAATCTCATCCTTACTTTTGTTTGTTCTCTGTGTGTATGTGGAGCTTTAGTAGTGGATGTGGGCGCCTTCACTTGCATGTCTGTAGACTTTGTCATAGGCCCTGCCGTTTTTGCAGCCTTTACCTGCTCGTCCTTTTTTCAGACAAGGCAACAGAATTACGCCTTCAGCGGCACTCTGGAGGCTCCAGTCAGAGCTCTCTAGACCAGACAACAGTAGAGGGTGTGCGCACACTGGTATTCACAGACATTTCGGGATTCAAAACTGGTAAGCTGCTGCTCACAGCCCCCTACCTCCTCCTCATTCACTCGAGAGTAGTTTATCATTCGCACCTGCCTTCTGAGGAAGTTTTAAAGGTTAGACCCGCCTGCGGCATATCTTCCGCTACCTAGCTGTAGTCAACTTTGTTAAAATCCTGCGGCGTTTTTGAAAAATTCTTTATTAGCTAAGTTGGGTGCAGCGCTTGGACCTCTTCATACATCTGGTCAGCCGCTTCGCGCAGTCATTGGTCAGCTTGACTTGGTGTGGTTGTCGCAGTTTTGGAGTGAGCAAGTTGAGCCATTCTATCTCATGTTGCTCGCTAAAAGTCGTGCGTTGGAATGATTTCCACTGACGATATTATTCAGTCCCCCGTTTATAACGAGAATCGGCCTGTCATGGCCCTTTCTTAAGATAGCGTTTGTGGCACCCCTCGTTTCTATGCTACCCAAGTCCCCTTTTAAGGTTGTTTACGTGTTTAGTCAATTATCAGGTATTGTTTCCTTTCCCCTTAATAACTCCTTGTTGGTTATTTTCAGTTTAACTTTCTGTCATCGTCTTTTCGCAGCACTTCCGCCCAACTTCTTTCACTTCTTCCTCCTACTATCTCACCCTCTCCTCCTTTTCGCCTTTCTTCTTCTTCATGCCCTCCTATTCTCGTTTCTACTTTATTCTTGTTTCCTTTCTCTTTTATCTCTTCTTATCACCGCCCCTTTCTTCTTCTTCTTCTTCTTCTTCGAATCTCTCGTTTGCGTTTTTTTCTCATTTCAATCTACTGATCTTCTTCCCTGTCGCTCTTGCGTCTTCCCTTTCGTCTTCTTCTGCTTCATCTTCTTTCAATTCCTCCGTTTTTGATGTTCATAAGCTCTTCCTTCGTCTTCCTTTTACCCTAAAACATTATCTTTAATCTTCATCGTGGCCAGTTTTGATAGTCAAGGTGACCCGAAATAAAAAATATTGGCAGTTCCATGTGAATTAGCAAATTAATCTGCGGAGTCTTTCAATTTCCGTCTTCAGTGGTTAAACACAAAGACTTTCGGCAACGTGCTCTCGACACAGGTGTCAACTAAGAGCTCAGATATGCTAATTTCTGCAAGGAGTTCACCTCATCAGCAAGTTCCCGAAGCTCTTTATTTCGTTTCCGATGTGATTCAATCCAGTACACAAGGCCGTCTAATATTTCTCAGCATTTTAAACCGAACCCGAAGAGGACCTACTTGAGAGAAACTTTGCATATCCGCCCTCAGCTTTTGCGTAAAAACTTCATATGAGCTTATGTGAAATCAACTGAAAGTACTGTTTTTAGCCTTCATACACGTAACACTTCCGTCTGCTGAGATTAGACTCTTATCGTGTCCTTGCCTTTTACCTCTGTTTTTTCCTCTAGATACCACTACCACCGCTCACCTCTGGGTTGGAACAAGTCGTGGCGTCTTCTTCACTCTAACTATCTACCAAGCAGACGACGCTGCCTCATCCCTAACCACTTGTAGTGTCGGAGGTAAGAAACCAGCTGGTTTTTTTGTCGTTGGCTTCTTCTTTAGCGGTAGATAAACGATCGTCGATCGCGTTAGGGAGCATATTGGATCCCTCCGTGCCTTGAAGCTCACATGTTAGCCCAACCAGTAGCTTAAAAATAGCAGAATAGCATTACTGACATTCCGATTTCCAAAAGTGAGGGTTCCTGGCCGAAAATCCGAAAATTGAAGTTGATCACCACAGGAGATTTGTATTGTTGCTAACGCTTCGAATGGCTCGGTCAGCTCTCCGTTCTTACAGTGTTTGCTACAAAATATATCGATCCATGTCGGCCTTGGACTCCGCTTTTTTCTTCTCTTTCGCTATCTCGGACTTTTGGCGAACGATTGTGGGACTTGAAAGCCGCTGGCATGTTACGCCTCGTCACCTCGATGAAGGATGCTTGAAAGCCCGTCTCCTCTTCGGGTTCGTTCGTTGCGGGGCCATGTTCGCTCGCATTTCTTAAGTTCGGTGTGACCATCCGGTTCTGGTCTTCATGCAGGATTTTATACCTCGCGAGAAGGGCTAGATGCCTGTTGATAGAATTGACATCTCAATACTGTGCCTCAAGTATTACTTCATCCGTGTTTTAAATGCCTCGGTGTAAGATCGTCGTTCTCTGAATCTCGAAAGCATGGCTAGTTTCTCCAATATGAGTTGAAGGCTGTGCGTTAGGTTCTAGCCTCATGTAGGCGGGTCTGCAATTTTCGTTCAGTCTTGCTGACGTAGTTACAGCCTGCATCGTTGCAGGATATTTGGTAGAAAATTGTGGAGATTTCAGTAGGGAGCAGTCTGTCTTAAGGTTACATCCCACGGTGGGTTGTTCACGCAGAAGCTATCTGCTCCACCTTTCCGGTTGATCAAATGCGTCTGTCCCAGTGAGATACGGATTGCTAAATGAGTCCGCGTAAGTAACTGGCTTTTACAAATGGATCATAGAGGTTCCTTCACTCTTTTCCTCTATCACGTCCCTCTTCTCAGTCACCTGACTGTAGGTCTGTCTGTCCTCAATGTATTCGCTAAGTATTGCGTCATTTGGCCGAAGGTAAGCCTATGGAGATGGTAAATACCATTGAAACAAAATGAGTGAAATGCTTACTTTTGTTTGAATAAATAGCCTATTTCGTTTCTTGTTTCGTCCCTCCGCTTGGATTATGCTCTACCGTCTGTGTTTTAATGCCCCAACTCCGAAACACTCGCGTCATCCACGCTCGTCTTCAGCAGCGATCACTGCCTATTTCACCCGTGGTTCACACATTGAATGCACTTGGGATAACATAATGGCTGTTGACAGTTCGGCCAGGTTCTAGCAGACATCGTCCTCCAACTCTGCTGTTCTATAATGTTCACCTTACCCCTGGTCTAAATTAAAACAGTCCTAACACCTGCAGCCTGTAGGAATCAACCTTCTTACTTGATGCCTTCACCTCCCTACCCTTCTTCTAGGCTCCCTATTTCGACTGGAGGGTGAGGCTGTGTCGATCGCTTTCCTTGACTCTCTCGGCGAGATCTGCTACCCGCCAGCCACTAAGTGGGATCTCGGCAGTAGTGCGGTCCCCCGCCTGACTCTTGTGCCGCAGGAGGAGGAGGAGGAGGATGCAGCGGATGCTACTGACGGGACCTCCTCGCGGGGGATGGAGGAGTCCACCTCGGCAAGCCTCGGCGACTCCCTAAAGCCCACCACCGCTGTCCGTAATGCCTCCGTGGCAAAACGTCTGGGCCCTGTTGCCGGCAGTGCGACCGCGAAGCGGGACCACCCGTCCAAGAGCGCAGGACGCTGGTCCACCCTGAAATTGGGTGCCGGTGGAGGCGGGGGATCTACACCCGGAACCCCAGGTACTACTACTACTACTACTGAATTTGTGCCAAATTCTCAATCTTTTTTTTAACCTGCCGCAGGAGTGAGGTTATATTTGCTTCTAATCAGGATGCTTTCTCAGAGCTACCCCAGTAAGTTCTTATTCGCGCTTACCTCTCTCGCTTGCGTAACACAGCATTTGCTAGTACCTGATCAGAGTAGGCTGGTGCCCCGAGGCTAGATTCTACAGGGTGTCCCAGAAGTAACTGACCCTTTTGATTTGCCAATAAACCGAAGAATATTACCGCTGGGATATTGAAACTTGTTTTATTCGAAAGAAAAACATTTTTATGCTTTATTAGAACTATGTTTTGAATATAATGTCTTTCCAATGATGGCCATGGTTGTTTTGACAACTTAGGGTTCGTTTCTTTGTCGTTTACATAACGCTTCTTAGTGTATCAGGCGATAGTTGTCTTATTTCAGAACAAATGTTTTTCAGTTCTTGCAGATTTGTTGAATTTGTTACATACACCCTTGCCTTCAGTTAGCCCCATAAGAAAACAATCGCATGGGGTCAAATCTGGAGATCGAGGGAGCCAAGGGATGTTACCAAATCGTGAAATCAAATGATTTTGAAAGCACTCATTTAACAATGTCAGTATTTCTCTTGCTGTATGGGCCGTGGCTCCATCCCGTTGAAACCAAGTATTACGTAGGCCATGTCTCTCAATTTCAGGCATTAGAAATTCACTAATCATAGTTCGGTATCTTTCACCATTAACTGTTACTGTTGCGCCATCATTATTTTCAAAAAAGTATGGACCAATCACATTGGAAGCAGTTATTCCGCACCATACCGTCACACGAAGAGAATGCAGCGGCCTTTCTTGAATTTCTCTTGGATTTTTATTGCACCAAATTTTACAAAGGGTTTTCTTTCGAATCAAACAAGTTTCAATATCCTAGCAATAATAGTTTTCGTTTTATTAGCAAATCAAAGAGGTCAGTTACTTCTGGGACACCCTGTATAAATTAAATCACAATTAGTGTGTGCGCAGGCCTTTCTTTTGTCATATTGCCCCGTAAACGGGCCGCGTGGCAGGTGCGCTGGGCCAACACGGGGGCTAGATCAGGGTAGGGCAGGCATTATGCGGGTTGCGCCCCCATAACAAACGCCGAACGTGACGGGGGGTGGGGGGAGGGTGTCATGGTGGCATGAATAGGGGTGGCCTCGGCTGCACCGGCCACCTGTGCCCTCCCCATCGCCGGTCTTCTTGACTTTTTTCTTGATACTAGGCACAGGCGAAGGAGGGGGGACATCGAGTGAGGTAGCTGCTGTGCAACTCGTCCTCTCTGCGCCACTCTGCTCTGGATCACACAGTTGACCTCGTCGAAACCAGCGATCGAACTGTCGTGTGTCGTGAGTTTGAAACATGGCTACAGAATATGCCACCGCGATCCACTGCCGCATCAGGTGATAAGTTCTAGACCGGAATGCTGCTCCTCAGGACCCATACGGCAAACGTTACATTCCTTGTTTGTATTGATCATATTTGAGGTCTGCGTGTAGTTCTACTATGGTCAACAATTATGTCTGTGTTGAAATGTAGGTATCCCAAGTAATACAGTTTGAAATTTAATAGGTTCTTTGGGAAAGAGAATTTTTATTTGGTGAATTTTCGAAGCTGGAGACCCCGCTTCGTCTTCAGACATAGGGAAAAGTGAATGCAAAAACAACTAACAGTTAACATTTTAAATCGTAGGAAAATCAATAATTCAGTGGCGTCGGCTGCTGCAGTGTGTCTCCTGTTCGGATAGGTTCGCGTCTCGCCCATTTCTGTTTGAGACTTTTGTACGAACAGTTAAACTCGACATGTCTGTTGATGCATGAAGTGTCTGAGTGCATTGCTTCTAGGAATTCACGTCCTTTCTTGGAAAAACAGGTAGCGACAATAGGAGTTTTGTCCCATGCGAACTTGTGTTCAGTGTCTACGCAATGCATGGCGACTTCGGAATGGCGGTCTAGTCTGTTTACCGCTAATTGATGCACAGGCGGAGGAGGGGGGCATAGAGTGAGGTAGCTGCTTCGCAAGTCGTCCTCTCTGCACCACTCTGCTCTGGATCACACAGTGGACATCGTCGAAACCAGCGATCGAACTGTCGTGTGTCGTGAGTTTTGAACACGGCGATCCACTGCTGCATCAGGTGATAAGTTCTAGACCGGAATGCTGCTCCGCAGGACCCATAGGGCAAACGTTACATTCCTTGTTTGTATTGATCATATTTGAGGCCTGCGTGTAATTCTACTATGGTCAACAATTATATATCTCGCCACCCCCCCCCCTCTCTGTCCAGCCTCCTCCATCGAAATTGTTGCACTGGTCTAATTTTATGTTGCATTCTGCAAAAGTCGCTTCCCTACCTGCCTGTTTACTTCATGGCAGAAAATCCCTTTCATTTTGCTTACCTTCCCCCCCCCCCACCCCCCGCCCCTCTGCCACCCACCCAGTTTCACCGAATGTACCGCCGGCAACCGTGACCTGCGGTGAGGATGTCTCTCCCGCCGGACAACATGCACCTACCGGAAGCTCGGCAACAGACACGGACAAGCACTTTGTCATTCTCTGCTCCGAGAAGCAAGCCCAGGTCGTAGCGCTGCCCTCGAGGACCTGCTACCACAAGGTCAGTTAGTCCTCTGGCACCTCCCTCTTATTGTCTCTTTTCAGTAGTGGGTCTGCGTCTGCACTAGCGTGTGGACGGTTTCCCACGGCTTGCCTGAAGATAAGGCAACATTCTGCCGTTGTGGCCCCTTGACTCCGACCTGGATTTCTGTCATTGGCTTTCTAGGATGGGCAGCCACGGCTGCGTCCATCCATGGCTTTGGTCACTATTCTCCTCTAGCCTCAGGCAGCTAGAAATGGCTGGCTGGCGCACGCATATGGCGCGCCTGTGAGACCTAACCGTCAGCTGAAGCGAACAGGTGTTTTATTTTGAAAAGTCAATTTGCGAAAATTCCCATTGAAAATTATGGAAGATAAATTGGCGAACACACATTTGTTTTCGATAAATTCTCGTCAGGCCTTAACAGTTATATGGTAATGGAATGAATAAACTATGCTGTTTGGTGGACAGATGTAGTGTTTCTGTTGTCAGGGTTGGTATAAATGTAAAGGCCGGACGAGAATTTATCGAAAACAAAGGTATGTTTGCTGAAACATGTTTCCGGCAAATCTTCGTCAGGCCAGTAACTTTGCAAAACAATTAAATTTTGAATGTGTTGAAAAATCAATCATTGTTCGACGTGGGCGCCGATTGGGCACTGCGGACTATGTCAGTCTGCGCAAGTAGGCGAGATTGACGTGTTGGGTGAGCGACTGCCACTAGTGGGTGGGGGTGATGTGCTATCGTCACCTGGCGTCGGCATCGGCCACGGAAGCGATCACAAACGCTTTCCCCACGGCGAACCTACGCGTGTTCTTCACGAACTCTCCCCTCCTACGATTGGGAGGTAAAGACCGACTCCCATTGAAGGCCACATCCATGTGCATCTACTCCTTCACTTGCTCCTTTGAAGCAGGATACATCGGCCGAACAACGAGGCGCCTGGAAAAGAGAGTACGTGAACACGTACCGGTCTGGTTAAGTGAAGGTTAAACTAAATCGACCTTGAGCTCTCTTCTTGCACACCTTGTCGATACGAATCACCGAGTCGACAATGATGAAGCCTTTCAGGTTGTCTACCGGACAACAACCAACTTCTCCAAAGGCCTTTACCAACGGGTGATTGAATAGCTGAAGCAGTGGATATCACCCAACACGCCGATCTCGCCTACTTGCGCAGACTAACATAGTCCACAGTGGCCAATCGGCGCCCACGTCAGGCAATTATTGATTTTCCTACACGTTTAAACTTTAATTGATCTGCAGTTACTGGCCTGACGATGATTTGTCGAAAACATGTTTGCTGAAACTATTTTTTTTCAAATTAAACATAGGAATATTTACAGAACTTGAACTGGTGTTTTGTTGATAATTTCCTTTCACTCGAATTTTTGGATGGTCACGTCTAAGTAGCCACACACTTTAGAGTACTGTTTTTCAATCATAATGTCAAGCCTTTCCTGAAGGTCAACCCTTTAGCAGCCGTTGAAAAATCATGCTTCCTACTACGCAGTATCTTGATATTTTATCAGGGATTTCAGGACGATCGGCGTTTGTCTGTTCTTAGACGACTATATTACTCGCGGATGCTGTTTTCTTTGCCAACCTTCCCCCTGTTCTCCACTAATATAGTGTGGATGGAAGGTCATACAAAAGGCCAAAATTTGTGTGAGATTGATAGGAGCCTTAAGAGCTCCTGATTTTAGGAGAGAGGACTGGTGGGACATATCAGGGAACAAATGAAATTTGCAATAATCCTGTAAAATAAAAAAGTTATGAGGGTAAGTTGGGGCGCGTACTCAAATCTCGGGCGGGACACTGAAGTATGCTTTAATATCATCGCTAGCCCTCCACCAGGCCAACAGCGGGTGCGTGTATGTAGGTGGAATGTGCCCTGACATCGGGTGAGGCCATTGCGGTACATTTTTTGTAGTACCGCTAACCCCAACTAGAATATAAGTTAACGAGTGCAGAGGATGGAAGATTGTGCAATTCACCCTGCTTAAAATTTGTAATTAAGCGATTATTCCCGTGGCTTATTTGAAAAGCCATTTTTGCTTACTGTGCTGACTTAAGCGGTTATTGTATGCGATGGCCTTCCGAGGACTCCTCTGTAGCTCAATGCCATCATCCAATCCCTACTGGGTTGACGGCTGAAAGATCGTGGGTGTTTCAAACTACTTAAAATGTGTAAGTAGGCGGTTATAATACATAAGGACCCTTCTGCGGTCCCAATAGGTACTCTCAATACAAAAAATCTTGGATACCCGATAACCTCCGATTTCTCTAAAATTTGGCCTGTCAACCTTGAATACACTGAACTAAACAGGCAGTTTTCATAACTAAATGGCTTCCTCAGGATTACCTCCACTTATTAAATCAAAATAACGTGATAAAGTGTATGCTTAACTGCCAAATCCAATTTCGATCATGACTTTGCATTAATTACCTCACCTACTGTACAGGTGAAGATAACAGAAACGAGCGCTGTTGTGCGTGCGGAAGTTATGCAGCTGCGTCTCCCACCCAACTCTGCAGCGGCGGCGGCTTCTGGCGCTTCGACCAACGCCTTTCTGGCCTGCCTCCTCTCCAATGGACACCTGCTGGCCTTTTCCCTGCCGAGTCTGCGGATGCTCAGCGATGTGGACTATATGCACACCCCGGCTACGACCAGTGTCCCGGCCTGGACAGCCCTGGACAACTTCACCTTTGGCAACCTCGGACACTGCATCTACATGCAGTCGCCATCGCAACTCGTCAAGATCACTTGGGCCGCTGATTTGAGGTAGGTGCTGTGGTGCTGACTTCTTTCCATCGTTCCGCGCTGATTAGTACGGGGTTTCCCGTCAGAGTTAGTGACTTTTGTGGGGATTGCACAGCCTATTTGAATCACATAAGTAGCGGAGTGCATGGTAATTTTGAAGTGGTTGTACGCCTTGGATCCTTACCCCAGTAGTTGGATGCAAAGTTGCTTCCTTCATTTGTCTGTGTGTATCCACGTGTGCCTGATCTCACCTTCGGTCTTCTTGACTGTGTCTTGACACCGAGGGGAGGCGGTGAGGGACGAGAGAGAGATAGTGCGATAGATGCAACAGTATACTATCATCTTATAATTCATCGTCTGCTCACCGGAATAATTTGAAGATTTGCTGATGTTTCGGACAGCTGGACCTGCTGTCCTTTGTCAAAGCGAATACTGACTTTTATCGATCAGCAGTTTAAAGTTGCGGCTGTAAATTTTAACCTTGGGCTGATCGATTTTCTATGTTCGCTATCTGGTCTGGTGTGACGGCAATTGGTGGTCTCTTCTGCCCCCACGATAGAGGATGCCGGTAATCCTGCTCCCTCTTCCGGTGGTTTCGTCACAGGGCCGTCTTCGGCTGCTAATTCTGAGTTTGGTTTGACCGTGCCCTGTCCTTTACTAACGTAATGGCGCAGGTCTTTGTAGGCCGCAGGGAGGTCAAATGCCTGTTGACAGAATTGGCGTCTGAGTACCATGCCTCAAGCGCTAATCTTTCAGCTTTTGAGGCTCCTCGGCCTACAATGGTCGTTCCTTAGATATCGAAGTCGTGGCCGGTCTTTCCGATATGTGTGGCAAGCTGCGGGTTGGGGTCTTGTCTCCGGGCCGCCGCTTTGTGTCCTTGTAGGCGGGTGGGCAATTTGCGTCCTGTCTCTCCAACGTAATTACAGTCTTCATCGTTGCAACACATTTTTTAAAAGAAATGCGGAGGTTTTATTAGGGGGCAGTCTGTCTTTAGCTCGCTGTGCTGTGGAGCACACGGTGGACGACCCTGTCGGAGTCGATGGCCAAACGGTCGTGTGTGTGTGTGTGTTGCCCAGTTGTCAGACGGGCTCAGACAATCACCTATTGCATGCTGTAGGGTGGATATTGGGTGAGGCCGTGCGAGCCGCAAAGATGCCGTAATGAAGGCGAACCCCGGCGAAAATCTTCATGTATCTCCGTCCCCCGTACAGTGAAGATGGGGGCGGGTCGCAAAAGAAGCCCTACTGGGCCTGTCGACATAGCCGCACTCGTTAAAACCTGCCTCATACAGATGAGAAAGTTGCTACCAGATACCGCGAAAATTCATTATGTATGACATGCTCGATCGCAAGATTATTGCGCCGTCTAAATTCTCCTTGGTCATCCCCGGTCGCCCAACTCATGAGGAAAGACTGCACCCTACGGCTATATGGTGTCCATCGCAAACTAGACAATGTAGTAAATTAAATTTAGCCTGATAAATGGCAAATGTTTCTACGTTGTGACCTAAAAGCATTGTAGAACTTAAGTTATTATTCAACAAACGTTTCTTTAACCCTTTAGTTTATGTTTTGCCCAATACAAGCTGTGACTGCCTTCTAGCCTCCGATTTCCAACGTATTGTAGTATCCTAGTTACCGGTTTTAGTAGGTATGCTTACTCTAATTATCAGTCCTAGCGTTGGCATATTATTCTAGCAAGAGTATTCTAGCCCTCGCTGTCCAAACCTAAGAGAATCTGACACAGTTCTTGTTGAACCATAGCAAAGCACTGATGTGCTCTGAGCCTCTAACGTGTATTTATTCAGAACAACATAAACCCAGCTTTACACTTCTTGTTGAGATCGACAGGATATGAGCCCCAGCATTGATTTTTCATGAGTGTCACCTCTGACTTGAAAATGGCGACAGTGATAATACTAATATTACTCAGACGAATCGCTAATAACTGGTTTAGGAGTAGCAACAATAGCAGTCTCGGTCTGCTTGAATCTGCCTTGAGCCTGTCTTGACACCTATTGAAGGTGATTGAGGGTAGTTGGTGCGGTAGTACCGGCGCAAAAGTCTACTATCGCGTAAGACTACGTTAGGCGGTGTTTTCGGGCCTGCATTGGAGAAAGTGGTCTACGTCTGATCCCGCTGAACCATCCTGACTCTGTCTTGTCACCGGTTCAAGCGATGATGACTCCTTCTTGAAGTTTTCTTTATATCATTATTCCCTGTGCAGGCTGTGAGCTGTCCCCACTCCACCTGTATACATTTGTGCTAGGGGGTTGTGGCATCTGTTTGACCCGCGTAGACGTCCTGTTTGACCTTGACAGCCACTGCGTCCGCACCAACCCCCGACCGACTTGACTTTGGGTCAGCATCGAGGCCAGGTCGGCTAGGGGAGGGGAGGTTTGATCGGTGTTGCCCATTTAGGCTATTTCACGCGCAATTCATTGCTTCTACAGCCACCTCATGGGACAGTGGTAGACATAGTCACCTCTAGCGGTTTAACTATCCTGTGGTGTTTCTGGTTTTCACTTTCATCATAGGGAAATGAGAGGCAAATTATATTCCTGGCCGCTGCCAAAGTGTCTGTTCCCTCACTAGGTAAGTTTTGTTTTGTATTGCCCCAGTTTTCTAACGGCGCTCTGCTCCCCTTTTCAGCGCCAACCTAAATGAAATGTACGGCGAAATCTTCCTCCCCTGCAACATGCCCGATCCTCCAAGACGGAATTTTTTCACGAACCTCTTTTCCGGTAGCTTCAACACCGTCGATCGAGACGAACTATGTGAGTGTTCTTGTTAACATGCGCATGCTTCCACTTCACTTCTCCCGTGCATTCTCCGTCTGCAGTGCCAGGGAGTTTTTATACATATATGGAGGCGCTGAATTATTTAAGCCTTGACCGAGCTGAGCCAAAACGCCCCGACAAATGTGAGAAGAACTAGGGAATAGGATTGCTGGCTGATGATGATTAATAAACTAGAAATGGTCGTTCAGGTCCTCCTAGTGCTTTTCGGAACTCCTTCTATCTCATTCCTGATGGCTATGTGAACGCAATACTGTCATGACCTCTTTGAAGCAAATGGATACCCGAACCCTTAAATCAACCAAAGCAAGCCTCGAATAAGAAGCCGAAAGAAGAGGGCTGGAGGGTTATTCTCTACATAAAAAAAGACTCAGAGGTAGTCTCTCGACTGCTATAACCTCCCGGAGTAGGCATAACTCATCGTTCTCGGGCAAAACTTCGTCACTGTGTGATGCAATTTCAGATCAGACTGTTCCCTAACGACACCTTAACCCGTGTCTACCAATCGTGTTGCAATGGGGGGACTGTAAGTACGTTGGTGAACATGGAAGAAAATTACCGACCTGCCTTAATGAGCACAAACTGAAGGCTCGGCAGCTATACTAAAGCTCACAACTTGCAACTCATATTACAGAAACCAGCCATAGTTTTGAAGTGCAAAGAGTGACTATCTTAGACTGATGCACCCCAAAAGCTAAATGACTCACGCTTGAGGCATAGTATTCAGATGCCAACTCTATCAGCAGGCATCTAGACCTTCCCGTGGTGTATGAATTAATGCGTCAGTACACTTGAAGAGGAGACAGTCAACCAAGCAGAGTAAGTCTGTTGGACTTACGTAAGCTACATGACCAAAGGATCCGAGTTCAAATATCAGTTCCTGCATACCTGGGGTTGAGTAAGACTGGCTGACTGACGACGGCTAATAAGTCCCCAATTGTCAGCCCCAAGCCAATACACACAGCCGCAACTGATCGATAAAGACAGCATTCGCTTCGACGAAGGCCAGCTGGTCCAGCTCTCCAAAACGCCAGAAAATATACAAATTTAGTCCGGTGAGCGGAAGATGAATTCTATCATCAGTGCTTTTCACTGTACGACTGTTTGTGGACACTCTAGATTAGGCCTCAGCGGGACGGGCATG
Source organism: Ligula intestinalis (assembly GCA_036362985.1). Taxonomy (NCBI): domain Eukaryota; kingdom Metazoa; phylum Platyhelminthes; class Cestoda; order Diphyllobothriidea; family Diphyllobothriidae; genus Ligula; species Ligula intestinalis. Next base: position 9,322,927 of record JAYGXS010000005.1, read on the forward strand.
TTCCGTGAATTTTTCGTCGCAGTGGGGGCTTTCTGTCACTCTCTCTCTCTCTCTTTCCAGCTTTTGGGATTTCAGTCGCTCCCCTACAAAGTGTGATACAGTAGTCGCCGGTTATTAAGCCCACGGTTAATAGGCCCAACCGCGTATTAAGCCCAAGTCAGCTTGGGATGGAATTTTGCATAGCGAAATCCGCCGGCTAATAAGCCCAGGCCCCGGCTACAAAGCCCAGTTTGCCAACAGGATAGAGTGAGATTCTCATCTGCAAAGCGGTCTACAGGCATCAGATTTCCCAAAATTCGACGATTTCTGGTGCCTGGAGAAGGACATCAAAGAACACTTGCGAGTGAAGTTTCCTCCAAAACAACTGACACTAGACCGTTTTTTTTAAACGTGTCGCAAATCCGTTAAATATTCCCATTTTTCAACTTGAAAAGTTAATTTGTTAGGCAAACTATACTTTTCGGCAAATCATCTTCAGGGCCATAACATTTCAAACTAGAAAATTTGAACAGGTACAAAAATCAATGATTTCAGGGTTATGCGCCTATTGGCCATTGCGGACTTTTCAGTCTGCGCCAATGGTCGGCATGTTGGTTGGGCGACCGCTACTTTTGGATGGGGGTGATATGAAATCGCCTTCTGGCGTCGTTTTCGGCCACGGGAGGGTCAGGGTTTGTGTAAGTGTCTTCTGGCAGCACATTACTGGATTCAATAGGCGTATAGCCACTGCTTCTGCTGTTGCCAGCACCCGTTAGCGTAGGTCTTTGGAGAGGTTGGCTGGTGTCCGGTAGACAACCTGAAAGGCTTCACTATTATCGACTCGGTGGTTTGCATCAACCAGGTGGGCGAGGATGGAACTCGAGATCGATTTAGTTTTGTCTTTACTCAACCAGGCCGGTAGGTGTTAACGTACTCGCTTTTCCAGTCGCCTCGTTGTCCGGCCGATGTATCCTGCTCCACAGGAGCAAGTAAAGGTGTAAATACACATGGATGTGGCCTTCAACGGGAGCCTGTATTTACCTCCTAATCGTAAGAGTGGAGAGTTCGTGAAAAACTAACTTTGGGATATAAAGGCTATGCGCTTATTGAATCCAGCAATGTGCTGCCAGAAGACACTTACACAAACCCTGACCCTCCCGTGACCGAAACCGACGCAAGAAGGCGATTTCATTTCACCCCCATCCAAAAGTAGCGGTCGCCCAACCAACATGCCGACCATTGGCGCAGACTGAAAAGTCCGCAATGGCCAATAGGCGCATAACCCTGAAATCATTGATTTTTGTACCTGTTCAAATTTTCTAGTTTGAAATGTTATGGCCCTGAAGATGATTTGCCGAAAAGTATAGTTTGCCTAACAAATTAACTTTTTAAGTGTCGCAACTCATTTTTTGATTTTCTTTTTACGTAAAATACAGACAAGCAGCATTATTTTCTTGTACACAACCAAGCCCTACACATAATACAGTACGTATGTAATGTCTAGTGCCTATCCTGCGTTGGATAATCAAGAACTAGGACTCTCAGGTTAGTGCGCCCGCCGCTTATTAAACCCAATTTGGTCTGGGCCCGAGGTGCCTTAATAACCGGCGACTACTTTACATGCAGCAGAGTTTAACTCGTCATATATTGTACGTAGATGTTTAGACGTATCATCTACTGCACGCGTAACCGCCTTCAGGCATCTTTACCCTGTCTCGCCATCAAGGGAATGTGGATGACGTGTGAAGGAACGCGCCAGGACCACGATAGTGATCGAAAAATGTTCAAAAGGGTAACAAATAAAAAAATCTCACTAACTAGCATGGAGCTCAGTCCTCAGCAGTTTCCACATGTTGATTGAGAATCTATTCACAAAAATAAAGCAACTACCTCGGGGAGATTTCGCATTTTCTGCCGGTTTACCTAACTTTTGTACATTTTCAGGGTAATTTGGTCCACTTAAAAGTTAGTTTTTTTGGAAACATTGACTAGCTTCTTTTACATAATTCCAGTTTGTATAAACTGGACAACACGTCTACCCAAACATTTTAATTTGAAGCAGATGTTCTTTGGGATATAAAGGTAACTTAAATCAGCGAATTTTCGGGTCTGGTTCCCCAGCTTGTCTTCGGTCTAACAAGAAATTTGCAATGAACAAATAAAATTTCAAACGTGTGGAAAAAATCAATGGTGGTTATATAATGTGAGACCTGATTGGTAGGTGTGGCCTCAGTCAGTCTCTGTTGTGCGGCCTTCGCCTCTTCCACTGTTCTTTGAGGTGTTTATAGATACCATCTAACTCAACCACATAATTCCAACTCCCATGAATATTTTCGAGCGAAGCTGTCACTTTTCATTGCCTTCGACGTTTTTGTATCCCAGCGTTCGTTCATTCTCAGTAAATATTTCCACATATTCCTTCATAAAATCGTTAAATGGAAGACTAAATGCGTGCGGGAGTACAGGAGGAAATATTGACCGAAATGAGGGACTTCATTAAGAGGCGATTGAACCGGAGAAAGCGGAACCGCCGTTAACTCCTTCGGTGTTTTTTTTTACCTTCCTGTTGCAGTCGGTGAACAGGCCTCGGGAAAGCCTGTATGTGGAACAGCTGCCCTGCTGCCGTCGCAGCGTATGGAAAAAATGAACGTCCAGGCGGGTTCTGCGACGTCGGACCTAGCTCGAGCCCGCAATGCGGCCATTGAACGTGGTGAGCGCCTGGCCCAGCTGGATACCCAGACTCAGGAAATGGCTGAGCAGTCCAAGTCACTGAGCAAGGCCGCCGCCATGCTTGCTGCCAAATACGAAAAACAGGACAAGCGGTGGGGCTGGCCACGATAATCACTCCACACCACCACCTCCAGAGTCCTTTATTCCTGCTGACCTCCCTCCCTCCCCCCACCCACCTAGCTCAGTCAGTTTGTTACACACCTTCCTTCTCCACTCCCTCTTCCATGCCACCGCTGCTTCCAACTGCCCCGCCCTCTCTCATCTTCTCCTGTATTTTGTGTTCACATTACGCACTCTATCGACCAACCGGTTCTCAACAGGCGGCGTCTTCCACTTTCAGCAACCGTCTGTTCTTGCAGGGGTTCCTCGTGTGTGCTGCTAATCAAATTATACAATTTCCTTCTGATGCCCCGTTATTTGTGTTCGTGTTTGATTGCCGTCGTGTGGAGGTCGATACTGCGCCGCATAGTCTACCTTCCGTCACCCTGGCCTGTGTTTTCATGGATATGTCTTTGAAGAACCTGCGATTCAACACCCAGGCACACTCGCCCAAACATACGCCCACGAAATTGGGATTCCCTAGTGCGATTGTTTGTCAAGGCGGTTTTGTGTGCCCTTGTGATATTCTCTACTGTTAGTCCATCAGAATTATCACTAGATTCACCTCTTTTTGGTATACAGTGTTTTGGCCGGTTTATCGTCCTATCGTCCTTCCTTTGATCCCCAACTTGGATGCCGAAAAGCTCCCTCAATCCTCGTTCCATCCCACCCCACCCACGCGCATTCCATCCTATTTCTCGAAACTCCCGCCAGCCTCTCACACCAGCAAACATTCCAAGCTATTTTTGATCTGGATAGAATCATGCCTCTAAGCCGTGTTTTCCATCTTCCATCATTTCCTGCAAAAAACCCGTCGTCTAGAGAGTTTATTTTATGCACTTTTCAAGCCATAACTCTGATTTGCCGATGTCTCCTGCCCACTATCTCTACATTTTTCTCTCTCTCTATCCCTTTTTCTATGCAGATGCTCGGACAACCAGACCCCGAGTGACTGCATTCTGTATGATATGCATACGCCTCCCCTCTATATATACGCCTATTCATGCATACTTAATGCTGCTTCCCGGACATGCAGATTATCTGCTGGCTATTTTCCTTGTACTAACTACTCCAACACATTCCGTACTCATTAGTTTT
>JAYGXS010000005.1:9331832-9375862 GCA_036362985.1 Ligula intestinalis
ACTCAGATCTAACGTATCCCAATAGTTATAAGCCATTAGACGTGATAGGGCGTGAAAGGCCAGATTGTTATAGATGATTTACTGTAGTGTTGAATGAGTACAATATAAGTAATGAGTAAGTGACTACCAGATAAGTGCAGTCCAGCCATGAATGAGCTGGAGTCCAAAGGCGCAGTCCGGCAAGTAGATAACCGGGTTCGGACAACTGCAACCGAACAGTAGATCGTCGGTTCCGGCAGTGACTGAGCGCAAACAACTCCCCCGCAGTTTGTGCACTGGCCTCGCCTCGAGAAATGATTGGCTAGTGAGGCAAGTCAAGTCCCGACCTTGACACTTCCAGCGCACACGCGCTGGCGCACGCGAAAGCCAGTCATGCGGGGCATGCATCTGTTAGAGTACAAGGTCGCTACATCCCTAACCTGCAGTACGAGGATATTGAGTAAAGATAACAGGCAATGGAGCAACTGTTACACTCTACGAACGTGTAGGCCAATTCTCCTGCTTGCAGCCAATCTCAGTGTGGAAGGAACATGCATAATTTGATTTACCCAATTGTGAAAAATTCACAGCCTTGGTGGGATTCGAACTCACTTCAACAATAGAAGGCCTGTGCTTGAATTCTCGGTTCCAGGTGGGCTTCTTAGCTCAGTTAACAGAGCGTTGGCTGCATTCAAGTCTGCCCGTTATGGACGTGGGTTCGAAGCCCCTCACAGCCGCGACATTTCCACAAATAGGTTCTTTGAATTTTTCAAATCTTCCACTCCCCCCCATCCAATAACCTCTAAAATTGCCAATAGAATCGAATATGCGAGTTCCAGGAAGCAGTTCAGAAGAAGAAGAAGCGATCACTACAACAAGAGGTTTATTGTCCTGTGGGACATGATTTGGTCCAGCCTTATATCAGAAGATGAACGTGTCCGAACATTTATAAGCTAGTAGATAGGATGAGATGTGGTAGGCCAGAGTGTTATGAATAATTTACTAAGAGATAACAAGCATGGAATGTAAGTAATATGCAAGTGGCTCCCAGACGAGTGTAGTCCAGCCATGAATGAGCCGGAGTCCAGAAGCGCAGTCCGGCAAGTAGATCACCGGGTCCGGACAACTACAACCGAACAGTAGATCGTCGGTTCTAGGAGGGACTGTGCGTAAACAACTCCCCTGCAGTAAGCTTCTGACCTTGAGAAGGCCAGACAGGGGTGACCTTGAACGGAGATTTTTACTATCGTGTCTTCCGCACGCGTGGTGGTCATGCCAGACATGACCTGTCTGCGTGGCGTCACAGGAAAGCGTGGCTAGGAATAAGAGGTCGCTACAGTCCTGACGTTTCGGATTCTCTCGGGAATCCTTGATCATAGGTAATAGTAGAACAGTCTGAGACATACGCAGACCCTTATCCGTCGGGTTTAGTTGACTCAACTCAAATTAAGCAAATCCGCCAAACCAACTTAATAATTACGTTAGCCTAGTAGTCATTCTGGTGGATTCTAGATGATTGCTTCGGAAATCCTGCTTGGGCAGTCAACTTGCTCCCGTATTAGTGGATTCCATTTAAGCGAAAAGTTGAGCGGGTAATATCGATCCAAGTGTGATTAAACTCATGGCGTGAAGTGGGCGTTTGTAGCTTAGCGCTAGAGCATTAGCCTCCGGCAAAGGCTTTTACTGATGCGCGTGTTCAAATCCCGCCAAACGCCTAGAGTTTTTTACACTTGGGTCAACTCAAATTAAACAAATCTGCCAAACCAACTTAATAATACGTTAGATCGCCTATTATCCGGTCTGACCAAATCGTAGCCCACAGGGGGTACCTATTCGCTTGTCCTAACAGGCCGTGTTTTGTAGTTTTATCGGTAGCGCAGTCATCAAGCGTACGACCTGATGTCGGCGAAAGTTTTCATAACTACTTCTTCATGGTGGAAAACTGCGTCGGGGCCGCCGTAACGGTATGTGGGATTTTTTCAGTATTTCTGATCCTTCGCTGATTTTTGTAAATATTGTACTAAAAAAGTTTTTTTCGCAGTCCTCCACATTTCGTTTTCGTTTCTTGAAGGTTCTCTGGTTTCCTTGAAACAGTCTACATCTTTGTCAGTACAATCATCTGGTTGCAGACACTGGCAGGTTTGGTTTACTTGCCAGCCGAGATCACAGGTTGTATATGCAGTTGGCCTAGAGAAGTGAGCAGACCGACCAAAGCCGTTTGGGCCAATCATAACCTAGGAGTTAGGGCGTCGGCTATACTGAAGCCTTCGTCATGCTGTCATCGGTTCGAATCCAACTGAGGCCGCCGAAGTTTTTGCAAATGCGTCAAATGAATTAGAGGAAACTGCCCAAACTCCCTCCCTCCCCCCCATTAAAAACGAAATTGTTTTTAGGCATAAAAACTATCTACCTCGTTCGTCCTCACACTTAATTGTCTGTCTCCTTGCGTGGTCCACTACTACCTCAGCTAGCGTCAGACGCCAGCCTGTCCTGCTGGGTAACGCGTCATCACCATTTTAGCACCTCATTGCCATGCCAGCTTGGCCCCGATTGAGGTCACGATGCTTACAGGTCTACGTGGACCACATCACCGAACTTCAATCCACCCCACTGCTTGTCCAAAATGCAAACTCGTTGATGAAAGTTCACCGACCGCTAACGAAACTCACTTGTCTCCCTTTGCCTTGGGCCTCATTTCTCTGGCCCGGACAGCAGTCGTAGCGGCTAGTAGTTTTAGGCAGATAGCAGTTCCGACAAAGGCTAGGGAGACTGCAATGGCTAGTTCTGGCTTATTAGTCGTTGTCAGCCAGTCATACTCAGCCCCCAGTGTTGCACCACCCGAGGCTGGAGCTAGCGACCGCTTTGATCAGAGTCTAATGCTCTAACCATCTTGCCGGATTGGGTCGAAAGAAATTGACACACTGATGAATGTTCACCGACCACTAACAGAACTCTCTTATCCCGCTCTGTCTTGGGTCGCGCCTTTGAGCCTCGGCTGATGCACCACTTGGGGCTGCGTATGACTGGCTGACGACGGCTAATAAGCCAGAAATGGCCATTCCAGTCTCCCTCGTCTTTGCCGGCAATACTAACTGCCTAAAATGCAAACTATACGCTCACCTTTGCCGTTATGAGCTGAGACTTGTAAAAGTACTGGCCCAATCAGGTGGGAGGGGGACAATGTTAGCCCTAATGATTGGTGCAAACCCGTGGTATGTTGTTTCTGTTTTTCAACTTTGAGCGATTGGCCCAATTAAACTGTTATCTGCTTGACCACGTGCACTATATTCAGCTCGCTAGGATAGCCTGCTTTCAAAAAATTAGGAAGCCATCTTCTAGTAGGGTCCTCCTCATTATAGTAGGCACCTGTTAACGCCTACCGAATTCCTTCATTTATCTCAAAGCAGCACTTAGTATTGTCGTCCATAGATGTGTCCTGCAGTTTTTCGGAAGAGTCTTTATTTGGGCCACATTTTAAGGGGACGTGCCAAGCGAACTCCTTAGAAGGCGCCTGAGCCAAGCCGTATCGATAACCTTTCCAACAGCCAATGCCCATGTTCTGTTCTCAACTACGCCCATCTTATATGGAAAGATAAAGGACAAACTACCAACCCAGACCACCTCTGTGTGCATCTATTCATTCGCCTGCTCCTATGGAGCAGAATATATTTCTTGCGCGAACAGGCGTCTGTCCAAAAGAGTACGAGAACACCTTCCGGCATAGTTAGAGAAGAGCCAAGTGAAGAGCATTAATAGTTCTATTTTAGCGCATATGGTAGACTCAAACTATCGCGTGGATGCCAGAGAGACTAGCCAAGTGATTCACAAGGCACCTCAAATTAACTGGTATCTCAAATTAACTGGGCAGCGTCTGCTGGCTACAGCAGAAGCAGCTGGCATCAGGCTACGCAGACCGGGACTGTGCATTCAAAAGAACTTTGTAACAGCGCCGCAGTTACCACGGGCGAAAGTCGCTAACACAACCGCACACGGCCCATCACCGGCCTCGGAAACTGGTCGCCCCAGAGACGGAAAAGTCCCCGCTTCAATTGCACGCAATTTCTCACCCGTCTTGGTCACGGATCGGCCTAGACACTGACACTTTGACCTCAATTCCCTCCACCCCCCCCCCCACCCCCCACCCCCCACCGCCCCTGACAACAACAACACTGCATCTTTCCACCAACCAGCATAGTTTATTTATTTAATTAAGCTACAGGCCCACAGAGAATTTATCGAGAGCAAGCGTATGCTCACCAATTTATCGTTTGATATTTACGATGCGAATTTTCGCAAACGGATTACCGTCGCGCTCATCCCTATGCACACTTGGACTCAAGCGACACTCCCTGTTGGCGCCTCCCGCTTTTCTTGCTCGGTATTCCACTCTGTGTATATTACTGTTCCGTGTGACTGCTCACATGGTTCCTAAATTAAACCCCAAGACGGCACGTTCTGCAATCTAATTGGTGATCACACATATGCCCTAGTATTATTTTATTCTGGTGCTAAAGCTGAGGGACTTTCGTCGGCGCAAGTACGCGCGCGCAGAAATTTGGGTTAAAGAGACAAAAAGAGGCAACAGCAACGACAAAAAGATTTTCTGTGCGCGTCAAAAGAACACTGACACATTCCGCAGCGAACCATCCGGAAGGCTCGTGCACGTAGGTCGTCCAATCAGCGTGCTCCAGAATGATCTCGAAGGTCGCGCGTGCACGCATGCGTGCGCAAGCAGGCTAGCCAATCAGCATGCCCCTCACAGCAATGCTCAGGGCAGCAGACATTTGCAACGGTTTCGCGCGCACCTACCGTGCGCAGGCGTGTGGTCGCATAATCACGCCACATCAGCGTGTGCTCTCTGTGATGCATAGTATATTCGTCCTGTTTTAATTTCGTCCCTCCTAGTCTTCTTGTTCTTCTAAAAATTACGCTTGTTCTGGATTATGGCCACCCTCTCCCCCGAATAGTAATTGTTGCGTCTAGTCGTAAGGTGATTAACACTGCCTCATGACATGCGACAGCCGAGCTGTAGTAAGTCTGTGTGAGCCCTTAACTCTTACCGTGCGTATGTGTGCGTCCCCTTAAGAAGCACAGGTGCATGAAGGAAGAGGGAGATTGCGTTAGATGCAGCGTTAGTCTACTATCACAACAATAATTCGCACGCAAGTTTCTGTCTCTGCACCAACCTGTTATGGAGCATACGATGGGCATCTTAGAAATCGACGGTCGAACTGCTGTGTGGCCCGCGAGGCCGGCGCTGTTCAGGTCACAGCGGACACTGTACCCAACCTTACCACTGGTGTGCGGGAGATAGAAGACAGAAAGAAACCGATCATCCCATGCGCGCATATATTACTTTTTTTTAAAAAAACTGGGACCTTTGAGAACGGCAATAGAGGGATAGGAAAGAGGCGAACGCAGGAATCACCAGAAGTCCGGATCAGCGGTTGAGTTCCTCCGATTTTTCCGATCCCTTGCAATTCGCGTATAAGGCTAGGCTTAGTACACTAGACGCTGTTGCTCTGGTAGTCGATTCTGCTCTAAGAGATTTAGATAAGGGCTGTCGTGCATACGGATGTGCTTTTCTCGTCTACTCCTCAGCCTTTAATACCATCCCGCGCCGGCTTCTACTTAATAGAACTTCTGCATGCGGTTCTCCCGGCTGGGCTGTCTCTTGACTTGGGGACTATTTCATTTCCCGCACTCAATTCGTTCGGTGCGGCAAGCGAAAATCCACGGTCTGTTATAACAACTGTAGAGTTCTCCAAGGGTCTATATTATCCTCTCATCTTTTCTCTTTCCACACTGGCGCCCTAATATCGCCAAACGAATATTTGTTTGGTAAATATGCTGATGATATTGTTGTTGGCCATCCTCTCAAAAGTCAGACACATCTCCAAGTACTGAAGGATGGCCTGAACCACGTCTCAACTTGGTCGTCAGCAAATGGCCTTCCATTTAACGAGCGGAAGTCAGTCCAGTGTATTATTCGACTGCGTACCTCTCTCAGTCCTGAAAGTATTGACAGCCTGCCCAACGAGGTATCCTCTTTCCGATACCTTGGTGTTACTATGGCATCCAATCTCACATTTGCTTTTCATATATAAGGCCTTTTTAGAAAAATCCGTAAACTTTTGTATTTGATCCGCCACTTGCGTTCATATTTCAAGCCCTAATCTGGTGATTTATAGATGTCTGCATTCTGCGCCTCATTCTTTTCTACTCTCCAGTTATTTTTCTAGCTTTACTTAAAAAAGACCTGTTCATTCTTAAACGAATCCTCCGAATGCTCTCTTCAGCTGCCGGTGTTTCGTATGTTCTTTAGCTGACATTATAGTACAGCGCCACTTTAAAACGGTTAAGCAATTTGCTGATCGCATCCCTAGTGAGGTTGTTCACCCTCTCCACTCTGAAATAATGGCCACGAAGTCTTCCTGTACAATGCACCGAGGCTTCCGTCATGTGTCTTGCCGCACATTGGCATATCGGCCCTCGGTACTCCCTTTCCTAGCACGCTACCTCACGTGTGAATAAGCGGAAATTGAGAAGTTGAAAGCTGACCTGTCTCCATAGTAGATGTGGATATCGTGTAAAACTTTACTTGAGTATTCTATGACCTTTTACCTTTGACCGTTTACCATGACCCCTTAATTACCTTATCCCTTGCTCTCCGTGAATGGAGCCATTTCTTGCTGAATGTTTAGGATATTCCATTCTAATTAAAGCACTCATCTCTCTTTCTAAGCGGAGCCCAATGGGGAATCTAATACACTATGTACCTTCTCAGAGGTAATTCAGCCTTGACAGCCCAGGAGCGATAAGGCGCTAGTGATTACAAGATAATGTAAGAGGACATTAAGAATACTTGATGGCTTAACGAGAGTGAAAAGGCCACTGCCTGAAAGCGCCCGTATTGGGGGTGGTCTGGCGGCCTATTTCAGGTAAGCTAGCCAGTTGAACATACATTTTTGCGCAAACGACAGTGCTCTGGTGGAGTGAGAGAGGAATAATTAACTTATCAAGGTTCTTAACCCATTACTAGTTGTTAAGGGCCCAGCTACGCGTCCTGCCGCGTGGCTTTGACCAGCGGCAAAATCCGTTTTTTGTTTTTTCACTTTTTCAAAAAATAAGGATATGCTCTTCCTAAGATCACATTTTAGCAGAATTGTGGGAGCCTGCCTCACTGACTCACGCTGGCTCTGTCGCTAAAACCGCGCAGGTTCAGTGTCTACGCGCGCCGGCTAAACTCCTACGCACTGTGTCTGCCAACCGCTACGAGAGGCCACGCGATGTCCTACTTGTCCTATGCCTCGCCCGTTTGTCACGGCCCCATGCGCACGTTAGCTCCAGCCAATAGATGCACGCATGTCCACCTGGCTGAGTGCACGGCCCAGCAGTCTCGGCCCCACAGGACCGACCACACGATTTGACGCACTGACTCGGCATGCATAACTCCGCCTGTGCACTGTTTATTTTCCAGAAGTAAACTTCTGTCCACCAACAGCGTCTTTCTTGATTTGTGATTTTGGGGAACCTTCTGTTTGTCGACATCACAACTTGCGACAGAATAACCACATGTCACGAAATCGGAGTTTTTTAATTATGCCCTCACCACAAGGACAGCAACGAAAAGCCCGAGCACATGTTTTATTGATGATGCTTTTTGTCATCAAGCCTGCCCTGAATGCGGGTAAACTTTCTGATAAAGCTGAAAGCATGCGAGAAACGGCTAGCAGTCCATCAAAGAGTGTACTAATGTTGTTTGTAAAATATACAGCAGCATCCACAGCAAATAAAAGATCTTATGAGAGTCGTATGACGTCTTTTTAACGACGTATGAAAATAAATGGTGTTCTTTGGACAAAAATAAACGGCTTGTCATCTGGAAATCTCAATTACAAGTGGAACAGCAAGTCGGTTACAAAACTTTTCGGCAATTGAAAACTTTTTTCAAACCGAGCGATCCCCTTTCTTCTAAAGTGCAAAATGAAGAAGACGTTATAGGCTACCTAAAGCGTACAAAAATAATGTTTGTGTCTGTTTTCCATAAAATCCATTTGAATTTATAAAACTATTGAAAATAAATGAGAAGAAATTTGACCACGTAAGTATGCAGCCGAAAAGAAGCTTGTGTAAAAGTCGGCATCATGACGTGACTGAACTATATTGGGATTTTTCTCTGCCATAATTGATATTTCAGCCCCACTTGAGTGAACATTTCTGCTCGAAAACACATGTTCGCGTTTGCGATAGCACATTCTATGCGCTGAAGCAGGCGTTAAAGCCAACGAGGACAGTCATCTTGCTAGCCATCATCTTAGTCAGTCACTAGCAGGGGGTGAAGTTTTTCGTAGAATGGGTTTTATGGTTTCATCAGGGTTGGTCTGTAGGAGCCTGCCACGGACCCTGCTTTCGCCCTGCCAGAGCTTACACCCGTGATTAGTCGTCTACCCCGCGTATTATCGACCCGCTGGTGCCTACACTCATGGGCAATCGATAATTCCGCCTCGTCTAATTGGTGACAGATGTTTGATTACGCTTCCACGGCCCGGCAGGCAAGGCGCAACTCACTCGGACTTTCGCTCAGGTGCGCGGCGGACGCGAGGCTGCGGCGCTCTCTCTCTCTCTCTCCCACTCCTTATCGTCGAACACCACGTCAGACCGAGTCAACCTTCCTATGAACGATTCTTAAACTCATTCTGTAAACAATATATTATTCCTACTCCCTGGCTTTCCAAGACTTCTCTTTTTTTCTAAGGAACCGGGCCTGGAAGATCGCAGTAGTTAGACTTTAACCGGCGTAGCCTTAACTCCTTTGCGATAGGTCATTTGGCGGACAGAGGCACTTATGACGAAAGAAATTAGAAACTAGTTTCTTGGATTGTTTAAGTTTAGCGATGATACCCATGTAAGCACTAAGGAAGTCAAGTAAAGCGAACGAACGTTTTCGATTAATTCATCATCAGGCAATACAGTAATATAAGGGAGGGTAGAGTTAACGAAAGTTTTAGGCAAACCAATCAGTAGTAACAAGGGGGAGAGGTGTAAAAGGATCAAGGGGATCAGATTCTAGTCTTAATTGGGGACAGAGAAATGGGGTGGGGGAGAAGGGAAGGGGAAGGAGTCAGACAATTAGTTAATTTGAAGCAAGCAAATATGGCAGAATTTATTCGATCAAATAAATTTCGTGACGGCTCGTCAGCTGCAGCCCGTCTCTGCATGTATGAATGACAAGTGGGTCATAGCACAATTTGAATATCAACAAAATCAATAAAGGCAAGGTCAAATTTACGCGTAAGTGAACATTCATATTGTCAACGTAACTCGGGAAAGGGCGGAATTTTGGGGGGGAAACAACACAAAAACAAACAAAAGGTGACTAAATGTAGGCCTATGGACCCCGGGTTATGTTGGGTTGTGTGAGGATGCAAGGTGTCAACGTCTTGAGACGGTGTCGGTGGCCTTTGGATGCTTGATGCCGCTGTCTCATCATTGTTTCGCGACGTAGTAAGATGCGTGAGGGCAGATTTTGAAAAGGCTTTTGGCCACGGGAGCCTTAGGGCCGCTAAAAATGCTTTCTGCGCACATAAAATTGGGTTTGTGAGGCGAATGGCGACTGCTTCTGCCGTCGCAAGTATCCGCTGACGCAGGAACTTAGAGTGTTTAGCCGGAACTTTGTAGACAACTCTAAATGCTTGGTTGGCGCCTACCCGATGACCGCTGTCTACCAAGTGAGCCAGAATTGCGCTTGATATCGACTTAGTTTCGCCTCTGTTTAGCCACGCAGGGTGATGCTCTCGCATTCGCTTGGATAGACGTCTAATCGTTCGACCAATGTAACTTGCCCCACAGGAGCATGTACAGTTGTAGATACACATTGATGTGGTCTGGAACGGCAGTCTATCCTTGCCTTCAAGGTGAAGAAGTGGAGTGCTTGAGAACAATAATCTTAACTTTGCTGCTGGATATGTACGCGCGATTGCGGCGTTCAGACGAAGCTGTAGAAGTTCGCTTGCTGGATCACCTTGAAAAGGCAATGTAAGAAATATGGTTTTCTTCTCAGCCGGTCTTGGTGGACGTTCCTCCATAAACTTATCGATGAACTTATCGGGAACCCATTTTCTTGTAAGGTATTTTTAAGCAGTGCGAGTTCGTCCTCCAGTGTCACTGGAGAACATATTCTCCTAGCTCGGTTCGTGAGGCAGCGGACTAGGCCTCGTTTCTGACTTAGTGGCACAAAACTTTAGAAGTTAGTGCATTGCCCTGTCCAGGTCTTCTTACGAAATACACTTCTAATTATTGATCCATCAGATCTTCTACTAAACAGGACGTCCAGAAAGGGGAGGCACTGTCTGTCCTCTTTTTCCAAAGTGAAGGTTAACGCTGAGTGCACCTGATTCACTTGATCTAAGAATGTGTCAAGCTCAAGTCTTCCGTCTGCTATTATAAATATATCATCCACATAGTGGGCATAGGCTGGAGGGTCTTTTATAATAGGAGAAAGTTTGTTGCTCTCCATTTTGTCCATGAAAGTATCCGCTAAAAGAGGTCCAAGCGGTGATCTCATCGCTACCTCATCGATTTGGCGGTCAAATTGGCCATTAAAACTGAATTGCATGTTTAAAGTGCAGCTTAAGAGTAATTGCTTCATGTCTCCGATCGGCATGCCGATTGGGAACTCTTTTTTAACAATCTCGTCACAAAAAATTTTATGGTTTCTGTGAGGGGAATGTTGGTGAACAGTGACGCGACATCTAGGGATAACATCGTTTTACCGTTGATAGTAGTGTTTCTTATGGATTCGACGAATTCAAACGTGTCCCGTAGGCTATGCGGTGCTATTTGGTGCCGAATCGGTTTCAACTTTTCTGCCAGCCACTTTGCAATTGCATGATAGGGTTAGTTGCACATATCCATTATTGGCCGTATTGGAACGTCTGGTTTGTGAATCTTTGGCAAACCATAAAGCCTAGGGGGAGCTGTGCCCGTTGGTTTCAGCGCTTCTAACTCTTGTTCACTAAGAAAACCTCGGTCTTTCAGTTTCCGAAGAAAAGTAGTGATCTGAGTTTCTATGTTCTCCGTTTGATCCTTATTCTGTATTTCCCTTTTGAACTTAGTTTCGTCAGCCAGGATTGTTTCAATCTTTGAGACGTAAATACTTTTACTCATAAGAACGAGACCAGAACCTTTGTCCGGTTTTGTTACGAATATATCAGTATTTTGGCGCAAAACTTTGAGCTTCTCCAAGTGCTCTTTCGTGATGTGTCCAATACTTAACGGTTTAGTTCTAAGATATTGATAGCAGCAATTAACGAGTGTAGATTTGAAATGCTCTGCCTCCTCTGGCGTTGTAGGTACTAAGTCATGTGTCTGACTCAAAAGATTTTCGAATTTCACTTCTGCCCCTAATCTGTTCGGCCTTCTATTAGGAAAACAAAATTTGTGGCCTAGGGATAGTATTTCAAGCAGGTGTTTGTCAAGTGTCATGTTGGTAAAATTATGTACGTACCGCTCCGGATCACTTGGGAATGCGGATTGAGCCTTCGTCGGATTGATACTGCGGATGATTTTTGTCCTTTTTACTTCCATACGTCTTTGATTCACAGTCTGTACGTAGCTGCTGAAGTTCATTCTTTCTTCATCATTTAAGTCATCCAGGACTGCCATTCGTTGATGTAGATTTCGGTTAAGCTCAGTGATCTTCATTGCGACACCTTCCAGGCGATTCTCAGCATAGCTCTTTAAAGTTGTGTTCGAGATTATCGTCCGACTACTTCGAAGAGACCTCCAGTAATCGTGAGGATATTCACATTTGACTGTGCAGTTTGTGATGAAATCAGAAACAACATTCACTTCGGCAAGGCGGGTGTTGAAACGCAGGTACTCATTAAGTACCTTAAACACCGAGGGATCCTTGGATTGTTTAAGTTCAGCGATGATACCCATGTAAGCATTAAGGAAGTCAAGTAAAGCGAATGAACGTTTTCGATTGATTCATCATCAGGCAATGCAGTAATATAATGGAGGGTAGAGTTAACGAAAGTTTTAGGCAAACCAATCAGTAGTAACAAGGGGGAGAGGTGTAAAAGGATCAAGGGGATCAGATTCTAGTCTTAATTGGGGACAGAGAAATGGGGTGGGGGAGAGGGGAAGGGGAAGGAGTCAGACAATTGGTTAATGTCATCTAGTGGTCCTCGTCTCGGGTTATGTTGGGTTGTGTGAGGACGCAAGGTGTCAACGTCTTGAGCCTGTGTCGGTGGCCTTTGGATGCTTAATGTCGCTGTCTCATCATTGTTTCCCTTATATTACTGTATTGCCTGATGATGAATTAATCGAAAACCTTCGTTCGCTTTACTTGACTTCCTTAAATTAGTTTCTCACGCAGAGATGCAGACAATCATTGCCTCCCAGTGGGAAGCAGGCCAGTTATCCCACTCTGCTGTTCTTGAAGGGCAGAGCAACTGGAGCGTTTCCTCCTTCCAGATGATGAAAATCGCACCCACTTCAGTCAATTGCCCTGGCTCGGGAAAGAGGATCTAATTGGAAACCACGATGTTCGCGCTGCAAATGGGAGGGGCGGGGGGCAATTCAAGGAACGAACAGAGGTGGCCCTCTTTCGAGTCAGACTGAACAGAGCCCCTCTAGAGGACAGCGGTTCGGGTGGAGGGGGGGGGGCAATAGTTGTTTCTTAGGCTGCTTCGAGCGTGTATTTCGCGTCCACAAGCCAAGGTCAGCATGCTGACGGCGTACCTACCCAGCACTGGCTTGGGACACCCCCTTCAAGCTCTTGCCCCGTGAAGACTACACAGGGTGGCATCTGCTGAATCTTACTGTGGGTCAGAAATTTGTTTAATGGGGGGAAGACTACAACCCGCCTGGACCGCCTCACATGTGACCCACTCCGTAGACTATTGCATTTCGAGGGGGTGGGGTGGGGAGGGGAGGATTGGGGACTGAGGGTGGTATAAAAGAAGTGCCTGCCGGTGTGCTAACGCTCAAATGTTCGACGCCCGCATTCACTTTAGCCCAGAATCGAGGTGGTTACTGAAGTGTGTTCGCTAAGTAAAGCCCAGTTTCGTTGAGCCATAGCAAAAGTTGTGCGGGCTTCTGAAAATGAGCCGCTTTTTATGCTCTATTTGCATTTAATTTTGATGCATATATCGGTTAGACTATTGCGCTCCTCATAAACTGAGTTTAACCCCTCCTTGTTTATTCGAAATACCACAATGGGCTCGTTAGCGCACAAAGCTAGCACCGTTTCGAAGGCAGTCAAATTTTGCGTAAATTTTGTGACTCATTGAGGAACCATTAGTCATGATGTTGGTAATTGCAGTGTTCGGGCATTATGCACAGTTTGTGCTCTCTCGTTGTTATGGTGTTTGTGTGCCCCGCGGTGAATTGAGGACGTTTTTGTGTAAAATTGCGGAAGTATATTTTAAAAATGAAGCGCATTGCTCTCTCTCATGTGAACTAAGTGTTAGTTGAATGAACTGTCACTCCTGCCCTGCGTAGGTCCTAACTGGACACCCGGCTACCCGACCAGAAACTCAAACATGTGCACAAACACATACACACACTGTGTGGATGGTCCACAGGCGCGTATATCAGTGAGTCATAAACACTCTATCGGACAGAAATTCATTTGTCTCACCAACTAGTATTGACCGGCGTTGCGTATCAAGTATTTACTCATGTAAGAATAGGCACATACCGACCTATCAGCTTCGCTGAACAAATAGGAAAGGAATGAAACCCTGTCGTGTTAAGGACTCCTTTGTAAATACCGCCCTCTAGTCATGCTAGGAGCAGACTATAGATTGGCCAGTTCGGGTGTAGTTTTCACCTGGAGCGAATAAAAATTGAGGTCAGAATTAATTAATATCAACAAATTTCGAGACAGCTCATCAGCTGCTCCTTGTCGTTGCATAAGAATGTTAACGAAGACACATACAGGAGTGGTAAATCTCACAGAATTTCTGGTAACAGCAAGGAACCTGAGTCAGTTTAAAAATTAATCGATAAAGGACGGGAACGTTAAGTCAACATATGGGGAGTAGTGGATGGGAGAAGTTAACGAAAAACACGTGGGAAATTAAATTAAATGGCCAATCACCAGGGCAGTTGGAGGTTGACGACATGATCAAGCTGCTTGCATAAGTCAGGTTTCTCCCACCGTATGTATGCAGCTTCTAAATAGCGCAGGATTCGGTTTTTTGGGGAAAAACACCTTCAAATTGAGGTGATAATTGAGAGCGATGCTGTGTGAAAGAAGACATTTTCTTTTCATCCAATAATCCCTGCTACTAGAAAGACTCAGTATGATGAAAGTAGAGGTAAAAATAGAGCGCATCCACAAACGCATGAGGGACTGAGGCTTAAATACCTTTTCCCTATCTACATGATAGGTAGAAGCAACCCTTAAAGGCAGGTCCAGTTAAACTCTTCGTTGATCGCTGTGACAATATTGTTGTCCTTCTACATCTTCCTTTCCGCTTTCCTCTACCGACATTTGGAGGAATCGTAAACGTCTCGCTGGTCAACGCAGCCCACCGCCACATGTCAATGCCGATTTAAACTTTTCAACTAAAAATTTCATCCATACTCTCACTAACTCCAGTCTTCACTCAAATAACATTTTGCCGAGTGTCCTTTATCCTGTGTAAGTGGCGACAGTAGAGAAACACCCAAAAGAGGTTCGTGGTTCAACAGCTACCACACCGGATGGTGTCTCACCATTTCTCCTCAAATCATGCTGCTTTCGGATAGATTCTCTCTTGGCACACCTTATTACCATGTCTTTCACGGAGTCCAAGGGTCTTGACGACTGGCTTAGAGTAAGAATCATTCTCCCCCCCCTATCCTTAAAAAGCCACTAAATCTTTTTTTTCATTTGTTTACTCTTCCGCACAACTGAAACAGCCTGAACGGGTAACTGTAGACACTATTACGCCCTTTTAGTCTTCTATTTCCACTCTCCTTGTAAGTGCATATAGGACCAGGCCTATTACCCTAGAGGCCGTTGCTTTTGTGAACCATTCGGCTCCGTGAGATTCAGGTAAGGGCTGCTGTGCGTACGCATGTACATCGCTTGACTACTCATCCGCCTTCATCTCATGCCATCTCCTCCTCCTTAATAAAACATCCGCGTGCGGCTCTCCCGGCTGGGTTGTATCTTAGCTTGGAGATAATTGTATTGCCCCACTCAATTCCTTAAATGCGGCAAGCGAACATCTGTGGTGACTCACTCCACATAGGCGAGCATGTCCGAAGCCTCGCTGCCGCTAACGAATACTTCTGCACTTAGGCGACCTCGGCAACAACCAATCAGGTCCCTCAAAGGCTAGCCTCTCTCAGTGGCGAATAGGACGCATGGACGCCATGGTCGATGGAGTCTTTCCGGCCAATAACCTTTAAGGCAACCAGACAATGCCCGTTCTCGTTGCTGCTGCTGCTGCTGAAAACCGCACTTGGATCGCGGCTGGCTCTCCTGCTGGTCGTGAGCTATCCCGAGTCAATCTACTCTCATCTATTATCCTCTCCCTTGTGTACACAATACATTCTTCCATCTACTCTGGCCTTCTCAAGACTTCTCCTCTGTAGTAAGTAGCCATGGTCTGAAGATCGCAGTAGCTGGGTTTAACCTACTTAATCCCCTGCGATATTGGTCACATTCCGACGTGAGATGAACACTCAACCTCTGATGTGGCCTGCCTTCCCTGCGTAGTGTCTGACTTCCCGACCTGTCCCAACGCAGTTCCCTGCGTATTTGGCGATTTATGGACCTGTCTGTACGTATTTGGTGATTGGCATTCGCGACTTACTGCCGATAGCCCATTCAGCCCAGGCCATGGTTACTTCCCAATCGAACAGAGATGTCCCTGGCCGAGTACCAACAACCCCATACCTTCTTCTCAACAGATGGTACTACTTCCACCACCAATGGTACCCTTTGGTTCAACTCATACTGATACGGCACACTGATTTGCTGTTGACGTTTGCCGGATCAGCGGCTTTCTTCAGTCCCCCCTGCATCCTGGCTCATTCCAGCCACAGCCGCCCACGCTGTTCTGAAACCTCACCTTGGTACGTATCGCCCTAACTTCACTTAACTATTCTTCCTCCACTCGGATTCTTTCAGTTTCCTCGTTACGGTCTCCCGGGGGAGTACTGTGGTGACTCACTCCACATAGGCGAGCATGTTCGAAGCCTCGCTGCCGCTAACGAGTACTTCTGCACTTTAAGGCGCCTTCTGCAACAGCCAATCAGGCTCCCCAAAGGCTAGCCTCTCTCAGTGGCGAATAGGACGCATGCACGCCGTAGTCGATGCAGTCGTTCCGGCCAATAAAATTTGAGGCAACCAGACAATTTCCGTTCTCGTTGCTGCTGTTGCTGCTGAAAACCGCACTTGGATCGCGGCTGGCTCTCCTGCTGATCGTAAGCTATCCTGAGTCAATCTACTCTCATCTATTGTCCTCTCTCTTGGGTACACAATGCATTCTTCCATCTACTCTGACCTTCCCAAGACTTCTCCTCTGTAGTAAGTAGCCATGGTCTAAAGATCACAGTAGCTGGGTTTAACCTACTTAACACCCCTGCAATACATCTACGGCGCTTTCCAATAACCGCAGAATTCTTTAAGGTCCCTTCTTATTCCTTCATTTCATCTGCCTCCACACTGATGACCGGTTATGTGTTAAATGTTCTCATTATATGGTTGTTAGTCCGCCCCTTAAGATTCATACACATCTCCAGGTTCTGAAGTATGACCTGGATTCCGTCTCAACATTGTCTTTGGCCTTCTACTGAATAATTAGAAATCAGTCCATTGCGTTTTCCGATTGCAACCCTCTCCCAGTCCTGAATCTTTGGGCAGCCTGCCCAATTAGGTATGCTGTTTCCGGTACGTTGGTGTTATGCTGACATAGAATCGTTTATTCTCCCCCCATATTACAATTTTTCACTGAACTCCCTACACTTCTTGAATGCATTCTTCGTTTACGTTCCCCCATCACGCACACACCTCAAACCCTAATTTGGTGATTCATAGAGGCCTGCATTCTCTCCCCTCATTCTCTATTGATTTCCTGCTATACTCCCATCTTTGATTCAGAAAGACTTGCTGTTTTTTAATCGTATCCTCCGAATGGTCTCGTCAGCTGCTGCTGCTGCTTCTCACGCTTTTTTCTTGGTATTATAATACAACGACATTTAAAGCAATTCAATGATGGAATTCTTGATACTTTTTTCCATCCCCACCATTTTGACCTAATAACTGTAAAGGCTTCCCGTCTGAGGTGTTCGACACATCCCTTGTAGTACATCAGCGTATCAGCGGTCTGCATTGTATTCAACCTCCTTCCTAAGGGCGATTATGCCATCGAGATAAACCAAGAGCAGGTTTTCGAAAGAATTTGGGTAACGATATACGGCTCACGTCAGTCGAATACGAACTTCGACGACATCCCTTGACCAATCGGATAGGTCCTCTGATATTCGAATTTCACCACCGCACGCGGGGGCGAAAGGATTCTGGTGTGTCAGCGAGTGAAACAGGGAACGAGCATTTGGCTGCTGAATACCACACGCAGATTTCTGGGACAGCTCGGACGCGAGTTATCACTCGGGGATATCCTGAGCGTACCAGAAAAAGGGACCTTTCTGACGACCGGTTCATGCAGTTAAAAGCGACCTTAAAATGGCGGACATTTTGGCCAGGACAAAGGAGGCAGGCGTTAGCGAGACTGCCCCGGGACCAGGTTGCTGTTGTCTGGAGGTCACGCTGAGGAGAGATGCACAGGCGCGCGTAAGTGAGCGCACGTACGGAGCAATGACTACTGGCCCTTAAATATGCTGCCACCGCTGAAGGCGGCCACGCTGATGTTGGAAACGTTGCCGACGACCCGAGCCTCTGCTGCCGAGACGAGACCGATGACAGAAGACAAGCTGCTGGACACACAGGAAACAGAGCTGATGTACTAGTACAACTGACAGTAAAGTACTATCTGTTATCCTGTTCTGCCTTCTCTTCCTAACACGTAACTGGGGGACATAACCGGTGTTGACACAGGACCACACTCGGTGATATCAGTGGCGACGCAGGTGAGATCAACCAAGGATATAACCGGTGTTGATACGGGAACACACTCGGTTATAACACAGATTATGCAAATACATACACACACCTCACGTGTAAGCAGGTGGAAATACAAAACTGACATTGAAACTGTCTCCCTAATAGGTATGCATCTCATGCAAACCCTTCATCCGCTGACCTCAGTGAATGGAGCCCTTTTGGATGTTACATTGGAAATAAGGCGTGTTTCATTGCCTCGGTCGCTCTCCCTCTCTCTCGCTTTAGCGATTATGCATGCCATACGGTGACTAGCCTACCTTTCCTGGCATAACGAGTACAGTATTAAAAAGTAAGGCCCAACCTTCCGCCGATGGTTATTCCCCCGATAAACATTTGCATCAGAATGATTATGCTGTCGGGGTGTAGTAATTTGCGGCTTTACAGTCATCGTCATCGCACATGCGCATGCGATTAAGGTGGCCAGTACGATGCCTGAATTTACCTACCTGGACAGGCTGGATCCCCTCGCCGGTTGTTGGCTGGACCCCACGAGAACGTTGCGCCCCTCTTAGTCAGCTAGAGGTGCAGATGGCTGATCAGGTCACTCAGCGGCCGTAATGTGCGATGCGTAAGTGGGGAGGGGGAGGGACGCAAGCTGAACGTGTGCCGGTTCAGCTGCGCCCTGGTTTCCGCTCCTGCCGGCGGCCACGAAGGTGTCCGAAATGAGCGCACGGGGACGCACGGTCGCAGTCCTGGCGGACGGACGGAAATAATTTATTCAAGGCTGATGTCCCGTGGTGCCGGAGGCAGGGAAATAGGCGGTTAGAGGAGGGGTTATCGGCGGGGGTGTGAAAAGGTTTAAAAATGTCAGCGTAAAGGAGGGGGCATATGCGGGCGCGTTGATCATGGGTCAAGTTATTCCTGCCTTGTGATCTTGCCTGTTCTCCTATACGTCCTGCATGCGGTTGCTTTCGGAAATTCCAGCTACCACCTGCACGGCTCATCATTATATTCGGCTGCGCTTTGAAAGGGATTCCAAGGGATTCAAATCTATGCGGTGAATAGTGAATGAGTTGCTCAGTACATTCTTATAGCAGATAGAATTGCCGGCAAGGACAAAGAAGACTGGAATGGCAATTTCGAGCTTATAAGTCGTCATCAGTCAGTCATATCCAGCCTCAAGTGGCGCACCTTAATTGGTGCTCGAACCCGCAACCTTTGGATCAAAAGTTTCATGCTATAACCAGTGAACTACAGGCTCGTTGTCTTACCAGTTGAGATCGTGAATATTGACGAAGTTGCTCTGATCGCTAACGAAGCTCACTCGTCCCGCTTTGCCTTGATAGCGTTACCTCCGTTCTCATTCCCTTTAACCGCCTGTAAAAGTTGTACCTATACGAGCAAACATGCGAGTCTCAGGAAGTAAGTGAGAAAAATACGACTCGATCACTGGGGCAACACGTTTATTCGACTGACGTTTCGACATCCGTCGCGGACTCATCATCAGAGACATTAGCAGAGGACAGTAGCAGAAACGGTTCTGCTACGGGTCTGCTACTGTCCTCTGCTAATGTCTCTGATTATGAATCCGCGACGGATGTCGGAACGTCAGTCGAATAAACGTATTGTCCCAGCGATCGAGCCATCTTCTTCTCAAAAGTTGTACCTGTTTCAGCACCGCGTGGGCATGCGCTTCCATCCCAGAACTCTGAAGCATCCAGTCATATCAGTTTACTATCAGTGTTCTCTAAGGGACAACTTGAGTGAAGGCACTTGAGCTTCTGCGTTTGAGAACTATCTGCTGAGGATTATTTACAATTATCAGCCAGTACTATCCCAGTTTCGACCTGCCTATCCAAGATTGAATCCCGAATCTGTTGATCTTCGCTAGTCACAACGAATATGTGAGAAATGGCCGCTCGTATGCTCTCGTCTTTGTCAGTACGCCCTTCCTTAGCTGCAGTACAATAATTCCTCGCAATTCGACTTTCGCGGCTTCAATCAAGCGCTGATTTTATAATGCAAACATAACTAAATGCATATGCGGATTTTTCGCAGACTTGCGAATTTCTGTGGACGATAAGCATTTTTTATTTCTGGCAAACCTTTCTTCAGTTAGTTTGCCCAGTTGATTTCCCCACGGGACGCTACTGGCTGCCGGCTGTAGTACTTACTACATACAACTCCTCAATTATATACGATACATATTTGTGGGCATAATGTAAAACAGTATGTTTACACACACAGTGTCAACTACTCTTGCTTTATATCTACGAGAGTATGTATAATGAAGCTGTATAACTATGTGACTGATGCTTGTACTAATTTGGAAGGGCTTATAAGGGTTTAATATGTATAAAAGTAATCCCTTCAGATTTTTAATTTCCTTAGACATCAATTTCGAGCTTGGTATGGACCAGTATATTTAAGGTCGAGGTCCGTCAACCGAGTCCATCTGTGCCTAGTTCAAACACTACTAAGGAAACTAAAAAGTTGAATGGAAAAAACTGGTAGATCAACCAGAAAACAAACAGGGAAAGCTGGGGGGGGAGGGAGGGAGAGAAACCCACGAATGAGCCGATCCCTTTGCAGCTGTGTCAAGCAGCGGCAGAATATCGGCGAAACACTGTCTGGGCTTTTAGTTCTTACCTGTGCTGCCAGTATAGTAGATAAAAACATAAAAATAATCATAAAGCCATGTAGTTTGCACTTCGCGGGTTTGCACTTTTCGCGGGGAGCTACCTCCACGATCGAGGCGGGATCACTGCACCTCCTAGAAGTCGCTCAGCCCTGTCTGAAGTACACGCAATATGCGTGCGTTTTAGTTCTTCACTAATGGGCTGATAACCACTGCCAGATAACGTAGGGCTCGTTGCAGCGAGGATGGCCGCGCGACAGCTGTTCCCCTAAGCTACAAAAGTTGAAATTACCGGTACGTGATGTGATCGCGGTTAACGACCTGGTTAGTGGGTGGGGGGGTGGGGGGTGGGTGTTGACCCAGAGGAATAAAGCGCACGCATGCTCTTATTGTATGCTGGTAAACGCTTCTCAACTATTGACGACCGGTCGCCGTGTTACCCCCGCCACCGACCTGGTGTGTAGACCATCAGCTGCAAGCCGTGCGGCGCCAGTGTTCAGATCCGTCCTGAAACCAGGGCAACCCAGTGCACGCCAGTCTCTGGTGTGACTTCCTGTTTGGTTCTGTCCAACCCTCCGGATCATCGTGCCGCAAAAAGATTGTGGACCGAACAACCATTTGACACGTCTTTAATTTACACTTAGTGAGAATGTCCGGGGCGATCCCATGAGGAGAGATGACGCTCTCGATTTAATCGGCGATCTCGATGCTCCTTGAGGCAATCCTTTCCAGGAAGGTACAGCGGCCCAGAGTGATCGCGTGATGATTTCTGACAGTGTCGATATGTGCATAACCTCCAGTTTCCCCACATTGACCGTCCGTGAAAAATCCATGGATCCAGAGGGGAGAAAGATGAGGGCTGTGCTGAACATGTAGCAGTTGAAATGTTGAAATTGATTTTATATTCCCTCCTGTGACAGAACACCTCACTTCTGGGATTGGTGAATATTCCTATGTCCCAGACCTAACACTAACCCTGGTGCAACCCTTGTCTCTGACCCTAACTCTAACCTTGTGTTAGCCCTACTCATGGGCGGTTTAGGTTCCCTGGTCTTACCGAATGTAGCAAGCGTATAAGTAATAGCATTGCCGGCAAAGATCGAGATGAATAAACTGACTAGTTCTGGTTCATTTGTGGGAGCCTGCCGCTGTTGACTCACGCTGCCTGCCTTTCTTCGCCGCGCACTTGGCAACCGCTGCCAGAAGCCGTACGCTTCCCCCTTCTCGCCGCAGCAAGCCTTGCACAAGCGCCAGCCAATCGATAATCGACTGTCCACCTGGTTGGCTGCAACTTCACACTAAGCCCATTCAACAGGCAAGGCGGAACTCACTCGACCTTTCGCCCCTGTGCGTGATGGACGCGAGGCTGCGGCACTCTCTCTCTCTCGCTCCTCATGGTCGAACTCCACCCCAGGCCGAGTCAACCCTTCTGTTAATTCTTCTCCTTATTCTGTACAGAATACAATCTCCTTCTACCTTGACTTCCACGACTTCTATCTTCTTCTAAGGAACCTGGGCCTGAAGATCGCAGTAGTTAGGCTTTAACTGGCTTAGCCTTAACTCCTTTGCGATACATTAAACGTCGTCAGCCAGTCATAGCCAACCCCAAGTGGTGTCCCGTCCGAGGCTCGAACCCCCGACCTTTTGGTCAGAAGGCTAACATTTCAGCTATTGAGCCACTGGGCTCGTTGTCGTGCCAATTTTAGATCGTTGCTGACCGTTCGCAGATCATTGCTAACGGAACTCCCTCGTCCCATCCTGTCTTAGAGGTCATTCTCGTGCCCCACAAGCACCTGCAATGCCGGCAACGCTACCTGGCTAGACAACTAGCCGCTGAGCGACTGTTGGCGGAGCTCGGGAATGAACTCCTAGACAGAGCGATTGCTGAATGTTAATCAACGAGCGCATAATCAGCCTTACCAAGTGAAATGCTGCTAGAATTTATCTGCAAAGCATAACATTGGTAGTAAACTACCGAGGAGCAATTTAAAACTGACTATTTTTGGCGAAGAAAAGGTGACGACGTAGTCACGAAGAAGGGAAAAGAGTGTACTTTCTGTTAATCTCAATTATAGGATATTAATATCTGAAATACCTTAACACGCCTATCTGAGTAAATCAGTCCTTCACCGAAAATACTGTGAGTCAAGGCGCGCAGAGGATCAGCCTTAAATGAGCTGAACTATGGATTCACCAGGATAGTTGGGCCCTCCTAGCGACCAATATGCTACGATTATCACACCCCTCCCTCACTGAAAATGTTTGACGATCACTCCAGTTTTGGCCTCCAAATCTCCGAGGACATGTTGACGGAACGGGGGAACTAGGCAGTTCCAGGTGCATACAAGTTCTGATCCGACTGGCTAATGGTTGGTTGTGGCAGCAACCTGCGATCTGTTTGGGTCATTCATGGTAATCATATTCTACAGTTTGTGCTTTTATTAGCTAGAACTTTATTTGTTTCGATAACTTTGCGCTCAATCATAGTAAAGAAGTAGCCACTAACTGCGTTATTTACTTAGTCGCGACGGAGATGGACTATTTCTTTTAAAGCTCAAAGCAGCAATGTATTCCAGTCCTCCCTCAGTAACTAGGTTTGAATTGTCATTTACCCACTGCATATTTCGTAGAAAAGCCACCCAATTTCTCGTCACAGATGCTCTATTTGAAAAAACCAAGAAATCGATACCAACTAGGAGAATCTTTCGAGTTCTGCGCACAATTCGCATCGCTCCACCTGAGAGGCTTTACTTTGTTCTGCTTGTTGCCGATAAAAATGCTGCAAGGCTATCTGAAAGTGTCGCCCATCAGGGTGTGCGTGGGGCTGTTGGAAGCATTTTGATTTGTAAATGCTTCAGACAACCGCTGGGGAGTTTCACTCTGCGCGTCTGTGGAACAGATAGGAAAGGCCGGCCTCCTTCCTTCTTTCCCTCCAAATGCTTTCTCACCATCGGTTGACATCATCGTGAAAATATCAAACTGCCACTGGTGAATTAGTTGCTTTTGACAGCATGTGGCTGTATTTTGCTTTGTAAAAAGGCCTTATTTTTCACACTAGCTCCCACATTCAGTCAGATCCTTTGGAAACCACCTGTAAGTTTATTTCGAAGCGAGCCGAAGCGTCAGAAGGTATCGCGCTCTACCTTTACGAAGACTCTAACCCCCGCTTAGCTCCCTCACGAGTTATTAGCATTCAAACTAAATTCAAATCATATTTACCGGCTATCTGTCCCTCAATTATTCAGTTGCTTGCTTCATAGTCGCAAAAAATGTAGAGCTTTGTAAATCCATGAGTTCCAACCCTTCCTAGTAGCTGCAAACACTTCCTAAGGGTATAAAACTTTCGTGTGTACGTAAAGGCTCAAAATGCCGAGAGATCAGTCCACAAAATTAACGCCAGTAAAGGTTCGACAGTTTTTTGCCATTCTCGCCTAACTCGCAGAGTCTTCTCGTTGCCACCTCCGTTAACGGTAAAGTTTTCTTCCAGGCCGTTGGCGCTTAGACCACGCGCCCTAGGCATGATCCTACCATGATGAGCTGCGCAACTGTCAACGGCATCAACTCTGTGAGCGGGGCTCAACCCTGCACCTGAGAGAAAATCACATGCGTCTAGTGCATTTTTCCTTGTTACATAAGCAATTAGAAGTCCTCAATCCAGCCCACCTACTGATAGCAGATTAAAAAAATCGATTTTTTGCAGCAGACTGATAACACTGTCCATGGCCCTTTACGAGCTTGGGGCCTAGCAGATTTGTAGCCAATCGGAAGGCCGCGGAGGATGTGATTGGCTCGTACTAACCACAACAACAATGAACAATGCAGGCTAGTTGCCGTTCTGGGGAAGGATAAGGGGCTACTATAATTCAAATTTCAAACCATTTTATTTTCCTATGACGGTATATTACACCTGGAGAGTAGGCAAACACCTCCCCTGGTGGTCTCTTATGGGGGCGTTTTGTGAAAGCACATGGTAGGAAAAAGTTCTTTTGATTTTTTAAACGCTGTGACTCTTCATTATACACAGTTCTCAGCCCTCGTTTGAAGGTGTAAAGGAAACCCTCAGTGTGCGCCCGTTAGATGGAGCTTACAAATACCAGATTTTTAGTAACGGCAAATGTCAAAGCTCCTCAAAGAATAGGCAAAAACCACCTTCGTTTAAACACCACAATGCATATCGTGAGGGATATAAGAGGACAGTTCAGTCAAATTTAAGGATACTCAGTCGGCTTTCAAATAAAGTGGCCTTGGCTCGTGATCACTCATGCTCTTCATTTCGAACAATTTATTTTACTTATTAATTAATAAGATACTCGGCAAAATTGCCATGGTCTTTGACAGGCGTAAATGACCTAACAAAATCCTTCTCCAGAATCATGCTAAGTGAACTTGACAGAAGAAAAACAAACGTCATGAAGCAAAATGAGACGAGTGCCTTCTCTAAGACACAGGAGCTAGAAGCAGAGATTATAATAATAGGGATGGGATTCATTCCTTTCAAAAACAGGTCACGATTTCCAACTTTCACATAGAGCTTTAACATTTATTAGTACGGTGGCGGCTCCCTATAGAAAATACTGGTGGAACTCAGTCTAAGTGTTCATAAACAGCAGGGCAGATACCTACGTAGAAAGTCTTCTGAGGACTGAATCTAGATGAAGCTGCTGTTTTTAAAGACTTCTGTATGCTAAATTAACCTTCTCATGCCGAAAACTCCAACTTAGTTGGAACATTCAATTTCAAACTTTTATATAGTTGAACGTTGGCGCAAGGGAACAATTTTCTGATTCAATCTCAATCCCTGTTCGACGGTATAACTTTAAATTCAAAAAGATTCGTCGAAGCAGCTCTCAAAAAACTACCTACCTCTCGTTATCGCTTTTCTGATATCTTATCTAACTAATCTTCTCGAAGGACAAAACTTAGCCCAATTATAATAAAATCAGGAAATGTGCATGTTCTTGCGTTCGCCTGCCAAAAATCTTGCAACGAAAGTGTGAGCTTTTTAAAAGCAATGCCATCATAGGTTCGTTGAAGTTATTAAAAACGTCTACTTTTATCGAAAGTGACAGCCGCCGGTAAGCTAAAACCCAGTTAAAATGAGACTGACCTATTTGAATTCTAGATGATCCTGGTCAGACCGTCGACTTTAGATGCTTAGGCTGAAGACCAATCTCCGGCTGGCTTGGAGTAATTGCCAACATTACACTCAGTATAAAAATTGCCTGAGTGTCGTTTTTAAAGAGCTGCTCAGTCTTTTTGAGATCTAATATCTATATTCATGTCTTTAGTCACGTACATATGTCGTGCGTTGTTAAATTATGTAACCAATAAACTCAATACCAATTCATAATGGTGAGGTTTCAGGAATGGAAAACGGAGAACCTTATATTGCTCGCCGGAACAGTTTTTTATTGTGCTTAAATTTCGGAGGACCATTCCCTACATAAGAGGAGTCCCTGAAGCAGTCTCTTGACTGTTACAATTCGCCGGAGTAGGCATGGCCCATCGACCCCGAACGACAATAAGCCGCCATGTAATGTGACCTAAGGACAAACTGCCCCTCTTAGAACCTCCACTGTTGCGTACCAAATACGTCGCGACGATGGAAACTGCAACTGCATTGGAGAAAAGGGGCGAAAATTGTGGACTTATCGCGTCGTTTTAAGGCTAATAGGGTTAACCCTAACGACTGCGATCTTCCAGGCTCGGTTCCTTACATTAAGAGAGAATTCATGGAAAGGCCAGAGTGATAGGCACAGTGTATTCTGTGCAGAGGAGTTTAAGAATAGGTGGTAGGAGATTCGCCTATCGGAGCGCCCATCTTTCCGCTAGGGCGGCGTGGCCCGAAATGATGCCTGGGGGCAGACATCCGAGCGGCCACCAAAAATCATCCTTGTCTTAGTGAGCCTCTATGGCAAGTGGTCAGACCGGAGGAGGTTACGCACTGGCGTGGGCCGTGACTTCACATGTTAGGGGGTCACGCCCGACATTGAGCAAGAGGTGGATTGGGTGCGGCCGTTCACACAAGATCGCGTAGTAAAAGCAGTCACTGCGACTGCAACCTTGGCGTGATGTGTCAGCGATCAACAACGTCATTCTTGCCTATATGGTCGACTCCGGAAATCGTGTGGACCCCAACGAAGCCTGCAAGGTTATCTATAAGATCCCGCTAAACTATCCAAAGCCCCTGGATAAGCGTGTGATTGTATCAGCAGAAGCAACCGCTATCCAGTTGAGGAAGCCGGTTTTGTGCGCACACAGGAATCTCCTACAAACGCCGACCCGGGCAAGACCAACGGTGACGCGCTTTCTCTCTCACTTCCACCCTCCTCAACAAACCCTCATTGCCGCCTAACCAGCCACATATCATCGACCCCCAACCCTTTCCCTTATTCCTATGCCGAATTTGTCTGTAATGATGAACGTAATTGCCCGCATGTTTACTTTGTACCGTTTAACCCCTTCCCATACAAGTGTAATGGCCTGATGAGAATTTATCGAAAGCCCACGTATGGTCACCACCTAGAAATAATTAAGTCTGTGTAGCCACCACAGTTCCGATACAATTACTATCTCACTTGCAAACTGCCGTTCAAATATCAGGCATACTGGTTCGTATAACAAGAATAAGAAACCCTCCAGGTAGTGCAAATAACCTTATGCCAAATTACAGAAAAGGTACCTATTTCACTTTTTATAACCCAGCCCGAATACTAAATGAGACCCTAACCCATATTTTCCTGGAATTTGGCGCAAATACAGAACGCTTTCCCATTCCCTTGTCCTGTCGGAGAGGAGGGACACACAAATTATCGGCAAAAGTAGCTTATGTAGGCCCACTCATATACCCTTAATCCCAGCCTTATGTCCTGCAAAAACGATGTTTATAGAGTTTTTTTGGGGGGGGAATAGGATAGGCAGAGAAGGAAATTTTTAGAAGTGCAAAGTGAAAAATATGTAGTCGAAGTTGCTTCTCGCGACCGCTGCGAGTAAGTTGTTCCGCATGTAAATTTAAGGTGTGTGCAGCGCTTCGCACCGCGGACTATACTAATCTAACTCCAGAACGGTAAGTTGGACCTCAAGTAAGTTTAATTAAACGACCCCCTAACCGTCATTTCAATTTTTCGGGAAATTCAAGAAACTTGCAATTTGATAATCTGGTTTTTCCTCAATAAGTTAAGCGATAATATAGATCAGGAAAATCTACAGATATAAATCAACAACATTTCTAAATACAGTAAAATAAAATGAATTTAGCATTTATTAAAGTATATTCCACTGCGTGTCCTAATTCCCCACCCGTAAAACCTTAAAGCCACCGTTTTCTTAAGAAAACATGCAGGGAGTAGGGATTAATGAGGGGGCCTACATAAGCTACTGTTGCCAAATTATCTACCGCTTTTCAAAACTGCAACGCACACGATATTCAAATGCATAAGTCTCAGTTATACAATGATCCAATTTATATGACAGCGTAAACATTACTGCTAAGGTCCCCTTACATTGCCGATCAGAAATTAACATTGGGGGCCAACGCTAACATGCTGCCTGCTTAAGCCTTTGCTTCCAATGTTAAGGTCTTTCTTATCACAGCCTTTCGGCCTTTGGTTCGTGCCTGATATTCATCTCCTAGCAGTGTTCACGCGTACTGATTTATCGATTTTCCTAAAACTCTTTAATCTCTTCTCACTCTCTTGTGCACGCGCCGCTGATAACAACTCAGCCGGTTCATGATTACATTCTATTCGCGCCTTTGACCTCTCATTGGCTGAGTGCCGGGTTGTCCAAAGTTCGTCACCTGCCCACATATTTAAAGCCTAAACTGCGCTCCAGGCATGCATTCTACAAGATGATCACGCGCGAGCTGGTGTGTCTTCTTCCCCTCATCTGCGGCCTTGCGGTTCAGGGCGCTGTACTGAACTACGCAGGTTATCAACCCCTAGTCCAGCAGTACCGAGGCCTCAGCTCTCTACAGGGTCAGCACCAGCAGCAACAGCAAGTCCAACAGCAACCAGCCCATCAATGGTCTTACGCCTCCCTGGGTCAGCCGGCAACGGTGTATCAGCCACAGGCGACCTTTTCTGCCCCTGCTACCGCGGCCGCACCTCTGAGTCAGTACTTGCAACTCTTCAACAACGGCATGCAAGGCAGCAACGGTGCTGGGGTCGCCGGCACCGCTGCGGTCTACGACAGTTCGACTTCTGGTCTCGGTTCCACACAGCCGGCGGACAACATCCTCTACTCTGTCCTCCCAGCGACCGGTACTGTCAGCCAAACTCCGATCGTTAGCGCCACGGCAGGGTTCAGCGGCAGTGATACGCCACTTCTGAGCGGATCCGGCAGCGGCAGCGTCGGCGGTGGCTCCTACCTGGACACCATGAACCCCCTTTATGGCGGACTATACAGCCCTGTTGTGGGCAGCTCCAGTGACGCCTTGCTGGGTACAAACGGAGGGATCCTGGGAGCTGCTGCTGGTGACGATACTGGGGCTGCTGTGGTGGACAGCACCGGCGATGCTCAGTACTACCTCGGACCGAGCGCATACCAGTCGGCAGCAACTGTGGATGGGAATGGGGTCTTCCAAATCACGCCCGAGGCCGCAGAACAGCATCGACAGCAGGATGAGCGTCTGCGACAGTTGCTTATCAAGCACTTTACTACCTCGCCGTTCCACAGGAACAACAACAACAACAATGCCCAGATCAGTTCGATTGGACAGTTCCCCTTAGTTAGTGCTACCGGAAGCGGAACTTATCTGCAGTCGCAACAACCACAGCAGCAACAACAACAAATTTCTATTCCGCTTTCCTCCTACCTGTAATATCGTCTTTTCGAGTTTTTCCTGCGTTGTTTCCTTGCCAGTTTCTCACTGAAAAACAATTGTTGGCAAAGTAATTTTCTTTTCTTGCTTGGACTATAAGTTTCGAAGGGGAAGGCAGTGGGCCATTTAGGAGCATAGCTATGGGGGGTTGATCGGTTCAGATCGTAGATTCGTTGTTGATCGGTCAGTTTACTCGCAATCCAAGGGCTTCAGGTGGTGTTCGGGCTTAAGGAACTTTGGTCCAGTCCGTCAAAGCCTAGCTCTACTGAACTACCTCCAACCCGCTGGAGGCGACGTCTTGGGTAATCTAGAGTCGTGTTTGTCACTTTCTCTGGCCTTTTTTAACCGTGCGCCTATGTGCATGCATGCGCGAGGGGCCTAGGCCACGCATCCTCCCAGAGGGGTGGGGGAGACGAGGATCAAGCGGCGATTAGGAGTGTATTCGGCTGTTGCTCCCGGAGTCAGAACCTACAAACGAGTTGAACAGGTTGTCGTTTACATTTGCTACGTGTCAAATTTACCATGCTTCGTAGCCTCCGTTTCAGCTCGCGGCATGCATAAACGTTTCGATTTAGCAGCGAGTCGGAATTCAAAGCCAAGATGACCTATTTGTCAGGCAGCTAGCTGTAAAAGGAACAGCACTAGGGCCTCTGTAAATCCCTACGTTCCTTTTTGGATCAAGTCAGTACATAGAATTAAGCAATTGCTAGCCAGGTTTTGGGAAATAAGTTCCGACAATCTGCTGAATAAGTCATTGACATGGCTACTTCTTCAGGCAATTTGAAACTGAAAAAAATGAGGGTGCCAGTAACGGCGGAGGTTTCTAAAATACAGAAACAGCCTGATAGCTATAACCGTCATCCAGAGACAGTAGGGGCAGGGCAACCCGATCTTCATGCGTCAATATCTCACAACAAAATTAGAAAGGACCATCCATTTCAGAAGCATTGCCAGCAAGGACGAGGTGGACTGAGCCTGCGACTGATTCGTCTTCGTCACGCAAACCTGCTCCAACGCCGGTATACGAATATTCAAACCCCCCATCTCGGCAAATTGATTGGCGCACTGAAAGCTCTGCAAGTCAGACTATATGTTCACGCCACACTGGCTGTAGTTTTAGTTATTCAACATTAAATTACACGACTCTGACTTTAGTTTATCTAACATCACTTCAGGGTGGACTACGAATTTCTATTCTGATTTGGGGTCGCAATCTAGGTAGTCACATAGCGAGTCACAATAAGTAATCGACAACAATTATCGGCATGGGCTGCAAATGAATTTCCTCTCGTATCCGGACTGAATCCTGATGTTCCATAATGTGTTGATGTTCGTCTGCTGGAAGAAAGGAAGACCCGATAGAGTTTACCGAAAAGCTTTGCTTCTAATTTTTAAATTTTGGGTCAATATTTGGGAAGTCCCTGTGTTTACTGTCTTTGACAGGTTGTTCCGAATATTGGCAACATTGGACTCTGCCTGTTAAATAAACTACTTTGTGATGATATAGAGAAATAGACGCAACTATCCCGAGTTGCAACCTAAGCTAATTCGGCCGATGGGCGATTTTAGCAAACCTTTTACTCACTTAACTATTGACCATACTAGCAGCAGAGGTACTATCTAACAGCTCAGAGGCGTGTGTTTCGCCGGTATGCTGCCGCTGCTTGGTACAGCTTTGAGGGGTCAAGCTCATCAGTGGATCCTCCAGCATTCTCCCTGTGTATTTTTTTTCCTGACGGCCCGCCACTAACGGCGACGACATATAAGGGTTTAATAAAAACATCATTTTATTCAGTTATTATTCCACCTTCAGATTCGGCTGGTCCGTTAAAAATGACAGCATGAGATTCAAATACGAGAGCCAATGTGCCGGGGAGCATACACACATCAATTTTTAGTTGCCACGTCAGTATTTGAGTTGTGTTAGAAGGGCAAGTTTGCGGTCCGCTACCCGATCCTACGACTATTTGTTCGCGGAGACCTCTGATCTCTGGAGAATTGCAGGAAACCTGTGAAATTACAATGCAAAATAATTACTGCTGATTTGCTGATTTTTAAAGCCAGAAAAAATATATCCGCCAGGTGTATCATGATTCGGACCCATGTTCTCTTCTTCCCCTAGTTCGGCGAGCAAGCGTTCTACTTAGTACCTGGAAATAACATTCAATTCTAGGCGTGCATAAAGCCAGGAATCTTAGCTTTATACACACGAAAGTCTTTTCTGTAAATAAGGTCTACTTCGGATATGTTTTGAGGACTAAATCGCCGTTGTTACTGCCACTGCTCAATTCCTCGCGAATACTGCCCAAAAGAACCACTAGTAACGCTCTGACAAAACCCCACTGACGGTTTGTAGCAGAATAAAGCATCTTTTATGTGGGAGTATTCAGCAGACTCAAAAAGGCGGCAAACTAGGTCCACGGATGGGAATTCGGGCAACAGATGTGTCGAATTGGCGCCAGCGTACAGGGCCTTACGCTGTTGCAAACGATCACATCCAGATGCCCGCCGTAATCAATTGGCCCAAAATCCTCCATAATCATCCCACTTTCGATGCTGACGTGGCCATTTGGCGCCCAAGCCTACATAATCCCTCTCTTATCATCATCCTTCCCTTTTCCTATGACTGTTTTAATTGCCCATCCCTCCCACCATAACTATTACTCGTTTTGTTGAAGATTCTATTTCTGTAAATATTTCCACCCAGCTTGTCGATCTTGCCTACTGGAACAGGCTAGCACAGCCCTCAGTGGCAAGTCAGCAGCACACACAATTATTGATTTTCTGCACGTTCAAAATTTTAGTTATTGTACACACGCCCCAAGTAGCTTCCACCTTTGTTACTGTTTCTCCACCTCTGACGATGGGCCCTTGTAAGAGCTCGAAAGCTCGGGGAAAAATAAATTTTGTTCCAGTGATCGACCATATGTCTCCTTTACCAATAATTAATTAAGTCCCTGGCGGTAAGAGCAGCTGCAGCAACAGTAGAGGGTAGACGGATGCATGGAAAACAGCAGACTCGCTTCCGAAGTCTCTTTTTGGTGAATTCGCGCGTTTAACCAGCGCAGCGTGGTTCGTAAACTCTGGCAAGTTCACTTAGCGTCGGTGTCTGCTTTCGCTGCCCTTCATTTGAAGGCCGCAGTGCCCTCGCGCCAGGGTTGGCGTTATCTACAGGTGCGTACGTGCACTCCGGGGGAGAATGAGCTGCAGGTTGGCGAAGCAAAAAACAGACAGACAGACAGAAACTGCAAGGGGGAGGCAACGGACATCGAACCTTTGCACAAATAGGTGGGAGTTTAAGATAAGCATGAGCTGATTCCTTACGTAAACAAACGATTTAAGTGCTACCGTCACGCTTTTCGGCATTACAAGCATCGGTAAAAAGGGAATGTTGCATGGCTGTTTGTAGACTGTCGTCCTAAGCACTGCGGTGGCTGAGCTCGCAGTGGTATAACTTGTATTTAGGAGGCCAGAGTAACAGGGCTCATTCTCGAGCAGGGATTGCAAGAAATCAGCCAAGTCTAGTAATTCTGATCATGTGACGTCGAGGTCACCATTTTTTAGCGGGTCGTACACGGGGTTTAGTTAAGGCACGACAAACATTAGGCAACATTTTGATTAACATGAAAGATGGAAGCCAACTAAATGTGTGGTTTATTGTGTTCAAAACTCCAAATTGTTGTCTCAGACAGTGACAGTTGCTAGAAAGGTCAGGTTCTGCGCTGACGGCGTTAAGTCACGTCTGACAGAGCTAAACTATGGTGCCTGCTGCTTTTACATATGCGTTGGAGCTAAGTGAAGGTTTTGGGTGCCGAATGCTGTATTTTGTGTGTATATGTGGTTGTGTTGCTGTACAACAGAGATGGTCTCCTGAAATGGGGCCTGTACGAGTGTGACCGAACAAGTGTTTGTCAAAGCTGAGGTCAGTTAAGTGATCGCAGGTCAGGTGCGGGACACTTTGTCATGATGGCATTCGGTCACAGCCCCCAGTGAATGGGACAAATGCAGCGCAACGCTTCAGCCTAAGCTCCACTAACAGAGACCACGTACTCCATCCACCGTCTCCTGGGATCATTAGGATCAGCATTGCGACAAACTTCTATTCGGCGTAAGTCCTGATCTGTTATTATGAACCCGCATAACTGACTGCTGGATTAGACCTAAGCGCTTTACACCTGCTGATGACCGATGACTCTCTTCTTCGCTTCCTTTTTCATCTCAGTACAGTAGTCACCGGCTATTAAGCCCACCTCGGGCCCAGACCAAATTGGACTTAATAAGCGGCGAGCGCAATAATCGGAGCGTCCTAGTTCTTGATTAGAAAACGCAGGATAGGCACTATACATTACATACGTACTGTATTATGTGCAGAGCTTGGTTATGTAAAAGAAAAGAATGCTGCTTATCTGTATTTTACGTAATAACAAAAACGAAAAAAAGTGATTTGCGACACGTTTAAAAAAAACGGTCTGGTGTCAGTTGTTTTGGAGGAAACTTCACTCGCAAGTGCTCCTTGATGTCCTTCTTCAAGCACTGGAAATCGTTGAATTTTGTGAAATCTGATGCCTGTAGACCACGTTGCAGAGTGTAGAGTGCAGCTCTCATCTGCGCAGCATCTTGTTTTGTGTAAGACTGGCCAAAATTATGTAACCAGTTGCGCACGCAGAGAGAGGAGAATCTGACTCTATCTTGTTGGCAAACTGGGCTTTGTAGCCGGCGACTGGGATTATAAGCCGGCGGATTTTGCCATGTAAAATCCCGTCCCAAGCTGATTTGGACTTAATACGCGGCTGGGCCTATCAACCGTGGGCTTAATAACCGGCGACTTCTGTATCACACACTATCATAAAACCTACCCTTTTACTCCACAAGAAGCCTTGTAGGTTACTTGGCTGAGTCGCCAAAGGGGAGCCAACCTGTCAGGTGAGGCCTAAACGAGGTCCATCCTGTATACATAAAAGGGAGACTTGTGTCCCGTAAAGCACTGGAATCTATCACTTCTACTGTCAGTTTTTACAGAAGAAGGCTGTGAGAAGAAACAGGCAGCAAGGCGGCCCTAACTCGAATTACGTACGATTTTGAATCTAAATTACTACTACTTTGTCGTTGTAAAGCGCAGAAGCCTGCCTGTCGAAAGATGGCTAAGTCAACAACAGAAGGTTCCCCCAAGTCAGAAGTCAGGACAGACTGATAAGGCTGGACAGTGTTTACTTTGAACAAGGAGAGCCAACAAAGAGCTCTACAGAAAACAGTTTCTCGCAGACTTCCCACGCCCTGGTGTTCTGCAGTGTGTGCCTGTGCGCGCGGGATTAGAGAAACTCGGGGCTTCTCCTTTGTTGCCTGCATCCAATCAGGAAATGGTACACACTGATTGGTTTCGAGCTCTCGTGTGGCTGCGACCCGACCTTGAGCGAGAGGTGGGTAGCCTGGGCGGCATTCACAGCGTATCGAAGAAGAGCGCGCGCGCACACATGCGGCAGATTGCCACGCACTGCTGCGAGGCTTCACAGGCGAAGAATAGGTGAATCAACACGGTAGTGCCACTGATCACGAACTGGTACATGCCAACTATTACGATAGCTCGGTCCGCCACCGCCGGACTGAGAGTCGGGCCGTGGAAATACCCCCCTCCTTCGGCGTCTTTCATGGCAGGCCGCCTCGAGACCCGCCTCGTTTGGAGCATGTTTTAGGTGTGCATGTCTGGACCAGTCGGTGCGAAACAGGCGCAGACTGGAATCTGCCGGGCTAAGCGCTACGCCCACGCCCATCTCCAGGCAGGTTAATGCGGCAACCATGTGGGCGTGAGACGAGAGCCGGGTGACTAGCGCGGTCCTTGCCGCCTACGACGGCGGATGAACTACGAGGCCGTTTTCGTTACTATTTTTTGTCGTAGACCGTCACCGCCGCCGAGGAGATGAAAGCAAACCTGTTCAGGCACATCTTGGTCCTCTTTGGTACTGGCAACCACCCATTGTCGTCACTGCATAGTAAAAGATGCACCCTTTGTTCATTGGCCCTCTCACCAGCTTTGTACAGACACTCCTAGTGACGCTTCCTTTTGCCCAGTTTCCCATTCCTGTGCAATAAATGCTGTGCAGTTCATTCCGGCTTACTACCGTGTGGTTTGCTATCTGGCTATTCTCCCAAATTTGTACAAATTTAATCCATTTTTGCTGGCACTAGTCAGGACATTTAGGATTTCTTGTCTCCCACGAAAGCCATCCCCAAGACATGTCTGTCTCTCTGGCTTTTTTTTACTTTTGTATCATATTCTGTAGGATGGCTGGGACGTTACTGCTTTCCTTAGGGAAATTTTCGTGATCAATGAATTCATTGGAGCTCAATATGCGCAGAAATATTTGGAAGTAAGAGACAGCCTTCAGTCATATAACCGACGGAGAATGGGCATGGAAAAACCATTGACTTATTGAAATGCAAAGAACCATCGTTTTCGCAGTGTACTCGGATGCAATATAATTGTGTATCCTTCATATGCGCCTGCCATGAATACTTTCCAGGGTGATGTGTCCGCAAGGAAAACGAAAGTGTTTCAGGGCAACCCTATCCCCCCAAACAAAATACGGTACGATATTAAAGTCAGATATCAGCTTTTACTCAAAAGAGTGTCATTCAATTCTTAGTTGAGAGTAAGCTTTGCGGAAATGACCCTTCATCCGTCGTGCAGTCTTGCATGTTAAGTAGGTTATGATCCAAACCAGAAATTGCTAAATGCCTTGAATTTATCGCAGGGGGTTAAGTGAGTTAAACCCAGCAACTGCGATCTTCAGACCATGGTTACTTAGTGCTGAAGAGAAGTCGATAAAGGCTAAAGTAGTAGGATGAGTTTATTGTGTACACAATGGAAAGGAGAAATGATGAGGGAAGATTGACTTGGGAGAGCCCAAACACCAAGGAGATCGACCGGGTCCAAAGTGAGGTCTTAGCAGCAATCAGGCCAGAAGACAGAGAGGGCGAGTCCATTGGCTAGGTCGGCCTGGAGATTTTGGGCAACGAAGCAGCTTACGTCGGGAACGCGTGCAAGCTTGCTATTCGTTGCTTGGCCAAAACCGCGTAGATGCGGGAACTGTGATTGGCTGATTGAGACGTCGAAAAACTGCATCGGTGAGCCTTTGGGAAAGTGCACTTCGACGCGAGCTATTCGGCCAGGCATGACCCACTACAAATTCCTCCACCGCCTTAGTCAAGTAGTGGTTTCAACGAGACGAAAGCGGAGACTTGCACTCCAGTAGTGAATTCCAAAGAAGGGGAAGAATGTCCGATCCCGGAAAAATTAACTTGTTTTTCATGCTGGGGTCCATAATCCAGGATAAAAACTACCAAAACATGTCTATATATACCAAGGTTTCTGTGTAAACTATAATTCTCGAGCTCAGCTTCCTTGTAAGTTGCTTCGCAGCGTATACTATGCAGACGGGAATTCAAAGCGGGGAATAATTAATGTTCCGTAAAATAACTGAATTGCTACATTTTGGGAGTTATCCCTGAATGACCCAAGGAAATGAATTGCATGCCAGTGCTGTCAAAAGGGTAGTTAGGGCCCATTATGTAATAAGCACTGTTTGGGAACTGAACCGTCTTCAGCTATATCCGCGCGGCTAGATCACGCATCATACAATTATCGGAACAGTCGTGCATCCTGTCAGGTGCTCTACTTTCCTAACCTCCCACAATCATATTGATGCGGAACCGAGACCCGGTTTTAAACACTTTCCTTCTGCTATCCACTATGACTCGAAGCACGCCTCTATCTCAAATGCGTTTCCTTACGTCAGTGCATGCGCTATTCTTTCCAACGGATGACAACTCGCCTTAGCAGTTGGATGTTTTTACGGTCTCGTTGCTTGGTTAATTGAAACTCTTTGCTTCGTGTTGATTTGAATTGATCCCTCCTTACCTTCATTTGTTTTAGCCTGCCAGTTACTGTACGTTACTTTGATTTTTAGACTCGCTGTCTTCAAATGCCCCCTGCGTGACTTCGAACCAAGAAGTGAGTGACGTGACCTGTCCGTACTGTGAGGCTGTCTAACATGGTTAGCTATTTGGAACACAAAAAAATAAAAATAAAAATACTTTCGAAGTTGCTCTCACAAGACTAATTGGAGGCCGTTTGCGAAAGGATCTGACCATCGAGTGTGTGGAGCTCGCTTGCGCTGCCCACCAACGATCGATGCATAAAAACAGTCTGTGCAAGCGAAAATTTCAGGAAAATCCAACACGAAAAAGAAATTATTTGGAGATATTTCCAAACGGAGAAATGGTTTAATAACGCAGAATACCGGTGATTTTGTCAGCCGCCTCAGATGTCGAAAAGAGGAACCATGAGCTGACATCACCAAATTTGGTTGCACCGGTTTTCACATCACAAAACGCATTAGTGTGGGGGGGGGTTCGTTCCACCCGCGTATTTCACACGCGACCTACGATAAGCGATTGAGTTTTTAGCGTGTCACCGTCAGTAAGTGGATTTGTGCCGACAGATCTTGTAGCTGCCCGTTCTCATGGGTGTCAGAGCCTAAGTCGCTGAATCATGTTGCCTTCACCTGCCAAGCCTTGCGAATGCTCATGCAACAATCCCCGCTCGCGCTCGTCACTCGATTTTTGGTTTGGGAAACCGTGATACCGATCGATATTTCTGTCTTCACCGGTTAGCAGCAGTCAGCACCCGTAATTGGAGTCTGAACGAAAAATCAACACAGCTGACAGGGCTGGCAACAGAACCTGTCTGAAGAGACAAACTATGGCACCTGCTTGCAGCGCTTCTTGTATGCTCTTTCCCTCAGAAAATACTGGTCCAACCCAGTTCGTCTTGCCTGACTTCTGGTTTAAGAAACTTCGTGTTATCGATCCTTTGGAATTCCCGTCGGTGGCCCAGCCTGACAGGTGAACTCAGTTAAGAGTCCGAAATTTAAGCGTAGCTAAATCGTCCGTCCAGTGATTGGAGTTTTGCTCCTCGGTGCACCTGGGTTCCTGCGACCTGTAAAGTATGGGAACGACCGAGGATCACGTCGGTTGTCCTCCGCAATGGTTGCTAATTTTGTTGATTTCGTCTGGTTAACAGATTAACGTATGATGTCATGACGTTGCTGAACACACGTTCAGAGTCCGCTGAACATTTTCAGGATTGGAATGGCCATTTCTGACCCAGTAATCGTCATCAACCAGTCACACCCAGTCCCAAAAGTGGATCATCCGATATTCGAAACCACGA
This sequence comes from Ligula intestinalis, assembly GCA_036362985.1. Taxonomy (NCBI): domain Eukaryota; kingdom Metazoa; phylum Platyhelminthes; class Cestoda; order Diphyllobothriidea; family Diphyllobothriidae; genus Ligula; species Ligula intestinalis. The sequence continues at coordinate 9,370,573 of JAYGXS010000005.1, forward strand.
CCATTTGGTCCTGGGGTGTAACAATCTATCATCAAGCTACGGGCCCGTTGTTTTTTGTCGGTTGCTTCGGGAATATGACGAGTCGTAGGGCGCCCACCGATCTGGCCACAGAACATACTCGTCTTGTTTTATCTCAGAGCGCAACCTAGAGCCCTCAGAGGTAGTTGCATAGCGACTTGGAATATATGATGGAGTGTAACTGATAACGAAAAGAAGGACTTGAATGACCACCACCATCTCTGGTTTATTAGCCATCATCAGCCACTGTAGTTGCTACAGTAGTCACCGGCTATTAAGCCGACCTCGGGCCCAGACCAAATTGGACTTAATAAGCGGCGAGCGCAATAACCGGAGAGTCCTAGTTCTTGATTAGAAAACGCAGGATAGGCACTATACATTACATACGTACTGTATTATGTGCAGAGCTTGGTTATGTCCAAGAAAAGAATGCTGTTTGTCTGTATTTTACTTAAAGCAAAAAAATGATTTGCGACACGTTTAAAAAAGCGGTCTAGTGTCAGTTGTTTTGGAGGAAACTTCACTCGCAAGTACTCTTTGATGTCCTTCTCCAACCACCAGAAATCGTCGAATTTTGTGAAATCTGAAGCCTGTAGACCGCGTCGCGCACGCAGAGAGATGAGAATCTCACCCTATTCTGCCGGCAAACTGGGCTTTTTAGCCGACGACTGGGCTTATTAGCCGGCGGATTTTGCTATGTAAAATTCCGTCCCTAGCTGATTTGGGCTTAATACGCGGCTGAGCCTATTAACCGTAGGCTTAATAACCGGTGACTACTGTAATCACTATGGATTTCATCTGGTTAATAAACTGACGCATATTGTCTTGACGTTGTTGAACACGTGCTTTGAGTGCGCTGAGCATTTCTAGGATTTCCTAGTCACTTCGCGATCGGGGTACAGGACGGCCTTGTAATTCGATTTGCTCTCTAGTATTGTCTCTCTTTATCTATTATTATATTAAGTCCTAAATAAGTGATCAGTAATAAATTGTTTTTTATTCATAAGTATTTTTAAATCTAATAAATCATAGGTGCTTCATCAAACTAGTCCTTCTTTCATAGAATGACAATTTTCTTCCGCCAGTAAAATCTTCGACGATGTGGCGTTGGCCGTTTGTACATCACAGAGCCTTTCTTGTGAATTTCCGGACTTTTTGTAAGCTAATTTATTAAGTTTGCTCATTATTATTTGCTTATTAAGTTACCAATTTAGTAACCTTAGACATAAAACATTTAAAAACTTTGTGTTAAAATAGAAACTCTGGTAAATCGCTGATAGTTCGTTTGCAATGCATGCGAGCACCATTAGCCACTGGTCACTGATATCCACTTTTGGCCTGATTAAAGTCGGGCAACAAGCGTAAATTGGCTTGCTTTTGCCCTCAAAATTCCTTGACTTTACCAGAAGGAGAGCGGACAAACTGCATAGGCACCGTGGCCACAACTCGTGAAGAGGTTGGCTATTCAAACTCAGGTTTTGTGACTCCAAGGAATATCTGCCAGGCAGTCGATTGTCAGGGACCTACTATTGTCCCCAGTTTCGCAAAGCTTGACCTCATTTTCTAGTATCGGCATATAGAATATCTGATAGAGGTCTCTTCAGAGTTAAGCTCTGATTTCGGCCGAATTTTTAGATTCCTCTCTGGACACACAAATAGCCCGCACTGCTATACTTCGAGGAGTAAAGTTTGCCTTGAAAAAAACACAATCATTGAGGTCTTAATGGAAAATTCACACCTTCCAAAGTATTGCAGACATAGGTAAAATTCGGTAAGGATCACTTTATGGCGTCCTAAACAAGCCACGGCAGTAGATGGTCCTGGGCATAACTACAGGAAACATAAATAGTCTCGTGTCCTAACCTCAACGGTAGCCCTAACATAATCCAAAAATGCAGTCCTGTTAGTAACCTTAAGCCCTAGCACTAGAGTTAAAACTAACCATAACCTTACGCACGTCCTAAACTTGAACGTCAGTCTAAACTTAATCCTAGGCTTTATTTTAGCTCTAACTCTAATATGTTTGGGTTTTGGCGTAAAACCACCCGCATTGCGGGCGCTTCCTGTGCTCATGTCCTGTTTGGGGGACCGTAAATGCCATCCCTACCGAAAATTTGCCTATTCGGGGTTCATAGGGTCACTTTTCCAACTGAGTGACTGTGCGGACAGCCGTTGATGGCTTTCAGTGTCGCTGAATCGAGAAGCCATTCGGTATGGACATCGACAGCCTGTCGGTGATCTGATTTAATAAATGTTGTATGGCGCCTGTGTGTCATCCGGCAAAAGTCACTGTCCGAATTCGACTCACTTCGTGGTAGTAGGTTTCGGTCGCAAATTCCTTCGATGGTCTACATTATCCCGTCACCTTTTTTCCCTCCACCCTGACGACGTACGATCGCCAAACGGATGTTTGTATGGTAAATATGCTGAGTACATGGTTGTTGGCCATCCTCTCAAAAGTCAGATATATCTTTAAGTACTGAAAGATGGCCTGGACCACGTCTCAGCATGATCATCAGCAATTGGCTTTCTATTAAAAGACCAAAAGTCAGTCCAGTTTGTCTTCCGACTACAACCCTCTCCCATTCCTGAACCCTTAGACATTCTGACCAATAAGGTATCCTCTTTCCGGTACCTTGGTGTAACTCTGGTTTCTAACCTTTCATTATTCATCATATTGAAGGCCTCTTTTTAAAATTCACAAACTGCTATATTATATCCGCCGTTTACGTACACATCACACACCGCAAGCACTAATCTGGTGATTTATAGATGGCTACATCCCCCACCCTCATTCTTTTCTGCTCTCCAGTTATCTTTCCATCCTTGCTAAAGAAAACACCTGTTCATTTTTTTAACGTATCCTGTGAATGCTCTCTTCAACTGTCGCAGTTTCCTATGTTTTTTAGCTGAGATTATAAGACAGCGACACTTTAAAACGACCAAACAATTTACTGATCGCATTCTTGGTGAGGTCGCTCATCCTCTTCACTCTGAACTAATGGCTGCGAAGTCTTACCGTAAAATGCACCGAAGTTTCGACATATGTCCTGCCGTACATCGGCATAACAGCCCTCTGTACTCCCATTTCTGGCACGCTACCTCGCGTGTGCAGAAATGGAAATTCAAAAGACGAAATCAGACCTGCCACAATAACAGATTTGGATTTCATTTAAATCTTTAGATTTTAGGTATTTTCCTACCTTTTCCTTTGGTCCCAGTGAATGGAGCCATTTTTGCTACAAATTTAGACATTTACCTTCAAAATAAAGTGAACTCTCGCTCTCTCTCTCAGGATGCTGGTATCGTCTCCCCTGGCGCCCCGCCTGTTACCGTAAGAATTTTGCAGTTGCTAACTGTCCATGCACAGTCAAATTCACACGCTGGTCCTCGCTGGTCAGAACTTCTTCGGGATCGTTCGGCTTTCGCTGAACCAACTCTACCTTGTTCGACGGACCGGAGGAGGGGGGGGGGAGAGATACAGCGGGCCAGCGTATACATTTGTCTAATCTAAAACAACAAGCCGAAGGCCAAGCTGTAGAAGATAAGGAAAATTAGAAATATAAACGCGGGTGTGGTCCAGAATTCTGCCTTAAGACTTCCCGGCCTCTTTGCCAACCGAGGCTTATTGTTGCTGGTAGGGGGTCCCACCACTTGTCTCTGCTCCCGATCCCACAGTCGACTCTTCCGATTGTTGATTTGGGAGCTCACTGTGAGAAGTCATCTTAAACGGCAGTATCTGTCTACATGTAGTGACCCCTTATTCTTAGTCATGCTTTCCGTGGACGCAAAACACGACAGTCAAAGCCTCCACTCAGGGTCAAGCCTTGTCTGGCCTCACTAGTCAATCACTTCTCAAGGTGAGACCAGTGCACAAGATGCGGAGGAGTTGTTTACGCTCAACCACTTCCGGACCAGACGAACTTCTGTTCGGTTGCAGACCTCCAGACCCGGTGATCGACTTGCCGGAATGCGACTCTGGACTCCGGCCCACTCATGGCTGGACCGCACTTGTCTGGGAGGCACTTGAATGTTACTTTCATTCTACGCTTGTTCCACCTTATTAAATTCTCCCTGACACTATGGCCTTTCACGCCTTATACTATCCACTAGCTTATACATGTTAGGATACGTTCTATCGCCGATTATCTGGCCAGACCACATCGTATCCCACATGCATAAGGGAAGAGGAGACTAAAAGAGGTGGTGTCTACTATGAGCTTAACGTAGGTTTGGACTGAGCCCTTATATATTACGGATTGATCTGGATCCTCCAAGACCTCCGCAGCTTCATTCACGCCACCATAACAAGGAGGCCTTTAAAAGTGGTCAAAACAGTTCATCTTTACTGCTGTCCTTATCTTTTCCAGCCCACGCGATTGCCGATATCATAAGGGAGTCTGAGTTGCTCAAAACAGTGCTAAAAGGGGACTTGAAATTCCGAATGTTTGTCTATTATAAGATGGTATCTCCTTGACAGCACCAAAACCAGGCGGTGATGCAAACGGAGTGTTAGGGGTGACCAAAATCACCGGTAGCGATTGATTGACAAAGTCCAGAAGTAACCGTAAGTGTGGGTTTAGTTTTCATGAAAAAAAATCACATTATCCTCAATTTTCAGCCATTCAGGCTGCTGCCAGCTGACGGAATATATTCCCCGAGCAGATGTTCTCCAGTTTTATTTAGACTGCGTAGGCCTGATAAGGTTTCGTGCGACTGTAGCCGTTTTGTCTCAGATGGTCCATCTTCCGAAGTCTGTCAGGTGGGCATGAAAGCGACATATTTAAAAAAGCTATGCTGACTGCAAGATAGCTGACAGTGCATGCAGTATGCCTTAAAACCACTCGATGTACAGGTTTGTTGCTTAGGGAGAAAATACGCAACAAATGCGTCTGTATTCTTGATAGTTAATTATGCTATTTTCAGCGTGCTTTAGCCGACTTCTTTTCATGCAAAGCTTACACTGAATTGTCACAGTCGGACTGGTAGTTTGAAGAGAAGGAGAGCGGGTTCGGCAGACAAACAAATATTCGCAGTCTGCAGACGCACGGGGTTTTTCTTCAGCCAAAAATGTCTTTTTTATTTGGTTCCCTGAGCGTTCTTTAACCTCCCGGCCTATCCTGCGCCAGTTGGGAAGGGCGTGCCAGAACCTTCCAGCCTATGGTGTGTCGGCAGTTGATTGGCTGTTTCTTGCGCGAGAATCCTCTCACGAGAGCAGCTCCAGTTGTAGCAAATATCCTTAAGATGGCCTCAATTTTTGTTCATTTTGCTC
>JAYGXS010000005.1:9375872-9387327 GCA_036362985.1 Ligula intestinalis
GGTTATAGTCGCACGAAATCGCCCATCGGTCGTCTCGGTTCGCTACACAGTGTTAGACTGGCCGCACGTGTCAGCAAGGCATGAGGCTGCAGTCCACACTGATTGGCTGGCTGAATTAACGCGTGCATTCCGCAGCCGGCTTGGCTTGCTTTACCCAGCCTGGTTGCGCCTTCGTTTCGCCTTAGGCAGCGACTCTGCACAGACTGCGTTCTCCATAATATAATATCTAGATTATCTAAGTGTTCCTGAGTTCGCCACGGCGGATTCATCCTCCATAGAGTGCCAGTTATTTTGGTTAAACCGCAGCCATACGTTTTTTAAAATACTGAGGGGCTCATAGAGCATTTTGTCTGAATTCCATCGGCTATACTTTCCTGGATCAAACTGAACCCCCATCGTAAATGAGCGATCTCGGAATCTGCGAAAAAGCTGCTCGCTAACCATCCAGCTCCGGCCCCTGGAAGGTATTGTCTCAGCTCGCATAGGAGTCCGAAAACTCAGAAATTTCCACACAAAAATAAACACCTTAATTGAAAACAGACAAAAACAGCAGAATTCATTGATATCAACAAATTTAGTGACAGCTCATCAGCTGCTTCTTGTCGTTGCATAAGAAGGATAACGAGGACACATACAGCAGTTGCGAATTTCACAAAATTACTGGCAACAGCAAGGAACCTGAGTCAGTTCATAATGTCCGCTAGGGCCCACATTTTTGAATGTTTTTATGGGTCATCTAGAAGAAAAAGCGTCAGCAAGACTTAACCAGACAAAATTATACAGAAGATAGGTGGATAACATATTCGCAACTGAGAAGAAGAAGAAGACTCAATCGCTGGGACAATATGTTTATTCGCCGGACGTTTCGATATCCGTCGCGGATTCGTCATCAGAGACATGAGTAGCAGAAAGGTCTTCTTCTTCTTCTTCTTCTTCTTCTTCTTCTTCTTCTTCTTCTCAATTGCTTCCTGGGACACGGATGTTCGCTTGTATTGGCATATTCGCAACTGTTGATTCCAATGAAGATGCCGATGACCTCCTCAAATTTATGAACACTTTACATCCTAAAATTAAATTTGCAATGGAAACAGAGCAGCATAGCAAGCTCTCCCTCCTAGACGTCCTCATGTTTAGAGAGAATGATGGTTCAATTGTGAGCTCGGTTTTCCATAAAAAGACCTGGAAAGGGCAATATCTTCACTTCATGAGTTTCGTGCTAATTCAGTGGAAGCGTAATCTGGTGCATAACCTCTTTCAACGAGCAAGGAACATTTGCTCTAGGGATACCCTGCCAGAAGAGCTTTCTCGCCTTAACTCAGCCCTACTCAACTGTGGCTACCCGGCACGCTTTATTCAAAAGTATAACAATCCCCTACGGCCAAAATTTATGGAACAGTCAGTTCCAAAAAAAGCCTGTCATGATATCCTTACTACTTAAGGGTGACGACATTTCCAACACAATCAAGAGTCGGTTACGCTGTACGATAGAAAGGACCTACAAAACAATAAAAATAAGTTTTCTTAAGTTCAACTAAAAGTATTCCAGTAAAACGGGCCAAGGATGCCTTGCCATTGCACGCCACCTCAAATTGTGTTTACGAATTCACATGTAATTGCGGATGCAAATACATTGGGCGCACGCAAAGGCAACTGGCAGCCAGGGCCGCTGAGCACTTGCCCAACTGGCTTTTGAAGCAAGAAGACAGAATACCAAGGTCCTCTATTACCAAGCATCTATTAGACAGCGGTCATGCTGCCGACGTCAAAACAGCGTTTCGAGCACTGTTTCGGGCCCGAACAAGCCGAATCCTGCGCTATTTGGAAGCTGCAAACATACGGTGGGAAAAACCTGACCTATGCAAGCAGCTTGATCATGTCGTCAACCTCCAATTGACCTGGTGATTAACCATTTAATCTAATTTCCCACGTGTTTTTCGTTAACTTCCCTCATTAACTTCTTCCCATTGTTGACTTAACGTTCCCGTCCTTTATCGATTAATTTTTAAACTGACTCAGGTTCCTTGCTGTTGCCAATAATTCTGTGAAATTCACCACTGCTGCATGTGTCCTCGTTATCCTTCTTATGCAACGACACGAAGCAGCTGATGAGCTGTCACGAAATTCGTTGATATCAATGAATTTTGCTGTTTTTGCCTGTTTTCAATTTGTACCGGGGAAAAACTGCTTTAAATTATACCCCTAACCAATCAACGGCCACTGCCACAGTTTAAGACTTAACTGCGTAGGCCCCCTATGCATTGATGCTGGATCAGTATGTTGGCTGAGTGAGTCCTTATCGGAGGTTCGGGCTTCAAGCAACACCCAGTTGATTAGTTATCTCGGCGGCGGATCTAATTATTGCCTTAAAATCAACGTGAGTAGTGTTCGAAGCTCTACCGTTTTATCGACCGTCCAGGCTGATTTAACTTCTGCGGAACTCACGTCAGTAACTTCCGCATGCCAGTGAACGGAATTCATATCGTGTAAATACTCGTCACTATCGGTGGCAGCAGATACTGAAGACAGCTTATGGGGAAGAGTTAATGTTAACTGACATACATCTGGGGATGAGAAACGGCAATGGAATCCGCGCACACATTTCACTGTTCTGTATTTAAAGTTGCGAAAATTCCCAGCAGAGAAGTAAAGAGTGCATACTGAAGCTTTCGATAAATTATCCCCGGGTCATTAAATTTATATGGGAACGGGGTCAAAGGTAAACCTGCGATCAAGTATGCTCGTCATTTCATGCAACGAGTCGTGGAAATAGGGGAGGAGGGAGCGTTGGGGGTCAATAAGAGACGGATGACGGAATTTCCTCGAACGCTCTATCGCCGTGGCCGCTATGGTGAAGTCAGGTCTGTTGCAAAGGCCCAGAAAGGTCGGTCCCCTCAGTGACCTGAGTATCCTGGCCATCTGATGGAAGTGGGTAGGCCCCCCACTCCCCCTTTTTAGCGCTGATAGAAGGTTCAGCTTTCTGAGTCACAGGGAAGCGTGGCCACCCACACGATCACGCGCAGACCCCTCCCCCCCGTCTGACGTTAAGGCTGTGCCGCAACTTCACGCTCAGTTTTGCTTAATGCACGATGGCCAAACACAAAGAGCTCTTTGCTTCGCGTCATTTCTGTCGATAAACGAAGATTCCTGACAACTTTTCGCTGGCAGCTTTAATGTAGGCTTTAACTCACAGTAGACTAAACATGGTTTTCTATCTGGTATTTGGCATTGGCGTTTGGGCAATAAGACTGGGGGGGGGGTTATATTGTCTTGGTTACAATGAATTTCATTGCTCCTTCCACTCGCCACATCGTTGTTCGGCGACTTGGCGGTTTTGCCCGTCATAATACACGTAGTTGAACCTACTGCTTCTCGCGGTGCAAAACTAGCGCTCCGGTCAATGTTTGGCAAGTCCAGGCGATATCGTGGTTAGAAAACCCTGTGGTTTCTTGGTTGACAGTGAGGTGAATGTAGAGGCAGTCATGTGGTGTTTTTACAGCATCACTTGTGAGATGGCGTGTGCACCAATATTTTGACTCCCGTAAACTTGATCGCAAACGACCTTTTCGAGACGAAATGATGAGCTAGCTTACGCTGATTAAAACAAATGCTTACCCTTTTACAAATACCACAGCAGAGGGTGCATCCAGCTGTAAGTTCAGCAAGGCAGCCTTCCGCCGAAAAACGGAGTTCATTCAGACTAACGTCTCAGACGAAGTCGCAGATGACGGTGGTCGTCTCTCTTTCTGATCCGGTTATTCTGTCTAGATCACTAGTGGCTGTGCGGCTGCTGACAGGGCTTGAGGGAGAGAGAGGGAGACGAGTGAGTCCCGTAACTGATCGGTCAGTACCCAACTACCATTTTTAATATTCCCGTCTCCAGTCTCCTTTGTCCCTACTGGCAATGTTCTTCTGTCTACAATACTAGCCGCTGTGTGGCTGCTAGTGGGGCTTGAAAGTGAGCCCCAAGGCTGCCCGGGACGAGTAAGTCCGGTCGGTGAGCGCCTCACTGCCTAAAAGCAAAGCATGTTCAAGGCCAAGCAGGTAAGTGAGGGTGCATTGGTAAGAAATCGGCGGTATCGTTTTTTCTTTTGAAAACGATGAGTATAAGTCCCGTTCGGCGCTGTGCTTAAAGCTCCTTCACGAATAAGAGAGAATATTCGCATTCCAGGTATGTCCGTGACCAATTCATGCGGAACGGTTATCCAAAAGCATTTATAAACCGATGCCTATGCGTTCGGCCCCGGAGGACCCAAATAGAAGAACTACCGAGGATATGGCACGCTCTGCCATGCATAAAAGACGTCTCAGAAGTGACTGAGCGAAGCGCTGCGGGACTAGGTGTTGGAATTGCACACGGACCCAAAGCTACAATGCGCAGCAGAGTGATGAAAATAAAAGACCGGCTTACGCAGAATGAACAATCTGGAGTAGTATATCGCATCCCATGCCTAAACTGTCCCTGTAATTATAAAGGTCAAACTGAACGCATGCTTGGATCGCGTATACGTGAACACAAGCAGGCCGTGCGACGAATCATCACAAGTTGCAACTCACACCTACGAAACAGGTCATGAGTTCATTTTCGCTGCCGTCAAGGTACTCGCCCACGCGGGAAACAAGACGAACAGAGAATTTATCGAAGCCTGGTCCACGGATTAGATTTCGGTCAACAGATGTGTCGAATTGGCGCCGGCGTACAGGGCCTTAAGCTATTGCAAACGATCACATCCAGACGCACGCCGTAATTAATCGGCCCAACTACCTCCATAATAGGCCCACTTTCGATGCTTACGTGGCCATTTGGCGCCCAAGCCTACACAATCCCTCTCCTCTCATCCTCCTTCCCCCTCTCCTATGACTTTTAATTGCCCATCCCACCCACCATAACTATTGCTTGTTTTTTGTTGGCAATTCTATTTTAAATATTTCCAACCAACATGTCGATATTGCCTACTGGCACAGGCTAGCACAGCTCTCAGTGGCAAGTCGGCAGCACAAACGCACAATTATTGATTTTCTGCACGTTCAAAATCTTCGTTATTGTACACACGCCCTAAGTAGCTACCCCATTTGTTGCTGTTTTTCCACCTCTAGCGATGGGCTCTTGTAGGAGCTTGATAGCTCAGGAAAAAATGCATCCCGTTCCAGTGCTCGATCATTTTTCTTCTTTACCAATTAAAGCTCCTTCTCATTCGGGGGTAGCGGTGTTCCTAACTGGGACCACATAGTCGCACACACACTGGCGTTTTATGTTTTCAGTGGTGCAACGCGCATATCTGCAACGACAGCCTCCACCGGTTCCATGCGTGCGATAAGGTCACACGTCCATCCTCCGAGGACTGTGAGATCTGTCCTTAGATCTGACCACAGTGGGGGTACACGTATTCACGGGGGGGGGACCTTCAGCGCAATGGTCTGGATTTCGCATTCGGTACACAGGTAGTGGTTCGGTAAGAGTTCAATTTAGGGTCCCCAAGAGTACGCGAAAACCCCACCCTTCTGTAATATGGGACAGGTGAAAATAAGGGCTTAATGGGTGGGGCATATCAGGAGAAATAAAAATAAGAAATAAGAAAGTAGAACGCATAAATGTAGAAAATAATAGGAAAAATTATTCAAATAACCAGATATTTGCGCGCGATAAATAAATGTGGAATACAACCAATAGGAAAGCAGAAGGCCTAATAATGCTCGAATGGACACAATCGTCGACTCTATAGCATCTCTATTTTATCCCTATATAGAGTTGATATAGAGTCATCAAAATTTGTGTAATTTGGCCGTTGTTATCGCACGCAGATAGTCAGTTATTGAAATAATCTGTAGCAGACTTTAAATTAAACTTTCACACATTGGTTCCTGTGTTCCAAGTGAACCAGTCTTCCAGCGCCCTGATTCATCGAGTGATTGGAGGAAGAACGCCGACTGTCCGTGTGTGGGGATTCGAAAGGAATGCCACGTGATATGGTCTATATGGCCTTCCAGGAGTCCTAGCCACGATCTGAGTGGCAGTAAAGGTCTGTGAGCAAAAGTCAACCTCTTGCAGTGGCAAGCCCAGATACCACAAACCGAAACACGCGACCCGGAAACGAAGGTCTTTGGCTAAGTCCACTGTCACTGTCCGGGGGTCAACTAATGAACATTTTCTCACACTGACTTCGTCAAAACTTCTCCCCAGAGGGGGGGGGTTGAAAATAAGAGGTGACCGCGAACCCGCATCCACCCCATGTACTGATTCTTCATTGCTGTGGACGAATAAAACCGTGATTTTGCGGGCGTATGCTCACAACGAAGGAGGCTTGCACGCCACCGTCGCATCGGCGCAGAAGGTGGAAAAAAGGGATTTCGAGAAGAAGACGACTCGATAGCTGGGATAATACGTTTACTCGCCTGACGTTTTGACATACTTCGAGGATTCATCATCAGAGACATGAGCAGGAAACAGTAGCAGAAACGTTTAACACATGCAGTGCTGAGACTCAATTTGGCCAAAGCAAGTCGCCACTTGAGGAACGGGTAGGCCACCGCCTCATCCTGCACCAAAACCGGAGGGCCAGATGGCTGAGCAATCATCACGCCCAAGTCCACCTGTAGTGGACCATACCGCCACTGCTGCCAGACGCGCAACTGAGGCGCACCCCGAAACGTACGCACAATGTCTCCCCCATTCTGGCCTCAACCCACAGTAGCTTGATCTCAATCGGTCTGGACAAAGCTCTAGGTCGATGCTACCGCCAGACGCACTGACGCACTTACTAAGGCGTCCATGCCGGTTGGCCCACACTTGGTCCAATCAATGACCTTCACGGTTGCAGCCAAAGCTGGCGGCTCGAATGTCTGCTTCCTAGACAGGACTTCGGAACTGGCCCGCCTCGCGGCCGGACGTGTGCTCCGATAGTCATCTCTCTCACAACCTATTCTTCTGTCCTTCTGCAGAATAAACTATTCCTAACAATCTGGACTTCCCAAGACTTCTCTCATTTCCTAAGGAACCAGGGTCTGGAAGATTGTAGGTGTTAGGGTTAGCCGTCTTAGTCTAAACTCCTATACATCCACCTCGTTTTCATCGTTTTGGGAGAGAACCGGTCAGCTTGTGTTCTGTGCAGGCCCTCCGAGGACAGAGCCCATTGCCGTTGCACCTGCCGATCTTGTGGCGGTCTCGTTCAGGCACCGTGATCTGTGTCCACGCGGGCATTGCGTTTACCGAGGAAATCCATTTTGCCAATACAAGCGAACATGTGCGTCCCAGGAAGTAATGGAGAAGAAGCCGACTCGATCGCTAGGGCAATACGTTTATTTGCCTGACGTTTCGACATCCGTCGCGGATTCATCATCAGAGACATGAGCAGGAAACAGTAGCAGAAACGGGTAATACATGCACAGGAGTTTGTAGTATTTATAAGATACGGTCATTACTGCAAACATACAGCGACACTTAACGTTAATTGCCTTCTTGCTCGTGGATAGTTTGTTGGACGGCATGCTGGCTCCGACCTGTTGCATTTTCATCACGGGTGGTGTATAGGAGTCAAGGCTAAGACGGCTCACCCTAGCACCTACAATCTTCCAGACCCTGGTTCCTTAGGAAATGGGAGAAGTCTTGGCATGGTCGGATTGTTAGGAGTAGTTTATTCTGCAGAAGGACAGAAGAAAAGGTTGTGAGAGAGTTGACCATCGGAGCACACGTCCGGCCACGAGGTGGGCCAGTTCCAAAGTCGTGTCTAGGAAGCAGACATTCGAGCCGCCAGCTTTGGCTGCAACCGTGAAGGTCATTGATTGGACCAGGCGTGGGCGAACTGGCATGAACGCCTTAGTAAGTGCGTCAGTGCGTCTGGCGGTAGCATCGACCTAGAGCTTTGTCCAGACCGATTGAGATCAAGCCACTGTGGGTTGAGGCCAGAATGGGGGAGACATTGTGTGTACGTTTCGGAGTGTGCCTCAGTTGCGGGTCTGGCAACAGTGGTGGTAAGGCCCACTGCAGATGTTCCCATAACAAAGTCGATAAGAGGTTCAGAATGCTGGAACAAACCACTGCTTTGTCATCGCAAAGATGGGGCTGCAACTCGGACTGCACAGGCAGCGGCCTTAAGGCAAAAGCACTCACTAAATAAGTAAAAGTTTCAAGGGTGGATAGGCTTGAGGACAGATGTGAGTTCAGCAACTGCTTGGAGAAGGAAAACGAGAAAGAGGAGAAGGAGGAGGAAGACGGTGGGTGCCTTTAAACCAACTGCATGAAGCTGGATGATAACACTCATGCCATTGTTTGAAAAGCCCTTGAATGCACACATGGGTGGCATCATGACAGTAAAGAACAAATTTGACGTCTTGTGGTGACTCACTTCGCCCAGACAAAGTTCCTCGCCGCCAACGAGTGCACATCCACTGGCCGCCTACGCCCGTTCGTCCAGCCAATCCGTCCAACCAATCACCTGTCAAGGCCGACTCACACAAAGGCCGCTCCAGACGCTGTGGCAATTCCCGCTAGCACCTCACTTCAGACGCGGCGCTCTAGCCGACGGTTGCTCACTCGTCTAACAGTCAATTTCCTCCTGCCTATTTTCCAATTCCTTCTGCACAGAATAAAGTGCCTCTATCGTTCTGGCCTCCCAATTTCTCCTCCTCTCCTAGGGAACTGGGGCCTGAAGAACGTAGTTGCTACGGTTTACCTTACTGAAGCCCCTGCGATAGTCTCCTATCTGGGATAAAAAGCCAAACAAGATCAACGTCTAAACAACATACTTTTAGCGTCGAAGTAATTTCAGGCGGGAAGTATGAAATAACTGGCGTACACACAGGTAGGAAACACTCCAAGGATACGCAACCCATCGCATCAGTCTACGGCCCTCAATCCAAGCAATCATGTCACCAACCATCTCAGATATCGGGACTCCAAATGCTAGACCATTGAATAGCTCTTCCTCCATCTACAAATAAGCCGTCAACAGATGGCCCCAAGCGGCACCAGATTCTGCACTCCCGTCAGGAAATAACTAGGGTGGTGCGATGTCTGGAGGAGTGTGGTCTCAGTTCTTGCCCCAGTTACCCGAAACTTCTGCTGTTTAAAACAGCGCAGACAAAAATAGACGAATCTCGCCAAATTTTACGGATGCAAACATTTTTCGCCTACACAACCCACAGGAAAGCTGGCAACTATGGTGTGATTAAATAAGGTATCCACCTCCTTAGGCATACGTATACGATCTGTATAAGTTGAAACGAGCGTATCGAAAACCAGTCCAAATTTAGCATCACTGCAGAAGCGGACACCAAGTGACTAGTGGGGAAGGAGTACTTAAACGTTGGATAAATCACGAGGAGAGGAGATAAAGTGACCAGGTACCAACCAGCTTCAACTTCAGAATGCAGCAAAACCTTCGTAAGTGTCAGTCGAACTCGTTTCGCAGATGGTATATATCACGTACCTGGCGAGTCTTTCTTCAGATATCAACAAACTCGATGGCAAAATCGTAGCTTGAGTCTCCAAAGCTAGTCAAATCTTAGGTAGGCTGCAAAACGCAGTGTTAAAGCATCGTGTTGTCGTGGAAACGAGGTGAAGGTATGAAGGGGTTGGCAACGCTTGCAGGCACTCTGATTTTAAAAAATGGACGTTTTCAACATCTGTGCTTAATGGCAATAGAGCTGCCCATCGTAAGGAGGGTTGACGACAACTTCGTCCGAGACGGTTCCATGGTGACGTTGATAAGGATATTCGCGGCAAGTCAGACAATAGCAACGGCACACGGACACCCTAAAGCCCTTTCTCGAGCACCTTTAGAGTAAACAGGTGAACTGAAGAGGCCCCTCATAAGATCAAATGGCCTTGCACACTTCCGATTACAGGAAGTCAAGACTAAGTGTGAAGAACGCAAGACGGTAAAGCCACGAACTAAAACGGCCAGCGTCAAATGCCTATCAGAATGCCTTAATTGCCAACTAATGTCAAGGGCCCGGATAGGCAAAACTTGTACCTTCTGGTCTACTGCAAGATGAAAATGACCAGTCCACCTCTTTATCATCGGCGTAATCACTGCAGATACCTAGCCAAACCATCCTGGTGGTAACCTCACCTCTCAGTTTCAGTTCATCACTGTCAGACATCAAGAACGCCACCAGGATGCAAAGGAAAGCCACTATCTGCACTACAGGTATGATGCCAAGCTGCCCTCATTGCATCACTCAGAGACCTGTTTTTTACCCGAAAATTCATCCCAGGGCGATCGAAGAACCGGTACTTGAAGTTCCAACCCACAGTCATCTGTGTCTGTCATCTTACAACATTCAGACAACGATTGGGCTTCACCAGCCGTACGGGATACTGGTAGGCAAAACTGTAGGAGAGGGGAGAATACCCGGTTGTTTTAATCGTCTTTAAAAGAGCTAGAGTGAGTTTTGCCGCAGTTTTGGGAAGAGTGAGGTAGACTGTGTGGTGCTCCTTGGATTTCTTTCCCCTTGTTGCTGTTGTAGACGAGGGCGAGCCATTGGAGCAAAAAACGGAACCTGTGGAGGTGACGCCTACCGACGAGTCTCCGTGGCATTGTTGGTTCTTTCCCCCTTTTCCCAATTTTTCGCCTACCTTGAACGGTGTTCAAATCTAAGTACCCCCCTTTGGCCCCTTGTTTCCTTGGTGACGTGTTCCCTCTATTCATTCCTACTAGTATACGTTTGTGTCTCACCTCTGAGTTACTCCTCTGGTTTGATTGAGATTGTATTCGATATGACCAGGAGAGGCAAAAATCGAAAGTCGGGAACTGATGAACTGTTTACACCTACAGTCTGCTCGACACCACAGGTTGTGCCTAAATACGAAACCGCTGGCTCCTCCGACTCGACAAGTGGCTCGCACACTACAAAACAACACAACCCAGATGTTTCTTACATTTCTGCACTCTAAATGTCCACAAAGACACACGTAAATACTGCGTGGATCTTTCGGTCATACGAGTATAACCGCCAACGATCATAAAAACACGACATTTTGCACATGTACTTGGCCAGCCCTGTGAGGACAAACGAAACGCCGTAAGAAGCTATGAATTCCGACGAATCCTGCATCAACAGGCACGTTGAATTGGACCCAATATACACCAACCTTAAAAAGGCCTGGAAAATAGGCCAACCACAAGAGCAGGCTAATGACCACAGCTGACACAGCATTATCGATTTTTTTACACGTTTAAAAATGTGAACTGTTCCTCACACTATTTCCTCACATTTGAAGACGACCTAACGTGCTAGTGTCGAAAATTTACGAATAAAGTTTGTGACCGTTTCCCGAAGAATTTCTCGATCAAATTACATTTCTCTCGATGTCAATTTTCAAATGTCTGCACTCCATTTGTGCACTGTTTTCATTTCTGGCGAGACCCGGTCATGCGGAGTGGAGCAGCCGCATATGTGGGGCGCTCGTAGACGGAGACCCCCGCGCCATGCCGTCCACTGCGCCCGATAGCATAAT
>JAYGXS010000005.1:9387427-9479289 GCA_036362985.1 Ligula intestinalis
TGGCGTTGACGCGCTGTACCGTGCTCTTGTCTGAATAGACTCTCTCTGGCCGACTGGTCTTCTCTCAGTCTCTCTTACGGGCTTGGACCGTTCGTGCTTATTGCTAGTACCAGGCGCGGGTCATAACACCTTGCTCATTAATGCATCAGTACGAACAACCAAACGAACCTCGGAACTAATACTACTGCGTCCTAGTAGCCATGACTAGGAAGATTTCCTATGAAAGAGATTGTTGCGGCAGCTTAAGTTATCAGGGAAAACCCTAAGCACTACGAAATTCTGGCCCGGTTGCGTATGAGAAGAGAATAAATGGGACGCCAGTTGAGGGATAGTGTATTCTGTGCAGATGAGGTTGGAAGAAGTTAGCAGCTGGACGAGAGCACGTCCGGAGCCACGATAGCCGCATTCAGTGTGTGTGAGACCTTGGGGAGTCGTCATAGTACCTACAGTAGTCACCACAGACCATGCAATTTTCATAACTTTGTACAAGTTTGATCATTACTCGAATACCAATGTGAATGCATCTAGGAAGATTTAGAAATATTAATGAACTGCATCAGGCATATTAGATACTTAAAAAAACTATAGGAATTGCTAAGTGTTTGTAAAGAAAAATAAAATTTTCTCGATAATCCCGTGATTTTGGAGACGTAAAAAAGAGCTATAAATTAGAACAATAAATTTAGGTATTGTGTTAAATTGAAAACTTGAAGCAACCACTTTCTACATATAGAAAGAAGTTTTCTTTAGTCAAGACATTATGTTAACTTTAATCTTACTGGATAAGTATTTATTGAATGTCATCAACAAAAGTATGTCATAATTTTCCTTGTTTTAACTGTCTCCTTCGATAAATTTATAAATTCTGCATTTGGTCGACGTTTACACCAAAACCTTTTCAATAAGATAGATATAAAGAGTATTTACCGAAATAAAGTGTTTTCCGATATTAGTTTTAAGGAATATAGCAACGTAGTTGATATACAGAAATGCCTGAAAACAGCAAAACACATTGTCGAGGGTAAATCTTGTCCGCACTGGAGTTGTGAAACTAATATTCCTAAAATTAATAAAAAAACTTTCCATGAAAGGTTAACTCTTAGAAATTGTTTTGATTAGATATTCGGCTGCCGAACTTCTGCGTATATTACCTTTTTCCAACGTAATGTCACAATGAAATTTGATACTTTTGAGAATTTATTTCAGTTTCCTGAAAATAAACGATTCAATTTGACTGAGGATGAAAGAACTTTCGTTTCCCTTCATAATGGATTACCTTCCGCATGAGTAGATTTATTCTACATTCAGTTATAAACTGGCGAATTAAAAAAAAACTGGCCAAATACATTGCCATTTTTTGAACTACAGTTGGTTCACTATCTCATGAAAAACTTTTGAAAACGTAACGAAAGTCATTTTGCGGGAAGTCAGCACACGCGGCGTGCTCCCAAATTATTATAACAGTATAGTTAGAACTATGAGTAAAAACAAGTCAGAGTTTGGTTGAGAAATGACTATTAACAAGCATAGAAAAATGCAATTTTTACAAAAATCTGCAAACTCGAGAAATGGCAATATGAACATTTACTGGTCCAGTGTGAACTAAAAGTATGTTTAAGGCATGGAAATGGAAAAGTATGGCAAGGTAATACAGAATAAGTACAAATACAAAATTTTTACTAACTAAATGTTTTCCAATAACATATAAATTTGCACTAAATGTGTCAGAAATGGATGTAGTCACCTTAACTGCAGTTATTTCCCAATGTGGATACTTCGTAAAAATTTCCGTTTTTAATTCACGAAAAGATTCTTGCGTGCTTTGTATCAATTTCTATTGACAATTGCAAAGCGATTTTCTATGGAAATCACATCCCGGCTGTTGAGCGGAATAAAAATACATTGACGGCCACACACGGATAGGCTGGCTGTTTTCTAAAAAGTTCGATTACGGTTTTACTTGCAATCAAATTCATACCATCTTGTGTATTTTGAAAGAAATTTCCGTTTGTCACATTTGAAAAAATTAATTCGAGAGTTCGAGTGCAACGAGTAGCAAACTGTTTTGGAACTGCTACTGAACACTTTACGAATTTCACAGTTTCGCTTTGCTTGTCCATAAATACCGATTTCGTTCAACCTATTTACCGAAAACTTAGAAATAAGAAATATCTTAAAAGCATTTACCTAGATAATGAGTTCTTGAACATTCCTCCTTTGATAGCTGCCTGTGTGGGTCATGACTTTAGAATCGCCCAAACATGTCAACTCATTGCCGAGAAAAATTAATTTCCACAACAAAACCCTAAAATGAATACGACTAAGATTAATTAGAAAACTTTCTAGAACAAGTTACCTCTTCAAGAAGCGCTTTGAATAGATATTTCAAAATCAAATATCTGTGTATGATACGTTTTTCGAAGTTAAAGTCAAGATCAAAATGGCATATTTTGACTGGTTTTTGACTTACCTAAAACTGACGGAAAATTTTTTGCTGGAAATGAAAGAACAAACATTTCTACCTAAACCAGAGCAGTTTTCAATGCATTCTTTTACTTCAGGGCAGTGTTCTTTGATTTTAATTGCGCAACAGAGTGACTCAAATTATCCTCCAATATTCTTAAACGTAATAATCTTCTATATCTTCCGTTTGGAGTTTTGATATTTATTGATTTCCGCCTATATTTTGACAACATTTGGAGGGAATTAGTTTGCGAGGTTAATTCGAAAAC
This sequence comes from Ligula intestinalis, assembly GCA_036362985.1. NCBI lineage: Eukaryota > Metazoa > Platyhelminthes > Cestoda > Diphyllobothriidea > Diphyllobothriidae > Ligula > Ligula intestinalis. The sequence continues at coordinate 9,390,160 of JAYGXS010000005.1, forward strand.
ATGAGATTTCGAGGGAGTCCATTTAAGTCAAATAGGGCTACTAATTTCGGCGTATTGAAACACATTTTTGCGTCTTGTAAGTTTATTACTGATCTTTAGGGCACCAAACGTAACATATTTGTAGAGTAAACATTTGTTAACTGGATTTATCAACCTTTTCTCGACTCTAGTCCTGTATCTCTAAGTACAATAACCTCAATTTCATGGACAGAAAACAAAATTTTCTCTGTAGTGAACAAATATAATTAAACTTTTTCTGCTATTTGTGAATTTTTTTATGATTCAGCACTTAAAAATCTGAATATTTTCTCCGCCGCGCTTAATAGCATAGGAAATTCCTCGGAAATCAACAAAGGTTGGATTCCGCCCGTTTCTGCCTATATTTTCGCCAACTATACTGATCTGAATGGAATTCTATTCTAGTAAACAGCATTTTGCGCCTCAAACCAACTCAATGAACTTAATAAACGACCTCAAGTTTTTGTTAAATCTCCCAATCCTCAACCTTTCATCAGATATGTCACCTACTGTACTTATTATTCTTTCGTCTGTTCCGTTTCTAAATCAAGCAAAAGGGAAACGTAAGGTATACAAAAACTATATTTTTTCACGACTTATATTCAATAAGGCTTTATTTGTCTTAAGTTCGCGAGAACATGTTAGAAATTTGGTTTTTATTGAAAGACCTTCAAGGTTAATTGCTGCATTCAAACAAAAACTCTTCTGTTAATGCATTTTGTACAAAAAAATTCACAAGATAGCTAACCAAAATTTCTTAAATACATATGTTCAATGTTACTGCAAACAAATTTGGTTCCTTTAACTTAGCTTCACTTCAATCTGAACAATTTTGGATAAACTTTTCCAGCTCTGGAAGGGATATCTTCTATGCCTTTTTTTACTTATTTTGGAGTTCCTTCTTAGTATTATAAACTTTACGGTGCGGTTTGGTTTGCTCTTTCGTAATAGCATAGAAAATTCCTTCCATGTGAGACTACTCCCAATTTCCCCAAAACTAATGGTTATTTCTCTTCATAAACCTAACTAAAATGACGATTTAACTAAGTAAAAGGCTTTCGCAAAATTCAATAAACTGAATGAATCAAAATAGTGTTACTAAATATACCCTTAAGTTATTATTTGTTCCTGCACCGATCTATTCCTCAGGATGCGCCGGGTCAAATTTCATGATGAACGTTGCATGGTCATTGGCGACTACTGTACAGCGAGGTTGTTTGTGAGCCAACCTTGGAGATGCTTGGCCGGTTATGACGGCCGGGATTGATTGCCACTTCCAAATGGTCGCGAGAGGTTCAGGATTTCAACATTCGCCCGGGGTGGGGCCATTGCTTCCCAGAGGCATCAGGGTGAAAATGGACTGGCTCTTTCCTTGTCTGTGTGTTTTTTTAGAAGAAGCTTGCCTACGTGGGATTTCAGACATTCATAATGACGTCCGACAGGCCTGCCGTTAGTGTCACGTTCAGAGGTACTGTTTAACTAAAGCAGTCATTCTTGTGCAAGTGCGCCGCACCAGAAACAAACTACGCAAAAAATTCGGCACTGTTCCAAACTCGTGAAGCAGCAGTAGTAGGCATCATCGCTTCCAATAAGCTATCATGCACATGATACCTCGAGGGTAATAGGGCTTCCGAGTGCAGCCGCTTCCTCTAATAGAAATCGATCTCGTTTTCTGTGTGTCTTCGACCATCGATTTCGATGAAGTCCACCAACAGGTTGGTACAGAAGGTGATGGACCTCAAGAAGTAGTTTGTAGTGATAGCAGATGTAGTTGGCGCCAACCGCACTCTTCACCTTCGCCCGGGGCCAAAAATGTTAGGAGAGACCCAACGGCTAGCATAGAAGCAGCAAGAAGCCGCGTCCACAATAGGCTATCGATCGGCCTACACGCGAGCAAACGCATCGTGCTAGATAATCAATCAATAATTTGAATTTCTAGCTATATTCACTCACTGAGTCAACAGCCAATCCAACCGGCGACTACGTCAAGAAAGGAGCTGATTGGCTCGATGGACATCGTGTTACACGGTTTGTTGTCCTAAATACGTTGTACCTTTAACACTCAAAGACTTCTGCTGTCACACCCTTCTTGTCGTGTTCTTCCTTTGGGGACTCACACAAAGCGTTATTGGGTGGTTGTATCTCGGCCTGGACTTCCGTTACAACAAAAAAGACCAAACAGGACGCGGCGTTGGCCGCTTTCTCGAGTTCAAGCAAGAAACACCGTCTTAAATGAAAGTAGAAGTTGCGCGGGCACTACTGCACTATCTACCCTCACTCACCTTCGGTAGGTGTCAAGATAGACTCAAGGAGACCAAGACTGATACTGCTACTACTACTTCTATTGACTAGCAGTGTAGCTGAGTCTTAGTAGTACTAGTACTATTTCCGACGCTAATATTAGTCAGAGGTGACGTTGATTTGAAATCAACGCTCGGGGTCATACCCCTTGATCTCCGCAAAGAGTAGGAAATCTTGGTTAATGCTATTTCGAATAAATACCTGCTTGACGCCCTGAGCGCACATCAGGGCTTGCATCGGTTTCCACCCTCTCGACTCTTCCCACCAGACTGTGTCCGTTTCTACTAGGTTTGGACTATGTTCCCATGTCCGCATGTACGGGGATACCCCTCAAAATCTTCACGTGGCTCGTAAATTTAATCAGGTTACCACTGAAACTTAGCATACAGAATTGCTGTGACACGGCGAGTACTGAAAGAAAAAACCAGCAGAGGATCACATGCTCGTGAAAATGCGGCCACCCCGCCCACGTGTACCGGCTCTCCGACATGTCTTTCGCTTAAGCGATCATGCGCAAAACAGATGTCCAGAAATATTCTGTGCAGATTTGAGTCGTGCAGCAGGGCTGGCGACGCTGGACGGTTGGCTGCAGGCGACTTGTCGACAATGGCCCCGTGGAGACTTCTGCTTGAGCTCGCTTCTAGACGTACAGTAGATTCCCTATCAAATGAAATATCCCCCGGAGTTCTAACAATGCGTTTTCGATTCAAACATATTGATAACATGTGGTTTTAAAAATGGCGCTTCGTGCCGCCGACTTTGCTTATCTAACTCCGGAATGATAAGTTGGACATCAGGTAAGTTGAAGTAGACGACCTCCTGACCACCATTCATATTTTTTAGGAATTTTAAGAAAACTGCATTTTGATAATCGGGTTTTTCCATAATACGGTAAACGATAATGTAAATTAGGAAAGTCCACCTATAGAAATCAACAATATTTCTAAATACAATAAAATAACAACGCATATAGCATTTATTAAAGTATATTCCACTGCATATCCTTATTCTCCACGCATAAACCCCTTTAACCACCGTTTCCGTAGGAAAAAAATGCTGTGACAAGGGGTTTATGAGGTGCACTACCGAAACTGCTGTTGCCGTTTATTGGAACATTGATAAGATAGCCTTACATACGTCCCATTTTGTACTGACTGCTTAGTGAAACGAACATATGCGCTGAGGAGATTGGACAACCGATCCTCAGACGTGAGACTCAGCCAATGAGAAATCAATTTGTAAAACCAATTACTTGCAATGAGAGAGAGGAAACTCAAGACTGGACCCCAAGTCACGATGAGACGCGCGTGTTTAGTGCTATTCTAGATCGGTGAAAGAAACTCCCCTTCTAATTAATATTCTCGATCTTCATTACCAGGACAGCGTCTTAGGGCTTAATGGTAAAGCGTTGTGGCTCTTAAATGTCCGTTTTTAAACCCTTGGAGTATCTAAAACCAAGGTTGAGTATGACTAGATAGTAGGCCAGAAATGGCTTGCTACTTTCCACCGGAGTATTTTCGATTTATCTGTGACGCACCTTGTTTCTAATGACTGTGTGTTTATAAAAGGCCCACAAGTATTGATCTTTAGGTTGGTCTCGTGTATCTCGGCGTGCATTTACAGATTAGCCTGTAAGAAGTAATTCGTTAGCGTACGCGGACGGGTTCTGCTTGGTTGACTGGAAACAAAGGTGGTTGTCAGATTTTGGAAATTGACGTTCTGACGGCCTGCATCCATCCAGTTTTTCTTCCGCACTCTCGATAGGGGCTCGAGATTGGTACGCATATGCGCACATTGATGAGAGGATATAAATCCTAGGAATTTTATCATTGGCCATTGCCACCCGAAACGATTTGGTCTGTTGCATACAGCTGATTTGCCAGTTTCCACACTTAAGTTGATTTCTTCCGAGAATCGATGGCACAGCTCAACTCAGTATCACAATCATCTTCCTACTCTGTCATAGACGACGTTGGGGTGGCTAGCTGATAACGGCTAATAAACCAGAAATATCACTGTCGACACTGATCTTCTTTCAACATCATGATTATTTGCTCTGCAGCTGCTGTTGGGGTTCTCGATTGGATCCCCATGGCGACTAAGAGGCGGGAAATTTTCATATACAGTAGATTCCCTATCTCATGAAATGTCACCTGGAATTCTAAAAATGCGTTTTCGATTCAAACATATTGATTACATGTGGTTTTAAAATGAAGATTATACAGCCTCATCTCAATATACTTAGGTCACGTCGGGATGCCGGCTTTTCAATAAGCCTCGTTCTGACTGCTCAACTCAGTGTCACAATCATCTTCCTACTCTGCCATAGACGACATTGGGGTAGCTAGATTATAAAGGCTAATAAACCAGAAATATCACTGTCAACCTTGATCTTCTGTCTACATCATTATTATTTGCTCTGAGACTGCTGTTGGGGTTCTCGATTGGATCCCTATCTCATGAAATGTCACCCGGAATTCTAAATATGCGTTTTCGATTCAAACATATTGATTACGTATGGTTTAAAAAATGACGATTATACAGCCTTTATCAGCTTGCTACCCCAACGTCGTCTATGGTAGAGTAGGAAGAAGATTGTGACACTGAGTTGAGCAGTCAGAACGAGGCTTATTGAAAAGCCGGCATCCTGACGTGACCTAAATATATTGAGATGAGGCTGTATAATCTTCATTTTAAAACCACACGTTATCAATATGGTTGAATCAAAAACTCATTTTTAGAAGTCCCGGTGGCATTTCATGAGATAGGGAATCTACTGCATATGAAAATTTCCGGCCTCTTAGTCGTCATTAGCCAGCAGTACCCTATTCATGGTTTTGCGGCCCTTACATTCGACCTCGCGATTATAAATCCAACGCCCTAACCATCGAACCACGAGCTCGTGGCCCTGTCGTTTGCGATTCGGTATATAAACAACGGTGGAAGGATGCTTACTGGTCGCTTTTCCGTACATGCTCCACCGGTTGTGCCATGGGGATCCAATCGAGAACCCCAACAGCAGTCGCAGAGCAAATAATAATAATGTAGACAGAAGATCAGTGTCGACAGTTATATTACTGATTTATTAGCCTTTATCAGCTAGCTACCCCAACGTCGTCTATGGCAGAGTAGGAAGAAGATTATGACACTGAGTTGAGCAGTCAGATCGAGGCTTATTAAAAGCCGGCATCCTGACGTGACCTAAGTATATTGAGAGGAGGCTGTATAATCATCATTTTTAAAACCACACGTAATCAATATGTTTGAATCGAAAACGCATTTCGTAATTCCGGGTGACATTTCATGAGATAGGGAATCTACTATCTACACTGGCACTGAGTAAAGATTACTCCACCCCCAGCTCCCTAATTGCGCACTTAGTAATGTCGATGTGGAGACCTTGCCACTGCTTTGCATCCCATGGACATACCTAATGTGTACATGCTTCGAATTTCGAGGAAATTATTAGCGTTTATCAATCTGTCCTTTAGAACAGAGCTGTACTATAGCATCGGAAAGGGAGGCGACGCGAAGGTACCTGCCTAATTACAATCGGTTAATCCCCCCGAAAAAATATGTTGCCCTGCGTCGGATCGATCCCGTCCCCCGCGTCAAGGCGCTTCGAACAGAACCAATAGGGCGAAGGAGCACGCGGAATTGAGAGCGAATGCTGGCGGAAAAGAGAGATAGCGGCCGCAGGCCATGTGACCAACATCACACCACCTCACCGATGCGCCCACGACGAAGCAGAACGGCGACTCGCGCGAACAGCAACGATCGATCAGTCCGCCGATTGACCTGATGGAGGCCAACAGGCATGCCTACAACTACGCCGACCCCGAGGGGGGCAAGGGTCACGCGAGCTCGACAGCGGTCAACGCCGGCGAACCCAAAGTTAGTCAGCAGCGAACGGGTGGGTCAGCGTGGCAGGGCTGACCAGCTCAAGCTCAGCAAATAAATTGCTCTGATGATGGAAGCGATACAGCTTCAGCAACGTCAGTACAATTTGGTTAATGAACTCGTTTTCTTCGGGAGATTATGAAAGCGATTTGATATCTGGACCTCGAATAGGGCAGATGAGCGCTCACCGAGTGGTACAGAACTCAGTTCATGCATTTTGCCGCCTCGGAGCTCGCTCTCGAATCCCGCCAGCAGCTGCTCAACGGCTAGTATAGGCAGAAATACATGACTGGCAAAATCAAGGGAGACCGAAATGGCCGCTAGCCAGTGAGCCGCTACTGGTGGAGCACCCAGCTACTGTACTTCGGACACAGGTACTAGCTAAAATTCCAGACATGTGTTTCGCCGACGTTTCTGCTGCCACATGACACCGCCACAAGGGGTTCGACTCCTCAATGTGTCTCCCAGCGTCCCCTGCGCGTTTTTAATGTATGAAGCCCAGAGAACAATCAAGGAAATAATTTGAGAAATAAATAAGTGCATGGCATGAATTTAAGGGAACATTTGAGCCGAAAACAGTCAATTACCGTGGAATAACTACAGAATTCATATTCTATAAACAAGTATTATAGATTATATATGGTACCGAAATTTGTACTAACTAAAAATCTGGACACGTATATGTGTACTACTTCGCGGGGAGTCTCGGAACGTAAGCCTCTGCGGTATTCGAGGGATTACTACATTGAGAACCAGGTCGAAATTAGAAGCCCTACGAATATCAGTTAAACGAATTTCAAAGTGCTCGATTTCAAAGACGAAAGTAGCCTTGACAAGTAACGAGCGTGGGCGTTTCAATCAGAATAACCATGTCTCATTACTCTGGCTCTGAGGACATGAATCTGCCAGTTGACTGGAGGCGAAAGGCGTGTACTGCCATAGCTGAAGAGCAGACTCCTCTCTGGCAACAGGCACACTCACTCGATAAAGAAACGGCGCGGTCTCGTATGCCCCGCATATTGACTTACTCATACGGCCCCGGGATAAATCAACAGCTTACTATTTATGTCTACTGTGCAGCTGGTTTGAGCCCGATCAAAGGCACGTCATCGAGAGGAACTGATGGCAATCTCAGCGGTGCAGAAAACAAGTCATCGGAGCCACGCCGATCTTCGAATTAAGGTCAGAAGCAGTAGACTGGAGCCATGATCCAGTCGCAACACATGTTGTTTAACTGAACTTGCAAGTGTCCCCACAAAGACGACAGTCCTGAGACCATTTATAGCTAAAAAAACCTAGTATCCTGTTACCTAAGAAAATCTGTCGGAGCGGATCCATACCGCGACTTAGACTACTTAAGCAACGGACCTACTAATATGCGAAAAGAATCATAAATAAAGTACTCAAACTTTGTGTACATTCAATGAAGTTCAAGGAAAGGGCACGCAGATTGGTAACCTGAAAATGCGAGATCCAAGAGGTGTTAAGTCCCACCCGACCTACAGGACAAGGTTCTTTCCATGGTGGCGGCTTCAACGCCCGAAAACAGCTCATTACAAAAGGGCAAGTTGGTCCATCGTATCCCACGTGCACAGTGTACGCTGGTCTACAGTTAAGGTCAAGAGTCTAGAACAGATCCCGGTACGCAAATCGGATGTCCGCTGACACGACCCCACACTTTGATGGAAGCATTTGGAAGGCCTGATCGGTTGTGATAGTACCTTCAAGTATGGAAGCTGTGTGTATCACACGAGCTGGAGAGCGGTATGTACAAGTGGGGCCTAGATGACTGCCATTGTCTAAATACGAGCGTGCGAATATCGCGAAAGTAAGCAGAATAGCGTTAACGAAAAAGGCAAGAGACTATACCGGTAATTTGTGGCTTACAAGCCGTCATCAGGCAGCCATGTGCAACCCCGAAGACTCGAGCCACGACCCGTTGGTTGGAAGTCCAACACCCTAACTATCGCACCGCAAAAAGTGGGCCTGGGTATGGCTGGCCCACTTGTCTTTGTCGGTTCTGTTATTCTGGCTACATTACTAGCCTCTGTGTGGCTGCTGGCGGGATTCGAGGTTGAGCCTCAAGACAGGAAGGGACGAGCAGGTCCTGTAACGCGATCGGTCAGCACCCCTCTACTGACGTAAATAGTATCGACCAGTATGGCAAAAATGATGTGCCTAAAGGCCTTCTAGCAAACGTTACATGTTGCCTCCAGCTTCAAGTTACTGAAGCCGACATTTCACCCGCTATCTCTCTCCCCCACCCCATTTGCCTCTTTATGGGATCGTAGACATCGGTCTAGCTGCGAACCACGCTCTTCCCTGGCTCATAAAGTCACAAGCAAGCATCCAAATTTTAGGAGTTTACCTCACGCCTTTGACATTAACTCAAAAGCCTGGTGACCGCACTGACTATGGTTGGTCTCCTGGCGATTCAAACTCCTTTTCCGTTACTTTCAGTCGGAACTTTAAAAGCCCGGCGTTAGTAAGACAGGCGAGGCCCCTTTACCTGCTGTCAACAATAACTTCAAACTGCCGAGGTCTTTTTTCTACAAAGGCAGTAATATTACCAGAAGCCTACGAGTTCTTCGATTCAGGCTGCACCGCCTGTTTTGTTGAAGAAGGGAGATTAACAAAAAGACTGCAAGTACATGAACCGATGGTGTTTCGTAATGAAAGATGGAGGTATATATAACATTGGGCAGAACAGACGCGCATGCAGGCACTAGCCAAAGCAGTAATAAAAGAATGATACACGAGAATAAAAAGATGCATACGTTCGAATACGTGGTACGTAGAATGTGTTGCTTCTTAGCGGATACAGCAGCTAAGTGACACATACGCGATATTGAGAAGAAAAAAAACGAAGAGATGGGCGTCCGCGGGGGGGAGGTGAACAGGGATTTTCGGGTGAACCCATAGGCCCAAGCAGAAATAAGACCCGAGTTGGGAGCACAGGATGGGGAACGGGGGGGGGGAGATGTTGGGGAAGAGCGCATTATAATAAAGTAGAAAAAGAACGGAGACGTGAGTGGCTGAGTAAAAATTAAAATTAAAAAAACATAGCAACATAGTCTGCAGCAATGCTGCAACACAAACGTACTTTAAGGTGCAGAGTCGGCGTCGACTCACGGATCACAAAATGCCAGCAGAGGGTAAGGTGAGTGTCCACATTAAGGACCTGAAGGTCCCGCGGTGCTCATTGAGGAGACGCGAACAACGGTGGTAAGTCGCGCGAAGGGGGAGGGAGGAGGGGTGGATGACCATAAAAGTCGATGCCGAACACATCTAAGATAAGACGGGAGCTGCAGTGAACCAGTGTCCAAGAGTCACTGCTGTCAGTGGTGGTGTCAACGAGATCGTGAGTGGATATATATATATATATATATATCCACATGGACTTCCTTTAACGAGGATTCCAGAGGGGCGGATGGACGGATGATGCTGCATTACGGCGCGGGCGTTGAAGGGCCCTGACGCTTCAGGGGATATCGGCTACACGCACAACCACCAATTCGCCTTGAGGTGTCGTCTGAACGCGCCACATTGTTGGATCCAGATACTTCCCATCAGGTCCCATAAGGCCCTGAACGAACGTCTGCTGTGCTAAGGTTAGCTTATCTCTAAAAGGAGAAAAACATTGGCAGCGGTTGGCATTAAATGGTTTTCTCTATGCAAAATTGGCTCGACTGATGAATCTTCTCACACACTGCATGAGGTTTCAGGTATAACTTTACAGTGTGGCAAAAACCTCCCCACCTATCGAAGTACTTACCGAGGTGTGGTCACAACGGAACAACCACCGCCTACATCACGGTTTGTGGAGTGACTCATCGAACCTGCGAGGCGTACCCCCTACCTGTACGCGCCACGCACACGTCCCGCGTAGGGGCAGTATACTCGAAGCCAACGGTGTAGGCTAGAAGCACGTAAGGACAGAGTGCACTACACCACTGTTACTGAAGTACAGTAGCTGGCCACGCCTATGAAACACAAACCGAAATTCTCAAAGGTGGTTACAAGGAGTACTCCGGTGGGATTGTAATGCAGCCTAATCTCAGTACAGTAGCCGTCGGTTATTAAGCCCACTTCGGGCCCAGACCAAAGTGGGCTTAATAAGCGGCGGGCGCAATAAACGCAGAGTCCTAGTTCTTGATTAGCAAACGTAGGATAGCCACTATACATTACATACGTACTGTATTTTGTGTAGAGCTTGGTTATGTACAAGAAAAGCATGCTGTTTGTCTGTATTTTACAAAATAACAAAAACAAAAGAAATGATTTCCGACACGTTTAAAAAAAGCGGTCTAGTGTCAGTTGTTTTGGAGGAAACTTCACTCGCAAGTGCTCTTTAATGTCCTTCTCCAGGCATCAGAAATCGTCGAATTTTGTGAAATCTGATGCCTGTAGACCGCGTTGCAGAGTGCAGCTCTCATCTGTGCAGCAGTGGGAACTGGCTCCTCGTGTCGCAAAATTTAACTTGAAAAATGAAAACAAATCACATCCGGCATCTTGTTTTGTGTAAGACTGGCCAAAATTATGTAACCAGTTGCGCACGCAGAGAGAGGATAATATCACTTTATCTTGTTGGCAAACTGGGCTGTGTAGCCGGCGGCTTTTGCTATGTAAAATCCCGTCCTAAGCTGATTTGGGCTTAATACGCGGCTGGGCCTATTAGCCGTGGTCTTAATAACCAGCGACTGCTGTATAGGCCAATTTCGACAAGATGCCAGCTTCCGGATGAGCTTTTTTCCAACTGTCTGCAAAAACTAGACTGGATAAAAACAACTACTTAACTGGCAGGATCTTCACATGAAGTTTCGATGTTCCTATAAATGCCAATAAGATGTATACACAATATTAATAAAAAAACCTTTCTTGTATTGAATTAGCAGCAAATCACGTCACCTTTAAAGGATATACTTGGAAAAAAGGTAACTTTAAAATCTCTTCAATTCCCCGACCTGTGGTAAAATTTTCCCTGCGTGGAAAATCATATACTTCTATACGCTATAAAGAGCACATCATACATGACTCACAAAAACCTTGTGACGAATGCGGGTTTCAAAAGCAGTAACGAACAAATAGTATATCCTATGAAAAGACATTTCACGGTCTCAAAAGTTTAATTCCAAACGTTTCTAAATCGAAAGCTATTATCTTTTTTAAGTATAAAATGTGAAGAAAATTTAATTTACTATTGATTCGGCTGTTGCCGAATTCATGAGGACATCGAAAATAAATGGAAAAATGCATACTATTTAAACAGTCATGTTTACCGAGTGTTGTATGTGCAGGCGGCTGGAAAAACTCATTAAACAGTCGACATTCTACCGTGACTGAAATATATTTTGGGATTATGCTGCTTTATGATCAGCATTACAACCCCACTTAAGTTATTTCTGTTAGTAAAAAAAAACACTGCAGAAATCGAGTTAACATCCAATGAGTTGGACCAGCAACGATAGTCGGAGTTAATTACAACAAGGCTTTGTTTATATACGTTTTACGCGAAAATGCACCCTAACATATTTTTTGCATCATAAAAGGATTTTCACAATACTAATACGCACATATTTCGAAACAAAATTTGTGTGTTCACTTGTTAATAAGGTTTCCTATGCGCCTTGGAGTTAATTCACAGAAAATTAACATAACCCTACACCTCACACAGTACCCTTCCGATACGCATAGAATACGGGAGCGGATAAGGATCTCGTGTCCCATTTTTTGTGGACGGGATTAGGGAAACTGGCATTGGTAGGTCACACTGTCAGTCACAAATTCTCCCGAGGTTCTTTTCTAGACTCTAAGTACTCCTTTCGATCATTTGAAAAACATCGATGACTGTTCTTAAGCACTGGCCGTAGGAAATGCATCTTTTGTTCACCCCATCTGTAAATTATGACTTAATATGTGGTATGGGCATCAAAAAGTAGGGCAAATGATACAAGCCCCGAAATTTGTGGACATGATTGACGCAGGTGAGTTGAAAGATGGTTAACCGAGAGCCAGTAAACTGTTGTGTACGAGCTCCCTGTAAACGGGCCTTGCAACCTAAGTTCTAAACTGGACCGAAAAATGTGCATACACATAAAATAACCTAATTGTTGGAGTGAATTCGTTGATGATGATGAGAACTTTATTTTGATGATAATATCAAACTTTCAGCGTAGCAGAGTAGCCAGCCAGGATAGTCCGGAAAGCCTAATCGCGGATCAAAGGGGTTGACCGACATTAAAGGCGTTAGCTCCGCTAAAAATCAGCCTTTCTCCTCTATACCATTCCTCGGTAGTGAGGCCTACCAGCTGTGGGACTCGATGACGCAACATGGATCGATTAAAGGGTAACTTGAGCAGGATTCGAAAATTGCGTGTGATGTTCTCACCACGCACACTGTAGACAAGGGTTCAAAGTTTCACACAAGGCGCAAGTTGAGGATTAGGCACGTACGCGAAAACATAATGCATTAAATGCTTTAATTATACAAGAGGCGTCTAACGCCAGAAGACACGCACATGGAAATGACAACTGGCGCGCCTGGAATCTCGAACTGCCTACTTAGCGAGGCAAAGATGTGTTTAAATGCCGTCAGTGCAGAGGAATAACTGATGCCGCATCGTATTCGCAGCGGAAATCAAGGTATCCTACACTCTCAAGTGCAGCAAATCGAGCGAGGAAGGGGGGGGTGAAATACAGACGAAAGAGCCTACGTATAATGCGAATTCCCCTCACAAATTTGGGACACCCCTGCGCCTGAGAGGGGCAGATATTATCCCTAGACAGGAGTATAAGACATAGGGTTCATTGAAGAGATTGCAGTTGGGTAACGCGACTGTCTACTGACCGTAACTAAAATCCACTTTAAGGTATGTGCTAGCTGAACCCTTCTACTACTGCTCTGTGTTAAGCATGGACAAATAACGACTCGATAAAAAGACAGTTCAGAAGACAGATTGAGAGTTAGGGACTATAGAAGGAAAATGCATGTTTCGCCAATGAGCTTGCACAATCTCTAGACTCCGGTGAAGTGTAAGCCAAGCAAAACGCTCCCAACAGTTAATCGCTGTTAAGAACGGTGGCCCATTTGTCCAACTGTAATGTCCCGTCTGAAAGCCCCTTCATCCTGTCACAAAACTAGGGGGCGGCACAAACCAGCCCAACACTGAATTCACGGTAGAAATATGATAAATTAGAGCACGTGATTTTTGCTTTAATTTACCTCGTGTCGGACCAACCCGACTTTTGTGTATATGTGTACAACCACTAGGGTTGAATTCTCACAGCCGACAGAAGTTCTTAGTTCCCGCGCTTACTTAAACTCGGTACAACAGTGATCATGCCTGATCTAATGGATTTCAAGGTCATGAATATTACCTCCCTTCGTCTGACGACCTGTGGAAGTGGAGTTGGAGTTCGAATCGTACCAAGTCAGACGTCGGGCGCATGGGCCTCATAACCGCTTACGGCTTGCGACGCTGGAACAAACACTGGGTTAACATTTGCGAGGAGCTCGCTTTCGATCGCCGCTATCCGTGACATCGTGAAGCCGATTCATCCAACAATAGGAGCTAATTGGATCAAGTACAAGTACACTCCTGTAAATACAGACAGTGAATAACGAAGGTTAAATAACTACTTTCATGTCTTGGCGAACTATTCTAAGCAGGGCTTTGAGCTAACTCTCCCTTCGATGGCTCCAAGAGGGCGACGAGCCCGGATTGCGGGCCGAAATTTGGCGGGCGACGAAGAATATACCTGAACTACCTCATTCGTCATTCTGGAATGTGGCCTAGCATAACTTAGCTATATTGTCACTGCGAGTGCGAACTGTGCCATTAGAAACCAGGCTAGTGTACTTCACTCGAAGGATAGTTCTCAGACAGCGGTGGTCGAACAACTTCAGTTTTCGTCCCTCTTTACGCGCACAGTCCATCGTAGAGAAGGGCTTATCGGATAGATGCCAGGGACACATGGACCTGTGGCGTCAGACCAACAAACGCTTTCTACTAATTGTGAGAACTCGGTGAGCAGCATCGATTCGATAGGAAATGTCTGTCAATTCGGCAGTAGCCTCTCTCTGGGGTAGTTGAAACTGCTTACTTGAACTTGGCAACCAGTAATCCCGAGAAGTACCCTCTCAGACCCAGAGAAGCAGCACGAAAACATCGGAGTCTTCGCAATGCTTAGGGATAAACCAACAGATTTGGCTATTTTATTCACCCGCAACGCCATAGTCTGTAGGTCAACAGAGCTTGAAGCTAGCAGGGCGATATCATCAACAGTCGAGATCAGTCAGTTGGCGTCCTGGTGCCAAGACACAAGCGTAAAAATCAAGCACAACCCTTTAAAAATAAAACCTAGTGAATGGTGCAGTTGAGTAGGGTGGACGATAAAATATAGACACGTTGGACGCCCGAGCAGATGTTGAACGGCCATAAGAAATTGTTGTGGACCAGAACTCGCACTGTTTCGGTGTTTCGAGTAGACGGAAACAAGTAAAACGCCTGTGCGTTCAGTAGTGTGCCTAATAAGGTGGATAGGATGCCGATATACATAACTAACCGAGGTGATGATCACAAGTCAAGGCAGATTAAAGAGGCCTGGATGTCGACCGACTGTTCAGTGAACCGCCACATAAATTTACCGGCCCCCTATGTTGTTTTAAGGACCTTCTTATCCGGGGATGGACGCGATATCGGACAACGCGGGCAGGGAACAAGTCCGGGCGTGACGGAGGACGATGGACCAAGCGCTCACGAGGCCAACACCGACGGGTAGACAACATGACGGTCAGCGTGGGCATGCCAGAAACCACTCGAGACACCACGGGAGGCGATGGAATCAACACACGGGGGCCTGACACCAGCGTATGCGGCATTACCACGCGGTCAGCTGCCGCCGCCACAGCCGCGGCCAACGCCCTTGTTCCGAGTACCAGTCATGGTGTCACAAAAGGCCACGGGACGAACACACAAGAGGGCGACACGGTGACAGGAGGACTGAGGACACAGCCAGAGACACACAGAGTGGCTCAAACGTGATTGGTCGAACAGGCACACGAAAGAAAGGACGGCATAAGTACGAGGGCTTTGAGCCAGAGTACCCATTCTCTGAAGATGGGTAGACGAGACAACTACCCGAAACGTCAGGCTTATAATAAACCTCTCCCGGTGAACGCTCCTCTTTCTTCTGATCTACCACCCGGGAATCGAATTTTCAGCACTATCAATACATAACTAACTTCTAGCAGTGAGCTCCGTTTTCAGCTGGCAAAACTGGATAGTTCAGTTATTACAAACCTAGAGCATTTTCCACAGAAGTCGAGATTTCCGTTTGAAGGTTCGGGACAGGTTTTGGAGACACTGAGTTTGTTTTTTTAATTTTGACTCACACCCGACGCATTAGCCTGACAGTTACTCTCAGACGCTGTCATACCCTAGTCGTAAACTACGAGCCATAGTGACTAAATAATGTGTGGAACAGAAACGCGAGAAACAAAAATTGTTACTTTTAGTTAATTTAGATATCAGTGAAAAACATAAATGCAGAAAGATTATTGATGTCTAAGAGGCCACTGAGAAGAGAGTAAAAAAGAAATTACAACGTGGAGATACGACGAACATGTTAGTTGCTAGTCAAATGCTCGACGTTTCCACACAGAATCCACGCATAAGGTCAGTTTAGACGGGGGGGGGATACGTTATTTTCGGGAGATATGACCAACAATTTGACAATTCTGCCGGTCGCATACCCCCTAAAGAACCAGCCTGGTAAGCTTAGGCAGGTAACAAAGGAGCCATGTGAAGTGTGCCGGGATCATCACTTGAATGTGGCGTTCTAGTAACTAATCTAATTATACCTCAGAATGAGTGTTTTACGAGCAAGCAGGTCACAAACTTCTCGGAAAGGGGCAGAACCGACTTCAACATTATAGAATAATCACCGCTGGCTCTGGAGGACAAAAACAGTTGCACGAGGTTGTGCGCCGTACAACTTGGGGGATATTAAGAGGTCTTACATTCAAAAGAAGCAGAAGCGATCACTGGAACAAGAGTTGCATTGTCCTGACGTTTCGGCTTCCGTCGGGAATTTCTAAGCATAGGTAATCGTAGAAAAGTCTGAGACATGCTTCCTGGAATTTGCATATTCAATTTTGTTGGTCGGGCGTCAACTGCATTTGCCGGGGCAAATGAGATCTGACATAGGTGTCACTGCCATAAAGGATTCACTGAGGCGACATTTACTAATACAAGCGAAAATGCGAGTTCCAGGAAGTAATTGAGAAGCAGCTGTGATCGCTGGGACAATAGCCTTATTCATCTGACGTTTCGAAGTCCGCCGCTGATACATAATCAGAGAAAATAGCAGAAAAGGGTAATTCATAGAGAGGAATTTGCATTATCTAGAGGATACAGTCGTCATGCTGCCGCATAACTATGACAATTAACTGCTCCCTCCCCCCCCCCTATCGATGGCCGGCTGAACTTTAATCATCCGTGGTGGACTTGGTTGTGATAATTGTTCGGCCACCTGACTCCCTGGCATTTATGCTAGTCTGAGATGGACCGAGTTAGAAGACGAAGATGCGATCACTGGAACAAGAGTTTTATTTGCCTGACGTTTCGGATTCCCTAGGGAATCCTTAATCATCGGTAATCGAAACATGCGCAGATGTTTCAAACTATTCTTCGATTACCTATGATTAAGGATTCCCGAGGGAATCCGAAACGTCAGGCAAATAAAACTCTTGTTCCAGTGATCGCATCTTCGGCTTCTGAACTGCTTCCTGGGACTCGAATATTCACTACTAAAGGCCTTACATTATTTAACTCTACGTCAAGCGTGACCATCAGGGTTTGTAGGGAGATAAAATGGGGTTGATTTCCAACATTCATGACATGTTTCAGTCGAGTGTGCTGTCGTGAATACGTAGTGGCAAACGTTGGGGTTTTTACAATTTTAATATATTCAACGCCAAAAAAACCTTCTAGAACGCGAGAGAAGTAGAGGCCGGCTTTAAAAATTGATAGCTCCACAAACTGGCAAAATGGAAGTGTTGCGGTGGAATGTAGTCTTTAAATCCACATCTCCGTCTATGACAAATGGCTGAAAATTGAGGTAGGTGAGTGCTTAAAACTCGGGCAGGTTGCAGCTGTTCATCTACTTAAAAATGCAAGCCTACCTGAGACACTGACGACGTTTTCGAGTGCGCACCAGACGCTTGGTGAGGTGTGCGCGTTCGAGTCGCAGACGACCTAGCTGATTGGCTAGACTGTCACGAGCGGCTGATTTGCCGCGGCGACAACGTTCCGCGGCCTGACGGTTAGTTGCCCGCCGACGAGCATCCAGCATGGCTGTGATCTAGAGGGAGCAAAAGTAACACGGGCCTATAAGGTAACAATGCAAAACGGATACCGGGTCGACAAAATGCCACATGGTACTTAGGAGTGCATTAATGATTCTTTAAAGAGGGAAAACGTACAGTCGGAAACCCTTGAAAATGCATAAGCTTGGACGTCTTCGAGTTGTTTGTAGTATTATGCTAAGGACGTTAGAGAACCTGGTGTCGAAAAGCGAAGTGTGGTGTGGATGTCACAGCTGTGGTTCTCACCCCGGATGGTACACAATGCATAGTTCCAAACTAACGATAATAGGAGGCCGCGCGCCTCTTTGCAGGAAGCCCGTATCATTTGACTGGAATAGCCAGTGACCTTGAGGACCCGATGCAAGTCACAGGCCTGATGCTTAGTTCGATTCACCACTCTGGTCAGAGTAAATGAGTTTTGATCAAGGCGGCTAACAATTTGATCAGTTAAGACGACTTCATTCCGACTCCAACTCCACTCCAACTTACTTAGAGAGCTGCAGAAGTGGTCAACGTGGCACCTGTCCCCACACATTTCGTACGAAGTTTCAAATGGTTCGTGGACTATCGAAACATGGCATTCGAAACTGTCGTAAAGCATAGCGGCAGGAGATTGACATCGTGGGAGTTATTTGGACTGGTTGTAAGCACGGCTGCGTCAAGTTTGGGCAGACCCACTCATTTCGCACAGCCTTATTCAGCCAGTAAGCAGGAACCACTTGGCTGTGTGCGTCACTAGTCAGCAATTGTCATATCGACTATCCTGTGTGTGAGGGAGAGATTTGAGTGCACTTAGAACTAGCCCTAGTGTATAGGAATTGCTGAAACAAAATAGCGGACTTGTCCAAAGTTAGACGGCCCAAAAGTTCGAGTCTCATAACTCGACATGAAATCACAAACTGAGTACATTTCATTCACAAAGTTTCAATGAATTTTGCAGTGGTTACACTTCTACCACCTAAAATCGAATGACGCCCAATCCGAAGCCAGTACGTTCGTTGCTACGCCGCCAGTTTTCAAATGTCGATGAAAGGCAGACTATAAAGGGCCATTTATAGATGTTTCATATATTTTTGAATAAGGCCTTTCGTTAATCAGACATTCTTAAAATCGCTTAACAGCATTCTTCTCAAAAAGGAGACACTACATCGCACCTACTGCGGTTTTCTGGAATTCGTTTTCTCTAGGAAGGCAGCGGCAGAAGGATGGTTGGAACATACCTTACCTGTTGGTAAGCATCAGTAAAACTTCTCACTCAAAATGGAGGAAGTCACGGATTGATTAAGATTAATGACAGGGCCGGTTGAGTACAATGTCAGCTACTTTCGAACGCTTCTGTCAGATGTCCCACACAAGTCCAGCTCCGCGCATAAGAGAGCGGAGGGTTGCTCAATTATACAGTCTGCGTCTACTGATGGCGGAGTACTTACTTGCAGTTATAACAGCCAGCACTACTCTTTTAGTCGGCTACAAAGTCTACTGCAGCACCAACCAGTGCGGCCCATGCTTTGTGACTACAGGCTAGGCCCTTGCGATCGTTATCTAGGTGAGGTTTCATTCCCAAACACCGAAGTCGAACCTAATTACACATGACCATTTTTAATGACCTAGTCGTAAAAATAACTTCAAATCGAACGGAAGGTACGAAAAACACTTCAGCAGATGACCTCCGTTTCGGGTCGAGGCAGGGATTGACCGAGGCTTTTGAGGCGGCGATCCCCTACCGCAGGGGTAGCAGAGTTCGGTTTAACCGGACCAGACTCGCCTATGCATAGTTAGGTATGTATCGACCTAAACGTAGCCAATACGAACCGTAAAGAGTAACTATTTCATTTACCGTGTGCAAGACTGCTTGTGAGATAGACAACCTAGCGTGACTAGCCTACTTTTAAGTTTAAAAATCATTTTTTGGTAAAAGGGCGTAGTAATTGTACCTGATCCACACTTAAGCCGGGAGTCGCTTTCATTTCGCGAAAGTTCTCATTAGTGCTGTAAGCGACTTCGTCGTAGGTGAATGGTACTCTAAGACGCTCCAGAATATGCACATCACGGATGTGACGCTCGGAATGGTCAGTCTCAGATAGTTGTTCGTTAGAAAGAGAAGTGCGGTACGCCGTCACCGAGCAGTCGGAAAAGTCGTCCGAAAAAGGATCACGCTTGAAACCTTGGAAGGCGCCGCGGGTATCCAGTGTAGAATTAAGCGATTTGCTGATGCCGCTGCCGTAGCTATAAGCGAAACGGTCCTGACTCTGTTGACGTTGCCTGGGCAGCGATGGATGGAGTGTTGGGTCGGGAAAACGATAACATTCCGAGTCAGAGGCGCGCGCATCACTTGAGTCGGAATCCTCTGACTCAGCCAGTCGGGAAATATCGGTTAGGGTTCGCTGTCTTCCACGTAGTCTTTCAAACTTGGGAGGGTAAGGGGCCTCAGGAGTGTACGTTTTCGGTGGCAGGCCGTGGTTGATCATTTGATTTGATAGCGACTTGAGCACAGGCTGGCAGGGTTTTGTGGGTGACAATGGAGGTTGGGACGGAGGAAAGAGTTTCTCGGAGAGTGGGCCGATAAAAATAGGTATTCTACCACTGCGAATTTGGTTGGGGTACGATGACGAAGACTCCCCGTAGAAGGGAAAGTCTTCGCTGCAACTGGAAGAGGAGGATACGGCGCTGTAACGCTTGCGCCTATTTCTAATCGGTGACTGAAATATAGACATGAGGACAATTAATTGTAACACAAAGGGCATAAACCTTATAGGTATGACATGAAAATTTAAAAAAAGACACTAAGGGGTATCATTCAAAAGATTTAAAATCAAGTAAATGAAACCACAAAGAATATATTACGGGCGTCGCGTTTATAGGCGCCAGTATGAAAAAGTATGTGAGGAAATAAGGCGGGTCCGGAAAGACTGCGCCTGACAACTAGTCTGATCTCCTATAAATGATGCGATTCGGTGAGTGATTAACTACTCCGTTCAACCGTTTAACTGTCCTCTATTGAGCAGAAAGGGGATATATTCCTCAATACCATCGCTGAGAAATTCCAAAATTACGTAAATTGTGGATATAAACTTAAAGCAGTCAACTGCTAAACCAAGCGCGGTGCAACAGAACCACAGACTGTATTACCAACAAAGACAATGGAGACTGGAATGGCCATGTCTGGCTTAAGAGCCATCGTCAGCCAGCCATACCCAGACCCAAGTGGCGCACCACCCAAGCCTCGAACTCGCGACCTTCGGACCAGAGTCTAACGCCCCTAACTATTGAAACACGAGCTTGTTACCCTGCAGCTTTAGGTTGAGAAATATCGACACCCCTTGATGAACGTTCACCGACCGCTAATGGAATTCACCTATCCTGCTCATTTTCATGCGGAGGCTTCTGTTCTACCGGTCACCCATCACAACACTCTCCTTCGCCAGCAGTTCTGGTGGAGTTGTTCGCAACCCGGCCATCCCAATCATCACCGTTGCACCGCTCCCGAGCCCTGCCGCAACGTCCGGCCGTCTATTCGAGCACTCCACAAGGAAGCTGTTGCCTCGTCTCTCGCGGATCTACCTGTTGATAGCTCTGCCACCAAGACAGGCTTCCAGCGTCTCCACCAGAGATTCGTTGTCGAGGAGAAACGAGGTCACCGTCCCCCGGTCCTTTTGGGTGGCTAGCCACCTCCGATTGCGGCCTCGGAACGACATCTCCTGAGGGTCACTCGCTGTACTCTGGCGCAGCTACGCAGTGGCTACTGTATGCTCCTTCGCCAGTACCAGCACCGGCTCGACCCATCCATACCCGACTGCTGTCCCGACTGCGGCGTCTCGCCGCATGACTGCCGTCATCTGTTCGCCTGCAGTTCTCGGCCAGGCACCCGCCTCACTCCCGCGGACCTGTGGCTCAAGCCGGTCGAGGTCGCGGCTTTTCTCCGTCTCCCAACTACTCCCAGTTTGGATTCCGGCGGGGATTCCTGATCCAACTATGGGCTACGACACACACACACACACACACACACACACACACCTATCCTGCTCTGTCCTGCCTATACTACTAGGTGCTATGATCCAAGGCAAGGCAGAGCGGGACAAGTGAATTCCGTTAGCGGTCGGTGAACGTTCATCAAAGAATGACAGATTGTCCCCGCTGTTGCCACAACACAGCAATTCACCAACTCGCAAATAAGAAATTGCCCACTAAGTGCTGTGAACTCAAATCTGTAAATTACTTGGAGGTCATTCCTAATTACCTCCAAATACTAGAACGGTTACAACACTGAGTATTTATTCAAATGATTTAAGCAGATTAACATTGGACATAATGCTGATAAAGCAAGGCATGAGCCTGTATGGGTGAAAACTTCTGTAAGAACACTCTTCTGAGTAGGTCCCAGATCTCAGGAGATGCATCCAAAAACACCTGGGCGAATTTCACCCCGACAGGGACTGTGCTTGTTACGCACAGATTCAGAGATGAACTATTGTATTCAGTAGAGAACGAGTCTGCTTACTTTATTTCGCACCTACGACTGAGTCCGTCAAACCCTCAGTAATAAAAACATCCATCACTAGTCCATATATGTTATAGATTATGTTTTACTAGGCTATCCGCAACTAGAAAGGTACAACAGACATCGTTTCGGATTTTAAAGATGACAAAATAGGCGGAGTTAACTAACCCATTTCTAAAGTTACTAAAAATTCAGGCATTTAAGAAATATTTATAAACAGGGGAAGTATGTCTGTGGATTTCACCTGTTAACATTAACAACATTTGTAACTTGAACTTAAATATTCGAATATAACCGAAGAAAAGTTATGAAACTCAATTTAAAAGGAAATGTCTAAATTCGATAACTGAAAGAATGCGGTATGAAGCTGAGGCATTTACCTCGTACCCAACATACCTTTAATATATCACAAAAAGCATCAGCACTATCCTCGGACTGAACGCTTGTGTGAACATCCGAGGCTGTGGACGACGCACCGCTGTAGCCGACAGTGCGACTGAAAGGTTTCACAGATGATTGACTAGAGGCCTGAGCAAAATACGAGGAAACGGCCTTGGTAGGTGAAACGAGTAACTCGGGATCACTTTCTGTGCAGATTTCGTTTGTTAAGCTGTCGTATCCACTACTAGTGCTGGTTCCTGACTCAGGGACTCGGGGTCCAATCTCGGCACTAGTCGAATTAGTTGTCACAGGTTTCGGCTTTGTTTCAATGGGCCAAATATTATCGGATAGGCGTACAGATCCAGATTCTGCGGCGAGTGGTGATGCAACGTCGAAAGGACGCACAGGAGTCACAGGGTCAGCTGATCCGGTGGGGGAAACACTAGTGCTGCAAGCGCCCTGTTGGTTATAGAGTGAGATAAAGACATCAGAATAAAGGGATATACCTCACGATCAGCTGAGTTGGGTTGAAACACGCACATTGGCAAATGATTTGTCTGGAAAAGGAAGTTTATTTCATCCAGCTGAGAATCAGGCACATCCTCGAAACCGAGCTTGTTCGAAGAGATCAAGTAGTCCTGTGGGGAATGTGATCACGAATTGCCAAATTTACCTCTAGGTGAAGAAGTTCATTGCCATGGAGAGTGGCAGCAGCACCGAAGACGTGGCCTTGGTCAGGATACTAAACATTGAAACGGAAATTTCGTCCGATAAGTCCAAATTTAATACAATAAGATACTTGTGAGAAATAAAATGTGGCAGAAATTGTGCTAAACTGTTCCAGAAAGACGCGAGAAACTTAAGGGTTGTGACGATTGCATCGTCATGGCGTAGGCGTACGCGCCATGGGCTTGACACATACCACCTGGATCACAATTCGAGTGCTGAAGCACATCGTTGACCATTACCTATAATTTTTCGGTTAGGCACTAAACGATCTGGATGGGAGCTCGCCTTCTAAGGTCACTTTTCAGATTGACGTCCTCGGGGTAATAGTCCATTAAATACTGGCGGATATTATGAGGCCCGATCGTCTTTGGTGTGCGGGGATGGAAGGCAACCTGAGAAGGATCATAGAGGGTCTAGCTAATAATCGCGGGCAATGAACCGCAGTGGTTCGCATGCGTGGACGTTGGGACAATCCAAATTAACATGAGCCCCAATCGTTATAATAGAAGGCAAGTATGTTTGCGGGTAGAACACCTGGGCCTTTTAGCAAGTACCTAGCCTGTTATTATGGTAAGTTACAACGTCAATTTATACTACTAAAGACTGTCCTGTGGCAGCAGGTGTATATTTCATTGGCGTTGACGGGTTTCAACACAAATATACACTTACAATTTCGGTCTACGCCTATAGACCTTATATATACTGATATATACCACGATCAGAAATTAATTTCTCTGGAGATTAAAAACCTGAAATTTCTAAACCGGTATATCAACCAGAAAGCAGATAGGGAAATCGGGGGACCCACTGATGAGCCGGACACCTAGCAGCTGTGTCAAGCAGCGGCAGAATACCGGCGAAACACGTGTCTGGGCCTTTTAGCAAGTACCTAGCCTGTTATTATGACTAGTTACAACGTCAATTTATACTACTTAAGACTGTCCTGTGGTAGCAGGTGTATATTTCATTGGGGTTGACGGGTTTCAGCACAAATATACACTTACAATTTCAGTCTACGCCTACAGACCTTATGTATACTGATATATACCGCGATCAGAAATTAATTTCTCTGGAGAGTAAAACCTGATAATTCTTTTTGGCGATATTATAGTGTTCTACAATCACGCGAGACTCACATTTCCAGTAGAACTTTTTAATTATTGTAGATTACTGAAAGCTCACAATTATCACAATCTTAGGAAACATTATCGAGCACAATTGCGCTTTTTTTCGTCGCACAATAAGTTTGACTCAAAATCGAATACCGAAAAATTGACTCCACTCGCACTTGGCTAACGTAAGATTAATTAAATTACATCGAGGCGGACGTGCATTCGGAAGCTCAGTGGCCTACTTGACGCATGCTTAAGCGGTTAGTGATCTAACAACAGTGCTTCCTTTTGTGCTTTATATTTCTCGGCAGTTGCCGTTACAATAATTATTCGTATCACTGTAAATTACCAGCTACTTCAAGCTCCCATAAAATAGACCAGCAGCGAAAAATATACAGCTTGTTTTTTTATTGGCCGTCACTCAGGCCGGACAGAAGAACTGCTTTCCTCGAGCGAAGAACCGTGACAAATGAAGAATGCCTGCTGAAAGTTTTCGAAACCAGGAGGTAGGTTGCTCGAAAATGGTTCATTTCCTCCTCTATCATGACAACATACTACTCCACGGTGCCCCAAAGTCTCTTTTGAAACTACTTTGGGGAATAATTTCTCTCAGCGTCCGGTCGCGCTTTCCGTGACTACAAACTGTTTCCAAATGTCAGAGAAGGAACCTTAAGTCGAATTCGGTACAAACGAAATATCCTTTACTGTAGACCGAAATGGCTCGATATGCCGAGATGGACGTTTCAAAGTAATATTTGGTCTTTCGACCCACTGTTTCGAAAATTACAGAGATTAGGATGGCTCACGAAAAATCATAATTTAATTCATTTTCGTAACTTAAAGTAACCGGCAACTGTTGTCTGCTATTTCATTTAGGGAAAAACTTTTTGAATAAAGCTGTATGGACTATATTTTCCTAATGTGTACGTTGCAATCTACACCATTTCATAAAATAAATTCTAAGATCAGTTAGGCAGCTATCGGGGACATTTATGATGCTACATTAAGCAGTAGAGTAATCGACATCTATATGCACAAACTCATCCTAATTAAATCGGTGGACAAATTGATAGCGTGTTGTTATAATACAAGGGAATTCAGTCATTATCAGAAAAGACTGACAGGTTTCAGTAAACGTCAAGTATATTTGCAGTTGACAATCGGTAGCCTGCATTATCTTAAGCAATCAAAGTAAAAAGAACAGATACTTTAAAGAAGTCTCGTCTACTCTGTATTTTGTTTTGCTAAAAAGATTCTGGATCAGAATACTGGGCATACTTTGGGCAAAATATGAAATTCAATTAAATAATATTAATTCATGGTGGACTAAAGGGTAATACGCACCAACTCATTAAGAAGAACGCGGACTTCATAATTGTGAGGCGGCGCAACCGCCAACTGTTTCAGTGGAAACAAGCAAATTTTGGTAATTTTCGAGCAGTACATTCGCAACGCCGAGGCGAATATATGTGCCGATACGTCCACAGCAAACAATATCGTCTCACGTGCAAGCAAGAACGAAAAAATATAAGAAATTTTTGCTTCTGTTATTTCCGGCATCGTTGGCTTCAATTAGCACGCAGATAATGAAAAAATCCGTCGAAATTAAAGTGGTAACCACGCCAGCGACGGAAATTTTGAAAAGACATTTAAGCAATAAGTATGATAAAACAAACCATCGTATAATTTGGAAGTAATGGCTCATTTACTGCGTGGCTGTGGTAAACAGTTACCTAGAGTTTACTCTATCTTGCCCCATTAGAGCTTTGGAATAAATTAACAACGGAAGTGATCAGTTTGAGAGAAATTAGATGAGGCACTGCAAGAAAGGAAAAACCTCTACTTCTGCCTAAAGTCCTTTCTGTCATCCCTACTGCCACTAATTTCCTAATGCTTATGCCCACAGTAACCCAAATTTCCATTTAAGATAGCAGTTAATGTCACTTCTAGTTCATCAACTTTCGTGAACGAATCTGTGCTTGGATATAGAGTACTTTGGTTATTTCCAAATGCATACATTTATATGTTATGCGGCCAGAGCAAGCTATAAAAACGATGAAAACAGACGTTTTTTCGTCATCGTCGTCAACACGTTGTTTGTTTGACTTCATCTGGATATGCATTGTTCCGCAATGAGACTGCTACCGGTATCGCGAAAGCAACTTGTGCGTAATAAGACGCAAATTTGGTCATACACTACGATCTTCACCATAGAGCGAAGCACTATGCGAGGGCGAAATAACATTTTTTGAACTCTCGCAAACGTAAGGTCTCGAATGAGCTTCAGTGGTATCTCACTTTACTTGAATATCGCAGATTTAGCCAGCATGTAGATGGCCGATGTAAGGGTGTTAAGCATTTGTTCGCTGCCGTGTCAGAAAATGTTATGAGAAAGTGTAAACACGAAGACCAATTTGTTCTTTTCCAATTAAAAATGCGTGATGTCAAAAAATCAAATGTTATACCCGCTTCATTGAAGGTTAGTAATCAACAGCAGATGAGGTTATTTATCGTGCCGCCTAGTTATGTCTAAAATTTACCCTTTATTCTACCGATATCAAGCCAAGGAACAAAAAGGTCGTTCAAGGCTTTCTGGTGCCAGTTTGAGCGACCTAACTGCATACTTCGCGATATTCCCAACATATACAATTAATTTTGGACTTCGAGTTTTCAGTCAGAGGGTGACCTAAGTTATGATGAATGCATCTAACCGCAGAAAGTTTAAAACATTCAAAGAATTTTTATTCGAAAACTGTTCCCTCTTTCTGGATCCGGTATTTCGTAGAAGGGGAGAGTTTAGTTAGGGAACATTAAATTTATGTGCTTTAGAAAATTCGAAGCCGGCCTAAGCTTCTTGTTTCGTGTTAACACTAGCCATAATATCCCAGGAAATAACGCTCTCCTTCTGGAAGATTGACCTTATGCCACTGTTAATTCCTCCATGACCATTTCACTGCCCCTTATCTCCATATCTTACTGTACTCTTTTTTTGCCTCCAAATATGTCTTCATATGGAATAACATTCCGCTCGAAATTAAGTTGTCATCTACATTAGCAGTTTACAAAGTCAAATTACGTTAAAGTTAAACTTCGAAAGATATAAAGTCATTATTGTCCGTTTCCTTCCCAAACACGGAAATTTTGTATTTCGAAAAGGTCCCTCTTGTACGTGAGGTGGTTCTCTAAATATTAAATTGGTTTCTAAATGTGTTGATAATATCCTCTGCAAAGTCAATCCTCACAGCCGTTTTCATCACCTTCTTCTTCCAACCATCGTCCCAAAATAATAAACACTTTATAATTCCTAATTTTTGCAACTCTAGCGATAGTCTCCGCGATCTCTCTTGATGATCGCGGTGGGTTATTCTCTTTTTGCTAGCTTGTTGGTGGACTCTGAAGTCCATAATATCACGTCTCCGGCTTTTCGGTGATGATTTCAGGACCTGTACTGTCTCCTTTTCAGTGCGATCCTGTTTTCCGCAATGAGCTCTTCCCGTTTCACCTCATTAATGAATGATACTTCTCGCATGGTGTTTAGGTGGCGAACAGTATCTCTTACTGTTGCTGCTGTTATATGATTTCTCCCACAACGGGAAGAATTTAGAACCTCACATGCTCTGAACAACAATATCGGAAAACAGGACGGAGCTGAGCATTGTAGAAGAGGTTTTGTAAGGGAAGAAGAAAGGAAGAGGGGAGAGTGGGAAAAGGAAAATAAGAAAGGAAAACGAGAACGAAAACAAGAACGAGAACACAAGTTATTTTTTCGCAAATTATCTTCGGTGAATGCTAAAGGCTTCCGGTGAACAAGCTTGTTTTGATGCTAAAAAGCTAGGCTGAAGTTGCAACTATTACGATTGTGACTGCGAGTAATAGTGCTAAAAATACGGATGACAACCAGGAGCGAATAACAAGACTGACGTTGCCTGAGAGCTAGCAATAAGTTGCTGAGGATTAAAATAATATTCTAATACTACCGGTGCTCGTACTAGTAAACATACTTAGTATTGCCAGTACAGAAAACGTCGGGATAAAGTTCAGTAACGTGGATGATAGGTCAGGTTGAGTCTTCCAGCATCAAGTTTCCATTGGTGACAGCTGAGCGACAGCTTTAAGTCGCTTAGGCACGTTGATTCAAGTTAGCGGGTTAGGTTTCAGTACAGCGTCAGTTCACCCCCCGCTCTGACTACCACCTATCTCACACTCGGAGTGCATGCTACACGAGGAGCGTGGGACAGTCACGATATCGATCATCGAATTGTTCCACGCCACTCAGTAGCGTGGAAGTCGGCCAGCGCCACCATGCCGTCAGCTCTTTCATCATCCGCAGAGCGCACCGCACGCATCAGATACCATAAAACAAATATGTCGTAAAAAAATACAACAATGTAGGTGGTTGATAGGAGACTTCAGTGAAACAGCAACTAATAAAGCAATAGTACTTCAGATGACACCAAGTAGTAAATAACAAGACTGAGATTTCCTAAGGTCTAGTACTAAGTTGCTGCTTATAGCGATAATGAGTAGCAGAAAGGTCTGCTACTCATGTCTCTGATGACGAATCCGCGACGGATATCGAAACGTCAGGCGAATAAACATATTGTCCCAGCGATCGAGTCTTCTTCTTCTTCTCTATAGCGATAATATTCTAAGGCTAGGCTGCAGGTGCAACTGAAGGTACGGCAAGAAAAACAACAGTCATACAAATGAAAACGAAAAGCAAATAATAAAACTCAATTACCTATGAGCTAATAATGAGCTTCTACTGATCGCAATAATATTCTAATAATATTGATGCTGGTACTAGAAATCATGCCTAGTAATACGCGTACAGAATTTATCATGAATAAGTGCAGTAATGCAAGAGATTAACAGGCAAGTTCAGCAAGAATAGTATTCAACTTACCTGGGGCACTTACCCGGAGGTTCTCGGCGTGCTTGAAGGTGCATCCTTATATTTGATATGGCAATGCGATCAGTGGTAGTGCCGGAGCTTGTGGTGCGCGTTAAGGGTGTGCTGCGTGCGTCGACATCGCAGTCAATGCTGCTGTCCTCTATGCGAATGTTACCGAACGGGCCCATGCAATGAGTGAATGCCCAGGAGCAGTGTGGGTAGTGGAGGTGGTGCTCTTTTTTATGCATTGGTGCTCCGGGCACTAGTTCAGCAGCCCCTGTGTGATGGATTCGCAAGTAATCGACCAGGCAGATCCTTGCGATGAATCTACGATACCAGTGAGGTCAGGTTAGGCCCCAGCCCCCAGTGCTGGTAGATAGTGTGGATGTTGTGGTGAGAGTTGTAGGAGGCAGTGATGCGTTGGTGGATGTGGAGAGATTGAGGGGTGAGATGGCGTCGGTGGATGAAGGCAGTGAAGCATCCGTAGTTCGGGTGGTTCCCGTTGAAGTGCTGATCACAGGTGAGGCTTTTGAAATGTTTGAAGCCATAAAAGTGGATGCTGTAGGAGGGATGGTGCACTGTTTCCGGAGATGACTGACCAAGCCGATGCGCGCGCGTAAGGTGCGTTGACAGTGCGGGCAGTTTAAAAGGGATTGGGTATTGACGGCGTGTGTGCGTTGAGTTGGAGACTTTCGAGCAATTCTTTTCGCCTTGGCGGCAGCAATTTGACTGGCTTCGTAGATAGCTGCACCAGGTTTTACTCTTCTTCGCCAAGCAAACCGGTTATGCGTAAGTTCCTCCTATGTTGCCGTGTTGATTTGAAGACGTTCCAGAGAGTTCTTCAGAGTGTCCTCTGAGCGCCTCTTTCGCCCTCTTTTACGGCGAGCACTTAGAGTGATATCGCCGTAACACAGTAGCTTGGGTAGTCATTGGTCATTTATCCGTACTAGGTGGCCGCTCCAGTGCAATTGTACCTGCCTGAGCATGGTCTAGATGCTGCGAATTTCTGTTCTATCTAGGACATAAACTGATGGGATCCTGTCCTACAATCTTAACTTTAATTTCCGGCGGGGACAGCTAAGATGGAAGTGGTTTAGCTTCCAACTTTGGGTGACATTGACGGTCCAAGCGTCCGCTCTACACAGGAGTGTCGTGGGCATGACGGCCTTGTATGCTTTCAGTTTTCTGGACAGCTGGAGAACGTGAAGGTTCCATACGGAGGCTTGTAGCCGGTCGAAGGTTTGGCTGGCTTTGGAGATTTGTCGAGCAACGTCGTCATCGATTCTGTTGTTGCGGGAGAGCGAACTGAGCTCGGCGCCGTTGACGTTAATACGAGGGGGCATTATAGTCAGACCCCGGTGGTGGTTGATGCATGAACACCGTTTTATCCGTGTTGATTTGGAGACCAAAATTTGCGCAACCTGAGACGAAGAGTTTCTCACTCCGTTGCATGTCCGTTTCGGTTGTGGTGTTGAGAGCGTAGTCGCCCGCAAACAGGAGGTCAGGAACTATGGCGATGGAGACGTGCGGGGGGGCCTGCATACGTCTGATGTTGAGAAGGTTCCCCTTGCCATTCTATAGCTGATGTTCATCCCGGGGCGCTCGTCACGGTAGGCATCAATTAGTATGACAGAGAAGATATGACTGAAGAGAGAAGGCGCGAGGACACAGCACTACTTCACTCCATTGGTCACTGCAAAGGCTTCAGAAACCATCGCATCGTCCGGTACGCACGCCATCATCCCACCGTGGAGCTGACATACCATGTGCACGAAGCGCTCAGGACAGCCGAAGTTCTGCAGGACTTTCCAAAGCCCAGTGCGATTCACCATGTAAAATTCTTTCGTTAAATCCACGAATGTAGTGTAAAGGGAAATGTACACATATTGACACTTCTCCTGCAGATGACGAGCAGCAAACGTCATGTAAGTGGTGTCAGTGATTACGACAAACAGCGCACTGGCTTTCCGGCGGGAGTCGTTGTTTTAGGTGGTTGTTGAGACGGCTTAAAAGAACAGGTGTGAAGTTTTTACCGGCGATATTGAGCAGCAAGATACCGCAATGATTATTGCAGATTTGGCGGTTCTCCTTTTGTTTGCACAGGTGAACATTTGCATCGTACTTTAAGTTCTGGGGACCTGTCTTGCCACCATATCCCCTGGAATAGCGTGGCTAGGTAGAATATAAGCTGCTGGCCGCTGTGCTTGTAAACCTTGCTAATTTCCTGAAGGATGGGTTGTAGGTCGAGATCGGTGTTGATTTTCAGCTGGGGCAGACGGTCGATGGTGGCTTCGGAGATGGTGGAGGGGCGGTTGAGTACGTTTTGGAAATTTTCAGGCCAGCAATGCAGGATCTGTATCTTCTCAGGGAGACAGGTAGTCTCACAAGTGCCAAGAAGATGAGCTGTACCTATGACGGAAGGCCCGTAGACAGCCTTTATCGCAACGAAGAAGTTCTGCCGTTCGCTGCGGTCCGCGTAACCTTGGATTTCCTCACTCTTGCGAGTCATCCAAGCATTCTGCATTTCTCTCAGCCGCTGTTGCAAAAGACGACTACTTTGGTAGAAGGCTGCCTTCGTGGAATCGGTAGAGCGGTCAACGTAGACTTTGTACAGGTGGTTCTCTTCGGTGAGCAGGTTGCTGATGACTGCATCATTTTTGTCGAACCATTTCTGATGTTGACGCCGTGTGCGGCCAGGAACACGGTGAGCGGTGGATTGAGCAGTACCTCGTAGCCGACACCAACGGCTCTATATGGAGACGTTCTCCTCTGCGACTGGAAGATTGTCTAGCCCTTCAGCCAGCTCACTGCTGAAATGCAAATGGTGAGCAGACAAATTTAACAAAGCAGTATCAATTTACCTGGGATCGCATGGTTGAAGGCGGATCTTCATCTTGGAGACGACGAGACGGCGATCGGTCCACTTGTCGTCAATCGGCATCTCTCTTTGCATCAGGACGTTCTGTTGGTCACACAACCTGACGAGGATACAGTCCAAGAGGTGCCACTGTCGAGATTGGGATACATCAAGGTCGTCTTTTGCTGAAGCGGAATGCGGAAGTAGGTGTAGGTCAGGATGAGATCGTGGTCTGCACAAGTTCAGTGGAGGAGCAGGCCATGTTAATTGGGTCCGTGGAGACCATGGGGGATCAGCACCCCTCTACAGACAAGATGGTCTTTGCCGACGCGAGCGTTGAATTCCCTAATGTCAATTAAGATGTCCGCCTACGGCACAGTCGTCAGTAGGGCATGCATATCCTCGTAGAACTTGTCCTTTGCGTCATTGGACCTCGTCACCAGGTAGGGAGGCGTGGACGCTGACGATGTTGGCGGACCTGCCACACTGAAGAGGCAGGCGGGGGCTTATCAGGCCATCATTGACGTCCTGCGGCAAACAGGCTAGACATCCCGCAATGTCGGTCCGGATGGAAAGGGCTAGGCCGGCCCCGCGCCACTTTTACTTTGGGCGGTCACTATAAAACTGAATGTGTAACCGGCACCCACTCCCTCAAAACGGCTTTTGTCGGATAAACGGGTTTCGCTGAGTGCAGTGATGTCGACCTTTAAGCACGCTAATTCCTGTGCGATCAGCACTATTCTCCATTTTGGTCGGTTGCTCCTCGGGTTATCGAGTAGTGAGCAGGCATATCAAGCTTCAAGTGTAATGGAACTTACCCTAACGACCTGGGCTATCCGTAGAGATGGGAGATGAGGGAGAGGAAGTTAATACACGAAAGGGTTTGGTTTGCTTTTTGATTGTTTTGACCGCAGGTTTTGCAGTCTGTCAGCCACGGTCCGCTGGCAGAAGTCGTGATCCATCATTTTTTGGAGCATATTTTCCTTGGCGAACATTTCCAAATATGAAAAGGTGTCTGAACTCGTTGAAAGACACCTGAGGAAGCACCAGATGCAAGTGGCGCACAAGCCAACGACTACACTTCGAAATCAGCATATACACCCTAACGACAGGGATGGCTACTTGGACAGAAAAAGGTCGTTTCCAACATTCATTGCGGCGACTGCGATTCAATTGATCGTGGACAAACAAGAAGGTCGTCCTCTAAATGCATACATGAGCATCAATTAGCGTTAAAGAGGCGCGACCACCTGTCCAAAGTTGTCGTACATTCGCTAGAAATTGTGCACAAGTTTGCATGGGGCCAAACCCGCATTGTAGGTTCCTGCCCATATAAGAAAGGCCACGAATTTTTAGAGGCCATTAACTCTGACGAATCATGCATCAATAGGCACGTTGATTTGGATTCAGTATACATCAATCTCAAAAAAGCTTGGAAAAATCACCTTCCACCAAAACCTACTATTAACTAAGTAGGACAAATAATTATCGAGTTTTTGGTATGTTTAAAAATGAGCACTATTCTTAAACCATTTCTCTCACGTCCGACGACGACCTGGTTTGCCAGCGTCGAAAATTTACAATAAAGTTCGCTCACGTTTCCCAAGGAATCTTTTATATCAAATCATATCTTATTGGGATGCCTATTTTCAAATAAATTTGGGCATTTCAATCTTTCTCTGCAAGCGTGGGTTCTTGGACAACTCACTTATACGTTGCCCGACACTTAACTTTTTCGACACATTTTCTGTTGTATATATGTAGTGGCTAGGCCTACAACATCTATAAAAACACATTAGAAAAGACGCAACAAAAACTTCCTCGTGTAGAGCTAACTTGCAGTAACTAAATTAGCGCACTACGCTAGTGAAAAAAGTAGAAAAAAGTATAAAAATGACAATAAAAAGGTGAACGATACGACTCACTAGAACCCGTCGATCCTTGGTCGCAGTAGTCATTGAATTGACTAGCTGAAGGATGGATTTGTGAACTTTGAGATCTCAGTTCGTCTGTCTGAAGTCAGAAGATTAACAGATAACTCACGTTCAAATCACCGTCAAGTCAAGTTTATTCAAGGAAATATAGGCGCAACGCCTTTGAACTCCCTCTTGGTACATAGTATTCAAGAAATGCATCGGCACAGCCGAGCATTTCAAAGAAGTATTTGACACCATTGTAGGCGACTATTCACTTGTTTGAAGTAATAAACTCACATGCGGTGATGTCAGTTAACACGAGCCAGCAGTGTAACTGAACAGGAAGAGCAGATAGTGAAAAAACTGGCAAGGCTTGGCTCACAATTCAAAACGGAATGTTATTCGTTGTTTATAGGAGAAAAACTATTACTTGTGGGGAAAGTGTGTGAATGATAGGACAAGGATGCTTCTGTGAAGGTTGGCAGCAGCCATGGGTTCCACGGCGAGTAATATCTACAGGCGAAGGCCACACGAGGAGGAGACTTCAGAGCCACGAGAACGTCCCCAAGAACCGGATATGCGACCATGATACGCCCTTGCTGTGACACTAGCAGAGGAACCCACCACGTGTCAGCAGTCGGTTGTTAGGTCGATACGAGAAAGAGTGTGACAGGGCTGCGTAGCCTAGGATCATAGGTGTGGTAGATGCGAACTCAGATGCGATCAGCCCAGTTCGCATATTGAGCAGAGACGTCGAGTAGCTAAAGAACGGCATAAAACTTATTTGGTTAAATAATTATTATACTACTTAAAAATTACCATTAGTATATATTTATAGCATACCTGTGTCTGGATTTAGAAACTCAATTGCCAGGTTACTAGTAAAAGCGTTCTACGCGGTTAAAGCGTTCAAGTTTTGCGATGAATACGTCAACGGATGGGGACATGACAATGTCCGCAGGAAGGGCATTCCACGCTTAGATTACCCTCTTAGCGAAAAATAATATTCTTGGGTCAAGTCTTGCCCCATCCTGAGCCCAGAGATGAAATTAGAGAACGGTGTCCTTGGCGGTTGAAGATAACAGAGACCAGTGAGATGATATCATGCAAGAAATACAGTAGCGTAAGCAGGAATGCTCTAAACGCGCCACATGCGGTGGTTACTGGAAATGTGTGTATTTCGGACCAGTTTGGCGAAAGCAAAAGTCCGTAGGATTTAAACACAAAAAGGATATCTGACAGAAGGGCACAAGTATTGGAGAAGGACCCACATACGGGAACCCAAAGAGCCAAATAGGCCAAAGTTCCCGACTTATAGAGTTCAAAACCAATTTTGAAACAATTCCTATTGCTTAACGAAACCAAGAAATTGTTTGGATTGGTGGAAACTCGGATTTATGAAAAGTTGGAATAATCTTTGTTATTATTTATCACAGAAAAGGCAGCCTCACAGGAACGCCCCACTGAACGGAAGCTCCTGAAGACAAGATAATATTTTCAAGAAACGTCAGACACCGTCAGCATCGAGGGAATAGTGAAATCATCTTAAGTCAAGTTTACTTCAGGGCAGAGGTAAGCAACGAAAAATATCATGCAGAAACAGAAGCGACGAAGGTCAAGGGGATAAGAAGTCAGTATAATTATAAATGGAAAACTTATACCATCCAGAAAGCAGGTCTCAGATATACCGCAGGAAATACACGCGACTCAACTTGCCCAAAGAAAAAAGTATAGAAAGTTAAAGAAACTGCAGGAATGGTCCTCAGAAAGAAATAAAAAAACATAATTATTTGAAGTTTTTTCGAATGAGGCTCAGCTTTCCATTCTTTTTTTTACCTTAAAAGTAAATTGATAATTTATCGTGAAAGTGCACAAATTCGAATATGGTGTGCAGGCTTCACAAATGATGTTCTCAAGATTTTATTTAATTTTCACTTGTTTTTTGACTCTTCTCTTGTTTCACCTAAAATTTTATAAGTACGAACTAGTGCTTTCCATTTTGTACAATGCTCTATCTAATGCGGACGCACTGAACATAAGGTTTTCTGGTAGCCCCGTATTGCGTTGGCAGGATGTTTCTTTTACGCCCACTGGAGGCTCCCACAGGTCGTGGATCTTTTTTCCGTGTGTTGAAATTTCATCAAAAATTTTGACTATCCGGTCACTGGAGCTTCCTTACGATTCTGAACACATTCATTTGGACGCCTCCGTAAAAAAGAACCTGAATCTGCGCCATCTCACCTCCGATTTTCAATTTATTGTCAACTATTCAACTCCGTCAAAAGTCGCCTCCACTTGGTTAGACGGTGATCAGGTAAGATTTTTTCATATTGTGGTGTGCAAATAAATGTATTTTTTTAATTGCTAGCCTTCACGATAACTATACACTTTTAATTTCTAGCTTCTACTGACACCGTTTGTGCCTGTTGCTAGTTTTGTTATTGAATATTAGTCCCAACCGACCCATCGGTTCGTCCTATCGAGTAGTATCAGTTGCACTAACGTCCTCTCTGACACACGCACACTGATATTTTTCACATGCCGATTTAGTGGACTCCGTTGGACCTCATTCTGCCCAGGCCTCTTGGGTGCTCCACCCTTCGTACTCAGCGCTTTGCATTGTAGCAAGCGCTATATTTGCACTGATGAGGCACGGTTTCTCAAGAGGCTAGCGTCTTTACCTGACGACAAAGGCTTGAATGAGCACGCGATGCCTCGTTTTGGTACTGCGTGTCGACCATGGACAATTTTTTGATTACCCGTAGAAATCTTTCATGACCAAATCAGCTAAATATGTTGTAGAGTACTTGGAACTATTTTAGCGGGCGTATGTTACTTGCTCAGAGAGCACCGTCTCAGGCTATCATGTAAGTAGTTGGAAACTCAGCAAAAATCGAGTTGCTACTACATTGTCATGCAGCCGCCTGTGAATCAGAAAGCAAATGCAAAAGGCTTGTTTAAGAACTTAAAACGACAGAATAGCTTCTTGAATTTCTTATAGACTGTACTAATATCGCAGATTCCCTATCTCATCAAACGTAGACCGAAATTCTGAAATTTTTTTTTAAATTTTCGAATGCAATTATTTAGGTAACTTACCTTGGTTACTTATTGAACTAGCGTGTAGCCCAATCTCAAAATATTTCAGGCCCATCAGGATTTCAGCTTCTTAACGAGCTTCTTTCTGGCTACTTGCAGATACGTTTGCTCCGTAAAAAATCGTCACCTAATGGTATTAATTTTCTCATTAATTTTCAAAGCCTTTATATTTTACAAAAATCATGCCCAATATAACCTTTCTTGAGCACGTTTGATAGCAAATTACGTATTCCTCAATGTTTCTAAACTACGTGCTACGTTCATTCTGTCTAAAAATAACACTTGTCTACAGTATGAGGAAGAGATCACATAGTTCTCACAAATTTTTGCAATGTTGGTTAATAGTACTGTATACATTGTAGGCAACATTAATAACTTGTCAGGTACAATGTAGTATCAATGTCCATTCAACGGTTGTAAACAATCGCATGATTTTGAAGTTTTTAAAAAAACGAAAGATACCCTTTTTAAGCATGGTATTTGAATGAGACGTAATTCGCTACCAAACGTGGTCAAGAAAGATTATAAACAGAAATAAGTTCACCGACATGTTTGTGCATGTATTCTATAAGACATACTTGCATTTACGAGAGCATTGAAGGTCAATGCTGAAAATGAATACTTCTTACGTGGTCATTTGTTACAGAATACCGGAAGGAAACTTGTTTAAAAGCCTGACATGATTTAAACATTTTAAGCCTAGATTGCACATTAATCAGTATTACAACCTTGCTTCAGTAATTCATTCTGATTACTTTGGAATATAAGATACGAAAATGATTACGAAGTAATTAATCTGCAGTGTAAGCTTTCCATCAATATTCGAATTCCTGTCGTCCTATCTTGCTGTATAATTTAACTGATATATAATTTTATGGAAAATGTTTTGCTCTGTAAACCACAATGGCGGTGACTGTTTAGGGCGTGGTTTGAGTGAAAAAAAAATCTACCGCTTGAAATTGATCATACCTAAGGCTTTCCAATGGTCTTTGCTTTGTCTTTTCCACTGATATTCCCTAAAATGCTTTAAAATCGTTACAGGTTGTCAGATGCTAAAGTTTAAGCATTCTTTTCTGCATTTTGTCACATTTTCAGTCCGAAAAAATATTTCCGGTCGTAGATTGCTGTTAATTTAACTATGATATATAATTCGAAATTCCAAGCCGTTCTTCCTAGTTATATTTGAAGTCGATTTTATAGCACCTCAACTTAGAGCACTAAGTGAATGACAATATGCATTTATACATACGCCTTTTCTACTGAGGTCATTTTAACTATAGATCTACAAACTACAGAAGACTAAAATATCATCTTTTATGCAATTACTTAAACTTTGCTCCTGGTCATTAATTTTTACTGAAACATTCCATGGTAAAGCTGGCCCCACACTAATAAATTGTGTGCTATAATTATTTTACTGTGCTGAGAAGCCTTCGTTTTTATTTAATTATTTGCTTAAAGGTTGTTGTTTTCGCTGCCATGGAACATCTCAATCATTCGGCGGAACACACTCCATTTCGTTTATGGCTGTTGTCCCGACATCTGAACACGTTATGGTCAAAGTCGTTTTCCGTGCCCATCGCAACTGCCTCTAAGCCGGCCTTTTCTTTGCAAGCCGTGGATTGTTTCTACAAGCGGGTCCTTTCTTGTTCCACTGTCCTTGTCATCTTCGAAAATGACACTCCAAGGTACGTTCCGCATCAGTTGCTTACAATTTTCGGCCCAATTTCTTTTGGTACAACCGTATCCTTCAGTCCCAGTCTAAATTCTTTTAGTCATTCCGAGGTGGCGGATCCGTTCGTTTTTGCAGTATCCCTGAAGGCCGGCAGTCTACTTTGGCAACATTTTCCCACCTCTTCTCCCAAAAACCAAAAGGTGACACTCATGGGCCATTTTGAACTCTTTCTCTGCTTGTTTGCGTGTTTTAAGTTTATTTAGGTGTCAGACTGGTAGTTTACCTATAGCTCCTCCAAACTTGAAATTTATCTATGTTAATAGTTTTATTGCATTACAAGTGCCCTTTCTCGCTCTCGCTCAGTGCGTGTTTTTATATAGTTTCTTAATTTTTTTGTAGATTTTACTCCAGACCCCTAAGGAAATTATGTCTGCCTTCTATGTGAGTAACTGATTGCGTTATGTCTTCTGTTTTCTCTTTTTAGACACCCTTAAATGTCTCCTCTCCACTGAGTCGTCACTGGAAAGTGCAAGCTCTGGCCTCGGACGTCGACCGTGTGTTCAGTAAGAAGTGGCGGAAGTATCGAGACCTGCTGCTAGCAGCTCTGGTACTATGCTGCTGTGATTTAACATTTTTAAAACCTTTTTCAGATTTTGTGGTGTCACAAGCTTGTAGCAGTGTCTATTTTTGGCTTTCAGTGGCGGACACTCGATGCGGTCAAATATATTACCCTGACGTAGACACGGTAGACCGAGCCTTTCACCGCAGTCTTTGTCAGAGGCGCCAACAGACTAATGCTTCTGCAGCCACATTTACTCGATTAAAGTGTGGCCAGCAGTGACGGGGAAGTACCCGGTCTCTGCCCGAAGCCTTCTTTATTTTAAGTGACACTGTGCTCTGGTAAAGTTTTAGGGTTACTAGTTGCGTCATTGGCACCCACAGAGTCTTCCATGGACCAGTCTTGTGGAGTCATTCGAAGGAGTATCGCCTCTAGGTACATGTCTAGTCGAAGCCTTCACCTCTCCATCCACAACATAGCTGGGAGGCGAAATTTATTCTATATACAGTAATTCTGCGACACTTTACGGGTTTCCTCCTAAAATAAGTTTTGCAAATTTTCTATATTCCAGGGGGCTGTGCATTTTATTATTTTCTTACGTATATTCAAGATTGCGCAGTACAGTGTTTATGTGTAAAGTAGGTAATGGAGTGGAATCAACACTTCATCATATCTCAGAAGTCGCTGTGCGACTGTCTGTAAGCATTCCTGTGTTCATCCAAGGTTTAGACAATGCCGGTTGTCTTTTAAATGTGAAAAACGATTCCTCAGTGATAACATGAACGCTCATATTCGTTTCCACGCCGTGAGGCTGGTCACGCGTCTAGAATTCGGAAGGGCCACTCCTGACAGGAAATCAGCTAAATTCGATGACAGCTACGTATCAGGCTCACTAGTGCAGAGTATTTCACATAACTATCTACTTATTTCATATTAGTAGGCATGTTTAGTTTTACCACTTTGACATCGGCTGCTTGTAAAGTACGAAGCAGTCCGTCCAAATATAACAAAGGCCTCCCACGGAAATTTTAGTAATAAATGGCGAATTACGGCTTAATCTTGATTTTATTTTTTGGATACTTTCGTTTTAAGTTTAGTTTATTTTTTTTAGCTTTACTTTAGTTAATTTTAGTTTCACTTTTTTGGCAACATGCAGTTGATATTTGGCTCAGAAACTATTGTGTGTCCAAGGAATTGGGAAAATAGCCTACCGTTAATGCTTTTGCTTTAATCTCTAAAATTAGACACAGTAGACATAGAGCCGATATAAGATTGTATCCAATTGGCGGGTACTATTCGATATGGAGTCGATATGCGGTTGTGTCCAATTCGCGGGTACTATTGGGCAGTTCTTGTTTGCTGTTGGTTGTATTTCTCATTTTACTGATCGCGCGCAAACATTGGGTTATTAAAAAATACTCCTGTTATTTTCGACTTTTATATGCCCTACTTTTTATCGTTTTTTCTTTCCGCTTATATCCCCTACCCATTTAACTCCCATTACCACCGGTCCCGTTTTGCTGAAGAATGGGGTTTTCGCGTGCTGTAGTGAGCCCGAAACGTATCTGTTACCCTAGATTCCTCTCAGAATTCGGCCTGGTAGTTTGACAAACTCAATGGCGTCAATATTACTTCTACGGCCCCCTCTGATGGGACATGGGTGTAGGAATAGTCTGTCCTTCCGCTAAACTGCAAGAAAGGTAAATTTTCCTGTGTCCTAACTATTACTCAAATTCCAGCAGTTATCCAAACCTAATGTTGCCACTGATTTGACTGGAATTTAGTGGAAGCCTCCGGTCTCAGGGACGGTTCCTGTCTCCATGTTATGTCACAGGGGCAATCAAAAGAATCCCTACCCTCAGTTGGCTCCTGCATCCTTAAAGGATGCTTTTCTGCCGTGAAACTGTCCTGACACCTGTAGGTCGTGTGTTTTCTCAGTTTGTGAAGCTTTTACTATCAACACATGGTTGCCTACATCTTTTAAAGTGTTGTGGTATTTTTTGCTTCCCCCCTGGACCTATAGCCTATTCGTTGGCACGGAGATTCCGACACTCGAGCTCTCATGGTGGACGGTCAGTCGCGCATACTGTTCATCTTGCAATCACCAGGCATCAGCATCCTGAATGGGTCCTCTGGGGAGTTCATTGCCTCATTGTCGCCGCATCTGAGTGAGTTTTCCTGGCATGCTCTATTTGAAATAACCTCCCGTGAACACCGGTTTATGTCGGTTAGATGAAATACTCCTGTCCTTTCCGATAGTTCCTACTGTCATTCACCAGCCTTTATGAAGAGTGGTGATGGCGTTCGCCGGATCAGGTTACGAGACGTGCTCGCTTCGTTGCGCTGGCCGCGGCAGTTCTAGATGAAGCCCGGCAGGCGGTCGAATAAGGACCAGAGAAGGAGTACCGACAAATACAAGGGAGTCTGGGCTCACTATTCTTGGTTTATTAACCGTCGTCAGGTAGCCATACCCGCCCCCCTCTTACCGTATGCCTCGTAATTGGCTCGGTAAACGCATCTCGCTATGAAATGCATCCGACAAAGCAAAGGGAGACCGGAATGGCCATTTCTGGCTGGCTAATCGTCATCAGCCAGTCATACCCAATCTCAAGGGTCGGAGCTCCCGAGATTCGAACCCGGAACCGTTGGTCACTGACTATACCACTGCACCATTGCACCACGGGCTCGTTGCTTTGTCCCACTATTTTTATTATTCCGGGCCATAGCCGACGGGACAATGTGTCAGGGGCCGACTCAGTGGCGTGCGCAAAGAGCCCTGACGAAGAGTTGCCACAGCAACCGACCGGTTCACTCAGTCACAATGCAATCGATAACGCCACGCAGGTGCGGCCGGCGCAGGAATATAACGCAGCTGCCACATTAGCAAGTGCCCCACCACTCAAGTGCATTGTGTGGCGCCTCGCTCAGGCTAGCATGTCAACTCCCATGACTCACTAGCCAATGAATTCATGTCCTTCTTGTGACTACGATTTAATTGGCCCAACTTGTACATTCGCATCCGCTCGCTTTAAATTATGCTGTACTAGGTTTTTCCAAGACTTCTGCTTTCTATACACTCGTGTTGTGTTCTTCCTTCGGGGCTCACACGAGGCGTTAGTCAGACGGGAATATCGCAGCTTTTGGCCACCGTTATAACACAATGGACCCGTGTCTAAATGGCAGAACGTGAGACTATTCAACTCTGAAGTGCCCGAAAACCCTCTGTTCTCATCGCATACCCTCTATCACTGGAGTTTGGTATGGCTGCCTGACGATGGTTAATAAGTCAGAAACCGGCCGTCCCAGTCGCTCTTTTATTTGTTGTTACGCCTTCTCTAGCCACATGATAGCAGGAAAGCGAGGGCACTTATTCCCCCCGCCTCGTTTTGGCCTCTTTCCGATCTCCAGCGTGTACCAATCGATCGTCCGCTTACTCAGCGGTTGTTGTGACCGAAACCGCGATTTGACAAATCCCCCTAGGCGTTAGCATGTTGTCAGCTACAAAAACAAACTCATTAGCTAATTGCAGCTGTATCATTAGCAAATTCAATTCATTTTGCAATGTCGAGTTGGCAAACATATGTTTTCAGCAACGGTTCATCGGCCAGTCCATTTGTGGGGATAATGAAAATTGTACAATTGAACAGGGTTAATAAGCGAACTTTGAGTAAAACTCATCTTTTTCACGCTGTCTGTATGGCGAAATCGGCGTGTAGAGGTCCCCATGCTGGATGCGGGGGGAGGAGGTTGTGGGAATTGGTCAGGGTCAGGTACATGGAATGATAATTGCTGCCATTTGCACGGAGCGAATGGCTTTCAACAGAGAGTGAAGGTAATGTGCGATCGCTATCTGGCGTTGGGGCCGGCCACGGAAGTGAAAGTGCTTGTGTTAGCGTCTTCTGACAGCACGGCAGTGGAGTGGGTAGCCGTATAGCCACTGTGCAGAAGAACATGTTACCTGACGCTTTGTTCTACGATTAGTGTTTCCGTCAGTTGTCGTGGTCAGGAGACTCAATAGGTGTGTGATAATCCCCCGTCCTTCGCAGGTACTTTACAAGACGTTAATGGGTTCTTTTAAGGTATGACTTAAGGTCCGAATATGCTCTGCTTTACATTTAGGATTGATTTAACATTGCTATCATCAACTACTGAAAATAAGATGTCTTTTTTTTAAGTAGAGGTTGTGAAAAAACTTATTTTTGAAAAATATCTTTGTAACATTGACGGTTATCAGATGTGGTTTGATCTCCGTTTCTGGAGGAGAAAATATGTCGAGCTCTCCAGATCCGCTGACACAAATCGCCGCGCGTGCAGGCGTACTGTTTGTGACACCATGAAGGTTAGATAGACCAGACCTGATCATAGCTGTAAAAGTATAAGCCATCTGAAGGAAGAGAGACTCGAATGACTCCCTAGGACCTTGTGTCGTCATCAAATGGAATACAACAGCCCCGAAGGTGTGACTTCTCGATTTTTGGATTTTGCGTGCAGTCGCTCATTGACCAACGATTGAAAATTAACTACCGGTTTTTTCCTCCAAAACCGGATATGTTGAAATCAAAACCGGATTTGTTGAAATCAAAACCGGATCTGTAGACATCAAAACCGGATGATAGTTATAACATAGGTATAACTGTGATCCTCGCTGTCAATGCATTTAACGTCATTAGCTGCAAAACAGTGCTTGGTAGCGTAGATGGAAATGTATTCCAAAATTCTTTGGCAGCCCTTCCAGATATTCTTGACGACGACGAGGAATACATCATTTTTATGGACAACGTTCGTTTCCAACATTCTATTCAAGAATTCTACGCAACGTCTCCATACGAGATGCACTTCTTACCAAGGTATTATCCTTTCCTGAACTCCCGCGAGGAGGTCTTCTCACAAATTAAATCTAATGTGAAAAGGAATACTCCAATACAAGGAAGAGAAGATCTACTTGCAAGAATTAAGACTGTTTATCAACTTGTCAGTGAAAATAACTTTTCAAGTTCAACAT
This sequence comes from Ligula intestinalis, assembly GCA_036362985.1. Lineage (NCBI taxonomy): Eukaryota > Metazoa > Platyhelminthes > Cestoda > Diphyllobothriidea > Diphyllobothriidae > Ligula > Ligula intestinalis. Next base: position 9,434,469 of record JAYGXS010000005.1, read on the forward strand.
TCGTAGATATTCCTTGGACAATGTTTCTCACTATCTGATGTCCATCGATAGTAATTTGATTCAATATTCTACGCTATGTATTCAAAATATTTATAAAAGATGGTTTTTTACTAGCAAGGTTAACTAAATAGCGAAAATAGTTCTCATATACAATAAGTAATAATCCGGTTTTGGATGTCTACAGATCCGGTTTTGATTTCAACAAATCCGGTTTTGATTTCAACTGATCCGCATGACAGACCCCGTCGGTAACACTCGTTGATGAACGTTCACCTGACCGCTAACGGGTCTCATCTGTTCCGCCCTGTCTTGGGCCTCGAGAGAGGCCCTGACAACCTTAACAGCTGGTGTTAGTATGCAGATAATACTGCTGGTAAGGAAAAAGGTGTTAGGACGGCCTAATGAACAGCCTTAGCAAGCAGTAGCTTGCAAGCGATAGCCCATACACGGCGGGCTATCGATTAGCCTACACAAGGCGAACACAAACTTGGGGTCAATCAATCGATAATTTGAAATCCATATTGCAGCCAGTCGTCGAGTCACCAGCCAATCTCACCGGTGACTGCGTCAAGAGAGGAACTGATTGGCTCGATGAACATCGTGTTACACGCGTTTGTTGTCCTAAATACGTTGTACCTCTTACACCCAAAGACTTCTGCTATTGCACACTTCTTGTCGTGTTTTTCCTTTGGGGACTCACACAAGGCGTTATTAGGGTGGGTGTGTGAGTGGGTGGGTGGGTGGGTGAGTGGGTGGGTGGGAAATCACTTGGGTCTGGGTATGACTGGCTGACGACGGCTAATAAGCCAGAAATGGCCATTCCAGTCTCCCTTTTGTTGTAACAGAAGCCCAGGCCGAGATATCACCGCCTAATAACGCCTTGTGTGAGTCCCCAAAGGAAAAACACAACAAGAAGTGTGCAATAGCAGAAGTCTTTGGGTGTAAGAGGTACAACGTATTTAGGACAACAAACGCGTGTAAAACGATGTTCATCGAGCCAATCAGCTCCTCTCTTGACGTAGTCACCGGTGAGATTGGCTGATGACTCGACGACTGGCCATTCCAGTCCCCCTTTTCCTTGCCAGCAGTATTATCTGCCTACTAATACTCGTCGGTAACGCCAGTCAAACTGTCGGAAAGACATTTGCAACAAGTTTCGTGCTGCTACACTATCTCTTCGCCCCCTTTTTGGAGGCTTTCCTGTACAGTAACCTTTCTTTACACAGCCACCACATCAGACCCCCTTTGTCTCTTCTCAGACCCGGGCTACAGCGTTCTGTCGCGCACGGATGCTCCTGGTCTTGCGCCGTATCTGTTTCGTGCCTCTGTCAGTTCGCAGATTGTCCAGGCTCCCCTCTTCCCCTCGCTGTCACACGGTTACTACATGGCGCCCGAGGGTGACACGGATAAAACTGACCCCCGACAGCCCTCCGAGCCTGTCAGTGGCGGTGATCTCAGTCACACTGTGGACTGTTTTGCTGCCTTTTTGCCGCTTGAGCCATCATCCACCATCAACGCACGGCGAGTGCGGGATTTGCATGGACTCTGCAGGACCCACGGCATGTTTGACTCTCCCCGTTTTGGGAGAAGCTCGTGGCTGGAGGATGAAGCCCTGTCTGTTCCACCCCTCGCGTTACCCACGTAAGCCTCTGGTTTGATTTCCCTACTGTACTTTCCACCGGATGGATGTCTACTACTACTACTACTACTACTACTACTACTACTACTACTACTACTGAATAGCAATGTAGCTGAGTTTTAGTAATGCTGGTAATATTTCTGAGGCTAATATTAGTCAGAGGTGACGCTGATTTGAAATCAACGCTGGAGATCATATCCCGTTGCTACCAATAATGAGTGTGAAATCCGGGTTTGTGCTATTTCGAGCACATCAGGGCTTGCCTTTGTCTTCGCTCTCTCAATTTTATCCCCCCAGACAGTGACCCTTTCTACTAGGAATTGGACTACGAGCACTAGGATACTGCTGCTATAAGTAGATGCCTATGCTAAAGTGCTTATTCTAGTAATCATAATTTCTAAGACCAGTAACTAGAATATTATGATACAGCCTGACTCTCAGTCCGCCAGTCGGGTACTCCACACAAACACCCACTGGGCAGCCTGCGTGGTTCGAGTTATGTAGTAATTTGGCAACCTTCGAAGCAATGGCTTTTAGCGCACCCTGATAGTTTCAGGTGCGTCAGATTGCTCCTAGTGAGGAAAATGGGCTGACCCGTCGGCCTGCCATTGGTACTGCCAGCATCACCACTACTACTATTAATACGGCTTTTATTACGATTACTACTAGACTTGTCAGATAGCAGTCATGTTTCTGTGAGGCGGCGGTGTCGTATAAAGTTCAAAGTCTACAGATGGATTCGTTTGTTGCTTGGTAACTCAGGGAAAATCATATTCCTCCTTAAAGGAATAAGAACAAACTGATTGTCTTGGATAATCACTGAAGTCTGTGGAAACACTGATTAAGTAAACAGACCGTGGTTATCGTCTAGAGAATTGATTGCTCAGGAGAACTGGCTTGATCAATCAACCTGCTTATTGGAATTTGTGAATTCCATTCACCGAAGAATTCGTTCCACTTAGCCCTCACTGGGATGTCCCGTGTTCGAAGCGTACTGTCCTTTTACCAACGTGTCAACTGGATCACTGCACTGGATCACTGCACTGGATCACCTCCTTTATTCCATCGTTCGCCTCGCAGTTGACACGTCCACTTCGTAGATCATACTGTGCTCACCGGAATGTGCTTGTTTGTCAGCGAGCGGCTTCCGTTTCACGGAACCTTGATCGACTTCCACTTGCGTATACACGCGCATCCAGATAGTTGGGGTTGCTTAAAGGGCCATTTGAAGCAGGAGAACAGAGAGCCTTGTTGGTTGTCCGCCACAAGGTCATTGTTAACTGCGCAGAGGGTTGGACAGGGGCTACCCCCATGCCTTGTCTTCGATTCAGTGTAAACTATTCTTTCACACAGTGCTTGTCCCTCCGCAGTGTTGGAACCGCGTCATCGGACCAACAGTCTGTCTACTTCTTAACATCTGATGGTTCTGTCACATCTGTTGATCCAACCGGCAAAGAAGAGTGGCGGGTAAGTGGTGTCATGTTTCTTCTTGTGATTGTACTTTCTGTTGTCACATTCTTTTAGCGCATCGACGCTGACAGAAGCCCTTAAGCACAGTTTTCATTGCCCGTTTTGGTCGCCAACCTAAGGCACTCTAGCCCCAGAATTCTGTATTACGGGACCGGGCGTAATAAGGGTTATATGTGGATTGGTCATATAAAGAGAAAGAAGAAAAATAAAAGGTATAAAAGTAGAAAATAATAGGAATAGGAATACTTATTAAAATAACCTAATGCTTGACGCGCAATAATTAAGATGAGGAATACAACCAATAGGAAGCAAGAACTGCCCAATAGTACCTGCGATTTAAATGCACTCCTATATCAAGTCCATAGCGAATTTTAGGCATAAAAGTAAAATCATGCAAAGCAAGCTTTCTTTCCTATTTTTATGAAACTAATAGTAGCTTCTGATGTATTTGGACCGATATTTTTTAGTACGTACGATAAGCCGAAACGCAATCGCATCTTGCTAAAAAATTAAAACTAATTTAAAATAAACCAAAGTGAAACTAAAATTAGACTAAAACGAAACCAAACTAAAACTATACTATGATAATCTAAACTGAAATTAAACTAAACCTTATAAAACAACATAATAAACAAAAAACTAAACTAGAATTAAAGTAATAAACTCAAAAATAAACTGAACTTAAATAGAATTTAAAGTCTAAAAGTAACCGCAGGATGCTAAACAATTTTGCGTTGGGATGGGGGGGGGTGTGCAATATTGAAATAAAGTGGTTAACGGAGTCAACATAGTAATTGAGACTAACCGTGCCTACTAAAATACACATAGTAGTTATTCAAGAGTATTTATCTAACGTGGGCCAGCAACTCCACGTTTACTATGTCATGTTCCCTAGAAGGACGTGACATTTCCTGTTAGTGTACCCGCAGACAGTCGTGCGCGTTCACGGGGGGAAAGGGGGTGATCTCGCAGCACTTCTCTGACGACGTTTATTGCTGCGAGCTAAACGGATGTAGAGTGACTGGTTTATCTTATGAGATGTTAACCGCCCCCCCTCGAAATGGGTTCTTGATTACAAAGGGGTTACTGAGAGCGGTGATGTTGATATACGGCAAAAGACCTGTTTGGCCTTTAGCTAATATCTATGTCGGGGGTACGAAATCACGCCATTGTCATATACAATTTATATTACTTGTTTGTACCGGCCTGACTAAGTAAAGGTGAAACTGGATCGTTCTCGAGTTCGATTCTAGCATACCCTTTCGATGCGAATTTCTGAGTCAATCCTTATGAAGTCTTTTAGAAGAATAAGAATATGCAGTCCGTAAGGCAAGACTTTCATTCGCCTAACGTTTCGAAATCCGTCGCGGATTCTTTATCAGAGATCTCAGCAGAAAACAGTAGCAGAAACGAGAAATGTATGCACAGAAAGTTACAGCATTTACTTCACACTTATGACAGAGGAGGCAGGAGTGTAGCAGGTCCCACACTAGCTGTCACCATTATAGTGCTCGGACTTATAAGTAGGTTTGAAGATCTCAGTGTACGATTCAGTATAGCGGATGATCGTCAGCTCCAAAATGAACGTATTACAAAGGCCTCCTTTAAAATAAGTTTATGTTCCTCGCACATTCCAGTCGTGTTCGTAGGCTTCTCATTCATCTCAGACTACGTATAGATAGTCGGCAGAAGATAATGTCTTATTACCAAGAATAAACGTGTATTATAAAAGCGTATCTAAGATATATAGCAATAGAAAAACGGACAGCGAACGTAATCTCACTACTGGGACAAAGATAATAGGAATTTAGAAAGAGAGAGAGAGTACAATAAGGTATACAAAATATTATCTAAACGATACAAAATAGCGGTAAAATTCTCGTCAAAACGGAAGCAGTACGTAAGAACGCAAGGGTTAATTGGCAGGGTATCTAACAAAACGTGACGTGATTACAGCGGAATGCGTAGGTCGAGGCGTCTCAATTACTTCCCGAGACTCGAATGTTCGCTTGTATTAGCGAAGTCTTTCAGGTTGATAGAAAATGTCGCGAGTTCGAGCCTCGACTGTTGCATCACTTGGGGCTGGATATGACTGGCTGACGATGGCTAATAAGCCAGAAATGGCCATTCCAGTCTCCCGTGTCCTTGCCGGCAGTACTACCTGCTATCGGGGCCCGAGCAAAGGTGGAGCGGGACACGTGGGTGACGTTAGCGGTCGGTGAACGTTCATCAACGAGTGTTAAAATTTGTAGGCTTCCAAAAATTTTCCTGTTTGTTCACGTCCTGATTTACGCGGAACACAAGATCGACTTCCGAGAGTTAATTATTGTCTTTTTATTTAGAATGAAGCCTGGGTGCGCAAACCTAGTCTGGAACAGTTGTTAGCATAGGAAGTTGTCTGCTCTGTATATGTCGCGGCCATGTCGCTATTTCGGTTAGCTGAGTTCGCATCGGAGACCCCAGCCTCAATCGCTTCACAGCTTGTATTCTTTCTGGCCTGGGGACAATTACCTTAAAGGGTTTCAGTTAATAGGTAGCAGCCTTGCCGTCGCTATCTTCAGGCGCGGTTCCGTTTGGGAGGAAGAGAAGTATGATGCCAGGTGTGAGGAATAGTGTATTCTCTCTACAGAAGTAGTAGAGACTAGGTTGGAGGAGTTCGACGGTCGGACGAGCATACGTCCAGCCGGGATCCGAAGTGTGTGAGCATGGCATTCATCGCAGCGTCTACCGAGCGGTATTTCTGTGAGTCAGCCTTGAAGGTGATTAGGCCGACCGAGTTGGAGTCGGCCTACAAGTGCGCACGTGCTAGTATCCGCGAAAGGCAAGATGTTGAACGTCGCACCTGGAGTTGCGTCACTACAGTAGCACCAACCTGGGGCTCCCTCTTACCACTGTTTATTCTTTTCCAGGTGAATTCTCAAGTGTCATGGCTTCAGCTGTCCCGAGGTTTCGGTCTCAAAAAGGCAGCGGATCAGTCAAACCTGAATGACAGCACAGCTGAACTCTACTTTAACCTGTTTCGACCCTCTTTGAGCGCCCTCAATCTCCGCCCTTTAAATGCGGATCCGTTCTGGTGCGGCTATATCCAGATGCAGACGTTGTTTTCGGTGAGTCGGCACGGGGCCACTGTTTGCTTTGCGGTTAACACCAGTTATGTCACTTAAGTTTAAAATCTACTCCTTTTGAATGTGTTCGCTGGCTGTCTGACAAGCGTTAGATCGTCAGAAACCACGGCGTCCACGGAGGCCGTAGCACCAAAGACATGCACGTTAATAAGTTTAGAGTGTAGCGGACTTGTGTAGCAGTCAACGCAACTTCTTCCTTTCCTTGCCCATGCTGTTCCGATGGCAAGCCGAGCCGATGAAGGCGAACTTGGACGCAATGGCTCTGAGCGAAAGAGCAGAGCAAGGACGACATTGTCTCTCGCATCGATGCTTTTTGCTGGGTTTTTTCCAACCTTCGAAAGCGCTTATATATCCGACGCAGCATTTCAATCGCCACGAAGATTCGTGTATAGCGCGCATCCATCCGGTCAGTTCTCCTCTATGGATGTGAATGCTATGTTATACGCGCTGAAGATGAGCGAAGCCTGGAGGTATTTGACCACCGCTGCCTGAGGACCATCCTACGAGTTAAGTATTTCGACTTCATATCGAATGAGATAGTACGCACTCGCTGTGATAGCATCGCGAGGATATCTCAGGCCGTCCAAGAAAGGCGAATGAGGTGGTTCGGACACGTTCTCCGTCGTCCGCCCCACGAGCATTGCTATGCTGCCCTCGATCCGGCACCGCAGCCCACCTTGAGGCGTCGAAGAGGAGGGCAACTGAAGACTTGGCTCGACACCGTCCGCCAAGACACTGAAGCAGTTCTTGGACCTGCTATCTTCGGCCTCCGTCGCCGGAGAAGAGCTTGGGTGGAGCTTTCCAGATCCGCTGCCGCCAATCGTCACCCGTGGAGGGGTACCGTCCGTGACATCATTGAGGCCGGCTAGATCAGGCATGATCACAGCTGTGACAAGTTCAACGGCTCTGATAGAACTAAACAGTCCGTTTATCCGTGCCACACACGACCTACTTCCACTCAACATTTTCAGGACTGCAATCAAGACGATGTTGATATCATATGGAGTGTAAAAGCCATAGAAATGGCCTTGAATAGGAGTCATGGCAACCTGCCTCACAGCCTCCAGTCACGCCACCTTCGAGGCCGGGGTATCCAAGTAGTGGACCAAGTTCACCGCCTCGTCTGTTAGCACTTCGGGTAGATTCAAGAGTGTGAGATCTATTTTGTGACTAATAAGCTTATTTTCTGTCAAGCACTGCCCTCATCTGATATCTATTCAACCCAACTCGTCAGTACAGCCAGCTCCGAGCTGATCTCATACAGACATACCCGATCATGAGGAATTGGGCCTGTGCCCTGCAGTTCGATGATTTATTTGCATTCGCCAGATCATTTAACCTGCGTGGGAATTCCCTCAAACCCCGCGGAACCTTATCCCACTTGGATGTCCGCAGCCATTCTTTTTCACAGCGAGTCATCGATGCCTAGAACGCACTGTCCGAGGAGATCATAATAGTGACTTCGACAGATGCATCTATGCGCACTTTTGAGGTATATTTACTTAACGAATTGCGTGCATCTGTACAGGGTTGAAAACCCCGAGATTCGAACCCGACCTTTGGTAATTGAGCTTACCACTCTACCATTACACCACTGGCTCGTTGCTTTGTCGGTTGAGATCGAGAACATGATGAATTTATGTGCTTCGCCGATCTGGTAGAGGAATTTTTAAGGGTTCCAGACCCTGAGATTGGGTATGACTGGCTGATGAAGACTAACAAGCGGGAGATGGCCATTCCGGTCTCCCTTTGCTTTGTCGGGTCCATTGAATCATATCTCATTGGTCATTATGTGACTGCCCGCGCGGGCTCTAATTGCAGGCTCCTGGGTGAAGTGAAACTTATTTGTTCCTCTACCAGATCGGCGAAGCAAATATAGTCAGCATCTTGCCGATCTCAACCGACAAAGCAAGGAGCCCGTGGGGCCGTGGTAGAGTAGTTAACTAAATAACCGAAGGTCCCGGGTTCGAATCTCGGGGGTTCCGACCTTTGAGATTGGGTATGACTGGCTGATTACGGCTAACAAGCTAGAAATGGCCATTTCGATCTCGCTTTGCCTTGTCGGATTCATTTCATGATATTGTTGTTATTTAATTACAATTACTTGCAGATGGACCTTTAAATGCCGAAAATTTCTCCAGCGTTTTCAGTGTCTTCAAACTTTCGACCATAAATCTAGACTCCGTGCGAAGTTCATATCCAAAGAGATGCCGATCAAAGAATTTACCGGAAAAAATGAGTTTTTGGATATTAGTTCGTATGAAGGTAGTCATGTGGGCCATAGTTAGAAATTCCTCAAAACAGCAAAACCCATCGTCGAGCAAAAAGAACTTCCGCAACAAAAGTAGGATACTGTTATTCAGAAGACTAATAAAATAACTTTCTATAATAGGCTGCCTCTATAAAAAGCACTTTAATTACATATTCAGTTGACGAATTCCTCTGCTTATTACCCTTTTCCAGGATTATGTCAAAATGAAAATCGAGATTTTTGACAAGTTTTTAATTAACCTGAAGATAAATGATCCAATTTGACTGGAACTGAAAGAACACACTACTCTATTTATATTGGATTTTTTTCCGCCATAGTGGATTACTCCCGGGCGCCGTTCTAAGCTTGCGAATGCAAAAAGAGCGGCCATATACATAATAATGAAACTGCGTTAAGGGGGGCAGAACCTTTGTTGATGTACTTGCAGACGTACTTGGTGGACTTTGCTGAGTTGCAAAATTCCACATTGATGTGGGCGTCGAATGCTTTTGACATTAGGGGACAATATGGTACAATCTAACGGTTATCAATTACAACCCCATCGGTTCGCCTTTCATTGATAACTGCTTCGAATCCGCCAATCTCAGGTTTTTGCCTTCTGTAGAGAGGGTAACCATCGCCATGAGTTTGACTTGCACCTAGGAATCGCTTGGGATATCCCTTGGTACATTCACCATCCTTCATACAAGGACTGTTGGCATTTATGTGACCGCAAGAGCCATGCACCATTTGAGTTTTGATCGTTTCAAGCAGAACAGGCTCAACGGACCGGTCAGGCAACTCTGTGCATAGGAATTTGTCGACATCAGAAGACCAAAATGTGGGCATGGGGCCGTCCGCTCTTTTGCCACTCAACAGTGTACATGTGACACTGAACATCACCGAAAATTTTGAATTTTGTGATGAGTTTCATCATGGTTTTCAACTTAAGCTGGAATACCCGTGCGGACAAATCATGGCGATCCTTTGGCATTCGACCGGGCAGTAGCTCATCAGTAATATCAGGCCATGATCGGTTGCAGGTAGAAGTAATGAATAGATCCGGGCGTCCAAAATGTCTAGCGTAAACCAACGCATCCTGAGTTTGCTCATGCATACAGCGAGGTAGACGGCGTTCCCCACTCTTCGAAATCTTAGCGGCCTCGCCCTTTTTGCTCCTCCACCCCACCCCTTACCCACCCCCGCCCACCCCCCGTGGCGTATTCACATCCGCCCGTCACGTCGGATGTCAATCGCGAGTCTGAAACAGCTGCCTGCCACCAACGATAAAAGGGACAAACACAGTGACACCGGCACTGTCTCCTGTGTGATCGACGTACGGACTGGCGCGCGAAAGGCGCGTCGCGTGTGACTGACATACTGACAGGCGCGCATGCCCGCGTGCAGTAGGCGCAGAAGACATTTTAATCTGACTCCTGGGACCAATGATAATGGAGGTCCACACATAGGCAGTCTAGACTTTTATTACGTATACAGATAGCATAGAAAATTCCTTCGATATGCGGCTACTCAAAATTTCACCAAAATTAATGCCCTTAATAAACCTAACTAAGAAGGCTATTTTCCTAAATAAAAGGCGGTAACCGTAGCTTCAGTAGCCCACTAAAAAACTACTATATTCGTTTCAGTAGGTATAATTGCATCCACTCATTTAAATCGACCGTTCCCATTCATCGTATATCCAGCCTTGCTATTACACTTACCCCACTTATCTCGCTTATAAAAAGCGACTGTTCCACTTGCTATTAAAACATACCGTAGGTGTGAAGTTATGGTTTGCGTTATTGATTTATCACTGGTTTTATTAAGAACGCATTTACTGCACTGCTAGGGTAAAGGTTAGGGCTAGGATTAGGGGAAGGGAACGGGTTATGGTTAGGGTTTAGGGTTGGGGTTTAGATTTAGGGTTAGGGTTTAGGGTTAAGGTTTTGCGTTGGGGTTAGGCTTTAGGGTAAGTGTCAGGGTTTAAGGCTAGGGTTTGTGATATGGGTTAGTTTCAGGATTCGTTTTTTTTGGTAAGAATTTTGGGTTTTTAAATATGTTTGCGTGTTGCATTCGCTGCCCTCTTTTTGTTTAATAGGTCTTACGCTACGCCAAGCGCTGTTATGTTTGTTTTCTGTGTAATCTTCCTTTAAAAAATTCTTATTTGTACATTGTCATAATATTTATGAACTTTTGTTTTATTAATATTCCGCTTGTTTACATTTCAGTGTTTGTCAGTATCAGTCAGTATATTTGGGTTGCTTTTCCAGTTCAGTACCGTAAATTTGCTGGATATAGGACATCCCGCTAATTATATATCATTTTTTTGTTTTACGCGCTCTATGCCGGTGCTATATAGCACCCGAAATTAAGTTTAGGAAATTTTTAGACTTATATCTCTATGCATTATTCACTATCCATCCTTCTTACCTACCCATAGACCCCCAAATCCCACGAGTCCCGTAAGACAGTAGGCTGGGGTTTTAAAAACCTGGATGGGGCTACACAAGCTACTTTTGCCTAAAAGGCTTTCCCAGGATTAAATCCACTCAGTGGATCAATATAATGTGACCAAGTATATGCTAGACTACCAAGCCAAATTTCGCCCTGACAATTACACGATTTCGTAGACAGCAGCGTTTCCTATCCTTGCTTTCTTTTTTGCCTACATATATTTCTTTTTACATTCCTGTTTTACATTAAGTCGATCTCCTCCACGGACTGTCATCTTCCCACCCTGCTGGCCCTGGGCTGGGATTCTTTGAGCCTAATTGACCGTGCGACGGGTGACCTGTTGGCCACCCACGATTTGCCCTGCCCGCCGGTCGCCCTACCCTGGGCGGTCTATGTGCCGGGCTCACCTACCGCTGCCGCCACCACCACCAGCGGTGGTGGTGGTGGTCACGGCCCCGGCTCCTTCTCAGTGCCCCTCGAAGGCGAACTGCTGTTCGTGCCCTGCAACGAACTACTGTTGGGTTTCAGCGTGGTCTGCGCTCTGCGCTGGTGGGTCTTCCTTGGCTTCCTCGTTGTTGCTGCTGTCACCTACGCTGTCTTCTTTTGTATCTCCGATTTGGGTCTCTGAGCGTGCCGATCCCCCCCGCCTGTGGCTTTTCCATTACTGGGCTGCTTATGGAGCACCTAACGTCGTTCCTTTATTATATATATATATGTATATATATATATATATATATATATATGTTATCCCGTTCCCCATCCCCCAAAGAAGATACAGAAAATAAGGTGCTTTCATGGACCTCACTGTATTGGTGCTGACGTTCCGAAAACACACTTGTTCCCATCATCAGAATGGTTAGGTGATTGTTTTTACTTGCCTTGATTTGTTCTGTCTCGCCGATTGTCTCGTGTTATATTATATATATATGTGTACATATATATCCTTTTTGCATTTTGTTTTTACCAATGGCTTACTGGTACTGTTTCTAGCCCATCTGCTTTTTTAAACCCTGTACAGGCATACCTTGTGTCATTTTGATTAAATTTATAAACTTGTTTTTAAGTCGATTGTGATGATGATGTCAGTTTGTGGAGAGACAGGGAGGGTACCATTTAGCTAAAACTTGCATTGTCGCGTTTTTTTGGGTTCGTACAGTCTCTTTTCCTCTCGCTCTACGGTGGGGTTTTAAGGCATAGTGCAGTTCTTATCGACAGGGTATTAAACTAGGAAGGACAAGCAAAATATATCTTGGGTTTCCAAGTTTTTGCTTTATGTGGATGTTTCCCTTTCTTGTTTCGGAAATGGCCGATGCAGTAGACTTGGCTGACGACCGTTTTTATTCCAGAGGAAACCATTCCGATCTCCCTCTCTGCCAGTTTTTTTAAATATTTAGTATGCTTTTGAAAAAAGTGCTGTTAGATCATAAAATGAAGGAACTTTCCCAAAATATGTCACGGTGTCAGTGGTCCCGACACTAGTTTATTAGTCCCGGTTTGATGGATTTGCAAGTGACCGATTAGGCAGGTGTGTGACGAGCATTTGCAATGGAAGTGTGGGCGGAACGGTTTGGGAACTATAGAGTCAGTTGCAATGGGGGTGTCGTCAGTTTTCTCGGTTTACCGATCTCCATGTTCATTTAAATCGTGTTCATTTTAGGCGTGGCGGATTGGAGGCATCTGGGACTAGCGGGTCGCTAATTTATCTTTGACACAAGTGAATACAGTAGTCGCCGGTTGTTAAACCCACCTCGGGCCCAGACCAAATTGAGCTTAATAAGTGGGGGGGGGGGGGGGGGGGCGCATTGACCGGAGAGTCCTAGTTCTTGATTAGCAAACGCAGGATAGGCACTTTACATTTCATGCGTACTGTATTATGTGTAGAGCTTGGTTATGTGCAAGAAAAGAATGCCGTTTGTCTGTATTTTACGTAATAACAAAAACAACAAAATGACTTGCGACACGTTTATAAAAAGTGGTCTAGTGTCAGTTGTTTTGGAGGAAACTTCACTCGCACGTGCTCCTTACTGTCCTTCTCCAGACATCAGAAATCGTCGAATTTTGTGAAATCTGCTGCCTGTAGACTGCGTTGCAGAGTGTAAAGTGCAGCTCTCATCTGTGTTGTTCCCTTAGTGTGTGTCCTCAGCGCTGCGGTTCAGACGCGTTAGCCTTTTGCGTGTGCGGCTTTCTCGTTTTGGGGATTTGTCCTCCTGGCTCCTCATGTCTGCTGCCGTCCGAACAGCGTGTCGCAAAATTTAACTTGAAAAATTAAAACAAATCACATCCGGCATCTTGTTTTGCGTAAGACTGGCCAAAATTATGTAACCAGTTGAGCAAGCAGAGATATGAGAATTTCACTCTATCCTGTTGGCAAACTGGGCTTTGTAGCCGGGGACCGGGCTTATTAGCAGGCGGATTTTGCTATGTAACATTCCGTCCCAAGCTGATTTGGGCTTAATACGTGGCTGGGCCTATTAACCGTGGGCTTAATAACCGGCGACTACTGTATGTAGGAGTCTGCCGCCCAGGCAACTGCGCGTGACCCATCCTTCCTTCGCTCCGCCAAGTCTTGTCCCCACGCGTGATTATCCACTCCGCGCGCACTATTTGCCTTTCTAGCACTAGATCGACTCGCTGCTTTATAAACATGTAAGTTCCAGGTCAACCGATACTCCCGCTTCATTTGATTGGCTGCAGACGGCAAAGCTATGCAACGACACAACTTCATGGACACCACTGGCGTGTAGGCCTAAATGGCAGCTGGCTCGTCACACAACATTTGTACGGTTCATATTCTTACGTTAAGCTGTCCCTATCAACTTTGTCTTACCTGACTTGTGATTTGGAGAACCTTCTATTTTCGACACTACCACATATGGCACAGACAGCGTTCTTGTAAAAATGACAGAAATGTTCATTTTTAATTTATTGATGAGCTGGAGATGGAGGTGTTTCTAAACGAAGGTCAGCTGAAGGTTTGACTGACCTCAGAGATCCGGCGAGCCACGTTGAAAGTGTTTGCGATTTTCCCTATTTTGAGTTGGGCGCTGTTGACAGTGCTGCGAGGGCCATTTTATTCAATACTAGAGGACGGCAGCTTCATACAACCACTCCTTTTTGTATGTGTTGCTGGTCATCCCAAAAAGTACGCATTCGGCAAGTAATATACTCACGTTTCATTGATTTCCGGTTCGGAGTTCAGCGCGATCCTCTGCGAAAAGCCGGGTCATGGAGAGATGCGTAGGGGCTTCAATGCTTTGGCTTCTGAGAAGCTGGCGGCCATCGCTCCTGTTAATTCCAAAGCGCTCATCACAGTAGGCGTCCACGGGCATGGAAAAAAAACCTGAGACTGAAGAAGAGAGAGCAAGTAAGCAGACCTGCTTCACTCCCTCGGGTCATTATGAATGCTTCGGAGACTGCCACCTTGTCCGTGGCGCGCGCCATCATCCCGTCGCGGAGCCGCCTCACCATACACGTGAATCGCTCAGGACCGCCGAATGTATGCATGATTTTCCGGTGTCTATTGCGATTCACAGTGTCTATAGCCTTCGGCAAGCCTATGAATTTAGTATATAGGTGGGTGTGAATTTGCTGGAACTTCTCACACAGTTTGCGGTTTCGAAGGTCATCTCGGGGATCTTGCGGTGTCGTCGCAAGCTGCACTGCCTTCCTAGGAAAAGCCTTTGTTTCAAATGGCTGCTGAGACCCCTGAGAAATATGTGAGGAAGAACTCTGCGGCAGCGTCAAACGACCATTTTCCTTCGTGCGTAGCACAGGGTTGTCGGTTCCCTTTCCTTTTGTAGAGACGGATGATAGTCGCGTCGATACAAGCGAAAATATGGGTCGCAGGAGGTAGGTGAGAAGAAGCAGATGCGACTGCTGGGACAAGAACCTTGTTCGCCTAGCGTTTCGGATTCTGTCGCGGATTCATCCTCAAAAAGAAATAGCAGAAATCTGCCGCCAGCTTCCGCGAAAATGCGAGTCCCAGGAGGTAACTGAGACGAGGCAGATGTGGTTGCTGGGACAAGCATCTTATTCGTATGCCGTTTCGAAATACGTCGCGGATGCATCATCATAGACAATAGCAGAGACGGGTAACTCATACACAGGGAGATGCAGTATTTATAGGAGACGGTTGCTATGCTACTGCATACCTATTACAGTAGTCACCGTTTTTAGTTTTTTTACGATTTTGAGGTGTTCATTCATAATATAGGAAGTCGCCGGTTATTGAGCCCACGGTTAATAGGCCCAGCCGCGTATTAAGCCCAAATCAGCTTGGGACGGAATTTTACATAGCAAAATCAACCGGCTAATAAGCCCAGTCGCCGGCTACAAAGCCCAGTTTTCCATCAGGATAGAGTGAGATTCTCATCTCTCTGCTTGCGCAACTGGTTACATAATTTGGGCCAGTCTTACGCAAAACAAGATGCCGGGTGTGATTTGTTTTCATTTTTCAAGTTAAATTTTGCGACAGGCTGTTCGGACGACAGCAGACATTCCATTCGCCAGGCTATTGTTGATGCAATTGGTGAAAACGAGCAAGCAATTGGCCCTGAGGTTGCAGAGAAGATCAATTTGCTCCAAGCACTGAACATGTTAGGAGATGCATGGAAGCAGGTGAAGAAGAGCACAATAGAAAACTGCTGGCGGAAAGGCGGTTTTAAAACCCCTGATGTTGTTGCTGCTCCTGATGTTGGTGCTGCCGATGTGGTGCCTCCTTCGCCAGGAATCGATAAGGAAGATCTTCTCCAGTGGGTGGACATCGATGCCTGGAGAAGGACATCAAGGAGCACTTGCGAGTGAAGTTTCCTCCAAAACAACTGACACTTGACCGCTTTTTATAAACGTGTTGCAAGTCATTTTGTTGTTTTTGTTATTACGTAAAATACAGAAAAACAGCATTGTTTTCTTGTACATAAACATGCTCTACACATAATACAGTACGTATGTAATGTATAGTGCCTATCCTGCGTTTGCTAATCAAGAACTAGGACTCTCCGGTTAATGCGCCCGCCGCTTATTAAGCCCGATTTGGTCTGGGCCCGAGTAGGGCTTAATAGCCGACGACTACTGCACAATTAACGGCTACCCCCCCCCCCCAATCGGGGATATTTGCCCGCTTGTGGGCTTATTGCTTGGTGGCTGGCGTGCGGGTCGTAACTGGCTGAACTTTCATTCCTGTCCTTGACGCCACATCTCCTGAAATATCTTTGCAAGTTTGCGCGTCTGCCGAGGCCTATCATGCTAGTGGGCTTCATCTGGTATCGCGTCGGCTCCTGGTTCTTTACTGCTGGACAGCTGATGCGGGAAGGTTGTTAGAAGATCCATTCGGGGCAGTCTACTGATGAAGGCGTTAGAAATTGGCAGGGTTGAATTAGCGCCCAACTGGCGTGATCGGCACGATGATTCTGACATTCATATTTCTCAAGAAGTGCTGCCCCGTCGGCGTGGTGCGGTTCCTTTGGCTGTTGGGCCGTAGACTATGCAAAGTAAGTCTTCCTTTAATTCTTGTTCGTTTATATTTGGATCTAGTTAGACTTGCGAGTCATTCAGACGTCCGGTATTTCCCTCAGCAGTTCCTGCACCATGCGGCGACATGTCAAGAAGGCCGGCTTGTTTGCACCCTTTCGGTAGTTGACGTAGGCTTTATATATGGCTAATCGTTTTCAAAGAGTACTTTGTTGGTGCCCGTATATAAAAAGAAAGAGAATACTTCGCTTGCCGGAATCTTGACGTTATTCATCTGAGCCTTCGAACTCGCACTAAAGTCCACCCTCAGAGATGGAAGTGGCAACACAACAAATAACAGTTCTGTAGGAGGTAGAGGCCACCAAACACAAGTAATACCAGATCAATATATCGACTGACTGAGTTCTCGTTGAAAACCCAGGCCTTAGCTAAATCACAGCCAGTCTTGTTTCTGGTGTGGGCAATTATTTTCCTGGCTGTGAGGTTAAACTTGTGACCCGTTTTATAAGTGTGGGCAGCCACTTGTAATACTCCGTCACCTCGTCTCACAGGCAGCTTATGTTCGCGTTTTGTACGATTCACCCACGCGTCCAATCTGTCCTGCGTAGTTGCAAGAAGAGATTAGACACATACTTTCTCTGTCATTCGTTTTAGACCAGCCCTGGTGTTGAAGACGTGCACGACCGAAGGTGCCCACTCCGCAATTTATACCTTCGTGCCCTTACATTGGCGTTACCATATGAGCCCACCTTTCTTCCAGTCG
The DNA here is from genome assembly GCA_036362985.1 of Ligula intestinalis. NCBI lineage: Eukaryota > Metazoa > Platyhelminthes > Cestoda > Diphyllobothriidea > Diphyllobothriidae > Ligula > Ligula intestinalis. The sequence continues at coordinate 9,451,643 of JAYGXS010000005.1, forward strand.
CTGAACCAAGCGGAAGCGGTGAACCAGCTAGTTCAAGAGAGCAATATTTACTCAGCCCGATAGTCACTTGCTTCATCTTCGAGGCGAAGATATGGGGATCAGTTCAGTTATCGGCAGCGCAGCTTGCTTTTGTCACCAGCGCGTTCTGTCGATTTCAACTTTGTTTAGTAAGTGTTAGCGCCGCTCTCTAAGGTACATCCAGATTGCCTACTCTTGCATCGAAAACTGCTGGGACGGCTCGGACGCGAGTTATCACCCGGGTAATCCTGAGGGTACCGGATCGAAGGGACCTTAATGGCGACCGATTCATGCAGTTACAAGCGACCTTCAAAGGGCGGATATAAGGCCAGGACAAAGGAGGCACACGCAATCGCGACTGTCCCACAGCCGGGCTGCTGCTATTGGGTGGTCACGCTGACGACACATGCACGTGCGCGCTTAAGCAAGCGCGCGCGCACGGCCACCCAAGGAGAGCCAATGGGGAGCAATAACTACTGCCCTTTAAATAGCGAGGTTACGAGCCGAAGGGCATTCTGCTGCTAGCGACCCAGGACACGGCTGCTAGAGACACGGAACGCTGTTTGCCGAGACGACGACAGAGCGCAAGCTGCGGACGGACACAGCAGACAAGCTGATAGACACACAGCAAACAGAGCTGATGTACTAGTAGAACTAACAGTAAAGTACTGTCTGCTATCCTGTTCCGTCTTCTCTTCCTAATACGTAACTGGGGTACATAACCGGTGTTAACACAGGAACACACAAGGTTAAAATAATTGGCGACGCAGGTGATCACTCCAGACGAAATAAGGTGGTGAGGTGGTGGTTTGAGCAGGCCGCCGTTGTTGTAGGTGTCAGATCCGGGTAACTCTGGACTCAACCCCCCCCCCCCCCCTTCTTCAGGCAACATTTACTGTCCCGACGCAGACATTGAAGTTGCCGTGGGCAATCAGTTTGTCTGCCGCTGACGTAGCTATCAAGACTTCGTCCAGATATTCAAGGAACCCACTGTTTGACTTTTCAGAACGGGTCATAGGTGCAGTCTGGTGACGGTGCCAAAATTTGCCCCCCCCCCTCAGACGCCGGCCGCTGTAGCGGGCCAGGAACGTTGAGGTTGGCACATACCTAAAGGATAAGTGACCGGAAGATGGTTCTGCCGCGGAAAGTCGGAATCGGATTGATAAGCATCACCCAAGCACACAAATGTTAAGGCCGGAGTAAAAGGTAACGAGGATATATGGAGACGAATCTACTAGTAATTAAAAATACGTACAGAGAATAATCTGGGGTTAGGGAACGGCGTTAAATGAATACAAGTCCCATCTGGAGTGGAGTGTGTTCTCTAATGTCTGATCAGTTACCTGTGGGGAATGCAGTGCTGTGGGTGACTGCAGGGGTGGGGCAGGAGTGCTGACATTGTGTGTGGGACTGCGATACGATTGACGACGACGGTGGCGGGAAGGGGGTCAGCGGCAGTGAGGGGAAAGGGCACCGGCTTCTTCACTGACACTCGATCACAACATCCCATCCTGGGTCCGCGCCAAAAGTGACGACCTGGGTGTACTTAAACAATCATTCAGTTTCTTGGCTTGTTACATCGCCTCTAAATGGCCTCCCCCAGCTAGCCGGGTCTCGTTGAGGGCGCCAGTCGTTGGCGCGCCAGTCCTTGGTCGGCTAACGCTGTTCTCCTTTCTAGTCGGATGCTCCTAGGATTGTCTCGATCAGGACAAAAATTCCAGGCAGAATCACTCTAGCCGTAGAAAGTCAACCATATGCAACTCTTGGTTTTCAGGACATTCTATCAGAACCCAGTTTATTTGCTCATTCAGCATTTGAGAAGTCTGACGCTCAACCCCTGTGCTATGCTCTCTACGCTGTTTTGTGTTGTTGCTTTTAAACACATTATTTCGTCCGTCTGACGCTGCGCCAGCAGTCATGCGTGCGTCAAACCAAATAATAACAACTATCAAGGCAATACGATAATATTAAGCAATTATTAAAGGATAAACGGAGTACAAACCTCAACAATGGATGCAAACAGGCAAGAACAAAAGGAGTCGGCCTAAGTGCCTTACACTAGACAGGGGAACAATACAAGTTCAACAACGACGCCACGCAGGGCGAAACCAGTCTTACGAGAGTTTGTATGTGTAAACGGGAGAGGAAGCACCCGCCGCATTACTGTGACCGTTACCGCAGCTTCAGTAGCCCCATTTTCGAAAGACACACTAAAATAACTACTATATTAGTTTCAGTAGGGTTATTTACATCTACTCATTGAAATCGACCGTTCCCATTCATCGTCTATCCTATCTTGCTCTTACACATACCCCACTTATCTCGCTTTTAAAGAAGCAACTGTTCCATTTGCTATTAAAAACATACCTTAGGTGTGAACTTTTGGTTTGCGTTATTGATTTATCACTGGTTTTATTAAGAACGCATTTACTGCACTGTTAGGGTAAGGGTTAGGGCTAGGATTAGGGGAAGGGTTCGGGATATGGTTAAAGTTATTGTTATGGCATGGGTTTAGGTTAAGGATTTAGGGTTAGGGTTTAGGGTTGGGGTTTCAGGTAAGGGTTTTGGTTTAGGGTTTAGCGTTAGAGTTTGGCGTTAGGGTTTAGGGTAAGGGTGAGGGCTTAGGCGTAGGGTTTGCGATATGGGTTCGTTTAAGGATTAGTTTTTGGGGTGAGAATTTTGGATTTTGTAAATATGTTTGCGCGAAACGCTGTTATGTTTTTTTTCTGTGAAATATTCTTTTAAATTTCTTATTTTGGCATTGTCATAATCTTTATGAACTTTTCTTTTGCTATTAGTCCGCTCGTTTACATTTCGGTGTTTGGGTTGCGTTTGTAGTTCAGTACCATGAATTTGCTGGATGTAGGTCATCCCGCTAAAAATATGTCATTTTTGTTTTACGCGCTCTATGCCGGTGCTATATATAGCGCCCGCAATTTACACATTTAATTAAATTGAGGAACTTTTTAGACTTATTTTTCTATGCATTATTCACTATACATCCTTCTTTCCCACCCATAAACCCCCAACTCCCACCAGTCCCGTAAGACAGTAGGCTGGGGTTTTAAAAGCATCGATGGGGCTACACAAGCTACTTTTGCCCACGTGACTTCAGGAGGCAGTTCATGCGGCATTCTAAATGGTCTGGAACACCAGCGCGAAAAGGTGGGTGGACAGCATCGTCACGTATCCACCACAAATTCAGTCATGGTTCTTCACCTCAGCGAGCTGAAACAGTTGTCTCTTGAGGCAGCCGGGAGGGGGGGCGACAACATTGTGGGGTAAGGGGACAAGGGAGCCGAACGGGGCTGGAGGCAGTATTCAATCGTGCTTTACGAATTTACATGCCTTTGCGGCTGCAAGTACATAAGTCGAGCGCAATGGCGATTGGCAGCCAGAGCCAAGGAGCACTTGCCGGGTTGGCTATTGAAACCGGAAAATAGAACTCTTCGTTCATCCGGTACTGACCATTTGATAGGTACGAGTCATTTTGCGGACCCAAAATCTTCTTTCCGAGTACTTTTTCGAGTGCGAACAACTCGTGCCTTGAGAAGAAGACGACTCAATCGCTGGAATCATACTTTTATTCGTCTGAAGTTTCGATATCCGTCGCGGATTCGTCATCAGAGGCATAGAGAGAGCGCAGTAGCAGATAAGGTCTATCTGCTATAACTCGTACCTTGCACTGCCTGGAGGCAGTCTATATACGGCAGGTTAAACCCAATCTAGGTTAACTGTCGGAGCATGTGGTTAACCTAACTTTGCTTTGATAACACCCAGCTCCCTGATTTACACATTTCTTTGCCCGCCTTTTCGTTGTAATGTTTTCCCCACTTTTCCTTCAACATTGCTGTAATATGCTCAACTTACTGATTAGCCTTCGTGACCAGTTTATATGACCTTATTGACCTTTTCTGTACGAATTCACTTTTCTATTTTCCCATACGTTACTCACGTTATGCAGCAAGAGGAAGCAGCTGATGAGCACTCTCGGCCTTTGTGGAACTTTATCGCACTTTCTGCTGTTTTTATCAATCTTTAAATCAGTGCACCAGGGAAAAGATGCTTGAATTCCTAACGTACATTATTTGTGTTGGAAATCGGTAGAAAGCCGTCTAAATTTTATTTTTTATGCCAGCGTGTCCTCGAAGGAGTTAAACGCTGTACTACGAACCTTCTAGTTTTTTTCCTGTCAATGGTCAATTCCGTTCACACCTCCTGGCAAACGGACACAAAGCTACCTCTGGCCGAAGGGTCTTCCCGAATCTGCACATATTCTAGCGCACACCATAACTGAGGGTAGTCATTGTGAAGGCAGTTCCAAGGCCCTGGAAAAGTGACATTTACTAAAACTTAGCTTTCACACTGTCTACGTGCACATCACACACACACACACACACATACACACACACACACACACACATACACGTGCAAACACGCAGGTTCGTATGGGAGGGTGTAAACACTGGCTGCCAATCACGGTGCCATCAATTTTGGCCAATTAAAGCTCGGTCCTGCAACGAAACTACGCGCTGTGGCACGCATTTATGCATGATTTGATGGACAGTGCGGCCGGGATCTCCAACACCATACTAGCTCTACTCGCGGTTTTATCCCTCTGGACTTCACTATCCCGAGTCAGCTTCGCTGAGCATTCGCCCTTCGTTGATCCAAAGTATGATGCCGACAACTCCGTTGCCATCATCATGCCCCGAACCCTCTTCCCCGATGTGCCAAATCAAATTGAATTTCATTCCAAGCATCCCCTGCTGCGGATAGTGATTGGAGGATCTGTGCATGGTTTAGTCAACGCCTCCCTCGTGACTTCCTACAGGGAACTGCATCAAAGAGCATTGCGAGGTCTCTATGTCACCGAACTGCCTTATCGAACCCCCTTTGTCGTATCTGAGGGTGTCGCAATCACTCTGAATATCACCTATGAATACTGTTTGGATGTCAACAACTTCGGAGCTGAAACGTCACCGATCAACTGCAGGCTGAAGAGAAGTAAAAGCCTCCTCTGGTACACTCATATGGCCAGACGTTTTGCTATTCTCATGGGGGAAACGGATAAACACCTATACCGACCCGGGGAGATTGTCCGCTTCCGTTTTCTAGCCCTTAACTCGCGTACTATTCAGGGAAGCAGTGGAAAGCTTGTCTGGCCACCTTACCGAATTGACATGCTGGACTATGCTTATCCTAAACTCATGAAAACTCCTGAGGAGGAGATTAGGCGGCGTGAAACTCCACCATACTTTGACAGCATTTACGTAGAAGATCCCAACCGAGCTCGTCTCAAGGAGTGGACATCTGTCCAACAGCCAATAGCGCTCAATTTGTCCTTCCGGATTCCCGACGTTGTGATTGAGGGTCGTTGGCTTATCGTCGCTAGGTTATTGTATGAAGTGAAGGAGCTGGAAATTGAGGTTCGGCGTTATGCATTACCACGTTTTCTTGTATCCCTGACGGCGCCTGAGGAGATTAGCCTTACAGAGAACTCCCTTCAGCTGCGCGTCTGTGCAGCCTACACTAGCATCACTGGCTTCTTTCGAGGGCGCTTCGCGATCCAGGTCTGTTTCTGTTCAAAATCCGTGTGGGAACATCAGCAGGAACTGGGCACCCAATTTCAGGATAACGCCTGCCTTTCCATATCTCCGAATGCTCAGTCGGTGCTCAGTCGATGTGTTCAGGCAAGTGGACTGTTGGAACCAAACCCAGAAAACGGAAGCTGTGTCCAGGTGAAGTCTTCGATAAGGGACCTGATGAAAGAGGCACGGGCACGCACCCACTGGGACCAACAACTCGGCGCAGTCGTCAAGGTCACAGAGGAGTTTGCCGTCGACGCACCTGCAGGTGTTACAAAGTTTGCCCAAATCGGCATTCGCGTCCATAGGGCGCCAAAAATCGAGTTGAAGGTTGATCCTGCCTACCGAACCGGCCTTCCTATCTTCGGCAGGGTTCGAGTAAGTGGGTTGGAAGACTTTCCTGTGCCTAATACTACTGCCTCAATTTCAGTAGAAGTTTTTGAAGTCAGCCATTCTTTTGAATACTGGAGTCCCTCTACGGGGCCGAGCCAAGGCGAAATTGGGCCTAACATCTTCAAGACCATATTGACCCCAGATGAACAAGGTTCTGCCGCCTTCGTCATCCCCCCTCTGTCCGGTGGACATGATCTCCGAGTTCAGGCAAGAGTGAACCTCGCGAAAACTGATTCTCACACCACCACCACCACCACTACCTCCACGTTGCGGGATCGACTGTGTCCTCACTGCTCCGCTTGGATTATCGATAATGAAATCTCCACCTACGAACAGGTCAGATATTGGCAGTCGAGGTCGCCACTGGCGTTTGCTGTAGAGGAAACCACGTACGACACCGGCAAAGCCTGTCCCAGCTCTGTGAAGCTGTCCCTCCTAGTTAACGCACCACTGGATGAAAAGGATATCTTCATGTTTTATCTGTTACAAGGGGCACCGCGGCGGATTTCCGCAACCCTTCGGTCTACTCTGAGCAGTGGTCAAGCCTGCACGGGGCAGGACGGACCTCTGGGCCATTACACTTGCAATGCTGCATTTAAGCCCGGTGAGGTCGGGGAAATCACCTGTCTGTCTGGTTGGACAGGGGACAATTGTATGACGCCGGATTGTCCAGACATAGACTGTGGTGTGGGTAGACTCTGTGTGGCACCGGGTGTGTGCTCCTGTCGGGATGGTTGGCATGGCGAAAACTGTGAAATTTGCGAACCCCGAAAGGGTTGTCTGCATGGAGACTGTAAGCATGGCAACGACTGTGTCTGCAGAGAAGGCTTCACTGGTTATTTGTGCGACCAGCCACATGTTCTGTACGACACCCTCGGTGACATGATGCCACTCAGTGCATTCAATTTCAATATTGACAGTGATAACTTGCCCCTCAGTACCGCTTCTCCACCGCCATTGCCGACGCCATCAGAATCAAGCCCGGGAGTTCGGCGAACTTTCTTCAAATACGAAGCTGTTTTTGAAATGAACTCCAGTCTTGGACCGACTCTCAGAGCAGTTGTCTATGTTTACCACCAAGGCAGTAACAATGAAGTTCCCGAGATCGTCGCTGATTACGTTAAGATTGGCGGTTTTAGGCTCTGTTCCACTCCAACACTAGTAAAGGGCAAGTTAGCCACCAGGCTTCTGAATCGGCACACTGTCCTTCCGGGGGATATGTTTCAACTCACGTTAAGTCTTCCGACAGCTGGTGCGAATGCCGACGCCCAAACGGAGGGAATTGAGCACGCCTGCATTCTGCGGATGTCTAGCGTCCCGTTTGAGAATCCTGAACGTCACCAAATGGGGTCGTTCATCGACTTGCAGACGTACGTCAATCAGCTGGAAGATTTCTTCTACCAAGGTGATTTTCCCGTTTTCAGCACAAAGACGGCCTTTGAGGCGGCTGGCATTGACTTCATCCAGGTGGGTCCCGTCAGGCGTCACAGCCCACGCGCAGTCATGTGGCCAGTCTTCACGCAGTTCATGGACAGCGACCAATTTGCGTCTTCTGCCTTTTCCGACAGCGATCTGCCTTCCCCGCCCACTAGACCCTTTTCCCCTGACTCCTTGGCCTTCTCCTCCTCTTGGCTGTTTGACTACGTCAAACTACAGCCGGATACCCCATCATCATCATCATCATCATCATCATTAGCTTTGCAGGTCTTTGCTGCCAATTTGACCGCCCCCGCTCCTGCCATCGTAGGTAATTGGGAGCTCTCTGCCACCTGTATTTCACCCCATCTCGGACTCTGGATGCCCCAGAGGCTGCGCAAGGAGTCCCTCCGCGTAACTCTGCCGTTCTACTTCGAATTCGCTCCAGTCACAAAGATGCGACTATCGGAGGTACTTCACCCCTCGCTCTCCGTCAGTATGCTGTCGTTTGAGAGGCGTGTCTGCTATGAGCTCAGCGTCTCCCTGACAGCTGACGACGCTGACTGGCAGGTGATTGGAAGCCGAAATATGCTCAGGTGTATCTGTGCGGGTGACTCGAAGGCCACCTTCAGGCCATTGGCCCTAACACCTCGGAGACTGGGTCATCTGAGCATAACCGTGCGAGTCCTCGCTCTGCCTGGCTCCCCCATGTGCAGTGAGGGGACGGAGACGGACGCGGACGCGGGTGTATCGATTGAAGACACAATTCGTCGGCACATTCTCGTGGTACCCAGCGGACAAGAGATTGCCACCACTGTGGGCGGATTGCTGTGTCTTTCCGACTCTCCCAAATTGAAGCAGACGCTGCCAAGATTATCGCAACTCACCATTCAAAGTGGTACCCTCCACAGCTCCCTGTCTGCCTGTGGAAACATCCTCGGCAGGCTACCAGACAATTTGAATAGACTCCTACCCCTGCCGGAAGGTTCAGCTCTGCAGAGCGTGGTCACAGTCTCCGCCAATGTCGATTTTCTCAAATATCTCTCCTCGATGGCAAACATAACTGAACAGGAGGTCAAAAGCCTTCTGAAATCAGCCCTCCGGCATATTCACATCGGTTATGCAAGTCTTTTGGCTTTCAGTCATCAGGATGGTTCCTTTTCATCGCTTGGACAGCAGTCAACGCCTTACGGAAGTACCTGGTTCACCGCTCTGGTGTTTGGGGTTTTGAGTGAGGCTGACAAAATAATCAAAGACTTGAAATCTCGGGGTCTGCATGTGGTCAGTCTGGACTCTCTTTCCACGCTCTTGGAGGCCTTCGACTTCCTTCTGACAGTACAGCGTGCTGATGGATGTTTTATTGAACATGACACCGCGTCTCGCAGCCGACTGCCTGTCAGCTCTGCTTCAGACAATCGAACAGCCGAACTCGCTCTAACTTCCTACGTCCTCTCAGCGCTTTCAGACATCGTCGACATCCAGAGGATAGGAAACGCCTCCGCCTACGAGGCAAGTGTCCGTTCGGCTGTGATGTGTCTTCTGACCACTGTCAATGCCCTTGATACCTCTCGGCTGCCTACTTCAGTAGTGGCTCTTATTAGCTTTGCACTCTCTCGTGCGCCAACCGGCGTGTCCGCGACGGACCGGGACCGCGTCCAAGGCCTCTTGGCAGAGTTGCGTCGGCGCGCATTCGAACAAGACTACAATGGAGACCGCCTGCGCTGGTGGGCGGATGATGCTTCTGCTGATCCCGCCCCCACAGTTGAGGCTACAGCCTACGCCCTACTGACGCTCTCCGCCAATCAGACTTCAACTGAGAACCTAGCGGTTATTAGGTGGCTTTTGCAACAGCAGAATGAACGTGGCGGCTTCCACACCACTCAGGACACCGTCGTAGCCGTGAGGGCCCTGGTGCACACAGCAATTGGACTGCCGCGCCCGAAAGTACCCTTTCTGCTAGTTAACACCACCTTGTGTGACCTCGACTCCGCAACACCCGTCTGTAATTACACCGAGGTGATACCGCTGAGTGGTCTGAAGGCGTACACGTGCACACGAAAGGATTTGAGCGATCATCTCACAGTCAGCAAGCAGATGCAGAGTGTTGTCTGGGAACTGTCCTCCTCCTCCTTCTCCTCCTCCTCACCTCAACCGGAGAACGAGTACTGTGTCTCAGTTGGCCTAACAAGAGCTTACTATACTCTGGAAGCTACGAACGACTCTCTCTTCGCCCTGGAAGTGGTGAATAATCAAGGCAGCAGCGCCGGCGACACCGGCGGGGACGTCAAACGTGACTGTACTCACGCTAGAGTGAACATCTGCGTAAGGCCCTCAGAGATGGCAATTCAACAATCACTTCCTCTGACCACGGGAATAATTCTCCTCAGTGTGCAGCTACCCACTGGCTGGGAGACAAACCTGACGGAGCCAACCTTCCTTAGTTTGCAGCGTCAGCCTTTGGCTCCTCTGCACGTCGAGTTGGATGCTGCCAATCGGACGGTCTTGGCCTACTTCCAAGCCTTCACGGAGGTGGAGTCGAGAGATATGGGAGGACGCGGTAAGCTGCTGCGATGCCTTACACTGGACCTCCAACATACCATGCTGGTGGAGTCGCTTGCGCCCTCGACTATCCTCGTGCAGGACTACTTCGCTCCGCATCGCAGCACAAGCCGTGCCTTCACTCCAAACATCTGCAGAGAGAATTGGAGGCAGCAGGATCGGTGGAGGTCGGCCACGGAGGAGAAACAACTTGACCGGACAGCAACAGCAGCAGTAGGCTGTCCCCGCTGTACTGGTATACCTCGGAAGAGTCTTCTGCGAGCCATCGAGGAGTCCTTGTGTTTGGAAAAGGGCAGTCTGCTCCTCTTCAGTCCTGTCCAGCAACAGCAGCAGTTGGAGTCGATTGTGGGCACAGCCTATGCGATGACTGTTGGGGAGACAATTGCGGTCTGGAATGCAACCCTAAACCTTACCGACCAGTGTCCGTGTGAGATCCTCACAGCAGCAACAACCACAGTATGTGCGATGCTTTCAACTTCTCCCCACCGTCCGGTTATTGGAGCCACCGAAATGGGGGGTTTGACGGACTTTGATATTGTCAAATTGAGCGATGTGGAGCAGGTGATAAAAGGTCACAGTTTGTCCGAAGCGGAACTGAACCACTGTGCCGGATGGCGAGGACTACGAAGGCTTCTGCGTAAGTGGTCTTCTGTGTACAGCTGAGTGGCCATTTGCCTACTGAGCTATTTTTTTGACCCTTTTGACAATACATACACTTGCTGCTAGATTTTCTTAGTGTCGTTCCTTTTGCGGTGGACCAGCTTTCAATAAATTCTCGTTGGGTCGGTGGTACATTTATATTGGAATGGGGTACAAAATAAAAGAAAAACGCATGTGCTTTATAATTTTCGTCTGCTCTTACAAGTAGGTCGTGAATACCGGGAAGAGGCTAAGAGACAGTTAGTTAAGTGGCAGTGAGAGTTTGGTGGAGCCGTCCGAGTGGAGAAGGTTTAGAGAGCGAGAGAGAGAGAGAGAGAGAGAAAGGGCACAGAGGGGTGCATGCAGTTAAGCCACAGTTGCTAGGCACGGAGTTTGCAGGAGGTCTAGCGACGAATTATGGCTAACAAGGCTTACCCTTATGGCTGCGATCTTACAGGCCCGGTGCCTTAGGAAGGCCAGAGCGGTAGGAACAGTATATTCTGTTCAAATTCGAAAATGTCAGAGTTCCGGGATATTAATTATAATTAATCTTCTGCTCACCGGAATAAATTTAAAGATTTGCTTACGTTTCGGACAGTTGGGTCTGCTGGCCTTTGTCAAAGCAAATACTGACTGTTATCGCTCAGCAGTTTAAAGTTGCGGCTGCAAGTGTTGACCTTGGGCTGATCGATTTTCCTCGGTTCGCTGTCTGGGCTCGCGTGTGGATTTTGGTGTGGTCTGACGGCAATTGGTGGTCTGTTCTGTCCCCACGGTAGAGGATGCTGGGAAGCCGGCTCCATCTTCTGGTGGTTTTGTCACAGAGCCGTCTTCTTCTGAAAATCGTGACCTCGGTTTGACCGTGCCTTGTCCCGCGCCATTACGTGAGTAAAGTACAGGGCACGGTCAAACCGAAGTCAGGATTTGCAGACGAAGACGGCCCTGTGACGAAACCACCAGAAGATAAAGCAGGATTACCGGCAGCCTCTACCGTGGGGACAGAACAGACCACCAATCGCCGTCACACCACACCAAAATCCACACGCGAGCCCAGACAGCGAACGGAGAAAAATCGATCAGCCCAAGGTCAACACTTGCAGCCACAACTTTTAACTGCCGATCGATAAAAGTCAGTATACGCTTTGACAAAGGACAGCAGGCCCAGCTGTTCGAAATGTCAGCAAATCTTCTACTTTATTCCGGTGAGCAGAAGATGAATTATAAGTATATTCTGTACAGAATGACTGGAAAATAGTTAGGAGGAGGTTGCCACTTGGTCTGGCATGGCGTTCGGTCGTGAGGGCCGTGTAAGAGCTCGGAGTCGCCACAGTGGCCAATGACCATGCCCTGTTGGGGTGGATTTCGATCTGTACATCAGCGCGGGAATTGTCACAACGGCCCAAGAATGGGCTTTGTGTGAGTCAGCCTAAGGACAATGACTGGCCAGGCCAGTCTTGAATACGTGTGTGCACCCCAGTTATGCGAGGGCTTAGGCTACGCGTCCCATGCGGACATGGGACATTGCGCTGGATCGAGCGCGACTGGGCCACAAAAGTTGCCATTACGTGACCTCATCTGCAATGTCTCGCGTAAGGAGAAGGTGGGCTGCATAAACACTACAGGTCCTCTTGTGCGCACACGGCCGATTTCCTCAAATTGATAGCGATATTTCCTACTATTACTCACAGACGCTGACCCAGGGACTTGAGGTAATTTGTCGAGACCTCGTAAATCACATAGAAGGCTTCGTTGTAGATTATACGATTCCCGGAATCAAACATGTGTGTGAGAAAAGCATCATTTAGGCTCTCAACTTCGCCTTTTCCCCGCCATGTCAAGAGATTTCCCCTTCTTTTATGGATTGGCACCGACCCTTGCATTATTTACATGTGAGCATTTATCATTACTGGCCGTGGGATCGGAACTGTCTAATTACAATTTGCAGTCTAGGGGAACGTCTTCTGGCTAAAATGTAAGGGTCATTATCAGGATAGCGCTGCATCACTGTTGACTTTTCGAAAAGTGTGTGAATTTGGCGAGCTGCAGTACCAAGATAGAAAGTCTTCAGCCTACTAAGGGCATCCTTCTTCAGACTGCTGTTCATACCATGGGAACAGTCTGCCCCGCTGACTCCTTCATCTTCCGATTTTAAGATTATAAAAAGAAAATTATAAGATTATAAAACGAAGAAAACGAAAAAAATAGGGGCTACTGCTGGAACAAGAACTTTACGCACCTGACGTCTCGGATTCATACTCGAAACCATCATCAATTAGTGGCACTTCGTGCAAAGGGACTTGCAGCTCCAAGTGTGCACGAATTATCCTTATCTGATGCTTTCGCTGAAGATGGATTTGACCTGGCACCCGAAAATTCAGGTGAATAGAGTCCTTGTCCCATCGGCCGAGCCTATTTCCCCTTAATGACTTCCTGGGATTTGCTCTTTTGCTTGCATCGGCAACTTGTAGTTGTGCCTATGCGTATGGAAATGTGCGAGGAGTCTGAGCCTTGTCTGGCATTTAAATAGTGTTCAGCAATATCCACAGTCGAAATGGGAAGAGATCATGCAATTACTTCCATGTGTTCTGGACCCCTGCTTTTGGCGTGCCTTGTATGATGTCCGATCGGTGCATGTGGATTCCAATGCCCAGAGATGCAATAATTCTGAGAAGCCATCAGATTTTGATCGAAGACTTTACGATATTAAATAAAATCCCCAAATTTTAACCCTGTTGTTTCTAGATCTTAATGCTACTCTGTTTCTCTATCGTCGTACCTTTTCGTGCATGCTTTGGAGGTCAGGTACCATGTAGAATATGAATCAAATCCATCAGCATAAACTGCTGCTGCTCAGGCAACTGATACTTTTTGAGGGAAACGAAACCTTACATTGGCGGAATTTAACGAAAAACAGAAAGTCGGCCTACTGAAAATGTAAAAGTAGGTGATCGTTATAAGTCAAAGGCAAAAGAGACCTCTAAAGACTGTCCTGTCTCTTACTGAGAACGTTTTTGTAGGCGGCCGAATAATAGGCATAGTAAAAAGCTGGCATCCTAGCGCGACTGAAACATATATTGGAATCAATCTGCACGACAATCGGTATTAAAATCCCTAGTTAGGTAGGTAAACCGTACTAACCTTAAAGGCATTTCTGAAATTCTGTTGACATTTCCCGAGACCTGTCACCGACTGTACCTCGGATTGCATTTGCAGGCACGAAAAAGTGACAGGTCGTAACCAGCGATGACTTTAGTTATCGGCAGACGAGCGTCCTCAGTGGAAAAATTTCGTTCCATCGGCAGCGCCGTCAATGTTCGTCTGTCCACTTGGCCTACCGCAGGGGGTTACGTGAGTTAAACCCTAGCAACTGTGACCTTCAGACCCTGGTGTGCACAGGGGAACGAAGAATAATCAGGAAGAAGTTTTACTTGTGAGCATACGACCAGCCAGGAGGCCAGCCGGGTCTAAGTGCTAGTTTAATAGCTGTCAGACCAGTGGTCAGAGAAAGCATGCACGCGTGCAGGATTGCCATTCGTCGCCGGGCCAGAAAGCGACCTTGCGGCAACTGTGATTGGCTGTTCCCAGACGTCGAGATCTGTGGGAACTTTCCGCACTGACTGCTTTCGCCCTGCCAGAGCTTACACCCGTGATTAGTCATCTACTCTGCGTAGTATCGACCTGCTGGCCCCTACACTCATAGGCAATCGATAATTCCGCCTTGTCTATATGGCGACGGATGTTTGATTACTCTTCCACGGCCCGGCAAGCAAGGATTGGCTGCAGCGAACGCCTAACTTTGCGGAAACATCTGGCGTGCACACGCAGCTGGCAGTTGCCTCTTTTCTGTCTATTTTTTTTGGCAGTTAACTTCTGTTCACCAACACTGTCTTTCCTGCCTTGATTTGGGAAGCCTTCTGTGGTTGATATGATAACTTGCAATATTGGTGACCCCGACGTGATCTGAACTCTCAACCTCCGATCTGGCTGATGCGTAGATCAACGGCTGCGGGACCTCATGAAAGTTCACTTCGGCGCAAGCTAGTCACGACAGGCCAACTTGAGATGACTGAAGGGACACAGAATCTACCCCATTTCAATTTGCCTGGAATTGATGAAAAACGACTTTAAACGTTTCATTTGGACTCGGTTTGGCACTTAATGTGATGGCCAACTTTTTAACACTGGGAATGAATGCTACGAGGAGGGGCTTAAAACTTCATCCAAATAACCAGCGCCTGACTCCCTCCCCTCGAGACAGCTTCGACGAGGTCCACCCTGTGCTCCAGAGCAAGGTGGTTCAGGGACGGTGACTTGTGCGTGGAGTAGTTTTAAGTAATGGTAAACTGGCGCTGCATCGGGCTCAATCTCTGTTTCATTCCATCATTTGAGTCAGGTGTCAGGATGTCTGGAGGCAGGATGGGGCGCAGGGGGCAGGTGTGGCGTGAGTCTGCGCCTAGGGGTGCTGCATACAACGAAAAATGTCCATAGCTCATGTAAAATTCATCATGTCAACATGATATTCGGATTTTTTGGCCCCTAGCTGCGTATTTGGACTTGGCCGAAGCATGTTTAGCTGAGAAAGGTAATCGATTATGCGATCCTACGCTAGGAACACGTCAAGCCAAACCGCGTCAGATACCCTGAATATGCGAAAACGACTACGTACCCCGCTTAGTGAAGAAGACCAATGGGTAGAAAATGTTCGCTATTAAATCAACATACAAACGAGTTAAAGTTTAACGGGGAACGGTTGTGCGCTAACTTAAACAAAAGGTTCTAAATGCACGTTACAGAAGCGCAAGAGTTAGTCTAGACAGTTATGTACAAATGAAAATATGGCAAAGTTGTAAATGCGTACAAGTTTGGTAAAGGGCTACCACACATGAGTCTGTAAGCCCGCTTCGGCATCCACTGATGGTCCATATCCTTCGTCCCACCCTGTGCCCACATGCTTTGTTTCATCCTGTGCCCACGTGATTTGTGTCCCATGTCCTGACTCCGTGACCTTGTTGACTGCCTTCCCATTCGCTGACACACTGCAGTCGTTATTTCAGCGTCCTACTTCAACACACCCTACGGTCTTTGTTCCCTGCACTGTTTCCTTATTCACTCCCTCTTTCTTTGATTCCTGCCCCGTGTGCTTACTCCCTTATAAAATGGCAGCAACGCGTCTGCGTCATTCACAAGACTGCTCGTCTGAGCACCTCGAATGCACGTCCACCCTCCTTTTGTTTTCTACCTCACATTTTTCTACCTACCGTGCACTGTTTATTTCTGTAGAACCGACAGTTCCTCTGTCGATTTCAACGATGGGCACCGCCTGCTCCAAAAGTCGCAGCAGACGCTGAAGCAAGCCGCGACAGACACTGAGGCGAGCTGGGCAAGCGACACGAAGGCTACAGCAAGCAGGAGCAACGCAGAGAACTAGCGCGAGAGAAAAACAGGAGTCTAGGTAGACTCGCGCAGAATCTACCCACTCGCTCGCCGCTCCCACCTCCGTGTCCGGTGTAAAGACAAAGTCAATAAGACCGGTGATGAGGGAGGGTGTAGGTGGCTGGCGCGGTAGTCACTCAACACGCGCACACTTGAATCAGCCAACTCGCTAGGTATGCTCCCGCCTGCGCGGGAGCGCCATAAAGGCCACATTAAGAGGGAGTCATTGCAGCCTGACTCTCAGTCCGCCTTCTCCTCCTATACGCACACGCGTACAATAGGAGCAGCAAAGTAGGGGGCCCGAGTTTTCCCGTCAGTTGGCAAACCCTCCAAGCCACGGCTTTTAGCGCACCGTGATAGATTCAGACGCATTAAGATTTATTATAGTGAGGAGAGAAACGCGCCGAGGATCGACCTCACTCTCTCCCCCACCGCATAGTGACCGCCTAGCTGCGCGAACACCCACAGTGGGGCCTGAAACCCAGTGGGAGCGCGAGCGCAGTCACCAACAGGGAATCAGAAGTGAGAGAAAGTGCCAGCGCCTTCCAGGCCGCAGGGACCGTGGTTGGCTGAAGACTGGAATTGCATGTGCATACAGACATTCGATCTCAGAAGGGTGAGAGCAGCCCTGCATGAAGCCTGGGCCAACACCCTCTTGAGAGGGGTAACCAATCAGTCATCGACTAAAAGACACTACCCATGCTCCGTTGCCGGTTGGCGTCCGTCGGTGGGGCTGAAAGGAGAGAGAGAGAGAGAGACAAGCTGGTGAGCATTGCAGTTTCGGATGGGCAGAAGAAGAAAAGGAATAAGAGAGGAGATGGAGAAAGGGTGTAAGGTGCGAAGGGAAACCGAGAAAGAGAAACAGAGAAAGGCGAATGAGGGGTAAGGAAGAAAGAGAGGGAGGGTGAAGGAAAGCGAGAAGAGAGGACAGAGCAAAACGAACAAAGGAGGCGAGAGAGATAGAGAGAGAGTGGAACAGGAACCAGAACGCAGCTTACCTTTCATCGGAGGATTGTCGCAGAGTGCCTGATGCGATTGCAGGGATTATGGTGGTAGCCAGTAGTGTTTGTTATGCTTATATCAGAGGGATTAGTAGTGCTGCCGAGGAAAAGAAATCACATTTTGCAGGGCTAAGGGTTCCTGAGAGCTGGTACGGGTTTGAATTGATAAGGAGTACCGTTGATGATAAGGCTATAACTCATACTTAGTGGTGATAGCTAACGATACAGCGTGACAATCCAAGTTAGTTTGGGTTGAATCCCTAGCGCTGGTTAACCGGTTACTGCCGGCTGGCTTTGCCGGTCTTTGGAATACTGTGATCCGCTGGCTCGCGCGTGAACGACCGCCTCGTATTCCCCCCGTGACTCTGGCAGCAGAAACTGCTGCTGCCCACGATGCTACAGGCCGCGCAGCCTCGAGCTGTGCATGCTATGTAAGTTAGATTAGCGAGAGAACCACAGTTGTCAATGTCCTGCTATCCCGTCCATCCCACGGAAAGGCAGCATGGAAATCGATCGTCGTTGAGCCCCAGCGGCGATCAGTCCCCCATCCCCATAGGAATCTCGTTTACATAGTAAGCGTAATCAACAAAAGCGACGATCAACCTCCCCCTGCCCTCGGCGCACTCAGAGCCACGCCGGCATTTTAGGCTTGAATTAGCAAGCTGGCGACGTTAGAGGCGCGAATTGGGACGAGGTTGATGGCTGACAAATTAATCCACCACAGTGGTGACTGTGATAGGCGTAATGCAAATACGATGGTATGAATGAGGCTGAAGATCGCACCCTAAATTGCCGTTGAGAACACGAATGTTTGGGCTAAAGGCTAAAGGTGCTAAAGGCTAAAGGTGCAAATGAATGCACTGCAGGTCCTACAGAAGACTGCGAGTAAGGACGGGTAAACCTGATTGCCAAGGAGCTGAAATTGAGCTGGCAGTGACGTTAAAGGATTCTAATGCTAGTGAGGCTGGTATAAGAAACCATGCTTAATGGTAGTATTAGCAGTAGTAATAGTGGCAGTGAAGCAAAAGACATCTGAAGGCAGAAATAAGAGGAAATTTCGGCTTACCTGGGGGGCACTTACCTGAGGTTCCCGACGAACTTCAACGCACAACCCTGTAGTGAGGAGACTAGTAAGTGGGGTTATGGCTGGTGGTGGGGGGGTTTGAGGTGCCGGGTGTGTCGACATCACGGTCAGTGCCGCTGTCGTTAATGTGCATGTGACCTAGTAGGCCCATGCGATGAGCGAATGATCGGGGGCAGTGTGGGCAGTGTGGGCAGTGAAGGCGGCGGTCTCGTCTCTGTGTTGGTGCTCCAGGCACTAGTTTGCCAATCTCTGTACGATGGATTCGCAAGTGACCAACTAGGCCGATGCGTGAGGTGAATGCGCGATTACAGTGAGGGCATATCAGGCCCTCAGAACTGGTGGAAGGATCAGGTGTGAGGATGCGAGTTGTGGCGGGTGGAGGAAGTTGCGGGTGGCTTGGATTCGGTGGATGAGTGCAGCGAGGCATCTGTTGCGCCGATTATTGCTGTCGAAGTGGAGGGCAGAGAAGGGTCTGTTGGAGAGTTTGGTGCAGCAGACGTGGATGCTGTCGGAGGAGAGTTGTACGGCTTTCGGAGGTGACCGACCAAGCCAATGCGTGCACGGAAGGTGCGTTGAAAGCGTGGACACGTTTGGAGGGGCTGGGTGGGGCAGTGTACCTGCTTTCAATTTGTACCGGAGAAAAAATGCTTCAAATTAAGCAAATATGCCAAAAACCCTAATAATCAAGCCATAAATAGCCATTGCGGTCTCCCATGTCTTCGTCGGTACCGCCTTATCGATATATGCATTTGTATCAATGTGAAAATTGGCATCCCAGGAAATATAAGTTGGTAGAAGAAACTCTTTTGGAAACGTGAAGAAACTTTTGTAGGAGGCCAAACTAACCGCTTTGCTTTACTTCACCATTTTGTTCTTAAGTTGTTATGGGTTTTCAAAGAACGCTAACACTCCCATTTTAATAACGGTCGTCAACGCGACGCAAGAAGCTACTCGGGAGAAAAAAACAGCCAGAAGAGGGTGAGAACGGAGTTGTGGAAAACCAATAATCACCTCAACCTTATGAGTTATAGATGATATTACGTGTTGCTCGGTCCGATTGAATAAACACTTGTTCCGACATCGACTCTTCTCTACTTGTGTGTCTGATTGATTAGTCAGCAAAATTCGTTACTGTGGGACTTCAGGCGACGAATCAAGCTCTACGACAGGCAGAAGGCCTGTAGAAGCCTGCCCCCCCCAGCGCTGCCATGATCACTCATTGTGCCTGCTCTGTCAACGTGGCCAGTCAATCGATTTTTGCGCATAGCTGATTACTGGTTCACACTGGACTCGCCTCGCCACTTGTGATGACTGATCTACTATACGTGAATTGGCAGCCAAGTCAGTCAATCAGTCAATAGATTTATGGCGTACCGCTGATTACTGATATGCGCCGGATTTGTGGTCAGCGCTGGCAGAAACACACTTCGCACTAAGCCCTTGCAAGGCGGAACTCACTCGGCCTTTCGCCGCGGTGCGCGGCGGACGCGAGGCTGTGGCGTGCTCTCTCTCTCTCGCTCCTCATGGTCGAACTCCACCCGAGGCCGAGAAACCCTTCTGTTAATTCTTCTCCTACTTATTCTGTACCGAATACAATCTCCTTGTACCTTGGCTTCCACGACTTCTATCCTCTTCTAAGGAACCGGGCCTGGAAGATCGCAGTAGTTAGGGTTTAACCGGTTTAGCCTTAACCCTTTGCGATTATGATGACTGCCCGACGTGATCTGAACTCTCAAACTCTGATCTGGCTGAGCACATTCATCATCACACCTCCCTCAACTTCATTTGAAATTTTCCTGCGTCATCTTATGTGACCGCGAAATGAAGAATTTCATCATCGAAACCCTGTCACGAAGCAAGAGGAAGATGCTCAATCACTCACAGCCCGTCGATCCAGGTTATTGTTCCTTCTCCATCCAGAAAAGCTGTTCCCGCTCTGAGTGTACATATCCTCACCTTCTTTCCAAACTCTGATTCTTCTTCTACTGCCAACGATATCCCTCCTACCTCAACTCAACGCAACCCACACTGACAGGCCCAGCCGAAGATGAGATCGGCAAGGCTAGTCCGGAAAGACAGAATAAGACTGGCACGGCTATTACACTTTATTGTAAATTTTCGACTCTGGCACACCAGGTTGCCGTGTGCGTACGGGAAATGTGTATAGAATATTGCGCATTTTTAAACATACCGAAGAATCAATAATGCTTTGTCATCCTTGGTCAATAGGAGGCTTTATTGGTCGACGTTGAGTTAGATTGGATGTACATCAATCTCAAAGGAGCCTGGAAAAGGCGTCAACCAACAAAGCCTGCTATTGACCAAGGATGACAAAACTTTATTGATTTTTTGGTATGTTAAAAAATGCGCACTGTTCTACACACATTTGCCGCACGTCTGACGACGACTTGGTCTGCCAGAGTCGAATATTTACAATAAAGTTTGCAATGTTTCCCAAAGAATTTCTTCTATCAAATTATTTTTCTTGGGATGCCAATTTTCATATTCATACAAATGCATATATCGATAAGGCGGTACCGACAAAGACAAGGGAGACCGAAATGGCTATTTCTGGCTCGATTTTTAGGGGGTTTGACAGATTTGTTTAATTTATTTGACCCAATGGCAGAGCGTTAGCTACGCAAAAGCCTTCCCTGCTGTGTGGGTTCGAGTCCCGTGGAAGTCGCAGTTTTTTTCACAATTGGGTCAACGAAATATTTCTGGCTTATTAGCCATCATCAACCTACCATACCCAACCCCGAGATTGGAACAGCGGAGATTCGAAACTGGGATCTTTGGTCATTTAATCTAATGTCCAGCTACCATTATTAATATTCCCGATGACACCCCACAGGACAACTGATCCATGGCTCTATGGTAAAGCGGTAGGCCCCATGCGCGGGTTCGAATATCAGATGATCCAATATAGTCCACTTATTGAAATATTTGCATCCCAAGATATTAATTATGAGAATAAGACTTTCGTTGGGAAATGTCCAATTTTATTTCGTGAATTTTCGACACGGACCAACCGGTCGTCGTCAGACGTAGAAAAATTGTGCAATAAACAACTAACCTGTTTAAACTTTCGGAAAATCAATATTCCTCCGACGTGGTAGGATTTGTGATCTGTGCATGTAGGTGCTACGTGCCTTCCGTAATTTGGCTGTCTGTTGTGTTTTGGCGGCACGCGTTCAATTTAACTTTGAGGTAACCGTAGCTAGCGTCCAAGTCAATATACCTGTTGATGCATGCCTCGTCTGAATGCATTGCTTCTAGGAATTCATGGCCTTTTCTAGTTGGGCAACTGCCAACAATCCGTGTGTTCTACCATGCGAACTTGTGGCCAGTTTCCTGTGTGTGCATGGCCACCGGGGATAAATGGTATTTTTTTCTGACCGCAGACTGATGTTGTTGTATGCGGGTTGAGACGCATTTCCCAGTTGGGCCACAATAAACTGCATCACAATTGGAACATTAAATCTTGTAGACAACCGCTTTTCTTTCAAGATAGCCAACCCTGTCCTTAGGGTGTACAAACTATGAACGTAAGGTGGTTGCGGGCAGGTGTGCCACTTGTATCTGGTGTTTTTTTAGTTGTCTTTTGACAAGCTCAGATACATTCTTTACGTATGGGAGGGAACGCCAGGTTAGTGGTTTCGGTACCTCGCTGGTCGTACCAGTTTAAATGCCTTCTTCTTTTCTTTTGGATTCTTGTTGTTTTAT
Organism: Ligula intestinalis; assembly: GCA_036362985.1. Taxonomy (NCBI): domain Eukaryota; kingdom Metazoa; phylum Platyhelminthes; class Cestoda; order Diphyllobothriidea; family Diphyllobothriidae; genus Ligula; species Ligula intestinalis. Next base: position 9,473,497 of record JAYGXS010000005.1, read on the forward strand.
GCATTGGAGCACGAAATTTCGTGGATATCCGTTTTGGAGAATAATTGAAAAAGGGATTTCGTATCTTCCTGGTAAGTTTTCTTCATCAGAACAGTGTGTTTTGCCTCGGTTAAGGAGGCTGTAGATGGAGCTTCCTTTGTAAGAGACGGGGTGGTTGCTCTCAACGACATGCAACTCCCATTTCGAGATGTTCTTGCACATCGAAGTACTGGTGGATCACTCCGTACATCTATTTACCGTAAAGAAACATATTCGGAAGTCATCCTACATTTTGATATCAACCACCCCGTCTCTCACAAAAGAAGCTCTGTCCGAATATCAGGTGATCCAAAATAGTCCACCTATCCTTATGGACCTGGCTTGTGGTCAACCACTTTCCCAAAACGTCGACATGCTGATTAAAAATGTGGAGCACCGAGTTTCTCTCCGTTTTTTTTCACTCTCTAGTGGCAGTTTTGTGTACAAAAACGGAGCAGCTCTGTTTTTCTACTCAAACCTGTCACAAGACTGACAACCAAAAGCCACTTCGATGAAGGCCCTGTCAGGCAGCGTGAAAACCAGGAACAAAAAAATTTCTGAACTCCTGAGGGTACACACAGAGTGTTACCTTCAAAATTTAGCGCACACACACGCACACACCCATTAGTGTATGTGGACAGCCTGTGCGGACTACTAAATGTCACCTGGCCGGTGGACGTAAACGGTGCTGTTAATCGATCAGCCCTACTGCTTCATCCCGCGCGCGCAATCGCCTGCGTACTTGCTTTTGTACACGCTACAGGTACAAACAACGATAAATCATCCCGTGCAGGCTGCTGTAAACAGAGTGTTCACCCTGTCGTCCGACTCCAAATACCACGAAGCTTCTAACAGCTTTTGGAGAGAGAGAGCGAGATTGAAATGGAAACGGTGAAAGCCCAGGGGCAGACTCTGGAGGTTACTTTGACAGGCACAGTAGGGTTCTCTAAACCGACTGGTCAGCTCGGTCTCTGCCAACAACAAAGGTAACCAGGAGTGCGGAACGGTGGTCCGCGCAAAATCTACCACCTTGCCCTATTCGGAAATGGCTGAGGTCAGGACGGCACCGACAGACCGAAGTCCAAACAGATTTACTCCAAGTTAACTATTACCATGCATTGCCAAACTTGTGGAGTGTGAAGATCAAAATTGCAGCGCGTGGTTTAGTTATTGATTGATTTGCCTTGAGGCACAAAATGATGTTTGCTAGAAAAAACTTCATTTCAGATCAGTATACTCAAAGGGAAACTGGGTCAACGAATGAATGAAAAAGCTTGCGTTCCAGGTATTTGCATGGACAAGGATCGAGACTTGTCGCGTACCGGATCAATTGGTTTATTGTCTTGAGCTTTCGAACTCTTACAGTAGTCAATTTTCAGAGATGAGAAGTAGCAACCAAAAGGATCTAATTATGGTGGCCATAGGCCAATCAACTGTCAGATGTCATCAGATTGTCAAGGGGTTAGAAACAACAATAAAGAAGGATGGAGATGGTTATAGTGATGTACGCTGAGTAGCTGTCAGTTAAGTCTGGGGTCGCTCGGAGTCATAAACACCAATTAGTGTGGCACATTGTCTCCACGGTAGAGGGTCCTGGTAGTTCTGTCTCCACTTCCGGCCGGTTCCTCGTAGAGTTCTCTTGGCTTACAATCTTACGTCCGGTTCGGCCTTATTCTGTCCTTTGCCCACATAATCGCATAAGACTTTGTAGGCCGCAAGCAGGTCAAAATGCCTGTTGACAGAGTTGGCATCTGAGTACCATAGGTCAGCGCGGGCAAAGTCCAACATTTCCTGATATCCAAGGAATTGCCTATGCTATTAAACACTGCAGACTATAACATTTTGTTGATGCATGTTTTACTATAAAAGAAAATTAATAAAAGCAGACACGTTCTGACAGAATCTGGTACATTTCGTATCATAGTATTAAATAATAAACTTGCGTTACTGTAGTTTGTTCTACTAAACCAACAATGAGGATCGTAATTTCTGCGAAAATTAAGAAGATTCAATCATTCCTAGTCGAAAAGCCAGCTCAAAATGTTCACTTAATGATACGACCCGCACATGGTACTTTTATAAAAATAAAGTGAGTTAATCGACCCCGGTTCCCAAAGCCCGGTACGAAAGACAGAGGAGGTCAGTGAGCGCGAAATAGCGTGTACTTAGACAAAGCACGTTACAGCTAGTCGTTTTAACAGAAAGGCTGAGTGCATTTAAGGGGGGACGCGAAAGACATAGTCTGGACAATGAGCCATACAGAATTGAACAGAAATGCTGGCCGACAGCCAGGTAAATTCGCGACGCTTTTATGTGTACTGACTCATCATAAGAATAGCGACATTCCCAACAGTTAAGATTTAATGAGACTGACCACTAGCGCTAACAGTCGTGACTGCGGGGACTGCCCAACTGACGGCGCTACTTCTGCTCCCTTCTGCAAAGATGGCAGCGACGAAGTTTGCTGATTGTGGTAGCATTTACGGAATTCGTCTTAGGCCCACTCACAGTTACGGCTGGTTGGTAGGCGCTTAAGGACCGTGGCTTTTTTAATTTTGCTCCGAAATGCTTTTCTAAAATGGAGAACATCAGTATACTAGAGGGCGTACAGGCGCAGGCCAAAATTTTGATATGAATATTTGGGCCGAAGACAATCAGCCCCTGTGGGATAACCGCATTATATTCAGATATATTTGATAGCAAATTACCCCTTCTTTAAATTTTATACTCAAGGAAAGGGTGGCTTTCGGTTTTAAAAAAGTTGCCAATTATGAGCTTGTTACAATTCTGAGTTGTGCATTCATAATGCATCGTATCCGTCAATTTATTAATGCTGCCTATACTGCGTAAAATATTTTCTACATCTATTTTAATATTTTATGACAACTGTGTGACTTCTCCCTAAAACTGTAGGTAAAAACGTACTTTTCCTTAAACAGGATGTAGACAGTGCACCGTTTTTAAACCTTTGATTCGAGCGTAGCAGTCGTAGGTTAGAAAATTATTCGGCAATTGAGCAACTTTTATAAAACCGAAAGCTACCCTTTCTTTGAGTATAAAATTTAAAGAAAGTGTAATTTGCTACTAAGAAAGTACAAGAAATATTTTTTCGTGCATTTTTTCCATAAAATATATTTGAATGTATAAATGCAGTCAAAATAGATGATAAAAAGGCATACTACTAAAGTAGCCAGTTTTTACAATCGATATGTAATTGAATTGAACCCGCGCGGTATGGATTTTTGAGCAAAACGAAGGCAAAATAAATTCAAGTTTTACACTGAAATAAATTGTCGAATGACAAAAATTGGATAAAAAAACACTGTCTTGTAACGATCGTCCGTCCACTTCCCTGCGATACTCTCACTCTTCGACCAATAAATTTCTCCAAATCGAGCATCGTGCTGGAATTATTGGCTTGGATTACACAGTCTACCTGTCCAAATCAATCTCGTCAGGTTTTCTGAGGAGTATCCATGGGGAGGCTAAGTCAAAAACTTATATACTGTTTGTGTATTAATTCATATACTAATTGTGTATAATTAATACATAATCACGGATTTGATTATCTCGATAGTAGTAACGCGGTTAAACCTACCGCGAAATCGTGTTGAGCACTTTAATCCATAGCTTGAATATCAGACTAGGAGACAAGCACTACATAAGTGTAGTAGTAACTATTATCAGTTGCTGCTACGTCTAGTCTGACCAACGCCGCAATAGTTTCTAAGTATAACCTTTTTAGCCCGACATTATAGCATGCGGAATGAAGAAGTTCACGACCCAACTGTCCTGTGTGAGGAAAAATGTCCTTTCCGGAGCCAGCGTCAACCCCCAACCTGCGACTTAGGGGGCGAGCGTCTAAGCCGCTCGGCCACTGCAACCCAGCTACGCAAGTCACAGGAAGTTAAGTGCATTGACAGGGTTCAGACGATAAATTTCGCCAACAAACTCCTCGACCAAACTGTCCCGCGCAACAAACAGTGCGACATAAGAGACAAAGGTATAAACTCTACGGCCACCGTGACCACCTCACAGAATTCACATAAAGGTGTGAACAGTCACACGGATGACACGCATTGCCCGATGGCATGCGAACATTGCAAGCATTGCCCAAAAATATCAAAGTTGGAGTCACGCATGGATTTAATAGGGGATGTTATCAAATGTTTTCTCAAGCATGGCAAATTAAAGCCGCTGGGTAAAACCAGTGGAAATCAGCAGCTAGAATCCGCATTGACGGAACTAGCTACCAGGCACCAGCCAGTCGGTCCAAGCGCCACTAAAACAGAGGAGAAGCAAACACAAACAAGCCCAAATCTACTGTCACGGGAAAGCTCAGGTTCTAGGATCATCAAAACGGCCAGGAGAAGAGGGAAGCGTCTACCTGACAAACCAGCCTCACCCTCTTCACAGGTCAGAACTAGTAAAATCGCACGAAAGGCAACCGGGGAAGAGCTGGGAGAAGCAAAAGAGGCAGCGTTTGCACCAAGACAGCTGCGGTACGATGCACACAAAGCAATTAAGGTGAAGGGTGCAGCAGAAAAACATACGAGGGTGCCCATACTTACAGTGCACGCCCCCACAGTTGATCAATCAGCCACCGATGAGACGAGTTTAAACAATCTCGCCGTAGATAACAAAAACACGATTGGTTCACCCCGTACAGTGCAGGCTGCCGTGGAAAAAGATACGAAGGAGCCCATATTTACAGTTAAGGCCCCCACAGTTGACCAATCAGCCACAGCTGGGGCGAGTTTATACAAGCTCGCCGTAGTCAACAAAAGAGCGATTGGTTCGCCACGTAAAGTTCAGGCTGCCTTCAAAAAAGACACGAAGCCAAACGCGAAAGCGTTGCACCAGGAAGTGACCGACGGCGTATAGGGGACGCAAAAAGTTACCGATAAGGGCAAGAGTTCCGTAATACAAGGTCTACCGGAATCAACTGCCACTACTGCTATTAACCAGAAAGTGGGCAACAGTGTCACAGGCCCGAACCCGAGGCCCACAGTCGAAAACGAGGCTAGTAATGCCTCCATAGACCCCGATCGCACGCAGAATGGTCATAATAGCAGCACCAGAGCTTTTAACCAGAAAGTAAGCGACAATGTCGTAGGCATAAATATTTCGCTAAGAGAGAATCCAACATCATAATACAGGGATTGGCAGAATCAACCGCAACCACTCCCATGGACCGGCATTCCGCAGACATTCAGGTCTTCGGTGCACCTATGAACAAAATGCTCGGACCCAACGTAGCAATCGCGTTTGATAAGGCCCTCCGCCTTGGAAAACGGCCAGAGAGTCCAACTGGATCGACGCGTCCCAGACCTCTGAAAGTGGTCATGACCAGCAGCCAAGAAGCCAAGCTCATTCTGTCTAGGCGTTTTAGAATAAAGACTCCGAGCCGGGAGTTTTTTTCAGCAGGATTTCTCAGCTGCAGAACGGAACAAACATCGTCAACTTGTTACCGAAATGAAGGAGCGAAACAACAAAGGGGAACAAAACTTGGTTATTTACTACAACCAAGTGATTCAATGTCTATTGTTCTCACCTTGGACAGGTCCGTTCCGGATAACCACGCAGTCGACCCAGTAGGGGAGGGTTGAGCCCGAACGTAAAAAGTATACAAAGAAGCCGAGAAAGGAAACTTAAGTGCATGAACACCAATGCACAAAGCCTGCTCCTTAAATTAAACGAGCTTTAGATTACTATGTGCCAAGTGGAACCAGATGTGGTCTGTATAACGGAAACATGGTTATCCACAAAGGTAGA
>JAYGXS010000005.1:9484289-9523802 GCA_036362985.1 Ligula intestinalis
AACTTTAAACTATCGATTAAAACATAATCTAAAACCAAAATAAAAATAACAAAACATAATAATGAACCAAAAACTAAACTAAAAGCAGAACTATAATATAAATAAGTTAAATAAACCAAAGAAACTCAACTAAGGTAAAGTAAACTAGTAAATATTTTAACTCGCAAACCAACCGCATGTTGGCAATAAATTTAAAACTAAACCAAAAAGTAAACTAAAACCTTACTTACTTAACTAAGCAAAGGTAATTTACAATAAAGTAAACTAATTAAACGGAATATACATCTAAAATTATAATAAAACTAATTCACCTCAAAAATAAACTAAAAAACTCAAACGGAACATAAAAATAAAATAAACTATAAATAAGTACGAAATGTAACTGAGTAAATTTCTCTTTTTAGTAATGGCATGTTTTTTGCTGCAATAACATTCGATTATTCAAAGAGTTTCTGGGAGGTAAACGAGACATTTATCCTCCTGTCTAATGTTAATTTCAGTCTGCGCCTCTAACTCTCCGAATATACTGATCTACACTAGATTATAGATTAATTTCCGATGAAATTTTTTAAAGTCACAAATTTAAAATTTAGTTATCCACCAGAAAATATACACAGGGAACGCTGGGCTACCTGCGTAGGCTGTACGAATGACTGTATGTTAGCAGCTTCCGAGTATAATCTGGTTATTCCGCAGTGGCCGATAGACTTTAGCCCAAGTCAAATTTCTGTGTACGCCTGTAGATTCCTGAATATACTGACCTGTACTAGGTTAGAAATTTGTTTTCCGAGGAAATCTTAAAAAAGCCACAAATTTAAAATTGCAATATCCACCAGAATACACACAGAGGCCGCTGATAAGCCAAACTCATCGCAGCTGTGCCACGTAGTGGCAAAATATCGATGGAATACAGGTGCCTGGGTTTCTAAATGTGGTGCCAGTATAGTTAATCGTTACGCGAGTTATACGTCTGACTGAGTGCCTGACTGACAGCTTCGGAATATAATGCTGTTGGCTCACAGTGGCTGGTGGACTTCGGCTCCAGTATTCATATCAAATCTCGACTTACGCCTGTAGACCCTTTAGTATACTGAGCTACTCCATATAAGAAAAGCGCTCCTGAGCAAAATTAAAAATCTACGCCCCCTAAGTGCGTATAAACCAGCTTGCACTGAGAGTTTGCCTAGGACGAGCGCCATAAATGCCACACCAACGAGCAGATACCATCGTTAGAGTTCATCTTCTGTTGATTGGAATAAATTTGTAGATTTGCTGGCGTTTCGGACAGCTGGGCTGGCTGTCCTTTGTCGAAGCGAATGCTGACTTTGCCACTGCAAGCGAACATGCGTGTCCCAGGAAGCAATTGAGAAGAAGAAGACTCGATCGCTGGGACAATATGTTTATGCGCCTGACGTTTCGAAATCCGTCGCGGATTCATCATCAGAGACATGAACAGGAAACGGTAGCATATTTTTTCGCGACTTTTGTAGTAGACGTTCATTTTTCTCGGCACTGAGTTCACATGATTAGGTGGTTCTAAAACTATGACACACAAAGACAGCTGCATGAGAAAAAATTTTTAAAAGCTGTTTTTTATGTAAAAGCTTTCGAGATATATCTTATTTCGAAGGTTTTGGTAAGCACATAGAATATACTCATTATTTATGGTCAATTGACTGAAGCCAGTGAAAATCGTTGTCTTAATGAGAATTTCATGGAAGATCTGAACTTCTTCCTAATAGAAATATCGAAATAATTACAAAAAATATAGCGGAAGACAATAACTCCTAGTCTACAAAAAATAGTACGTTTAAAATTGTTCCCGACAATTCTATTTAAATTTATTAGTCACTAACCGGCATGTCCGCAAGTGAGCTTATGCAATAGATTACTCCTGTGATCTCCCAATGGGGCATATCAAGCGAAAACGTGGTTGCCTTAGTCCAACATAAGTCAAGCGATGCATAAACGAAAGAAACAACTAGCAGTTCTCGTGAAAACGTGTTTGAATACATACTCAAAATTTAGGCTCTTCGGTAGCAGTCATACACTATATTGCACGTAATATGGAAGCATATTTATTTGAAAACTTGACAAAACGATTATTTTCCAGCGTAATTTTACTTGTGCTGCTTTATTTACTCAGTGGTTTTGCATAAACGGGCTTCCTCTACATGTAAAACTTAAGTTTACCTAGTACGCCCGATTTCCACTTTTTCGGAATTTCCCACCTTGCTAAGAAAGCTGGTATTTTTAAAAGCTTTATATTCCCTCATAAATCATAATATGCCCTATTATGAAGAACGATCATAACTTTATTGCTGTAAGACTTTGGGGGCCACAGCTTGGGCTGCGTTTGAGTAAGAGGGCGTTATTTGTAAAAATTTTAGGATTGCATGAGATAGTCCATCTACTGTATATGTTGGCTTCCCGAAACAAACGTGCCCCCGGATGGGTAGAAAAAGTCATGAACAGCTTACCAGGCCGAATTCGACTAATTTATAAGAGCAGACAGGGGAGCGTGGGATTCCGCACGCCCAGAATCACTGCACCGACTCATGTTGCCTTCAATACAAGCGAACATGCGTGTCCCAGGAAGCAATTGAGAACAAGACTCGATGGCTGGGATAATATGTTTATTCACCTGACGTTTCGACATCCGTCGCGGATTCATCATCAGAGACATGAACAGTAGCAGAAACGGGAAATGCATGCACAGAAGTTTGTAGTATTTATAGGATACACTCACTGGTGCAAACATACAGCAACAATTAACGTTAATTGCCTTCTTGCGCGTGGGTATTTTGTTGGATGGCACGCGGGCTCTGACCTGTTGAACTTTCATCATGGGCGGTGGACTCGGGCGTGATGATTGCTCAGCCATCTGGCCCTCCGGTCTTGTCGTAGGATGACGTGGTGGCCTGTCCGTTCTCCAAATGATGACTTGCTTTGGCCAAATTGAATCTCAGCATTGAATATGGGTTGGGCAAATCGCTGCACTTGTTGATGGAATGGGTGCCGGTGAACCATAACTCAAGTAGTTCGCGGCTCACCCGATTGTCACCTTTTGCGAGGATTTTGGCTTCAGATGGCCAGCTGGGCGAACAATCATCACGCCCGAGCCCACCGCCCATGATGAAAGTTCAACAGGTCAGAGCCCGCGTGCCATCCAACAAAATACCCACGCGCAAGAAGGCAATTAACGTTAATTGTTGCTGCATGTTTGCACCAGTGAGTGTATCCTATAAATACTACAAACTTCTGTGCATGCATTACCCGTTTCTGCTACTGTTCATGTTTCTGATGATGAATCCGCGACGGATGTCGAAACGTCAGGTGAATAAACATATTATCCCAGCGATCGAGTCTTCTTCTTATCAATACTGACTTTATCGATCAGAAAGTTTAAAGTTGCGGCTGTTCGTGCTGGCCTTGGGCCGATCGATTAATCAGCGAACGGGTAAGGAATAAGGGGATGCGGTAGATGCTGCGCAAGTCTACGGCCACTGTGCAAGAGCTCAAAAATTCCATTCAGCCACGTCCACTCTCTGCTACACAGCAATTTGGGCTAGGAACGGTGAATTGCGCGCGCGTGGATCCGTTTAAATTGATAGTAGACTTCTGCCGCATCCGCCTCATCCTCTCCCCTCAACCCCCTCTGCCCGGTGTCAAGACACCGGTAAGAAGGCCGTAGGCGGGGTCGAGCGCAGGTGCCTGGCGTGGCCTGAGCCTACACCTACGCGTGCCACCACGCTTCCCCCCATGGTTGGCATTTTCGTGTGAGTGCAACCCAAGTGAGGGCGGCCATGTTCTCATCTAGCCGCCTTATTCGTCGAGTGCGTCATACACGCAGCCCGCTTAGGAGGGATGCAACATCATGAGAAATTCAAGTAGGGCTGTTTTTAGAAGGCCCATTTATCTTTCACTCATTATTAAAATACACTCTACATTTTTATTAGCCCAACTTTTCAGGTTTTCTTTAAATTCCGCCAAAAGAACGTCAAATCTCCTTTTTTGTTAAATTCCGCCAATATAAGGTCGAATGCCATCAAAGGGCATCAGTTGCCTGCGCAGCAGGAGTTTATGTTGATGGAATTGATTCTATTTAGCTCATTAAAACAACTGTGAGTGGCTATTATTTAATATTCTTTGATCACTTGCACCACAAGTTAATATTTATTTACGCTCTTTAGCCAAGAATTAAATGTTTAACCACAAATTCCGTAAGATAGTTGGTCGGGGGAATAGATATTTAGGTGGACCTACAAGACACTTTTGTCTACTCTGTCTTGCACATTATATTACGTTTTGTGTCGTTAAATTCAGTAAAAAACTTGTAAAGCTGTGATTTGTTTTAACACACCTTTAACAAGTGTGTATATGAACATTCGAGATATGTCGTCATATTTCTCTGTCAAACCGTAGGTAAAAGATGTTCATATATTTTTCTACCTATTGTTCAGTATGACTAAAAAGAGAAATTTTAAAGGCAATGGACAGAAAATTCTCGGCTTTTGTGCTTTTGCAATCTTAAAATGAGGCCTAGAACTTTTAAAAACACTGAAAACTTTGTCAGTATACATACAAAGTGTCCCAAAAATGTATACACATTTTAAATAATTGTAAACTTGGTTTTTATTATACTTTTATTATTTCAAAAATGTAGAAATATTCACCTGTGTCATTTTATGGTTTTCTACTGCATGTTTTCAAATTGACGTCCATTTTGATCCAAATACTGCTGACAACGCGAGGCAATGGAGTCGCACACATCATGAAACAATTCCCTTGGTAATTGGCCGTATTCATGTTCAATATCTTCTCTCACTTCAACGACTGTTACGGGTTTTATAGCGGAGGCATTGTCTTTTAGGTATTCTCATAAGAAAAAATCAATTGGTGTGAGGTCTGGTGAACGGGGAAGATATTCAAAAAAACCTTCGTCCAATCCAGCCGTTTGGTAAGGTCTCATCAAGGAAGGATCTAACATCTAGATGATAATGTGGGGGTGCCGCATCATGCTGAAAAAAGGAGTCTTCACCTTCATAATCTTCTCTCATGTTTGGCATAACAGACTGCTGCAGCAAGTTAAAGTAAATGTGACCTGTTACAGTATCATAAAAAAGAACGGTTCAATTAATTAAAATGTGTATACATTTTTGGGACACCCTGTAGAAAGGTGAGTTCTTTCATTGGCAGCAGAACATTTATTCCTACTTCTCAGGAAAGTAAAAAGCAAATTGGTCATATTTTGCCATTTTTACCTAGACTTTATCTTCAAAAAAGATAAATTACGCAGATAATTGACGCTGAAATATCTAATTAAAGCTCTATTCCAAGAATTAGCTTATTATGCAAAGCTTTGTATTGATCTTAGGCATATTTATATCTGACTTTCGTTGTGGTAGTTTATTTTGCTCGGCAATTAGTTGACATATTTGAGTGCTTTTAAAACTATGACCCAAACAGACACATGCATTATAAAGACTGCCCAAAAACTTACTATTTAGGTAAATATGTGTAAGAAATAGCTTATTTTGAAGATTTTGGTAAGCACGTAGAACATAATCTTTAGTTATCGATAATCGAATGAAACCAAGTGAAATCGTAAAGCATTCACTACTATCTCATGAATGGTCTGAACCTCATCGTGCTCGAAATCCCGAAGTTATTACAAAAGAATATGATGGGAGGAAGTTTATCTTGGTGTACAAAAAATTTTACTTTTACGATGCACAAGAAAATCTCATTGAAAGTTGTCAGTCAATGACCGATATTTCAGCACGTGAACTTACGAAATATCTTACTTTTGTCACCTTCCAATCGGTGTAATCCGGTGAAAATCTGGTCGTCTTAGTCCAACGTAATCCGAAAAATTTAAAAACAGAAGAAGTAACTAGAAAATCTCGTGAAACCATGTTAGAATATGTACATACTCGAACTCTGGGCTGTTCGGTAACACTCATACTTTACATTGCACGTAATGTGGAAGTGTATGTATTCGGAGATTTAAAAAAAAGGATTATTTTCCTACGTAATTGTACTTTTGCTACTTAATTCACTCGTTTTTTGGCTTTAACGTGCTTGGGGCAGAATTTAACATTGCAAAATCCGCCGGCTAATAAGCCCGGTCGCCGGCTACAAAGCCCAGTTTGCCAACAGGATAGAGAGAGCTTCTCATCTCTCTGGGTGGTCATCGATGCAGATGTTGAAGTCACTGATGAAACAAGCGAGGAAGATTTTGAGCAGAACTTGGTCAATGAAATCATTCAGAAAGAAGAAGTGAAGAATGGAGGAGAAGCAAATGAGGAAGTTGTTGTTGATGATGCTGGTGGTGGTGGTGGTGGTGGTGGTGAGGACGAAGAGCCAGTTCCCACTTCTGCACAGATGAGAGCTGCACTCTACACTCTGCAGCGCGGTCAACAGGCATCAGATTTCACAAAATTTGACGATTTCTGGTGCCTGGATAAGGACAGTAAAGAGCACTTGCGAGTGAACTTTCCTCCAAAACAACTGACACTAGACCGCTTTTTTAAAACGTGTCGCAAATCATTTTTTTCTTTTTGTTATTACATAAAATACGGACAAACAGCATTCTTTTCTTGTACACAACCAATCCCTACACATAATACAGTGCGTATTTAATGCATAGTGCCTATCCTGTGTTTGCTAATAAAGTGCGGTTAGTGCACCCGCCGCTTATTAAGCCCAATTTGGTCTGGGCCCGAGGTGGGCTTAATAACCGGCGACTACTGTACTTAGGTCCGCAAAGAGGAGGGGACTGTTGAGGTCAAGAGATCATCACAGAAATGCCGGAGGTGCCATCATTATATGCCCTTGCTGACTGTCGAATCTGCCGAGAAGGTGAAGAAAATATAAGAACCTACCACGATCGTCAGCAGTCCTGTGCGAGTCGACATGAGGGAGAAAGTTAAAGGGTCGCGTAGACTACGGCTTCAAGGTCCAGTAGAGGCAATGGTTGACGCTATCGCCGCAGTTAGAATAGAACCAAAAAGAAGACACCTTGAAGGCCTTCGTCTGAGTATAATGGTGAGAAATTCATTTTAGGAGCTATTATAACAAATAATACTACTGCAGATTAGAGAGTAATATGTTTATAGTGTGTAAATGTCCGGCTTGTGTTTGTTTCCAATTATTTGATGGTCCGTATGGCTGTAAAGGTGTTCACGGATGGGGACATGAGTAGGTCTGCATTCCGAGCACTCCACGTTTTAAATACCCTCTTGGAGGAACAGAACTGCCCTGGGTCCAATCTTGCCCCAGTCACCCGTATTTTGAGAGGATTTTCTCACAAGCTAGTGATAGTAGCCAGCTCAAAGAAGTCATTGGATGCGAGGCAACAATTCTGATGCTGGGTATTAATTATACAACGTAAGTGTTGCGGCTTTCATCGGAAAACTAGATGTATGCTCATTTTGCTTGAGAGGAAAGCATATTATGCTGTGATGGAAGGACCTTCCCATTACTCAATGTCGTCAGTTCACAACCAATCGTCGGTATAAGACGTGTTCGAACTATGCCCGGCGGTTTCTACGTGTAGGAATCTTAGGAGTGTTATTTACTAGAAATTATATAAGCCCCAGAGATTGGTGGGCAATTGGACACGGTGGGAGACATGTGCTCGCTGACGGAGTTGGGGGAATTCCGCTTGAAGTCACAACCGTCCTTGCCCACAACTAAGGACTGACTTTGACTGCTGGGACTCTACCACCCAGAGTTACCCAGGGGTTCGAAGACGCAATTTGAAACGTCTAGATATCGCACTTTACATAGGCTGTCATGTGGGGCCGCCTAAAATAAATTCCGCCAGCCCAAGGTTCAATTTCCGCCAATAGGAATTGTCTACTTTTCTTATTGGACAATAGGCATCAGTAGCATAAGCAACAGGCGTTTATGTTGGTCTATTTGATTATATTTAGCTCACTAAAACAATGATAAGTGGATTTAGTTTGCATTCCATTGTTCAAATTCCACCCAATTTAACGAGCATTAACACTCCTTAATCCTGCATTTAACCTTTACTCACGGATTCCGTAAGACATTTGGGCGGGGTGAGCTTATTTTTAGGGCCTTCACAAGACAGTTGGGCCACCGTATGTACTGACATCAGTGTCGGTTGCAAATGCCCTAAAAGGGCCGCATGAAAGCTGCGCTGGACCAACACGGGGGCTAGATTAGGTTACGACAAACGTTATTCGGGTTGCGCTCTCATAGCAAGCGCCAAACCTGGGGACTTGGTTGCACGCATAGGGGCGGCTTCTGCTGCACCAGACACCTGTTCCCGAACCCGCTTCCGTTTTTTTGACTGTGTCTTGACACTAAGCACATGTGGGTGAGGTAACCTAGATAGCGGTAGATGCTGCGCAAGTATGCCGTCACTTAAGACTAATCCACGCGCAATTCACTGTCTGCGGACCATCCTACTGTGAAGCGTACGGTGGACATCGTTGACACCGATGGTGGAACTGTCATCGACTAGCAGCATGCAGTATCGCCATTCCCATGAATGCGAGGGCATATTTTAAAAATCTTGCATTCTTCTTCCATATATATTTTTCGGGCGATGATGATAAGTACTCACCGATCGGTCACGGAATTCACTCGTTCCATTTTGCCTTGTGACTCTACTTTTCGACTCCAGGCGACAGCCACTCAACGGCTAGCATACCATAGAAAGAGGTAAATTGCTGACAAAGACAAGGGAGACGAAAATTGTCGTTTCTGGCTCAACAGCTGTCATCAGTCAGCCATATCCAACCCCAGGGAGCGCCATCAACTGGTGAACTCTCTGATCTCATTTATAAATAGGTTCCCTTTAAACTTAACGACAATTGTTTTCCCAGTCCTCTACCACACACTGCCCATTCAAAATTGATGCGATTTCCGGAAACCTTTCCTCATAATGTGAATGACTTAGGGGGCAAAATTCTCTATAGATGTATGGCGTAGTAAAATTAAACAACGACAAAGCTATGGTATGTTTGCTGACTGCCGGTTTGGTTTTGCGGCATCGGCAGCGTACTGAGAGCCAAGAAAAGCGAACAGACTATTCTGCTGGAGAACAACCAGGGTCTGCCAGACGGGACCAAGATGTACCTGACACTGCAGAGGGCCCCATAAGTGGCGCAAAAGTGGAGAGAACTAACAACCTGTCTAGCTCTTAGCCGCGCGAACTGGGCAGGGGGAAAGAGGGTCAGGTATGTGCCCCATATGGTGTACACTATTGCTTTTCCTTTGCAGACATGTTCACGACGACGACGACTTGCTGAATAAGCCGAGGCAGGCAGCTGGTTCGCCTGTGCCACAACAAAAAATTATAGTAAGTCTAATGATCACAAACCTTTCATAGGCCTAGGACAGCATGCCACATTTGTTTATCCTTTGAGTAGTTCGAACCAATCTATAACTGCGGCTTTCATTCAGTAACCCTCTTTTAGTACTCAGTACTCATAACTGTCGAAGTACATGTCACCGCCTGCTTTCACCTCAGCCGTGCAAGCCCTATGTTACCAGCAACTGACGTGAAAAGTCAGTAAGCGGACACGAATTTTCAGTTGGTGTTCCTCGAGTAGGCCAGTTTACGATATCTGTGACAATCTAGTAGAAAAAGCGACAACGATCTGGCCAAGTAATTGCTTGTCTTGAGCAATATTGAGCAGGTGCAAGCACCGCTGATGTTGGAGGGGAACACTACCACCGCCAGTGTCAGGGCCTCACCCTTACATCTGCCATTATACAGGGTCGAAACCTCTGAAAACTTCCTTTTTCAACCAAGTACGGAGGACGGGTTACCAGACAAGGCGTTATGTGTATACGTATTTGACTAAGTTTAGGTCAAGTAAGTGGGTATGTTTGACGGTCGCACAGAGACGAACTTCATTCGGAATCTGCAGGCTGCCCAACGCGGCCTTCCGCGTTCTTCTTTTGCTGGCCCGTTGCTCCCTATTCTCAAAAGTAGGTGTAGTTTCTGTTTATTACCTCACATAGAGTCCATTGACAAAAACTGTTATAATCTTGCCACAAGCCTAAGTGTTCACGGCCCAACCACGGCTCATTCGAATTCCCAAAGGCGAACACAAAAGCAAGGGCGCAATAATGGAAGTCTATTAACGTATTTAAGGCCAAAAAAACACGCATAAACATATACAATCGGACAAATCAGATAGTTTCCTCAAGTGCTTGGCGGCTGTGCTAACTTTAAGACTCATCCCACTGGCATCGGAGAGTGTCAATCCCGACGGCGGTTTGTGTCATCACGTGCATTTTATGTGAGTGGACCGGTGGTGTGAAGTGGGAGCGCGTCTTCAGGGCAGCGTGCGAACGAGTAGGTTAGGCTGGCCCCTAACAATCCACTTTAAGCTGAGCTGTTCGATTTGATAAGCTGTTCCGTGTCCAGTGGAACCGTTTCGTTTATTTTCGGCTTGATCGTCTAGAGTCTTGAGAAGGTCGGCTTGACACCAGAATTGCGGGTTCTTGCCTTGGTTTTAGCAAATAGAAAGTGTCCAGTAGTAGTCTAAATGATCAATTTTGGCTTGGATTTGCAGTGACTTATGAAACCCAAGAAAGCGCGTAAGGTGTTTATGTCCTTTGGCGAGGATATCTATTTAGTGGCGTCGATGTTGTAGGATTCTGAGCGATGCCCATTTTGGTCGATTATAAATCCGAGGTATTTCACAGAAGGCATGAAATCATTGCACTTCTCAAGACGCAGAGGGAAGCCATAGTTCTGAATCCGGCTGAGTGCTATCTTTGGACGTTGTAACAATTCTTCTGGATTTGAGCCTGTAATGATGATACCATACAAATAGGCATCGACTCCTTCGGTGCCTATCAGCAGGGTGCCCATGTTTTGCTGGAATATGGCGGGAGCAGCCTCAATCCCAAATGGCAAGCGAGTGAATTGGAACGAACCATGATGTGTGTTAATGGTTAGAAACTCCCTGAATTATTCTTCCCGTCGATTGATATTTATACATCAGAAAGATCCAACTTAGCTAAAGAAGCTCCATAATTCAGCTTAACAAAAAGATTTTACGGCACGGGCAAGATATACTGATGCATTTTTAGAACATAATTTAGACCGGTAGAGTAAATAGCACATACTCGAACTTTGCCGGTGGCTTTCTTGACAGCCACAATTGGTGCGGCCCATTGGTCGAAGAAAATAATATCATTGAACACTATCAAGTTCTTGGTCGACAAAAGTACGGGCAGCATAAATAGTGGCATTTTCGGTCGGAAGACAGGTTTTGCTTTCGGTTGAAATCGGAAAATGACCTTCATATTCTTGTAGCAGCTAAGACCTTCTCGAAAAACAGGCAAATTTATTCTGTAGATTCGACATAAACTTTAAAACCAGCTGACTAGATGTATTCGGACTCGGCTAAGCCGACTGCACACTACTGCAAATGTGATAAGTGGCAAGTATAGAGGACTGAGCTTTCAATCCAATCAAGGCTAATTAAGTTAAGGTTCGGACGGTTGAGGAGATAGCACGTTCCTTAGAATTAAATGAATTCAAACGGAACATTGCATTCAAGCTCACCTGTGAGCCGGAGAAACCCTCCAGAAATACACATAGCCTTTTCACTGAATGTGCTAATCGAGATAGGGCTGATGTCTAAGGCGGTGTCGAGCTGGAGGCATACTGGCTTGCCATTGATGATAATCACAAAATATATCTTCCTTACCTCAAGTCCAGTCTTGAACGTGACTAGAATTGATTGAGATTTTAGAAGGGAATAAGATGAAGGGCGTTTGGGACGCCTCGTCTACCTACTGTCTTCCCTTGATTTTTGGGATTTGTCTGCCAGGCAGTAGTCTTTCTTATGCCCTCAATCGGCTTCTTGAATTGGACGAAACAAGCGAAATGCAGGATCTTCGAGGCTGCGCGAAGTGTTTTTATTGATCAAAGCTCGTCAAATGACGTAGATCGGTCGTGCTTATGTATATTTTTATATTCTTCGATGCCTTCCATAAAATGGAAGAGGCTTCACTTTTGAGACCGAGATTAAATAGCTAACACAGAATGGAGGGAAAAATATCAGTTGTTTTAGTCTTGAAGATGTTGACCGGGACGCCATCTGGTCCAGGACTATGAGATAACTAAAAACGTCAAATGACCATGCTCTTGCCTCCGAGGATAAAAGTTTCGTTTTGGACGACGGCGTCGATCCAAACCCGGATGGTCGGAAGGGGCGCGGCCGGGTTTTCATTAAGCATCCTTTGTATGAAAACTATTAAACTATCAGCCGTCAGATTATGTATGTAACCTACCCTTCTCTGTCAGTATGTTTGGAAGGGATTCATAGTGGGGCCGCCTGATAATACTAGGCGTTGCTCTTATAGTTTTCATGGTCTATAGGCCACCACTGGATAACCAAAACGAGTTGTTCATACAGTTTTCTTGGTCTATTGGCTTCCTTTGCTAACCAGCAGGAGTTAATCTTACTATATTCCTGTGTAACAGGTACACCTGGTTTCTCCTTATTTACCGCGGCTGCCTCGCCCTCTGCCTTCACTGGTGTTCCCGTTGACGATCCTTGTAACTGGGTTGTTTCTGCCGTCGGACTTGGTGCCAGGGAACCTTCAGAGTCAGAAGTCTGATCAGTCATGGTTATACATATATAGCCATCCACAAGCGATCACATACACAACGCGAAGTGATCCGTATAGTATGAACGTTTATTTAACTACGACAGGAATACTAATCATTAATGTTCCTCTGAAGACGAAAAGAGCTGGTGCTCCTCAGACACGTCGTTCAAGGCTCCGGACTGGCTGCCATCAGGCACCGTCTCACGCGTCGTCTCCACGACCGCCACTAAAAAATTGAAAATTACAAATATGCATTAAAACAAAAGGGTGGTTGGCCCCTTACACGCCCCCCCCCCCGCCAAGAGAGGGCTCTGTCCGCAGAGCCGCAGAGGGATCAGGGGTACCTATCTCTACCTCCGCGCCCAGTTGGGGAACTAAATGGGTGGGTAGGATGTGGGGGAGTCGGGGTCGAGGGGGGGGGTGGGGGTCCCGCGGAAGTCGATGGCGTAACGGGGGAAGTTGCGTCGGCGCTAGGGAGGGGACCCGTGTAGGGTGTCAGCTTGTCAAAATGAACGGTAGATATAGGGCCGGAAGGGTCACGGGCGTCGCGGATGCGATAGGTGGAGGGGGGATGGTTTCTACAACAACGAACGGACCTTCCCACGGGCAGAAGAGCTTGGAGGGTATCCCCAGGGGGGGGGGTGTGGCGCTTCGACGGATGACGTAGTCGCCAGGGGAATGTGGGGGTACCGTGAACGTTTTGATCGAAGTAGGATTTCTGTCATGCGTATGCGGTGTGAAGATGGGAACGGGCAAGATGATGTGCCAGGTGGAGGGTTTCTTGCAGTTGAGAAGCGTACGCATCTGGGGACGAACCGTCAGACGTATGCAGTGGGAGTAGGGAGTCGGAGGGTAGTCGGAGATGACGACCAGTGAGTAAGAAGAAGGGGGAATACCCCGTGGACGAGTGGAGAGTGGCCCGATAGGCCATCATGGCATAGGGTAGTTTTAGGTCCCGATTCCGGCGGTCGTTCGATTCGGCTAGGGCTTTCAGGAGGTTGGTAAAAGTACGATTTGCCCGTTCAGTCTGTCCATTTCCTTCAGGGTGAGCCGGTGTGGTGTGGGTCTTGTGGATGCGAAGTACGTCGCAGACGTCGTCTACGAGTTTGCTCTGGAAGTTGGCGCCATAGTCTGAGTGTAGGGACAGGGGTGCGCCAAAGCGACAGACCCAAGCGGACAGGAAGGCGTCGGCAAAAGTAGCTGCATCTTGGCAGGGTAAGGACACGGCTTCTGCCCACTTGGTAAAGTAGTCAACCATGACGAGGATGTACCGGTTGTGGCTGTCGGTGAAGGGTAAAGGTCCCATCACGTCGATGCCGACTCGCTCGAAAGGGGACCCGGTAGCCATGGGTTGGAGAGGTGCTCGAGGTCGGGGGTTAGGAACTTTACAGCTTGTGCAAGTAGGGCGCGTGTTGCAGAAATTGGCGACCTGTTTCCGAAGGTAGGGCCACCAGAATCTATGGCGAGCAGCAGCCTCGGTTTTAGCCTGGCCGACGTGACCCAGGTCTTGGTGTAAGTCCGTTAGAACCGTGTTGACGAGGCTGCCGGGAACTACTAACCGAGGGGGCATGTGGATGCCTTCCTTGAAGAAGAGAAGTTCATTTTCCATGAAGAGTTGGGACCAATGGTTGCGAAGGATTTTGGCGGTCTCAGAAGAGCCGCGGAGATCATTGTCCGTGGGACGAGGTTTGCCATGGAGCATGTGGTCATAGATGATAGCAGTATCGGGATCGGTGCTCTGGGCGGTCGCCCAATGGTACCGCGTAGGTTCGCTAATGATAAGAGCAGAGACTGAGTCGGCTGAAAGTGACATCGGAGCCTCGCTGGAGTCTGGTGGACGTCGGGATAGAGCGTCCGCGTTGGTGTGTTTGCTACCGGGCCGGAAGTGGCAAGAATAGTTGAATTCTTGAAGGTATCTTGCCATCGTGCCAATTGCCCGTCTGCAGCCTTCGTGTTCTGTAAACTCTGAAGGACTTTATGGTCCGACCGGATGATGAAATGGCGGCCAATCAGGTAGGGTTTAAAACGCTTAACGAAGGTGACTAAGGCTAGGAGCTCGCGTTTGTAGACGGAGTATATACGTTCGGTCCTTGTGAGGGTCCTACTTGCAAAGCAGATGGGCCGTTCGACCCCGGGCTCGTCAGGTTGAGATAAGATGCCACCGATAGCGGAACAGCTGGCGTCTGTATCGAGGATAAAATCGGGGGCATCAGGGAGAACATTAGGCAGTATTAAAACCGGGGCGGTTGTGAGGCGGGTCTTGAGTTCGTCGAAGGCCGCTTGGGCAGCTTCGGACCACTGAAATGGGTGGTATTTCTCCGTAAGGATAAATAGGGGCCGCGCGATTTCTGAGAAGCCGCATATGAATCGTCTATAGTAAAATGCGAGGCCTACAAAGCTGCGCACGTCTGTAGCTGAAGTCGGAGTGGGCCAAGTCAGAATGGCCTTGACTTTCTCGGGTGAGGCTTTGATGCCATCACGGCTAACTTCGTGGCCTAAATAAGCTACTTTATCTCGCAGGAACGAACATTTCAGGGGGTTAAGGCGCAACCCGACGTCACGGAGGGCGGCGAGAACTGCCTGCAGGTTAGCGTTGTGTTCGGTGACGGACTTGCCGAAAACGATCACATCATCGAGATAGATAAGGCAACATTGGGAATACAGGTGGGAGAGGTCGGATTGCATTAGACGTTGAAATGTGGCTGCGGCGTTGCAGAGGCCAAAGGGCATAGTCTCAAATTCGAAAAGTCCTTGTGAGATGATGAAAGCCGTTTTGGCTCTATCTTTGGGTTCCACCTCCACTTGCCAGTAACCCGACTTCAGATCTAGGGTGGTAAACCAACGTGCCCCTGCCAGCGCGACGAGAGTGATGTCAATGCGGGGTAGCGGGAATGAGTCGCGGACTGTGAGTGCGTTAAGGCGGCGGTATTCTATGCATAGACGCAGTTTGCCATCTTTCTTGGGTACTAGCGTAACCGGAGAGGCCCATGGTGAATGAGACGGACGGATGAAGCGATTTTCTAGCATCATTTTAATCATCTCCTGCACTTTCTGCTGAAAATGTGGGGCTATCCGCCGGGGCGGTTACCACACTGGTTTTGCGGAGCCGGTATCGATGGTGTGACGAATGATGGAAGAACGTCCAAGGGAATGGTCATCCCAAGCGAAAACGTCAGGGAATAGTCTCAGGAGGGCCTGTAGTTGCACACAGGTGGGAGTGTCAAGATCAGAATACAGGGATAGGAGATCTTCTAGGTTAGTCGGGGGTAGAGCGACGGTAGCCTCGATGGCTGCGCAAATCTCGTCATCTAAAGGTGGGGCTGGGTCTTACGGCGTAGAGGAAGTAGCAAAGCCAAAACGTAATGATCGTGAACAGATATCAAGTGAGCAATTAAATTTAGCGGGAAAGTCGACACCTAGCAAGATGTCCCAAGTCAGTGCAGGGCTAACTAGGAAACGGTGGTGTTTGGTCCCGATGGGGAAGTCTAAAGACAGGTAAATGGATCCTACGGTGTGTGAACGTTGGCCGTTGGCCGTCAATGGGCTAGGTAGGGGAGCACGATAATCAATAAGGCGAAATTGAGAAGGTGATAAAATATCGGACCGAATTAGGACAACTGTAGCGCAAGTGTCAAGGAGAGCTCGATAAGGAAGCTGATTAATGTGGACAGTAGTATAAAATGGTAAAGGATTAGCGGCATCAATGGAGCAAACAGAAACAAAATGAATACCGGAGTTAGGGTCACGTCCACCTCGTATATTAGGATTGAAGGAAGATCTGGGTCCACCTCGCGAAAAACGAGCGTTCGGAAAACGCGGCGAAGGTGAGGAAAGGGAACTTTCCCGTGGGCGGTTGGCATAAGAGGGATTGTAGGTAAATCCAGGACGATTTGTGGGAGGCCGCAGCTTGTCTGGTAATAACAGCTCCTTGGCCCTCTGGGTGGCGCCTTCAAGATCACCCGGCGGGTTGTGCCGAAGAGAATAGTAAACCTCCTCCGAAAGAAGGCCGGTCTTAAAGTGGAAAAGGATGACGCGGTCCTTGTGGGTGGCGGAAAGTGACGGGTAAGCGGCGGAAGCTAGCCGTCGAAGACCATCAGATAACGTCTGGGGGTCTTCCCCTGGACGTCGGCGGCTGTGGATTAATTGATGGACGGCCTCTTCAATTTCCAATGGTGGTTCAAAAAGTCTACCGAGCTGGTCACATAGGAAATCGAACGGTGTGGTCGAGCTATAGCCCCTCCTGAGTGCCTTTAACAGTTGGTCCTCTGCGAGATGCGAAAGGAGACATTAGCTCCGTTGGCTTGCTGAGACACGGTTGAGATGGAATTTACAGAGTTCCAGTCAGCTAGTGAAGTCTCGATGACCATCATAAGGGCGGAAAGAAGGAGGAAATGGGTTGGGACAATTAGGGGCGGGGTCCGCCGTCTGGGCTGCCACCAGTGTAACAGGTACACCTGGTTTCTCCTTATTTACCGCGGCTGCCTCGCCCTCTGCCTTCACTGGTGTTCCCGTTGACGATCCTTGTAATTGGGTTGTTTTTGCCGTCAGACTTTGTGCCAGGGAACCTTCAGAGTCAGAAGTCTGATCAGTCATGGTTATACATATATAGCCATCCACAAGCGATCACATACACAACGCGAAGTGATCCGTATAGTATGAACGTTTATTTAACTACGACAGGAATACTTATCATTAATGTGCCTCTGAAGACGAAAAGAGCTGGTGCTCCTCCGACACGTCCTTAAAGGCTCCGGACTGGCTGCCTTCAGGCACTGTCTCACGCGTCGTCTCCACGACCGCCACTAAAAAATTGAAAAGTACAAATATGCATTAAAACAAAAGTGCGGTTGGTCCCTTACACCTGGTCTTTCTATTCTTCCACAACCTATTTACCTACATTTTAATTTAATAAAATAATTAAAACTGGTTTTAATTTATTTCCTTCTATGCACTTGGCATGGAGAACACACGCATTAATCAAGCATCAAAATGTTAGCCACAAATTTCGTAAGGTTGTTGGACTGAGAAACTTTTGCCACTAGGCGGCCCTACGATAAGTCTTAAACCTTAATATATATTTTAAAATGGCCCGAGCCATGTGGGATTTAACTTCACAGCTGAAATTCTCACCCAAATAGTCATTTTCTATAGTCCGTTCTGAATCCTGGCAACCGACGTGGTTGCTCTTTACGTTGCCTTTATTTTTACGTTGCAAATAGGGTTCTCCAAGGCTCAGGACTATATCTATCGATACACTGAATTGAACGCAGCTGGTTACAAATTAGGTGGATAGCAAAATTAACGTGTTTGTCTCAGGGTTCTGTTGGATAACCTAGGTTTTCTTGGGCCCTGAGATCAGCCGCAAAATAAACAATGGTGTTATTAGTGGATTAAAACTATCTGAGGGGAGTAATTTCCGGACATTTTACCAATTGCAAATTGGTGGGTGACTTTGTTTTATTAGATAAAATACATTTAAGTACATTTGTGCAGTTGGGCTCTTTGTTCGTGTTCGTCGTAGTGATGTTTTTGTCCAAAGCTTGTGTTGCTTTGTCGTTTTCCAGAGCATGCACTCGGCTGCTTCATCACAACGCCAGGATTCTGGGTAGCTTAGTTTTCTTCGTGAGTTACGTCCTTTATAGCCCCCATAAGGGTTGGTATGCCTTCATTGTCACCCACAATGGAGAGTGGTACAATCGTGAAATGGCACAAAAAGGAAGGGGACGAAATTGCTTCTGGTGACGTTCTATGTGACGTGCAGACCGATAAGGCTGTTGTTGGTATGGAGACGGACGAAGAAGGTGTTATGGCGAAAATAATCGTAAGTTAATTTACGACACCATTGTGTCAGTAAACAGCCCCTCTCTTATCGTTTTATGCTGCCTTGCGCATGCCTCATTTCCATAGAATAGTTGTTCTTTATTGTTGCTTTTTATTACTCCAGAGTATCCTGCCACTTGGCTTGGATTTTCGTCATGGAGTAGAATTATGTAACAGTTCTGCAAGCAGCTTTATTACTTTTTTAATCTTAGAAAGAGGCCGGCAGCACAAATGTTGTACAAGAGACTATTGCCATTATTGCAACGGGTGACGAGGATTGGAAGGAAGTGGCTGCTAATGCTGATGCCTTACTTGCTTCTTGGGGTGGCGCTGCGCCACCAGCCGCTTCTGCCCCTCCACCCACTGCTACTCCTCCAGCCACTACTGCGACAACGGAACCACAACCTGCTAAACCCTCTGACGGCAAACAGCTTCCTTTAGGGCCAGCCGTGCGACTCCTTCTTTCTTCTTTCGGTCTTACAGCTGACCAGGTACCAGGGACCGGCCCACATGGCGGCCAGGTTTTGAAGGGGTAAGCCTTACTTGACCTGTGCGCTTTGCCGAATCCACGGAACTGGACCATATATAAGTAAAAAAGAACTACCAGTTTTAAATACCTATATATTCTTATTAAACCTGCTTGAAGTAATTTTGCAGTTAGTTTAAGATTACGTCTCGTTTTTAGACGAATCACTAGGACGTTCCCTTCTATGAGAAATAATGCGATCTGTATACTCAAAATTCTAATTCTGGAAATTGTCTCATCGAAAACTGGATAATAAACATGGGGCTAGGGCTCGTCTCTATTCGAATTCTAGCTTAATTTTCTATCCCTAATAGCAATATAGCCACGGATGCACGAATATTTTGTACGAAGTTTCGTACAAATTTGAAACAAGAAATCGTACGAAAATTCGCATCTCAAAACTTTTTGCACAGCAGAACTTCTACTTATCGCGTAGCACTTTTTGAAGTCTGTTTTATACATTACAAAACTTTATTAAACTAAAAAATAGTTGTACAACAATAATTGTCTGTGATTGTCCTCGGGTATATTGAATCCCACGAGATTGGAGTTGGAAATTGGGGTTCAGACTCTGGAATTTGAAAAATTGAAATGGGTTATAGTGTGCAAAGGATGATATTAAAGACTACGTAAGTGTTTGCGTTTACTTACCGGTAATGAGCATCTCTGCTGATTCCCCTAAGAGCCGCTTTAGATTGCGGTCGTATGCCTTCTGAAAGGTGGTCTTGAAGGTCTCTTCGAAGCTTTTGAGGTCCGCTGCGGGGGGTCCGCGGGCAATTGTGAAGGTCTATGAAGGGTGGTATGCTAAAGGTAAATTATTCTAACTTACTCAATATGACTTTATAAACGTCAGTCCTGAAAAATACCTTCTTTCCTCCTTGTCTGTCATATATTGTCACCTCCTCAGTGACACTGCCAGGTTCCCCAGCATCGCATTCGAAAACCTGCGAGTATGAGCTCCAAAGCTTTCCCTAATTTGCGGTTCTCAATCAGACGAAGGCGTCGAAGAGAAAGAGGTCCTTATAGTCCAGCCCAGCGATGATGCGTCAGACGCGAAAACTTCGTCAAATTGATTAACAATTTCACCCACATGTTCCAGAAGCACATGCTTTATACGCCTTTAACGGGCAGTCCTCGAAATAAGCTTGAAACATGCTGAAAAAGTCGACAACTTATGCGACGTAGTCCAAAAGAAACGTTCAGGCAGCAATTCGACCACTCAGCAGCGTGAGAATGCACCAAATGGCGTGCCAAGACGTGACGTGGCCGCTCAGTGCGAATGCCGTTAGATTTTCCAATAGCTGTGCACGAACGCGTTAGCACGCTTAGCAACGGCACATACGAGCAGTGTAGCAAAAAATCAGACTCAGTCCTGATTTTAGCACGACAAATTAACTTTAGATCCCTTACATTTTGCTATTAGGAATTGACCTCCATTTACGTCTTATGTTGGTCACCATACGTCGTCACTATCCAGGATCGGGTTCAAGCGAGGTGAATTACTGGACGAATTTAATTTCAGCACCCCAGGAATTGCTTTTCGCGCGTAGTACTAGCTCTGTCGCAAGGAGTTCAGGGCTCTGCTGTTTACCGCTAGTTTTTATTAATGAACATGTGGCTGAAAAGCTCCGCGTGATATCTGAATTTCATTTTTGGAAACAGTTAGGGCATGCGCCTAAGGTCTGTTGCGGCTCTGGACTTTGGTTTTTTGGTCGCACTACGATGGATTAGAAAGTGGTCGAGCAGGACATCTGAGTTATAGGCAGGTAAAAACGATGTCTACCTCAATGAAAAAGTGCGGCATATGTACCGATTTCGAGGACACTTGGAAGGATCCAGTTTCTATCTATGCACACTCGACCGAATAGGTCTGTGGTCTCTGCATTTCCTTGCATACTGAACACAAGTAAGCTGTGTGTGATCCAGTGTGTCGAACTCCTAGCAGTAGTTCTCCAGTCGCATTGCGAACGTTTGCGGGTGAACGAGCAGATCTACGTAATTGGAATGTATGACTGTAGTAAGGACCAGTAAAAACTGTACTATCGTCGGGATGGTGAAGATAATGGGGCTTTTATGTCCTGACGAGAAGAGTGCTTTCATCGGTTATATTTTAGGTTTTTGATGTGGAAGATGGGTTGACCTTGTTGACATTGCATTGCGTTCAGAGACTGAGTTCAGCCCGTGCTCCCAACTCGTATGGTAGTGTGGAAAAAATCACAACGTTTATGTTTGCTTGCTGGTCTGCATCAATTGATTCTTGTGGGCATTGCCCTACGCTGATCGCTACTATCCGGTTGGCTTCGAAGAAATCTGCCGAAGTTTTTACTTCCGTGTGAAGCCTCCCCAGGTTTTATGGTTGATTTGGGTCTTCAGGGTGTACTCGTATAGTTGCCTTGTTCGCGGGCACCGGTAGCGACGTTGCCTTAGAACAGTGGTGTAGGCAGACGTTCGGATTTCATCACTGCGTTCCCCTCCCATGCATTTTGCGCCATTTTCAGCATAGCTTACTTGCTGAGCGTGCCCGTCTTTGCTGAAACGTTGGTTTCGGGGATCACGTCCACGCAACCTGCCTTTATTCTTCTTCAGAGCTAGCGGGGTATGCAATTAGTTTGGTTTTCTTGCCCTGTCTTCACACTATTCATATCTCCTTCCTGTTTCTGAACGTGGTCGGGATATTTCGTTCGACACAATCAATGATAATCCCCACTGTCTCAGTGGACAGTGGTACAGCATAGTCGCCCAGTATTTAACCCATCATATTCCCATGACAGCGTAAAGTCAATGCGAATGTAGATGAATGTGGAGCAGTGACTGGCAAGGTGAAAACCACGTCAACTCTTACCACACGCGCTCAATCTACATGGCGCTCAGCCATATTTTTGCATGTGAAAGTTCTCTTGGGTCCTATCTAGTGACAGGACCCTCTTCATAAATGTACGCAACGAGCCCGTGACGCAGTGGAATGAGAGGAAGTGAGTGAGAGAGAGAGCTCCAAGGCAAGAAGGGACGAGTGGGTCCTGTAACCGATCGGTGGGCGCCTTTCGATCATCGTATATTTGTCTTTTTGGAAGTAATTTCCGTACTGTTCACAAAGAATTTATCAAAAAACGGCGAATTTGCAATACACAGAATATAGACACAGAAACGAGCTCGTGACGCAGTGGTTAGAGCGTTTACCTTCTAGCCAACAGGTCGCGGATTCGAGCCTTGGGCGCCGCCACACCTGGGATTGGATATGACTGGCTGATGACGACGAGTAGCGCGACGCACCCAACACCCTTTTACTTTCCGTAAATATTCCCATGGTTAATATTAAAAGTCAGTTTATGGCAAACAATTGTTTTAAGCAACTCGTCATCAGGCCAAACGTTTGCAAGGGAACTGAACGCTGTACATAACAATTAAAGTTGGAATACGTCGAAAAATCAATAACTGTCTAACACGGGCGCTGATTGGCCACCGCGCGCTATGTCAGTTTGCGCGTGTAGGCCATGTCAGCGTGTTAGTTGAAAGACTGCCGCTAGTTGATACGGGCGAAATGCCATCGTCACCTGGTGTTGGTTTAGGCCATAGAAGTGTAAGGGCTTGTGTCAGAGTCTTCTTACTTGTACTTGTAACGGCATTCACCTCGGGCGGGTTGAGCCGGCATCAGTTTTGACGTTGACTGCATCATGAATCACAGCTGTCCAGGCGCGTCGATCTTGCGCCTGTTCACACGAGAGCACCATCCATTCACGGTTCCACTGGCGTAGGCCGTAGACGCATGGGCCGGAAACTGACGACAGATCCTGCTTGACCGTTGCTGTCCAAGTTTTCAGCTGCCCGCCGCGACGTTTGTGCCAGGTGGGGGGAGGCGTCGCCACAAGCAGGTCACAAATCAGCTCACCATCATCACGCCGGGACGCATGCCCGAACCACCGAAGTCGTCTCTGAAGCAGGAGTGGAGGGAGAGCGTCCAGGTGACAGCGTCGGCGGAGATCGGAGCAGCGAATTCGGTCGACGCGTCGGTGACGAAGGATGCGGCGTAGGCAGTCATTGTCAAACACCTCAAGGCGCCTCATGTCCTCAACACGCATAGGCCATGTCTCTCCGCCATAGAGCAGGATAGATCGAACCACTGCTTGGTAAACACGGGACTTTGTGCGTAGTGATATTTCCCTTCTATTCCTTAGAGGAGCGCACAGTCGGTAAAAGGCAGATCGGGCACGGTTGACGCGTGATACAACCTCGTCGACACCTTGACCCGTTTCCGTGACCAAAGAGCCTAAGTATCTAAACGAGTCGACCTTTTCGAGAGGAGCGCCGTCGAGAACAATAGGAGTGACAGATGTAGGGGGCACACAGGAGAGCATGACTTGGGTCTTAGTCGCGTTTAGGCGTAATCCGATGGATCGGGCACGCTCATTGACCTTGTCCAACGCCTGCTGAACTGCATTACAGTTGTCGCCAAAGAGGACGACGTCATCAGCATACGCCAAGTCAGTCACCCATTTTGAGCGATCAAACTGCACTCCCGGGAAGTCATCCAGTGCTTTGGTCATGATCCAGTCCACCGCATAGTTGAACAGGGTTGGTGAAAGGGCACAACCTTGGCGGACGTCCGTCCTGACGCTAAAGGCTTCCGTGTCACAGTTCTGCGTCCTCACCCGTGTGGAAGTGCCACGATAGTATGCCTGCATGAGATTGAGAAGCTTAGGTGGTAGGCCGTCCGTCCTCATTATGTTCCACAGTGAACTGCGATCAACGGAGTCAAATGCGGCAGCAAAGTCGATGAAGCATAGAACAGTGGGTTGTTGGTGACCCCATCTCAGTTCCAGTACACGGCGGAGATTGAAGATCTGGTCGGTGAAACCACGACCTGGTCGAAATCCACTCTGGTTTGGGCGGGTGCGCTGGTCTCTCGCAATTTGGAAACGTTTGAGAAGAAGAGACGTGAATGTTTTCGCCGCTACATCGATAAGGTTAATGCCTCTGTAATTTCTGCACGCTCGTCTGTCGCCTTTTTTAAACAAGGGGAGGATCACTGCTTTTCTCCAGTCAGAGGGCACAACTTCGCTGTCCCATATCTTGGAAAATATTTGTTGTAGCCAGGGCCCAATAACCTCGGGTGCACATTTAAAGAGCTCCGGCGGGAGGTCATCCTCACCAGGTGCCTTGTTGCGTAGCCTCAAGAGAATGGAGACAACTTCCTCTACACTGGGTGGCTCTGTGTTGCGCTCATACAGATGGTGGGGATCGTCCGCATTGGGCGACAGGTTAGACATCACAGGGGGATCATGGTTAAGGTGGTCACAGAAATGCTCTCGCCATCTCTCTAACCAGTCATCGATCTTAGTGATTACAGCACCGTTGCGATCCAGTAAAGTCTCGTTGGTGTTCCCCGAACGTCTGCTGGCCTGCTTTAAGAGTCGGTAGAGCTTGTGGGTGTCACCTCTGGTAGCTGCTCGCTCCGTTTCCGTGGCAAAGTCGCTCCAGTAGGCGTTCCTATCGGCTCGGATGGCCCTTGTCGTTTGGTGCCGCAGCTCTCTGTAAGTGGGGGAGCCAGTGAGTCTGGCTCGGCCGGCCTCCTCAGCTAACTCAAGCGTGGGTCTAGTGATCCAGTCGCGATGTCGCCGTCGGATTTTGCCCAGATGGGTGTATGCCAGCTCTGACATCGCGGCCTTCAGGGAATGCCACGCGGGCTCTGGGTCCGCTCGGGCGTCAGGGTACAGGCCGTCGAAACGGTTCTGGAGTGCTAAGTGGAAGGCGTCGCCAGCAGAGGACTTCAGCTTTGCAACATCGATCCGCTGTGGTCGGGAGGGTCTGTGTATAGCTCTCAAACGCAAGCGAAGGGTTGCCCGCTGTAGGACATGGTCCGATGCATGAGCGTTTCCTGTATCAGCACCGTGGTAGGCTCGACAATCCAAGACCGAGCTGGCCCAGCGTGCTCGGACAAGGATGTGATCTATTTGGGCCTGGGTATGCCCGTCATTTGAGTACCAAGTGACAAGGTGGTGGCGCGGATGATCAAAACGGGTGCTTGACACAACGAGGTGGTTAGACGATGCGAAGTTGACAAGGCGCTCACCGTTGGCACACTGCGCTCCGACAGCAAATTTGCCTAGCACATGACGGGTTCCAGCGTCACACACACCTGGTCGGGCGTTCCAGTCACCGGCAATGACGAGTAGATCGCTTCTTGCGATGCGGTCAACTGTTCGCTGGAGGTCACCGTAGAAGTCATCTTTTATGCTGTCATCAGCAGCCAGAGTAGGCGCATATACCGAGATGATGGAAACGTTGACTGGGGCACTTTTCAAACGGACCCAAGCGATCCGCGGTGAGACAGCCTCCCACTCTAGCAGACTCGAGTGAAATTCATCGGCCAAAGCTATAGCGACACCATACAGTCCAGAGTTGTCGGACACACCACTGTGGTAGAGATGGTACGCAGAGTCAGTTCTTGGTACTTGCAGCAGTTTGTGGCCAGTGCCAGGTAGGCGGACCTCAAAGAGACACGCCACACCAACACGGTATTCAGAAAGGGATTTGGCTGTTAACAGTTGGGCGCCGTCATCCCTCAAAGTTTGAACATTCCAGCCTGCAATTCGCAATCCGGCATCAGCTCGCAGATTTAACACCCGTCCCGCGATGCCAAGAGGATGGGGCGCGTCGGTTCCCGCGGACGCCGTAGCAGAGATCGTATGTTGCGTATAGTTGTGATTCATGAAAGTGTAGAAAGTCAAGAAAGTCAATTCCGTGTTTCGTGGAGAAAAGGGGATTGGCGCTAGGTCCCCGGTCTTGCTCCCCTACCAGAGCCCCGTTAGCCAAGCAAAAGCAAGTTTCCGGCGCGCACCAGCGTGGAGGTGGGGTTGGATTTTACGCACCATGAGTCTTCAGAGTCTTCTGACAACACAGCACTAGATTTGCTAGCCTTATAGCTACTGCTTCGGCTGTTGCAAGCATCCGTTGGCGTAGGCCTTTGGATAAGTTAGATGGGGTCCTGTAGACAACCTGAAAGGCTTCGCTTGTATCGACTCGATGGTTCGTATCGACAAGATGTGCGACAATAGAACTCGAGAACGATCTAGTTTCACCTTTACTTAGCCAGGCCGATATATGCTCACGTACCCTCTTTTCCAGACGCCTCGTTGGTCGGCCGATGTATCCCGCTGAGTTAATGTTCAAATACTCCGTGCACAAAAGTGCTCTCCTACATCCGGGTGCTCACAAATGAATTAGAGGTAAGCGAAACCCAAGGCTAAGATACGAGTTCCGGGTCCATGGAGAAAAATAAACTAGAGGTCCCTTGCCAGAATCATCATTACATTTGCCTGAACTTTTGGACACGTACAGGATTTCATCACTAGAAGCAGTGATAGACGAGTAACTTTTGTAGTGCCAGCTGTTGGCATCTTTTGGTTTGGAAGTGGTTTAAATTATGTAGCACTGGTTAATGGGAGGCACATTTATGGGATGGCTCTCAGGCGGTTCTTGCTG
Organism: Ligula intestinalis; assembly: GCA_036362985.1. Taxonomy (NCBI): domain Eukaryota; kingdom Metazoa; phylum Platyhelminthes; class Cestoda; order Diphyllobothriidea; family Diphyllobothriidae; genus Ligula; species Ligula intestinalis. Next base: position 9,510,733 of record JAYGXS010000005.1, read on the forward strand.
CAGTCCCGCGACGTTATTTTCTTGTGCCTGTGAAGTCGAATTTATGGCATTTCATCCCCTCATCCATCTATTGAATTGGGGGCTATCAAGCGTACCGACTTCAGATGACTATAAAGCTCCTTTTTGTAGAATTAGTCGTTACACCGTCAGTTCGCAGTAGACTCGATGGAGACTGACGCCTATATCTATTCGGAAGCGATTTTCTAGGGCCCACTGCGTGGTCAATAGCATTGAATGGTTCTCTTCTTCCTGTAAAATTGCGATACAGCCTGCCAAATCCGCCCGCTTCTCATTCTCGATCTTGACATATCTATTTCATCCGATGACCCATATTTGAGGGACCCCGCCTCGACGATACGATGGTTCGACTGTCGCTTTTGACGAGGTCTACCGTGTGCTCCACATCAGGGTGGTGCAGAGACGGTTACTTGCGCTGCCTCTACAGCACTCTCTCTTCCTGCTGGGAATGCGCCCATTCCCATGATAACTCTGTTAGGAGACGTCTAATAGATAGATAGCCTGTGCAAGGAGCCGCGCGCACAGCAGGCTATCGATCGGCCACTGGCAGCAAACACAACATGCAGTCACATCAGTCGATAATTCAAAATTTCAGCTGAATGTCAGCTGCCGAGTCCCAGCCAATCACGCCGGTAGCCAAAAGCTGATTGGCTCGCAGGACCTAGCTCACAGTCGTTTGTTGTCGTAATGTTGTACCTGGTTCACTCAAGGACTTGCTATAACGTGCTTGTCTAAGTAAACTCTCTCTTTGGCCCAGCGGTCTTCTCTCTGTCTCTCTTACGGGCTTTTTGGTTCGGTATTCGTGTTAAAAAGTACCCGGCGTAGTTCATAACGCTCCCCTAGTCCACCTGTGTCAAGACAGAATCACGAAGACCACGGGCGGAAAAGGGCGCTGGTAGCACGCGCGGCGTAAGCCTGCACCTACGCTTGCCGCCATGCCCCCCATTTTCGGCATTATGCGAGCGCAACTGTCGTGGCCAGATCTGGCCCTCGTGTTGGTACAGTGCATCTACCATGCAGTCATTTTAGTGGGGCACACCTCGACGATACACAGACCTACGGACACACGCTTGTATTATTACTTAACGTTTCTTTTGTGCAAAAGATAAACACACCTTCCTAAAGTCGGCTCTTTCAGGCACAGTTAAAATCCTCCTCCTCCTTATCCCTTTCACACTCTGGCGCTATGCGCGCTTTTATTCACTTAACGAACAGCACGTACTCTCAATTATTTATCTTTCTGTTCACCACCTCAGTAGTCTGACTGTATTCTCTACGCCTTATCCTCCCTCCCCCTCCCCCTTTCAATCCAGCGATGTACTTAACTACGTTGCGAGTAAGGGCCTTCAGAAGTTGCCCCCGAGCGAGCCGGCAGCTACTCCTGCAGCAGCAGCCCAACCCGCTCCCGTCATGCAGGCTGGGGCCGCATTTGTGGATATTCCCGTCAGCAGTATGCGTGCTACAATTGCAAAGCGCCTCTCCGAATCCAAAGCCACCATACCGCACACCTACACGCGCACCAAGGTGCGTGTGGATCGCCTGTTTGCCATTCAGAAGGCCGTTAACAAGGTCATCGCTCCAAATAAGATCTCCGTGAACGACCTCATTGTGAAGGCCTGTGCCTTTGGACTACGAGTACGCTTATTTTCCTCTTCTGACGTTTGCCTTTGCATGTTAAGTGTACACTGTGTTTTACTTTTGCTTACTATGCCTGACGAACCAACCCTCCCGCGAGTTAAGCTGTCAAAAGTAGCTAAAAGCGCATAGGATGTCTGCCCGTAAGGCTGACCAGCAGTCAGAAGTGTTTGAGTTTCAAGTTACTTAGTTGTTCGAGAGAATGATTAAGTCTTCGAATTCGGCAGGTGATCACAGGGTTGGCAAATCAATTCTACTGTCAAAATAAGTCAAATTTCTACCTGGTTAAGTTAGGGTAGACCTTTTGTCAGATTACGATAGTAAAGACCTTGAAGCACATGCTTCAATGAGAGTACAGTATGACTGAAATAATAAAGGGGGTATGCAGCTGGACGGTATGAATTTGGTCTATTTACAGTATTTCTAAGTGTAAGTTTATAAATTATGGTATTATAGCCTTCGAGTGATATTCTCTCCGGCCAGTTCTACTGATCCCATTCAGAAAACGACAAATACGTAATTTGATTGACCCAAATGCGATCAAATTTACGGCTCGCAGTGGAGACCTCGTAGCTCAGGTGACTGTAATAAAGCCTTCCCCCCTGCTTCATAACAGGGTCACGTGGATTATGCACGTCTGCCAAACCCCTTATTAATTAAACGTTACGCTAACTGATTTTTATGCCCCCATAAACTCTGTTGCATTTCTCCACCCAATGCACAGAATTTCCATTTCCCATTTTCATTTTGTTGTAGACTACGCCGTCCTCAAAGTTGGCATTTTTAAGGAGGTAATATCTAGGTTTTGAAAGAATTTCTACCTCTGAGCATTATATTTACTAGGTATGTGGCGGGATCTATATCTAGTTCAATACACCCTGACTGGTCAGCAGATCTCGTCACTGGAGAGTCGGGACCATTTATTCACTTGTTTGAGCTTCGGAACCCGACCGGAAATCTATCATCAGCGGCGTCCATGGAAGTAACTTGCCCGATCGACAGTTACCGCCTTGCGTCTGGGCCCCGTATGAGGGCGTGGGGGCAATATGCTCATGAAGGCTTCCTTCCACTCACCACTTACTTTGCCTCCAGCTTGGTCAGTTATCGTGAATGTCTTCTTTCTGGTGTAGACGAATATCTTGACTGCTGCGAAGTTGAACTCATGGTCTTTTTTATAGGTGTAAGCTGCAACTTGCGATAATTCGTCGCTTCGTTATACAGCTAGCCTCTGCTAGTGTATACGCGATCCGAGCTCACAGATCAGATATGTGACTCTCTGGTTATGAGTTTGAGTGATAATCAGAAACGTCCGGCCACTAAATTTCTTATAACAGCGGTCGCCTGAGACATTCTGTGTTCTTTCTAACAGGGATAGTTAAAATGGGAAAAACAATTACAATCGAGAGGTGAATTGCACTCTACGTGGACATCTATTTTTTCCCTTCTATTGGTGTAAGTGTTTGAGATAATTCTTACTTGACTGCCAGCCTTCTGTCGCCCATAGATTAACTCTGAATTATGTCGCCCTTCCCATAAACATCGCAACTCTATTTTAACAGTATTCTACCAGAAAAATGTTGCGGTTAGTGATTTGTCAGTTCCGCGCCTGTTGAGTACTAAGGCCAATTTAACTGGCTTATGGGGCGATCCCAATACTTCATTACTGTTTATTCCTCTAAAACTTAGTAGCAAACACTAGCAGTAAGCGGTGGTTCGGTTTTCAGCCTGAGCACCTTGCAGTTCTTTTCAAGACATTTGACAATCATACTCTTCGTAGCTCCTGCTTTTAGCTTTACATCGGTTTTCTCCTAAAATGTGTTGATCCGTCGAAGTAACTCGTGCTCTTCCATCAAATCTGTCTGCGGAATGCTTATAACCGTCCAAAATCTTTAACCAGTCACTATCTCTGTATCTTCTCCGAATCCTATGTCGGTATTGCAATTTGCTTGTGGTTAGATTGCTTCTACTGCAAGCTTTACCTCCTGTTTTCGCTTTAACGAACTCCATAATTAAGCAATTGCTCAATTCGTGCTCGTACTTTGTGTTTTTTCGCATCACCTTGCTTTTTCACAGTTCAGCCGTGTTCAGTGAATGTTTTCAACTCTGCTACCTTGCCACCGTCAGAAATGGTTATTGCAGGTTCTCTTTTTTCATGAATGCGACTTGTCGATTGCTGTGTTCGTCGTTATATGACCTCCTGCTACGTCCCTGGACGTGGAATCCAAGGGTCGAGAGAATTTCCTGAATTCCGTAATGGGTTCTGATCAGCTCATTGAGTCCCGCTCTCACAGGACTTAGAAGATACCTGCGGAATGATTATTTTTTGCTCACAACTCGATATGCTGCACAGTTGCGTCGAACCACCACCTTTTTGCTCCGATTCCCCAGTTTTCCAAACTTGGAGTTGAGGCACAGTCAGCTAACGACGTTCAGCAAGCCAAAATGGCTATTTCCTTCTGCCTAGTGTTTGTATCGGCCATCTATACCCGCTGCTCTGACCTGTAAATCGCCTCTAAGCCGTGATTTCAGGGTGCTTGATTGACGCTGTCCCTTCACCAGACTCTGTTACCATATCGGTGCATATTTGTCGGCACGTTTTACGTCGAATGCACACCTAGTCCCCATGGCTGTTAACCGTCCGTCCGTCCGTCCGCGCTCTAATCCGCGCCGCGTCCCGCGTTGCCAAAATTTTCGCCCTCACAGCCTTCCTGCGTGTGCGTGCGTGTGTGCTGTGAATAAACGTGCACGCGACCACGGCCATTGGGACGGCCACGCAGTCCTGTTTTGGCGTGCCCGCTCTCTGTGCGCGCCACTGTACCTGCATAGAGGACGCTGGACAGGGCTCAGTGTGGCCTTCCCACCTTGTGATATGCCAGGCACGCTGACTAACCATCGCTTTCAGCGATAACCAGATTGTGACACTGCACAATTTTTTCATGGAATAGGAGAGGGCAGGTGTGTAGGGCGTTTTTGGGGACTTGAGGACGGCTGAGCGGTAACCGGAGGGCGAGAAAGGGTTGCGGCCAGTAAGCGTGACGATCGATGTATGATGCTGGCATTGGAGAAGTTTGTGTTGGAGAGTGGTTAGGCATCCAGCTTGGTAGCATGTACATGTGTCCGGCTACGGCAAGTGTAAGACATGAATGAGGTTCTTTTACGTGCCTGAGGCTAGGTACTGCAGTCGGACGACCGGCGCCGTCACTAAAGTGTGCCGCCTCGGTGGCTTTGTGTGGCAGTTTGCTGACCGATAGGTCACGCTAAAGTCCTGTTTAACGTACACAGATGGATTCCTTGGAACGGTCTTCCGCCCACGTGTTTTCTTGCCAAATGTGTATGTTTTGACATTTTTGTCCGGGCTGAATGAATATTCTATTTCCATGCTTTTCGGTGTCGTGATGCAAACGCTTCACTTAATAGTAAGTCAGTTAATTCCCTAGGTTAATCATGGAGTATTGCCTGCAAGGGGCAAAGTTCGTGGTTTACTAGCACGATTGCCCTCCACTCACTAATCGCTTAAACTTTTGTCTGGAGATGTACCGTTTGCCTGCGCACGATCTAATTGAATCGAGGCCGAACTGTGGTACTGGATATTAACTGCAAGCTATCCATCAATATTTCAAATGGAGCCAGTTTAATGTACGACCCAACTGAAAAGGACATTCCTTCGCTCTTCATTCACCGGATCTAGTCCTTGTTTCCTACCGGAGTCGATTCTGCCCCCTGGAAGAAGGGTCGGGAGCCCTGCAAGGCTCACTCTACTCTTTTGGTCCTGAGGAGAACAAATTATGCCAGAAATCATGTTATCAACTGCTGGCCAATCAAAAGAGATCGGAGCCCACTGCCGTAACCGAACCTTCAGTCAGTGTAGTGTCTCCCGACAACAAGGGGTTCACACCGGCTCGCCTACCCTGTGGCGTCTGTGGGTTTAACAACAGAAACAGAGCCTCTGTTCTAGCGGTACCTCTTCACACGTGAGGTTATGGACTGTTCAACCTGTTCTCCTCGCCAAAGACAGAGACCGAACACTGAATGCTCAAGGACTAACTATGTTGAGTCAATCCAAGTCCAGCCCACTGAAAACGATGAGATCGCGCCCAGTGGCTGGCGTGGCTTTTTACTTCGCCTTCCATCTACATTTTCTTAACATACAGCAAACTCTGTAGGCTGTAGAAACGGTCGTAGCCTTTTCCATATTTTTTTCTTCATTACCGCGACAGCGCGCATTTCTATTAGTTTTATTTCTTCCCCGCTGTTTGTGGGTTTTTAATGGGCAAGTCACTCCCATCACTCTAGAGGATATTTTACCAACACCATGGTTGATTCATCCACCCGGCTAATTTTATATATTGAGGGCCTAAACCTTCGCCAGAGGAAGTTTATTTGATAGAAGCAAAAGGCTCAGTTCCAGGAAGCAGTTCAGAAGAAGATGTGATTTCTGAAACATGAAGTTTGTTGGCCTGACGTTTCGGGTGTTACTCTGATGGTGGGTTCTAACGAGAATCCGAAAAATCCGGCCAATAAAGTTTATGCTCCAGTGACCGCATCCTCTTCTGCATGCTTAGTTGTGTGCAGGGATTAGCTCTGTTGTTTTAGTCAGTCATTTGTAATATTTGACCGTTTAGATGCTATTCCCCTCTGATAACAAATTAAATCTTTCACACTCCCCTGCTTTAGTTGGTCCCCGACATGAACGGAGTCTCCAATCCCGCCGGTGATAGCCTTAACCGGTTAGTCAATGTGGACATCTGCGTCGCCGTATCCACACCCTCAGGCCTCATCACGCCCATTATACCCTCAGCTGATACTCGTCCCATATCAGACATATCTTCTCTAGTCAAGGAGTTGGCTGGCAAGGCCCGTGACAACAAGCTTCAGCCTCATGAATTCACTGGTGGCAGTTTCACGTAAGTCCTCGAAAAAAGCTTGTTTTCACCTCAAACACTCGCTTTGCGCTTCAGCTTGGGTTAATAGCAATGAGCCGCTTGTCAATGGGGTTGACGGCCCCATTTCTCACCTGACTGACGGGGACCACACGTTCCCCGCAATGGAACCGTTAGTTCAGTATGAGCACGACTTTGCTGGCTATCCGCCTCATTGTATTCTGTCCAATCAGAAGTCAGACAAGATTGAGGAAACAACTGGTGTGTGTGTGTGTGTGTGTCGTAGCCCATTGTTGGATCAGGAATCCCCGCCGGAATCCAATTTGGGAGTATTTGAAAGACGGAAAAAATCCGAGACCTCGACCGGCTTGAGCCAAAGATCCGCGGGAGTGAATGGGTGCCTGGCCGGGAACCGCAGGCGAACAGATGATGGCAGTCATGCGGCGAGACGCCGCAGTCGGGACAGCATTCGGGTATAGACGGGTCCAGCTGGTGTTGGTACTGGCGAAGGAGCATGAAGACACCACTACGCAGCTGCGCCAAGGTACAGCGAGTCACCCGTCGGAGATGACGTTCCGAGGTGGCAATCGGAGTTGGATAGCCACCCAGAAGGACCGAAGGATGGTAGCTGGATTTTGCGTCCACAACGGCTCCCTGGTGAAGGCGCTGGTAACCCGTCCTGATGGCGGAGCCATCAACGGGTAGATCCGAGAGAGACGAGGCGACAGCTGCCTTGTGGAGACCTCGAATGGACGTCCTAACAGTACGGCTAGGCTCAGGAGCGTTGCCACGATGGTGGTTCGGATGGCCAGGTTTTGAACGGGTCCACCAGAACTGCTGGCCGAGGCGTTTGTTGTGCGCGGCAGAACAGAAGCCTCTGCATGAAGGTGATCGATGGGCGACATTTTATAGCAGCCTAGTAACAAACACCGGCATGAATCGGAGCGCGGCGAAGCTGGTCTGCCCAAGTTTTGATGATTTGTGTGTAGCCCGGAACGCACGAACCAAATGTACGGTTGCGCGGTGGTTTTTCGGACAATGATTGCATAGGACGCCTTGGTGGGTGGATAATTTCCCGCACTTGTGGTCTGTACTCTCCACTAAACCCTCCGGTATGTCATTTTGAAGCCCCGGAATTGGACCAGATGGCGTGCTATTTGTCATAACACTGCTACGACTTATAAAATATTTAGTTGCTTTTGTAGTTTAGTCATGTCTATACCAAATCCTTTGAAGTTCCTAGATGTCTCTTCTAAGGGGATCAACTTCTACCCAATATTAAAGTTGCAAAGTCGCTGTTTTTATTCAGGGTTTCTGACTTCAATTTTAGCTTTGAGATGGTTCAAACAAATAGTAAATGGGACCCATGGCGAAGGAGGTAGATGTCTAATTTATGCGGACTAGCTCATCTATTGAATTGCTGTTTGAAGGTCTTCGATGCTTAAGCTTGCCGACATCCTACTTTGGACACTTTAGACTTGTCTAAGGCGTATTTACACTCCATGAGCGTAGCTCCCTTAATACAACACAGAGACTCGAATCTTCCATCAGAAGACCTACTCCAGGTCGTCTTCAACAGAAGACTATCGGGGACACGTATGTTCTTACCGGTCAGTACTATTTTCTGTTTCAAAACAAATTCTAAACGTTTGATTAATATTTTGTAAGTCGCAGAATGCGCTTTACAGGATAACCACAGAACCAACCGCCAAGGTATGGGTCTCTTCAATCTTAAGGCTGGTAGATCCATTGTTTTTATGTCCTTTTCTGGCATGCATTCAGGCAGAAAAGGAAGCTGCTACTACGGGGCTCACTTCCTTTGTAACTCAGAATTCAGTCTGTGACTTGAGGTACTTACTTACTTGATATTTGATCCGATTAGCTCCTGTTTTTAGATGAATCGGCTTCACGGATGTCACGAATAGCGGCGGTCCATTGGGGGCGGTCAGAGGCGAGCTCTTCACAGATGTTAACCCGTGGTTTGTTCCAATGTCGCAAGCCGTAAACGGTTACGAGGCCCATCTGTTCAACGTCCGGCTTAACGGTGCTGAGCCATGTCTTGACCGCCTTGTCGGTACCTCCAGTTTGCACTATGAGAAGGGTTCACGACCAATCTGCAGAGGTCCGTCGATGGTTTGCGCAGGACATGGCCAAACTATTGCAATCGGCGATGCTGGATGTACGATGCTAGACTTGGTAGTTGGAAACATCTGCGGTATAGCTCAACATTGGAGATTCGATCCCGCCAGAAGACTTTTAAGAGGCGTCGAAGACACCAACGGTCAAAGACTTCGAGCGATAGGATGTCTGCCTTTCTCACTGGCCATGTTTCGCAGGCATATACTAACACCGGTCTAATTGATGTTTTTTATATCAGCAGCTTAGTACGTAAACTGATATCTGAGCGATACCAGAGTTGTCTGGCTAGCAGCCTAAATGCATTTCTAGCCTGCGCGATTCGGTTCTTGATTTCGTCGTTGGCCTGTCCATTGGCTAGCATATTCGGTAGATCAGTATATGCTGAGGTCTATAGGCACAGACCCAAATTTTGTATTAATATATTTAGGCCGACTTCCATCACCCACAGCGGTATAACCGCGTGCACCCGTGCTGTCATTATGGCGACTTATTACGTAGGTCTTGTCTCCCCTTTTCAAACCTACCTTCCACTTCTTGTCCACAGGATCTCAAATCTGGGCATGTTTGGCGTCCGTGACTTCAGCGCCATCATAAACCCACCCCAGGTGGCCATTTTGGCTGTGGGCGGAGGTATGAAGTCTGTGACTGAATCGAATGTGCCGGAGCATGGCCTCGAGGCTATTACTGAACTCAATCTCACCCTGTCCACAGACGCGCGCTTCGTGGACGAAGCCATGGCGTCCCAGTTTCTTCGACATGTTAAACGCTACCTAGAGGTCGATCCGGAGGCGCTTTTTGCCGATGATCCAGAACTCGCCATGACTGTAGACTCCTCCGCTGAGGAACTCGCCGTGATGGAGCTGTGAGGGAGAATCTTCTGTTTTGTCGCTCTCCTTTTCTTACCTCTCAAGCGCCGTGACAATTTTAATAGGTATTCTCTATTGGATCTTAGATCAGGTCACTTGTGGGCCGTCGCTACCAAAAAGTTTTTTTGCCGTGTTTGGCTTCCCTCGTTCCGTTTGCCTTTTTCTCTGTTCCTGGAGTTGTTTTGAAAAATAAAGCTTTGCTCTTGTGGGCAGTTGGCTTTTCTTGCCGCGATCTCTTCGGGTGAACTGAGATCCATATTTCAGACACAAACTTCTCTTGTCCGCAGAATCCGTTGAATCTGACGTCTGAGGGGCAATTTCGTAGTGTTTCGAGTTTCTTGCATCCTCTGACTCTGTATCCAGTAATACCGCGTTCGACAAATCCCAATGACAGCAACAATCTGTGTATTAGACTGCTATTAAACGAATAGTGAAGAATAAACTATGTAAAAACCCTGACAATGGATATACGTAGTCACGGAGAAGGGAGTCGGCCAAATATTGCCTGACTCTATAGAAATAAACGACGCACGTCCAATAACGCCACGCGTGTACAGGGCGAAATCTGGCTTAGGAGAACGTGTGGTGAGAGATGGGCGATCGCTGCTTTCATGTGACTTTGGAGCCAGTGCATGCGGCGTCCAATTAGTGTGCCCGGAAGGGGTTGTCGCGTACAGAGCCTAAACTGTGTCGGCCGGGGGTGGAGGGGATGTTCAAGTGGCCTTCGAAGCAGATGCGGCTATCTTGCACGTGAAGAGAAACCGGGTCAAGAGTGTTCAGGTCAACGAGGCGCGACAGCTGCATAGCGAGGCAGTGTTCCTGTGTTAGCCGAGAGGAGCAGGGTGGCGCGTTCAAGTGGTACTTTTGTAGCTGTTACTGTTTAGGACACACGTACGTATTCGTATGTATGTATGTGTCAAGAGGGAAGGGCAGCCAGCATTCTTGGGGGAAGGGATTTACCGGGGGGGGGGGGGGGGGGCGTGTTTAGGGGGGGGGAAAAAGTGTGGGGGGGGGGGGGGGGGTCGCGTTTGAAGGAGGGGAACAATCGTATGCAGGTGAGGCAGAATTTTTATAGAGGTAGAGAATTCCAAAAATTGTTCATGCGAAGATAACAATTAGTCTCCTCTCCCCTCCTCCATCTGCGAAATCATGCAATCACATTTTCCCCGAGTCGGCTATTTGGATCGATCCTTATCGGCTCAACTTCCACCCCTATAGTGGTTGAGTGAACTGTTGCCGGGCTTTGGTGATTCGAATCCCCCACCCAGTTTGTAATCCTGCCGGTCAAAATCAGTGGCTTATTCATAACCGTGTAGTTTGCTATTGGGCATTCTCTATTATCTGGTATTTCAGAAGGAGTGTTACCGGTGCCTAGGTTCCATACCAGGGATTTTGGCGCGGTTTAACTGGTTTTACTTCAGTTAGGTTTCCTGTGTAGGCTCCACGCCGTAAGGGACGTCATATTTTGTATATTAGTGTGTGCACTTGTGAATACCCGCACGTATCCTGTCACTCATGATGTTTATGCCGCTGGCCGAATCTATCTCAAGGTTATTGCATGTTAGTATTTACCAAAAGCCGTGGGAATACAGTCGAGATCAAGACGCGTTATAGGGCCTAGGAGACGTGCTGCGGTAACGAGCCACGCTGCAACGGTACCGCCGTTGTACAGTGTTTTTGATCAAGACCTGCTAGACTCTCGTCTGTCAAGTTCTGTTTTTCAAGTGACAAATTGGCTGTCCGCCTTCCACTAGACTAGTCTCGACCGTCGGAAGAGGCAGAAACGTACCTAGTAGTCCGCCGGTCGTCATCCGTGGTGACCGCTATCAGTTTTTGGAGTTTGAGCGACTGGAGGGGGAACTGTTTACCGAGTCTTTCATCGCTTCTGAACGCGTGCCGAGACTATTCTTATGCTTTTAAAACAGGCGTTGACAGCAGGACCTATCGGAACCCATAAATTTTTGCATACCACAGATAACGAATGAGAAATAGATGGCAGCCAGAATCTGTACAGGAAATCAATAAATAAGTGCAAGGTCATCGTTAACTGCGCAGGGAATAATCAATGGAAATAATAACTTAAAATCGAAAGGAACGAGAGACGAGAGAATTTTAAAAGACGGAGAGGTTGGCAAGGATGGTCTGAGGATCATTAGGGCACCTTGGGGTTGAGCACGTGGTCTGGTTATTTGTGTGGGTCGGAGTTCTCCAGTCGTATGTAGGCTGCTTTTAAGTAGTTGTAAGTCTGAGTTGTTCATGCCCGAAAAAGTACTCGAAAGGCTGTTTTGGGGTCAACAGAGTGACCACCGTCAAAGCACGGTTTCGCAATCGAAGAACGGAATATTTTATTTTCTTGTTATAAAAGCCATTTTGGCAACTGCTCTGACTGTCAATTGCAAGTGCACGCGAATTCCTAAAGAAAAATCAGGGGGTGGTGTGCAATGGCAAGACATATTTGGCTAATAGAAACAAAAAGGCGTGTTACGGGAAGAAAACAAAACGTATTTTGCCCATTTTATTAGAACAGTTTTACTAGGACTGATAGACATGTAGTTGGCTGCGTTGTACGTCATTTGCATAGTGCACTACAACCGTCACTTGATGGTTGATTAAATGTCACTCTGAAAGGGAAGGGACACAGCCTTCCGAGAATGTGTTCAGGCACAGGCAACTTAGACCTCAAACTACATGAAACGGGAGAACCCCGACCTATGCAAACAGCTTGACCAAGCTGTCAACATCAAATCGTCCTGATAATCTTCGCGCCTTACATTTCCTCACCAACCTGTTTGTATTTTAACATTCCCCATTTTTTGCTTCCTATTCTGCGATTTTTACTTACTATCTTCATTGACTATTTTCCGTGCAGTGAACAATGCCCTTGCTGTTATGTCTTGATTTCCTTTTTAGTTATCGATGTTATGTAGAAATAGGTTGGAGTTGATTAGCTGCCATTAAACTTATTGACTCCAATAAAGTCTATTATCCACGTCTGTATTAAGCTCATACCGGGAAAAGGCCTCAGTTGATAGGTAGAAGACACGTACGGTGGTCGAGGGGGTGGGAAATCCCTTTACTAGCCGCTGGGTGGGCTTTGTGCGGCTGCGGCTAAACCAAGATGACAAAAATATCGATCGGTGTTTCGGTGTTGGCGCGTCGACAGTTGAGTCACACGTGCGCAAGCAGTGGGTCGAAGACGGCATGGGTAGGCGGCCGTGCAGACGATCGTGAGAACGGGCTGATACGTACAGTCAAGCTTATTGCTTATTACTCAGCTACTGATACAGTTATAGGATGTGACAATATTAGTGGATTATGGAGCAGATTGCTCTCCTAGTAAACAGGAGAACTCCCCTAGACCTCGAGATGGAGTTTAGACACTGCAAAAGGTTAGTCTGTTAACGGCAACTGGAACCATGCGACATAAAGACATGGTAAAACTTGAGCTATTTCTTAATAACATTTCTTCAACCAGTAAGATGACAACCTGGCGGATGGAACTGATAGGACAGGAAGCAAGGAGGACCCTGAT
>JAYGXS010000005.1:9551171-9604449 GCA_036362985.1 Ligula intestinalis
TATTGATTGCCTCTTGGCTAACTCAAGTGACCTTGATGTTTTGGATCAATTTTTCTGTATGAATTCAATTCTGTAATTTATCATTCGTTATTCTGTTTATGCAGCGAGTGGAAGCGGCTGATTAACGCTCACGAAATTTATGGTGCCATCAAATTCTGCTGCATACGCTGGCTTCAAATTTATATCATTAAGTTAGATATAAACATGATAATAGTTATTGGCTTTCATGATCGGTCCTATAAATACGGGGAAGATTCCCGCGCGCGCCCCTTAAGGGTCGAGTTTCCAGAACGTTTGACGCGGCACTCATTTGCTCCTATCCCACGTGCCTCTACATTGCTCCCCCTTCGAAAGGCATGCTGTCCTCAGTGGCATTATCCAAATCAACCAGGGGTCCACCATCGACGGGGACTTCGACCTCTTTCTCCACCGGTTGCCTGTCGTCTTATACATCGGGTATCGCACTGCCGCCTTCAGAAGGTACCGCTAGTTAGTCCCCGACAAGAGGGCTACCGGCGTCATATGGTGGGCAGGGAATGCCATTCATTGGCGGACCTGGCTTCAGCCGGTTGAAGTGAACCGTGAAAGGTGTGGCATGCGGCCGGTCATGGGGACGGATGAGACATGTTGTATCAGACAACACCCGAGTGATGTTATACGAACCAACCCAAACGGGATTAAATTTGGCCGGCACCCCTACGGGAGCTGCGTAATTTTGCACCCATACAACATCTCCCTCCTGATAAGGTGTCCAATGGGCTAGGCGGTCGTAAAACGCTTTCTGATGCCACTGTCCTTCTTGCAGATGCAAACGTGTCTCTTAAGACGCAATGTGCAAGGTTTTCCGGACCCAGGATGCAGGGGTATCGACGGAAGGACTAAATCATCCGGGAGCTGCATCTCCGGTCCGCAGGTGACAAAGAATGGCGTGTAGTGAGTGGTGGCGTTTACCATGGATCGGTAGGCCAGTAAACAAGCCGGTAGGACTTCATCCCAGGTGGTCGGTGGGTGACGTTCGATAAAGGCTTTTAAAAGGCTGATAAGGGTGCAAGTGGTTTGCTCAACTTGGCCATTCCCTTGCGGATGATAGGCCGTGGTCTGCGTTTTCTTAATGTTCAGGAGACGACAGAAGTCGTGTAGGACACTATTCTCGAACGAGGAACCACGATCAGAATGTAATCGATCCGGTGCACCCCAGCGGCAACCCCAATGGTCGAAAATGGCACTGGCGACTGTCGGGGATTCGGTATCAGGTAACGGGACAGCCTCAGCCATCTTGGTGAAGAAATCTACCATGACAAGGATGAACTGATTACCGTTATCAGAGAGAGTGAGGGGCCCAACAAGATCAAAGCCTACCCACTCATTGGGATAGCCAGTCTTAATCGGCTGAAGGGGCGCCCGTGAGGACCGACCAGGAGGCTTAGAGCTGAGACAGAACTCGCATGCACGAATCCTATCTTGAATGTCACGTTTTTGATTGGGCCAGTAGTAACGGCGGCGGAGGGCCCACTCAGTCTTGTGGATGCCAGAATGGCCTAAGTCTGTGTGCATTCGGTCAATGACATCATCAACCATAGACAGCGGAAGGACGAGTCGCCTGGGATATTGTTCCCCGTCACGGTAGAAAAGGACGCCGTTCTCAATGAATAGCTTGTCCCACAACCCGTACATGCATTTTGTCTCGTAACTAAGACCACTAAGCTCAACTCTATTAAGAGGTTGGGCACCCTCTACCTTCCGGTTATAGACAGGCGATATGTGGGGGTCGTCCCTCTGCGCGGTAGCCCAAAGTAAACACTGGTCGCTCTGGGGGGCGATAGTGGAGATAGCAATGTCCGAACACGAAGGGCAGGCCCCATGTGGACGGTATGGTTTACGGGACAAGGCATCGGCGTTGCCATGTAGCCGACCGGGATAAAAGATGCACGAGTAATCGTATTCGGCTAGCTTTTGTTGCCACCGACGAACCTGCCCCTCTGGGTGCTTAAAATTTTGGAGCCATGTTAGAGCACTGTGGTCAGTACGCATAATGAAATGCCGAAATTGGAGATAAGGGCGGCACGCTTCAACAAAGTAAGCCAGGACGAGCATCTTTTTGCGTGTGACGCAATGGCGGCGCTCGGTCCTCGAGAGTGAGCGACTGAGTTACTGAATAACACGCTCGGTGCCGTCCGGTTGTTGTTGAGACAGGACGGCACCAATCGCGTTGTCGCTGGCGTCGGTGTCGAGCACGAATTTCCCCGCATCGCTGGCAGTATTGGGAAAAACAAGAATAAGGCTAGAGCAAAGCTTGTCCTTAAGTGACTGGAAGCTATTGACACAGTCAGCAGTCCACTTAAACTTAACATCTTTCTGCGTCAATTTGTGGAGAGGACCGGCTATATGGGCGTAGTCCTTGATTAAACGTCTGAAGTACGAGGCTAGCCCTAGGAAACTACGAAGTTCCGTGACATTTGCCGGAATGGGCCAGTCGCGGATATGCTTTACCTTATGTTCGTCAGTGTCTACTCCAGAGGAAGAGACGACGTGGCCCAAGAATTTGACTCGAGGTCGTAGAAATGCACATTAAGAAGGCTTGAGGGTGAGCCCAGCCTCTCGAAAACTGTTGAAGACAGCCCGAATATTGTGCAGATGGTCGTCAAAGTCCTTTCCTAACACAATGCTATCGTCCATATAGACTAGGCAAGAATAAGGTATAAGCTGGGCTAAGAATTGATTCATGAGACGTTGAAACGTGCTGGGCGCATTGGTTATACCAAAGAGCATAGTCTCAAACTCATACAGCCCAGAGGGGA
The DNA here is from genome assembly GCA_036362985.1 of Ligula intestinalis. NCBI lineage: Eukaryota > Metazoa > Platyhelminthes > Cestoda > Diphyllobothriidea > Diphyllobothriidae > Ligula > Ligula intestinalis. The sequence continues at coordinate 9,553,970 of JAYGXS010000005.1, forward strand.
CGGCGAAGGCAGTCTTCTCGCGATCCGAGGGCCGCACCTCTACCTGCCAGTAGTCTGAGGCCAATACTAAAGAAGAAAACATAGTGTTACCGGCTAGTGTGTCGACAGTTGCATCTATGAAAAGATTCTTTCTTAGTAACTACATTAAGTTTCCTGTAGTCAATACAAAGTTGCATCGATCCATCGTTCTTTTTGACGAGCACGATGGGTGAGGACCAAGGTGAGTGCGAAGGACGGATTATGTGATGACTAAGCATGTCATTAATAAGATCGTCTAACTCTTTTTGTAAAATAAAGGTAAACGGCAGGGTGGAACCCGAATAGGGCGCGCATCACCCGTGTCTATACAACGCTCAGTGGCATTGGTGCGGCCAGTAGATTTCCCGTCTCAAACAAAAATATCCTTAAATTCACTGAGAAGCTTACGAAGCTTATCGGTGTTTGCGGGGTCGAGGTGATGGAGTACTCAATCAGCAAGGCCGGGCAAAATAGCAGAGGCAGAGACTGTATGGGGCCTACGGGAGCAGCTGCTGAATGGGATGTCAACTGAGGACGTTCGGAGGAGGCTCTGTCCGAAGTCTAGGGAGCACCCAAACTTCTGAAGAAAAGCAACGCCTAAGATACAGTCCCACGTTATATCAGGTGAAGCAATAAACTGATGGCGAAAACAAGAGCCAGATAGGATTAAGGAAAACTCAACAAGGCTAGCATAACGAAGACTAGTGCCATTAGCCGTATGTAAAGAAAAACGAGGCATCGGAATATACCTAACATGGGTTTGAAATTCTAAGAAGGGCTGCTGACGTATAAATGAACAGCGAGCGCCAGAATCGATGAGACAAGAAAAGGTGGTAGAGCCTACAGTAGCTAAAACTAGGGGACAAGAGGAAGAGGACATGCTTGAAACTACAATATCAGAGCGAATGAGGCACTCACCGTCACCAGGATCGGGTCCAGCCTCGATTGCCAGAAGTGGACGAGGGCCGGGCTTGTTGACGGCGCCAGCGGTCCCGACGAAGGAAGGAAGACCCACAGGAGCACCAATTACCGGGAGTCTGAGGGCCAATAGTGGACGACGACCAAACGGCTGCAACCGCAAATTGACCCCACGGAGAACCACAGGTGGACTGCAAAGCCTCCTCCCACCAGGCTACTTCAAGGGCCGCGTCCAAAGTGGTGGGTTGTTAGCGTAGGACAGCTTTCCGGACCTCAGGGTCTGACATGCCATTGCCAAACTGTTCCATGACCATATAGTTCACGGAGTTCACGTCCAACTGTGGATAGGCCTGTTTGCCCAGGAGACGGAGAGCCTGTTGGTATTGAAGGACGCTCTCCAGGGGTCCTTGAAGTCGCTGGCGGAACTTAGAGATGAGGATGCACGAAGGGATGGCCTGGCGCAGAACATCGCATAAGGTTTTGAAAAGGTCCTCCACAGATTAAGTCGACGAGGCACCAGCGGCATAGGCAAGGCCGTAAACATCATCGTCCAGTTGGGCCAGAATCATTTGGGTCTTGGACGCCTCCTCCAATCCTTCGAGGTAGTCACGCATGCGGGCTTCCCACCGCGGAAAATCACAGGAGAGCGTCAAACGCGAGGGCAGCCGGCGGAAGGACTGGAGGCTAACCTGCGACAGTTGGGCCAATAAGTTCTCGAGGAGGTTGTTGGCTATGGTGAGCACAGCTGCCACCAAAATGTAATGCGTGGGCGACGACCAAGGGCAAATGGTTTCAGAAACGGGCCAACGAACCACCAATATGGCACTTAGTCCAAAAAGGGAGTCACTGGCTTGAAAAGAGTCTCTTTAAGGTCCTAGATACAAAAATAATCTAAGGGGGAGAACCTTATACAAAAATAAATTGTGGGGGAATTACTGTCGTTGAAGAGAATGGCAGATGGATCCTTGGCTTAACGGGGACTGCCGTAAGGACGATGGTGGTGCGCCAGAAGACGGCTTCGCAGTCCTCAGTTGACCTCGTTATTTATCTCTGCCCATCAAGGTCGTCCAGGGAGCGGCCATTGCTGTGTAATGTAAAACAAAAGGAGTTTTTTGATAATCTTAGTGATTATTAATTATTTATATAAGTTAAATATAACTTCTACTGTCAAGACGTTTTTGATTGAAGTATTCTAGATAGGATGTGTTTTTTCAGCCGGATTACTCTCCTGCTGACAAGCTGAAACGCCGCATGCTAGTTCTAGACTTGAGGGAACGCAGAATCACAGGAGAACCGAATCTCGTGATCTTCAAAGACCAGATAGTCAAAAGAATTTTTGCCCCCTCATGGACCAAACCGATTCGCATGACCGCGCAGCTACTCCAGTAGCCTGAGTTGGGGCTAAAAATGGACCACGCAAGAATTCAACATTGCCATTTATGTACACCAATGCGCAAAACTTTCTTTTAAAAATGAATGAACTAAGGAGCAACGTATTCGACCTCCTTCCCGATGTTATTTCGATAACAGAAACATGGTTTTCGGACCAAATTGACAATCACGAGATTGTAATCCCCGGCTTTCAACTGTTCCGGAAAGACCGAGGCAACCGAAGAGGCTGAGGCGTAGCAACCTTCGTGAAGAACGATGTGTATGTTTCTGAAAAAACGGCGAATCTCTCTTGCCAAGAAGCGGTATGGTTTACAGCAAGAGAAACGGGTTCCCAAAGCCTTGATATCTTAACTGTCTACCGACCACCGAGGAACAATCCCAAGGCCGATGCCCTATTGCTGGATGAGCTTAAAACCCTCGCTACGCGACCAAATACGCTTATTGTTAGGGACTTCAACGCTCCTACCATCAACTGCAGCTCCTCCTCAGCTGATTGCCCTGAATCGGCATTCGACCACTAGCTCCTGAATAGAACCCAATCCCTACTTCTCACCCAGAACGGTATATTTCCCACAAGAATTCATGAAGGCTAGTGGATGAACTGCCTCGACCTTGTGCTCACTTAGTCGCTCGACAATATCGACATTGTGAATTGCTTACCCCCACTAGGCCAGAGTGACCATGCAGTTCTCATGTGGGAATACAGTTTATTTTCTTTGCCTGCCGAACCACAAGACCTCCGTCCTAATATTTGGCGTGGTGATTTCGAGCAGATGAAACATGATCTCTGTTTCATAAACTGGGCATCCACACTCTCCGACAACGTTGAAGAAGCTTGAGAACAGTTCAAAGGGATAGTCCAAAACCTCATCTCTAGTCACTGCCCTATCACTCGCCGAAAACTTACGAACAAACCTTGCTGGCTGAATCCATCCTTAAAAACCGAAGTTAACAAGAAGGGAAAACTGTTTAAAAAGTACCAAATTGATAGGTCACCTGAATCTCTTAATAGGTAAAAAATGCAGAGGAACCGGGTCAAACGTCTCATTGTCAGAGCTCGACAGCATTTCGATCAGGATCAGTTAAACCGAGCCATGCTTAACCTCAAAGTCCTGTTCACTTATATAAGACAGAGCACGCGGAATAAGGATCCTATCCCCTTGCTGCGAACTGCCGAAGGTGCTGAAATCTCAGAGGACAAGGATGAAGCTGACCATTTCTCTCAGTTCTTCCAGTCCGTCGAGATGACTGAACCCGGTTTTCTATCCCACACTTATGAAGACCATTCGATCCCATCTATTGATACAGTCCTCTTCACCGAAGATGTAGTTAAGAATGAGCTTTTTAATTTGAAAGAATTGACCTCCCCAGGCCCCAATGCAATTCCGGCCGAGCTGTTGAAGGAGCTAGCTTCTGAAATGGCCAAGCCGCTAACCCTAATCTTCCAGGCGTCATTTGTTACGGGCTGCCTACCATCCGATCGGAAGACAGCGACGATCATCCCACTTTTCAAGACTGGAAGCCGAGCGTCCGCAAATAACTACAGGCCGGTGAGCCTTAACTCCATTTCTTGCAAAACCATGGAAAAAATAACTAAGAAGGCGTTGATGCAGTTCGTCGAGCAGAATCACCTCCTTACCGATGCCCAACACGGTTTTTCGCAGTGGTAGGTCCTGTCTTACCAATCTGCTATTCGCACTTGATAACTGGACCAAAGCACGTGACGAGGGCAATAAGGTGCATGCGATCTACATTGACTTCAAAAAGGCGTTCGATACCGTCCCTCCTCAACGCCTGATGCTTTAGCTGTGCAGCGTCGGTGTTCGCGGGAACCTCCTCCTATGAATCCAACACTTTTTGACAGGGTGGTCACAACGAGTCCAAGTCGGTTGCCAGCAGTCCTCAGGTTTACCTGTGGTGAGCGGCGTCCCACATGGCTCAGTTTTAGGTCCCATATTGTTCCTCGTTTTCATCAAGGACTGTGTCAGGGATGTAGACTGTGAAGTCAGTTTGTTCGCCGATGACACCAAATTATGGAAATTTGTCCAAAGTACGGCAGACGAAAACCATCTACAAGTCAACTTGAACAGATTGGAGAACTGGTCAAATCTTTGGCTAATGCCTTTCAATGTTATTAAATGTAACTTTCTTCAAATCGGCAGTTGTAGAGCATCCTGCACGAAAGTCTATTCTTTAAATGGTACTCCGCTGCAACAAGTAAAGAGTCAAAAGGACTAAGTCGTGTGGATAACTTCTTCAGTCAAACCAACGCTGAACGGTACGAAGGTGGTGAAGTTGGCCAGATCGATGTTACAGCTGATTAGATGAGCCTTTATGGGGTTTGAAAAAGATAGCTTTTCCAAAATCTTTGAAAGCTTCATTCGGCCGCACCTGGAGTTCGCTATACAGGCATGGAGACCATGGACTGGCAAAGAGTGTACTGTCTTGGAGAAGGTCCAGAGGCGAGCGACAAAGATGGTCAAAGGTCAAGGAACATTGCCATATTAAAGCAGACTGTCCATTCTCGACCTATTTCCCCTTTCCTACAGACAACGCAATAAAGGTAAAAACTCCTTCATCAGATAACAGCGAATCACTTTACAATGAATCACATTGCTTATCACATACACTGGATCAAATTATACTACTTGAGATTTGCAAGTAGCCATATATTTTTCTGGCACATTTTTGTGAATATTGTTTTCCCGGAACATGTAACTGTCTTACATTTAAAATTATTCTTTGTATCAACTTATTTCCTATCATCCTGTTACCAACAGAGAGTTCAAAGGCATTCGCATATCTTTTTCTCAATAAACTGATACTGATAAGCATGTTAACTGTTATTGGCTGTCATGATCGGTCCTATAAATATGGGGAAGATTCGCACGCGCGCCCCTTAATAGGCACGTTTCCAGAACATTCTGCACGTCAATTATGTGTTTCTATCTTACGTGCCTCTACATCTGTGTACACAGGGTTCCGCCGTACAATTTATCGATAAATATCCTGAGTGTGTTCTGATTTGTCACGTCAGCCATGACCATCTCGATTTGCAGTGTTTGCATAAGATGATGTGGTGGCCCGTCTGTTCCATGATTGGCGATTTGCTTGGGCCAATTTTAGTCTCAACATCGAATATGGATTGGGTAAATCGTTGCATTTGTTGATGGATTGGGGGCCCGTGAACCATTACTCAAGTAATTCTCGGCTAGTTTGAATGTTACCCACGCAATTTCGTCAACCGGTGCTTTTGCAAACGAGATGGCCAACAAAGTCCCCCGGACCCCAAAATTTGGCGAGCGATCCCATTGGAGGCTGTTGGCCACCTCGCACCACTTGGAGTTGGAATTGCGCACTGGCCGGAAGCAACCATAAGGCGTCAGATCATGAAACCGAAAGACCCCTGCCACGGCAAGAAACACCGGGACTTGTCTACAGGATCTGGTGCACTTGCGGGCAAAGCAACTACGTCGAAGAAACTGGCAGGCTTCTCAAGACGCGAATTGCCGTACACGTGGCAGCACTCAGGCAAAATGAGGCCAATTCTCAAGTTGCAGCTCATTTGACGAGACCCGGCCATACATTCAAATTTGATGAGGCCCAAATTCTCGCAAGAGATGACAATCGAGTTAGCCGAGAATTACTTGAGTCATGGTTCACGAGCCCCCAATCCATCAATAAATGCAACGATTTTCCCAATCCATATTCGGTGTTGAGACTAAATTTGGCCAAGGCAAAGTGCCGTTCGGAGAACAGATGGGCCACTACACCACCGCCAACACCGCAAGGCCAGATGGTCATGGTTGACGCGACGAATCAGAACGCACTCTGCGCATTTATCGATTTTTCTAAACGTTTAAATTTTACGGCGGGACCCTGTGCACACACAAACTGTTTCTGCTACTGTTCTGTGAGTATGTCTCTGAAGATGAATCGACGATGAATATCGAAACGTCAGGCAAGTAAACATAGTATATGAGCGATCGAGTTATCTTCTACTTCTAAATATTCACACCTGTAAGCACGTTTTAGTAGTTCAATGGAAAATTCCTAAGAACGCGCGTATACTGTTCACTAATTGCCTCCGTTATAAAATGACTTGTGTGTGATAGGAGTAGACGGACAGTTTAAATCCATCAGTAACTGAGTGCGGAGCAGTGGACTAGCGTGCTGGAGAGGGCAGGCGTGAGAAAATAGTTGGAAATTTAGCCAAACTCTTACTGCAAGTATTCTACAATGTGGCTCAGAATTCGTAAAAGATGTCAAAATTTGCGAAAGATTGATACTCTGTCACTAATTCCATTGAGCAGGGTTGAAATACTGATTATCCTGAAGCTGATTCTCAATCATTTAAGTCATGCTACGGCGTTTTAACGAGCTTTTTTCTGACCTCTAACAAAAAGTTAGTACTTAAAAAAGTGGCTACTTAAGTAGTATGAATATTTATTATTGATTTTGATTGCCCTTATTAATTCAAATATATTTTATGGAAAACCTACACATAAATTTATTTATTATACTCATTTGGTAGAACGTTACCCCTTCTTTAAATAAAAGAGGCGTTTTGGTTAAAAGGTCTATAAATTGCAGTATAATTTCTTAACCTACTGACTGCTACACCTGAATTCAAGGTTTACAAACTGCACACCGTGAACATCCTGTTTATCGAAAAGTACTTTGTACCTATGGTTTCAAGAAGAAGTCACATAAATCCAAAAATGTTGCAATAGACGAGGAACATACTGTACACATTATAGGTAGCATTGATAAATCGACGAATACGATGTATTATAATTGAGCACCTCATACTCATAAAATAATCCTATGATAAGGCATTTTTCTGAAACCGAAGCGTTCACTTTCTATAAGTATAAAATGGAAAGAAGACGTAATTTTCTACCAAACCAGTACAAAAAGAATATTTTTTGTGGATGTTTTCTATAAAATATACTTGAATTTATCGAGGCAGTCAAAAACAATGATAAAAATGCATACTACATAAGTAGCCATTTTTTACAGTCCATAATTTCTGTTAGCTGTCAGAAGGAAGTTCATTTAAGATCCGGCATCGTGTCGTCACTGAAATGACTTGAGAATCGGCAACATGATAATCTTTATTGCAACCCCTCTCAATGCCAATTATCGAGTGAGTATAACTCTTTCCCAAATGTCGGCCTTTTGCATGAATTCTGACTTGTACTATAATTTGACCGAATCCATCAGGATAGCCTAATTTTTGTGGATCCAAAGATTTCCAGATGGCAAGATAAGTCACTCCTCATAAGGGTTCAGGAAATTCTCTATCTCCTGAAATATCACTCGAAATTCTGAGCTGTTTTTGACCCAAGCAACTTGCTCAAGGCTACCCGGAAGATGGATTATCCTACAACCTTATATCAATTACCACGTTAGGATGTGGTTTTTGAATTAGCACCTCGTTCACTGCCTGCAAAAAGTATGTTCTGTAAAGAATGGCCATTTATGAAGCATGCGTTCTTCCATTAGATTTTCATTCTCCTCCCTGTTCTCTCCTGTGCACTTGTTGACTATCCCCGAAACTGCTGCTATTCGTCAGCGGGATTCACGTAAAGTGACGACTCGTTGAATATTACGTTGTTTATTATTCGTTTTTTGCCTTAACAGCCGATTTTAAAAGTGTGCGAAAAATGTCCGAATGCGCACAGTGACATTTGGAACTGAATAGTTCAGTAGTCACGTGATAACAAGCGACAACACACTACCGTATTTTCTCTCCGGTAGACACTTCAATCCACCAAAACCTGCTCTTGAGTCTTCTTGTCAACAGTCACTCACTTTAAAGTCCCAGAAGCTCCTGTTACTCGTCAACAGGATAGGCGTGCAGCGACGACTATTTTAAGACGACCTCGCCTATCGTCTTTTTTTCGTTTTTATCAGCTGATTCCGAAAGAGCGCACACAATGTGTGGTTGCTGCAGCAACTTGCCGGGCATCACGTAGGGTGCCTGGAGGAGGTCTTATTCCTGGCATGAAGGTGGCATGAAAGGTGAGTCAAAATTCTGAAATGGGATTTACATTCGAAAAAATTGCCTAATTAAAGTGATTTATGTACAACGTTACCACACTACGTTTCATTCACATCAGGATACCGACTTTTGAACGAACATCTTTATAACCAATAGAAGCGAATATGCGTGTCCCAGGTTCTTGTTGTACAGAAAAGGAAGACACAATCGACTTCTCGAGCACATGAATTATGGCACGAGCCAGTAATAAGACGGAACGCGAACTACTGGAGGCCTGGGTGTCAGATCCTAACTCCATACACAGGCTTGTGGATGTACCGCCGTGTTATTTTGCCATCCGTGTCCGTGACCAGAAACCAGGGCCCAGTTCCTCTACAAGTATGGAAGCCACCACCTCAAGTTCACACACCGTTACTCCAGGGACACGCGTCGGAGACACGATAAGAAAGCGTGAGAATGACCCTAGCATGGACATGGGACCAAGCAAAAATTGCCACCAACCCCCATTTATGCGAAGCTGGAATTTGCTGTTCTCATTTACTCTGACGATGGCTTCTCATGTGGAGCCGAAAGCTCAGAATAAAACTATAGATCCAGAGATCGCGTCTTCCTCTTCTTTACAATCTTTCTAACTACCCGCAAAAAGCACATACTGAAAAAAGTGATTCCTTAAGTAGTTCGCATTTTTCTCATTCATTTTCACAACTCTTATAAATTAAAGTATATTTGATAGAATAAAATACAATTTTTTTACCAGTTTGGTAGCAAATTACGCCTTCTTAAAAGTGTAAACTTTAAGAAAGGCTATCTTTAGTTTAAAAAAGATTTCTAATTATGCGCGACTTTTCACGAACGGGAAATGTTCATTCATAAAGCAATGCACCTATCCATTTACTAACGCTATTTATAAGTTCTTCAACTTGGTCCACATCCATCTCAACATTTTTAAGACCGATGTACCTTCTTATTTACACTGTGGAAAATTGTTGACATTTCCTTAGGCAGAACGTATACAGTATTTAATTTGGACACCTTGAATTCAAGTGAAAGGACCGGTAGGGTTCAAAATGTTTTGGCAATTTAGACAACTTTTAAAAACATGAGATGGATTCGCAAGTAAATGAGCAAGCTACTGCGTGAGGTGAACGTGTGATTGTGATGGGGACAGATTTGGATGGAGTCTCCATTGACGGCAGTAGAATTCCGGTGGCGCTGGGATTGGGTGAACTCGTAGAATTGATGGTCGTCACTGTGGAAGTGGTAGGGGTGGGGACAGAGAGAATGCTGCCAGTGCTGGAGGTCGATGGGGCATCTACAGTGTGATCACGCGATGGCAGGAGTGGCCTTTGTCGTGGAGTTTGATGCAAGATTACCATAAAAAAGTTTGTTGACGCAGAAATTTGTCTAATCGGAGTATCCGAGGAGGAATTGGCGAGCGAACGTATACTTTCAATATATTCTCGTTAGGCAATTACATTGGGTCAAGTGTAATAGGTAAAAATTATGTTCAAAGTTACAAGCAAATTAGTTCAGGGGATAGGGGAGGCTGGAGAAATTTCAACTAAGCGATCAACTAAGCGATCAACTAAGCGATCAGATCCACAAGTTAAAGCACTTTGGTCGCTACGTGAATGATATCTTCGCGATCGCCACAACAGAAACCGACAGAGACGCACCGTTAAACGCAGTCAATCAAGCCCATCAATCCATACAGTTCACGTTGGAGATGGAAACAGCAGGTTCTCTCCCCTTCCTGGACGTCCTCTTTAGCCGTAGACCCAACGGTAGCGTCCGAAGGAGCGTGTATAGAAAGAAAACCTAGTTTGGATAATATACGAACTTTAACAGTTTCGTACCCCTCCAACAGAAGCGAAATCTAGTTCGCTGCTCAACGCAAAGAGCTAGAAAAATTTGCTCAGAAGACACTATTAAAGACGAACTCGAGAAAATCCAAGATTTACTCCGTGAAAACGGATATCCCGCGAGATTCATTAACAAGAATATGGCTCCCAAAGAAATGAAGCCCACAACACATACTGTGGAAAAGAAAACCTTATTTCTCTAAGTGCCCTTTCGAGTAGACGCGGCAGGTGAACTCCTGAAAAGATGCCTTGACGTAGGCGTGTCACGAACCTTTCCAGCAGCGAAAGTTCGGCTATTATTCTCAACTTACCTGGTCTTACACGGGGAAGGCAAGGACAGATTACCGACTCAGACCACCACCATGTGCATATACACCTTTACTTGCTCCTGTGGAGCAGGTTATATTGGTCGCGCGCGTCGGCGCCTATCCAAAACAATGAAAGAACACCTCCCGCAATGGCTCAGGAAAGGTGAAGTCTATACCACCAGGACCACCAACAGCTCTATTCTAGCGCACATGGTGGATTCCGGACACCAGGTGGACCCCAACTAAGTCTTCAGGGTGATCTACAGGGTGCCACCAAAGTACCCTAAGTCATTGGGTGAATGACTGCTAACAACAGCAGAAGCAACTGCTATCCAGTTGAGGAAGCCGATTCTGTGTGCACAAAAGAACCTGCTGCAGGCCCCAAGCTTAGCGTGGCCAACGGCCACCTAGCTACCGGCATTTTCTGATCCTTCTCTTTCTCTTTCCCCTCTCCCTAATTGCCGCTTAATTATTCGCCTGTTACTACCCCAATCTCCTCCCCCATGCCCTGGACTAATTTGCTTGTAACTTTGAACATAATTTTAACCTTTTACACTTTACCCCCCTCCCATATAAATGTAATGGCCTGACGAGAATTTATTGAAAGTATACGAATGCTAGCCAATTGCTCTTCGGATTTCTGTGATGAGAATTCTTGCGACATTAAAATAATCGGAGTGTGGTTATTTTGTGTCTGGAGATGTCCGATGAGGCCAATTCGCAAGTGAAAGGTGAGTTGACAGCGGGACCATGTTGGTAGGACTTGCTGGGCGGATCTGAGACGGTTGTTACATGCGAGCCGCCTTCTTGGCCTTGACAGGGGCGATCCGATTGGCTTCGTATATTGTTGCACCAGTCTTCACTGCTGTTTTCCAGGTCGGTCGGTTGGTCTTAGAGGAGGACCTTTCAGGTAGCTGGGTTACTTTTTAGCCAATAGCGATTCAGGAATTCGAAGACTTTCGTCACATCCAAGATGATAGTCTAGAGGTGTGTTGGCACCTCCAGGCACCTATCTCGTAGCAGGCAAAAACCACACCAGTTGTTTCGTTATGTCCATGAAAGCCACATTGACTTCCCGAGAATATTCCCTGCTCTTATTGCTTGTTAGGATATCTAGTAGCCAAGATCTCACCCGGCCATATGCCATATCAAAATACCACTCTGGTTACCACAATTTTGCTGGTTCCCTTTCTGCGATGACTAGAGATAAGCGATATAGACCGGAAAGATCCATAAGCAAGCAAGACATCGTTTCTCAAATCAGTATCATTATGTGGTCCTTAAAACCATTGAAAATGTTCCCTCCACACAAACTCAGAAAAAGGATCGATAATATCAGTCTCCTTCAGTAAAATATTATGAAAAAGCACATGTTAAGTAGGAACATTATTAGAGAACGGTTTTTATTATTTGAGAAGTATGTTGATTGTGGAGCTTTATTCGGTAAAAGCATTTAAAATTGTGACGAAATCACATTTCCGCGCACCGTGCTGACAGTCACGTTTAAGAACAGTTAACGACTGGTAACCCGGTTGGCAATCGAATTCCACGAGTGAACGATCCAGTGTCACTGTTTTAATTAACGTCGTCAAGAGCGCTTTCAGTTTCAATGGCATTACCCGCCCTCGAGTGGACATTGCAATGAGGTTGCAGGATATTGCTCGTGCTCAGGGCTCAAAACTGGTATGATTTTTATTTGTCTCGAGATTTTAAACCCTACATTGAAGACCACAACAAGTATCTATGCCGATAAATGCAAAGCATTTTCAATCTTGTCCACATACTTGATCCAAATGCTTTTCATTTGTCTCGAGATTTTAAACTTTACATTGAAGACCACAACAAGTATCTCTGCCGGTAAATGCAAAGCATTTTCAATCTTGTCCACATACCTGATCTAAATGCTTTCAAAAATCTTATCCCATTAATAAAACTAAAAGGAGGCAAAGTGAGAAAGGACTGTTCAACGTATAGAAGCAGCCTTTTGTGCTCAGTAAATACACATTTCATTGTACCAGATCTGACTTGATTGTCTCCAGGTCAGTCTGAATTGCAGCAAATTTACACGTAAAAATACCATCTAAAGGCACCAGTTTGTTGAAGTTTTTATTTTTTTAAAATTATTTTCTCGGCGTATGAGAGTTTCATTCTCTGCTGTCCGTTGTGTCAGGCCTAAAAATACTTGACCGGTCATAGGTGGCTTATTAACTTTGATGTTTTCGATTGAATAAGGTAATTCTTAGCAATTAAATACTTATTTGGTAAATAAAGGTACGCTGTCATGTAAAGAATTCTCATTTCATTAAACAGAACAACTTTTGTGGATGATAAATTGGTAGCCGCAGCCTTGAAAGCGATTGATACGCAAATCGCGTAAATCCTCATCACAAACGTCATGTGATGTAGATGATGCATAGACTTGACAAGTACGTAGACTCTCGTTATTCACTAGGACTGCCTGTGCACATGTAATCAACGTGACTTACACGTGAGGGCCACCAGGACATTTGAGCCAAAGGTAACGGGTCGTGTGAAGGCAGTTGCAGCTTGGTGCCCGTGTAGGCGTTATCCCGAATTCAATGTGTTCCACCGGGGCGAAAAGGAAAGTACTCAGAAGGAGATTTAGCTATTCACTGTTAAAATTAATCGATATTTCCTATTCGATTGAAGGCGGGTTTTCAAATTACATTTGCACGCAGAAGTAAGGACGGAGGCGCTTAGTGGAACACAGAAACGATCTGCAAAGAAGCTGATGTGATCGCTTTGACAAGCATTAATTTTGCCTGATGTTTCAAATTCTATCGCGGACTCATCATCAGTGATAGTAGAAGAAAGAGGTGCCACACACTGCGATCGGCCGGACGATGAGAAACATTTACCCTTTCAGAAGTCTCTTTCTATTTTTATTTTTCCTGGATTTTTGTACTCGCGTAAGAGTTCAGTGCCATAAATGAGAGTATAGAGCACCACCTGAGGTGTAACCGCTCGGCTAATAAGCCAGAAATGCCAATTCCAGTGCTATTATGTCCAGACCTATACCGGCAAGACAACGAGCTGGTGGCTCATCGGTTAGGGCGTTAGATTTGGATGTAAATGTCGCAAGTCGGAGCCTCGGATAATTTTCCCATTTGGAGCTGGATATGGCTAGCAATCACTGAACGTTCATCAACTGCTTCCACTGTACCATACAGAAAAGGAGAGTAAGTTAAATATTTTCCTGAAGTCTTTTATTAAAAAACGTGTTTAAATAAATAGGAATGCCTGAAAAAAATTAGAAAAAAAGTCAGATTGTTAGGCAGCTGTGCGTTAAGATCTCCAAAAGAACGTGTTTTTCCCCGTTATTCTTCAGTATCCCCTTTGGCATTGCCATTTTAGGCTCCGCGTTTTTCGAGAGTTTGCACTTTTTCGCGTGGCTTTACTTTGGTTCTCCTTGCCACTTTAACTGCTGTCACTGCTGGAGTCACTGCCGCTAGAGCTACTGTCACTAGAGCTACTAACGCTTGAGCTGCTACTGTCGCTGCTGCTGCTGGAGTTACTACGTCTATCGTTGTTGTGCTCAGCCTTTTTATATGTCGGTTTTTCCTTTTCATATGCAGACTTTGGCAGTGACACCACCGCTGGTGTCAGCTTTAAGTGTGTTTGGGTCGCAACATCATAGCCCAGGTCACACTGTTCTGCCACTGAGAAGAGGGCTCCTTGTTGAGAAGTAGGCCTTGGCGCTTGTACTGTTCGTGCGCGGCGCCGTTTGGGTGTCTGAGTTGAGGATTCTAGACCCAGGTAGCACTGCTCTGACACAAAAATGATGGCTTTATGTTGAGAGGCTGGCTGTGGTGCTGGCACTGTCGGTGTACGTGGCTGTAGGGCTGTGGAGTCCTCAGAACCACTTTCAATCTCCACTGAACTTGAGGAAGTGGCTGTAAGTAACGACCTGGGCGAGCGTGCGGCCGATTGCGACGGTGATGAAGGTTGTGCCTGAAACCTCGAATTTGAACTTTTGTCAGTCTGTGGGGACTTGGCGGTAGGGGCTTCAGGCTGCGACGGCGGTGGCTGGCATGCTTGTGTCGCTGTTTGTGACGGTACAATTGAGGGTTCCTCAGTGGAGAATTGGGAACCTGTGTCACGCTGCGTTGGCTTGGCGGCAGTGGCTTTAGGCTGTGCTGGCGGCGGCTGGCATGCTTGTATCGCCATTTGTGGTGGTGCAATTTACTGGACTTGAGTTAAGGATTGTGAACCCTGGCCACACTGCCTGGACGTGGAGGTAGTGGCTTCAGCCTGCATCGGCGTCTTTGATACTGGTGTCACCGGTGGTGACGATGATGATGACGATGATGGTAATGCTTGTGTCTTAGAAGTAGTAGCTTCAGGCTGCAATGATGTTGGTGTCACCGGTTGTGATGATTATGGCGACTGTAAATCTTTCGGGGATTCTGAATACCTGAGACACTACGCTACCTCCAGTTTGGGGTTTTGTTCTTGCAGCGCTTCCTGTACCAACGATGGGGATGATTCTTCCTGACTCGGCTATTGTGAATTCTTGTCACTTTGCGCAGTCTCTGAGCTGCTGGTTTCAGTTTGCGATGCCGGCTGAGACTCTACTGACGTCGACGGGGACGATTTTTCAGATTTCGAGTTAGAAGAATAGATAATTACTGAATCTTTATAGTTTATTCTCCGTTTTAGAGTGTTCGATTCCGGGAGTTCGTGTTGAGCGGCTGGCTGTGACCGTACTTCTGCCGCCTCATTATTCTGCTGATGGTTCTTCGAGGGCTTGGATTCTTCTGCCATCTTATTCTGGTGATGGTTCTCCGAGGGCTTGGAGTCTTCTGCCATCTCGTTATTCTGGTGATGGTCCTTCGACGACTTGGATTTTTCTGCTCCCATATCGGTCGCACCAACAACAGTGCCAGCTTGCGGTAAGCTGTGCTGTTATCAGGGTGATTGCTTTATGTTGTGGAGTGGACGCTTGAGTCAAAGATTTTGATCTCACGGTGTCCGCTGAATTGGTGGTAACGGAGATAAATGGATCTCAGATTAGCTGTTGAGCGATATCCGAAGGAGTAAACGCGGACTGACGGCCTTTGACGGTATGTAAAATTGTGGACGAACTGACCTGAGGGTTTACACACTGTTTGAATTGCCGTTCACAGAAAAGACGAAAACGTAGGGAAATAAAATGCCCTGAGTTCAATGCACACAGAAAAGTAGTAGCCAGCTCACACAATGAATATCCTTTATTAAACTGTGTGGCAGGATACCGATGGACCATTAGCTTTTCAAATTTAAGAGTTACGCCAGACTCAACCAGGCCTATCTTGTATCTGTCAGGGATGTCACGGTTAATGAAAGACCCAACATTTGACAGGAAAAGTTAATTCTCAAGGCAGTTGCGAATTGATTGATCATGCGGATTGGTTAAACAGTGCCGGAAATTTTTCACGTGCTGTTGTATTAAATTAATCTTGGCGAGGAAAATTCTTTTGCGTTGCTATACTTTCTTGTGCAAGGGGACAGATGGAGCCACAGACCAAGCGCCATTTATATCGGTATAAATGCTTTGCGTAAAAGAAGAGATGACGCTAAGGTAGTGGGGGAGGAGGCAATTATCCAGATACGGTGTCATCAGTAGCATGTAAAAAGAAACAGGAGCTGGAAAACGTTGCCTACTATCAACTCGAAGCTGCAGTCTGGTGTCGATACGTGGACGACAGCTTCGTTAACGTTTGACGGAACAGGCTAGCAGACTTCAAACCCTGCTTAACTGCATCTTCCCTGACATCCAATTTACAAGGGAAGAAAAGAAGGCCGGACAACTTCCTTTCCCCAACGTCATGGTCACGCGCATACCCAATTGGGGAACTCAGCACCTAGATGTATAGAACGGCGACTAACACAACCCGATGGCGCATTCATGCGGCTGTATTAGAGCAATCTTTCAGAGGGTAAGAACACACTGCAGGGAACCTGAGAGACGAGTGTGAGAACTACGACATCTCCAGGACCAACTGGCAAGCAATCGCCATCCAAACAGCTTCGTCAACCGCTGCCCCCGTACGCGCCCACGGGAAACAGAGGGAGAAAAAAGCTCTAACATTCCGGCACCCTCTACTGTACATCTAGAATGTGTCAGCAACAACGAGACATATCATTGCAGAGCTCGGCATAGGTGTTACCCATCGTCCGACGGTTACAACGTGTTCGCGGATCATGCAAATAAAAACCTACTTAAGGAACGTGAGCAGTCGGGCGTTATTTGGTAAGTGACATGCCGCGACTGTTCTTGTCATTGTACAAGGCAGACCGGGTGACGACTAAGATCGCGGATAACCGAGCATAAACGGGCAGTGCAGAAAGTCAACCCACTATTTCACACCCTGGAGGAGGGCCACGAATGTAACCTTATGGACAAGCGGATAATGGCACGAGCCAATAATAATACAGAACGATAACTGCTGGAATTTTGAGTATTAGACACCAACTCCATAAATAGGCATTTGGATATACCACACTGGTATTTTTGCCTCCGTTTGCACGACCAAAAAGCGCAGCCCAGCTCGTGTTTAGACATGTCCCGTCAAGTATGCACGCCACGGTGCTAATGTCGCACGCCATAACGCCAAGGAAGCACGCCAAGACGATACAGGAGACTATGTGAGCGTGGACTCAACCAATAACGAATGCCACCCCCTAACCCACCCCCAATTTACTCGTAGGTAAACTTAAGAATACGTGGATTCTTGATGATTTCTCATTTTATCTGAAGATGGTCTCCTCTAGGAAGCCGAAAGCTGTTCCACTGATCGCGCCTTTGTCTTTTTTATAAACAGAAATGTCACAATAGCTTAGGGAAAAAGGTCAGGCTGTTACGTAGTTTCATGAGAGTGGTTTATTTAGAACTTAAACACATTGTGCTTGTCTCCGTTTTTCTTTTTCATCTCCTCTTTAATTGACTCTTTTTACTTCACTTTTTCCTCAAGTGATTGTAATTATGCTTCCGTTTTTACTTTCCTCATCACATTCCCTCCTGTCCGTTGAGTCACTGTCGGTCGAGCTACTGTCACTAGAGTCACTATCAGAAAAAAAATAGTCCCCGTTGTCAGGACACGTGTGCAGAACGCGGATCTCTCAATAGAAAGAGACCTCTGAAAGAGTAAATGTTTCTCATCGTCCGGCCGATCGCAGTGCGTGGCACCTCTTTCTCCTAATATCACTGATGATGAGTCCGCGATAGAATCTGAAACGTCAGGCAAAATAAATGCTTGTCCAATCGAACACATCAGCTTCTTTGCAGATCGTTCCTGTGTTTTAGTAATCGCCTCCTTCCTAACTCCCGCGTGCAAATGTAATTTGAAAACCCGCCTTAAATCGAATAGGAAATATCGATTAATTTTAACAGTGGATAGCTAAATCTCCCACCGATATACTGTTCTTCTGAGTGCTTTCCTTTTCGCCCGGTGGAACACATTGAATTCGGGGTAACGCCTACACGGGCACCAAGATGCAGCTGCCTTCACATGACCCGTTACCTTTGGCTCAAATGTCCTGGTGGCCCTCACGTGTACGTCACGTTGATGACATGTGCACAGGCAGTCCTAGTGAATAACGACAGTCTACGTAATTGTCAAGTCTATGCATCATCTACATCGCATGACGTTTGTGATGAGGATTCACGCGATTTGCGTATCAATCGCTTTCAAGGCTGCGGCTACCAATTTATCATCCACAAAAGTTGTAGAGCTATTGGAATAACCCTTTGTCAGCCTCGCTTCTTTCGCTGGGTGTTTCGGCAGAGGACTCGGGTAGTCCCTGTATTATGATGCAGTTGCCCTTCTCAGGGCCGCTGCTATTGATTGGGGGTTTTCGGTTATCCTCTGACCACTCAGAATCCTCAAATGGTTAATTGATTGCGGGCTTTTGGTTATTCTCTGAAAACTCGGAATCATAAGATGGGCCTCGCAAAATGGGAATGTCTGCTGGGACATCCGGACTAGTAATGCTCTGTGCATGGCAAACGGGGCCTTTATCCGGGGACCGCTGATAGGGATTCGACACTACCTGAGTGCAGGTCTCCTTAACTTGGGCTGTGAGTACCCTTTGGTCTGATATTTGCTTATTGAAAGAGCCCGACGGATTCTCTTTCGTAAAAAGGCGACCTTCTTGTGTTGTAGCCGGTAGCCTTTTGCTTTTAGTTTTTGGCTCTTTAGCAGGCGCGAGTGGACTGCTTTTTACGGGTATCTCAGACACCACTTGTTTGTTTCCTGTGGATATGTTAGGCAAACCACCCCTCATTCTACTACGGGTTGCTCTTTGTGTAGTTTCCTCCGGAATAAAAGACCTGTGGATAAGCTCTTTCATCTCTTTGACTTCTAGTTCATGCCGGTTAAATTTGGCGACTAGCATCTGGACCATTTATTGGCATGCGGAAACCAGCTGGTCTACTCGCGTCGTCTGCGCTAAATTTAAGGCACTTTTCGAACGCCTCTTCAACCGTGTTGTGATGGTGTAATGGTTAGCGCGTTCGTCCTCGATATAAGTGGTACTGTGTTCAAACCACTTGCATCGAGGACAAACGCGCTAACCATTACACCATCACAACACGGTCGAAGAGGCGTTCGAAAAGTGTCTTAAATTTAGCGCAGACGAGGCACGTAGACCAGCTGGTTTCCGCATGCCGAAATTCGTGGGAACGGGCAAACGGTCCTGAGCGCTAAACACAGAGATTGAATTGGTGTTCACAGAAAAAAGGCGAAACGCGACGAGAAAACTCGAAGGTCGCACACACGTGCGAATTTGGCGAGCGATTCCTTACGTCAAAAACGTATTGGAGGCTGTCGGTCGCCTTCTTGCACCACTTGAAGTTGGAGGCACACACAGGCCGGAGGCAACCATAAGGCGTCAGACCATGAAACAGAATAACCCAATGACATGGCAAGAAATATCTGGGGTCGTCCACAGGATCTGGTGCAGTTGCAGGCAAAGCAATTATGTCGGAGAACCTGGCGGAAATAAGTTTATGAAAAATACAGGTGTTCGGCAATTCACGCCCTGACAAGTCTGCCAGGTTCTCCGACGTAATTGCTTTGTCTGCAACTGCACCAGATCCTGTGGACGACCCCAGATATTTCTTGCCGTGTCATTGGATTATTCTGTTACATGATCTGACACCTTATGGTTGCCTCCGGCCTGTGTGTGCCTCCAACTTCAAAAGGTGCAAGAAGGCGACCGACAGCCGCCAATACGTTTTTGACGTACGGGATCACCGCCAAATTTTGGGGTTGGTGCGCCTTTGTTGGCCATCTCGTTTGCGCAAGCACCGGTTAATATAATTGTGCGGAAAACCATTTTCTCAGAACACCCGTCGAAGGTATTCTAGCTCGGCAACTTTGTCTTCTGGTTCGCTGCAGTGCGTCTCAAAACGCCGATTGAGCGTCTTTACGCAACTGCGTTTTAAGCTCGCACAAATTTCCATCACAGAAATCCGAAGAGCAATTGGCTAGCATACGTATACTTTCAATAAATTCTCATCAGGCCATTACATTTATATGGGAGGGGGGTTTAAGTGTAATAGGTAAAAATTATGCTAAACGTTACAAGCAAATTAGTCCAGGGGATGGTGGAGGGGATTGGAGTAGTAACAGGCGAATAATTAAGCGGCAATTAGGGAGAGAGAAGGCTCGGAAAAATGCCGGTAGCTTGGTGGCCGTTGGCCACGCTAAGCCTGGGGCCTGCAGCAGGTTCTTTTGTGCACACAGAATCGGCTTCCTCAACTGGATAGCAGTTGCTTCGGCTGTTGCTAGCAGTCACCGACCCAGTGACTTAGGGTAGTTTGGTGGGACCCTCTATATCACCCTGAAGGCTTAGTTGGGGTCCACCTGATGTCCGGAATCCACCATGTGCGCTAGAATAGAGCTGTTGATGGTCCTGGTGGTATAGACTTCACCTTTCCTGAGCCATTGCGGGAGGTGTTCTTTCATTCTTTTGTAAAGGCGCCGACTCGTGCAACCAATATAACCTGCTCCACAGGAGCAAGTAAAGGAGTAGATGCACATGGTGGCGGTCTCAGTCGGTAACTTGTCCTTGCCCTCCTTGTGTAAGGCCGGGTTAGTTGAAAATAATTCCAGCACTCTCGCTGCTGGGAAGGTTCGTGATACGGCGTTTGTGGCTGATTGGATGACTGCTGTTGTAATTCAGCATTTGTATCGTATTTGTCGCTGTCTTGAATACCTTAGTCTTTAGACCAGCAGAATCTTTGCGACAGCCGAGGACATCACTAAAGGCCAGCTGGTTGTTCTCTTCCTCCTCCATCGTAAATTGGATGTCCGAGGAGACGTTGTTGAGACGTACTCTGAACGTAAGCACCTGATCCCGTTCGATGACGACGAAGGTGTTATCCACATACCACGCCATTCGTGAGGCCTCAACCTAATTAGGAAATGGTTGGTTGGCTCAAGGTCTCACGGGGACTCGTGATAGAGATTTGACCTTTAGAAGGGCGTAGGCGGCGACAGCGGTGAGCCTTGTCGCATGCTTGCCTGCGCGCAGGGAGTCAGTCATGTGCAGCCTGCAGCTAGTAGGCCAATGGCGCGGGCGACAGTGCAAAGCCCGACAGCGAGGAAAACGTATCAGGGCAGAGGCTGATCTCAGGACCACCACACGTGCCCGAATGTGCAGTAATGACGACTATCGGTAAAAAAATATTACGTATCCATTGAAGTTTCAAGGACGCTGAAACTGAATGGGCTACATCATCGGAGCACACCGCCTAGCCATTTTACGGCAGAAGCGTCCTTTCATATACATAGAAGGGTATACTTTGGATTGAATCGGCGAATTTCATTCCAGATTTATTTACTGACCAGCCTGTGTAACTGCAACCTTGTCAAAACATTTATTTCTGTGATGTCTCTCTCAGCGATCTCAAACGACATCCTGTTCCTTCTTAATAACTAGTCATTCGGCAATGAAAAAAATGGAAAATTATAATAGGTTCCACACAAAGAAAATTTGAATCAAATAGTGCACATAATGCACTTTATTTTGCAATAAACTTCAAATTCTTCTTGCAGCATATGTCACCATACTTAAACCGATTTATTGATTCAAGGTAATCCAGTAGTAGTCATTATGCATTAAAAAAACCGAATTGAATCCTATTAAAATAATCTGCGTGTTTCTTGAATTTTTTTCCAGGAAACTGATATACAAGGCCTTTTTACTCGGAATTAATTAGAAGTAGACAATGGCGACGAACAATATACAATATATTGACTTCGTATAATTTCCCGACACCTTATGTAACTACGTATGCGCATTGCCTATTAGTGAGGCACAATAGACTGTCCATGTAAATATCGAAGGGTGAGACTGATGTGTAAATAAGGCATGAACTGAGAAGAAAAGGAGTTCGACGGGATAAGAATTTTATTCGTCTGAAGTTTCAAAGACCGTCAGGGATCCCCCATCATTGACATTAGCAGAAAGATATCAGAAATGGCCAATTAATGCACAGGGGTTTGCAGCATTTATAGGATAAAGTCACTATGATACTGCCCACTTATGACAACTAACGACGCTCCTATCGAGAATAATTGCCCGTTTGTGCAATAATAGCTTGATGACAGGCTTGCGATCCGTGACCTGCTTAATTTCAATCATACGTGGTTGAATTGGACGTGATGATTGCTCGGCCATCTGGTTCCCCTGCGTGGGCGTTGGACGACGCGCTGGCCTGTACTTTTCCCAAGTGGCGAATTGCTTTGGCCAAATTGAGCTGCAGCACTGAATAGCTTTTGGCCAGATCATCGAACATACTTACAGACGTGCAGGCCTGTGAACTGTGTTTTAAGTAATTCGTTGCTCACTCGTTTGTTGCTACCCGGGCTCGTCAGATAAGAATGTTTAGCCGGGTCTCATCGAATGAGCCGTAACTTGAGAATTGGCGTCATATTTCCGCTCTGCTGCTTCGGCTGTGAATCCCAAAACCATTGAACCCACTGATGTTTCATTCACCTGCTCATAGATTCTTCCGTCAAACATGAAGTACGTCATGAGGCAGAACATAAGTAGCTGGAGGATATGAGCATGTCCACGGAGATTCTCCATCTTATCGTATATGCTTCCTAAACACAGCTCGACGGCCTTGACTGCCAGATCCTGGGACGTAGAATAAAAAAGGGACGTGATATCAAAGGGTGCCATGACATCACTTAACTGGAGACTTATTCTTTTACTTTAGGTTCACCCAAGTGTGAAAAAAAACCCGCATCGTTCGGTGGGATTTGAACCTAAATAATAGGAAGGTTTTAACATGAAGCCAATTCTCTACCAATTGAACTACATGCGCCAAACTGCGAGTTTTTTTCACAATTTGATCGACCTAAATTAAGCAAATTTACCAAACCTCCTTATCCTCTAACATTTCTCAATACATAGGTTGATTAACGGACGGTCGAATCCGACTCTGTTATCAGAAATGTGAGATGCCAAACCAGCCATTATTTTCAATTCGTACAGTGGAGTGCCTTCCTGCGATACGAGGGGTCGGAGACGATGGCAATCCTTGTGCACTTTGGTGAGGCCATAGAAGAGGACAGGTGACTTTATTGCACTCTCTCAGTGCGTCAGTCAGATAACGTTATTGGACAGCATGGGACATAAATTATGGCTCAGACTTCATGCAACATGCCGACATATGCGAAACATTGATACTCTCTCACTGAGCTTGAAATACTGATTATCGCCGAAAAAGTTTGAATGCTATCGACTGCTACACTAGAATTGACGGTTTAAAAACTGCGTGGTGTGTACATCTTGTTAAGGGCAAAGTACGTTTTTGCCTCCGGTTTAAGTAAGAAGTCTCATAGGTCCCATAAAATGTTGCAATAGATGTGGATCATGCTGCATACACTATCGGCAGTATTAATAAATTGACGGATATATGTATAATGAGTGAACGCCTCACAGTTGTAAAAAATCTCATAACTAGAAATGTTTCTAAAACTTAAGAATGCACGTTTCGTAAGTATACATTCAAAAAAGGCCCAATTTGCTAACAAAGAGTTCAAGAAAGATTTCTTTCTTATATGATTGAGCGAATTTGGGATTGGCGTTGCTCAATTGACCGGAAATAACAGGCCGCAGGCAACTTATGCGGCCCAAGGACCCAGTAACCGTTAATCAAAAGTCCGGTGTCATTTACCGTATTGACTGTCTTTGTGATCAAGCTAATTATGTTGATGAAACCGGCAAACGGGTTCGCACGAGAATGCACAAGCCTGACCTCACCGTGCAACGGAACGACAAGAATTCGCTGGTAGTCGCCCACGCATCCAAGCCAGGGCACAGCTTCGACTTCGAAAGCGTGCTATTACTGGGTCGGTCAGACAACTGAACTTCACGCCTACTGCAGGAAGCCTGGCATTCACGCGCGGACTCAAGTAACAGGCATGTCGAGCTTCCTGATGCCTACCTCGCGTTGCGCGAGCAGATCGAGGGCAGAGGTCAAGGGCAGAGGTCAAGCGCAGAGGTCAATCACGGCAGAACCGACTTAATTACGCTGTGAGCTGTGCGTCTTTTCATTCCTTGACAATGAGCTTGCGGGAGACTTCGAAACTTCGGGCAAATACACTCCTGGTCCCAGAGAACGTCTTAACTTCTTCTATTCAGTTACCCGGGCCTCGCATATTCTCGACCATTCAGTATATGATTTTCACAAACTATATTTGAATTTATAAAGACAGTCAAAATCAATAATACAAATGCCTACAACTGAAGTAGCCATTTGACAGTACATACAGCTTTTTAGCGGTGAGAAAGAATCTCTTTAAAAAGCGGATATCATATCGTGACTAAACTCACTTCAGGGAAGACCACGATATTCAGTATTTCATCCTTACTCAATACCAAGTAGGGAGAAAGGATCAATGTTTCGCCTATGTCGGCATGTTACACAAATTCTAAGCCGTACTGTAAAACTGACGGGACATCGTCGTCCTGCCAGTCGATAAGGGGCATTCTGCTGTCGTATTCACAGAACAGACTATATATTAGGAATACCAAAAAATAACAGCAAGCTCGTCAGACTTATGTCCATTGTGAAACCAATTCCCTCAAAAATCTGTCATGGGGAAATAATTTGACCCTGTTGGCAGAAGAAAACCCGGACGCGATAACGTCGTCAGAACAACGCGAAATCTGTAGCTGAAGTGCGGATTTTATCGATTTGGAGAAGGCTGGACAGAAAGATCGTCAGTATTGACTAGCTGCACCAAGTGAACCACATCAGGGTGGTGCAGGAACGATGACCTGCGCTGCATCACCCCACTTCCTGTTTTACTTATCCACTTGCACCCAGTGCCAAGAGAAACACGATAACGGCAGCAAAAGGGAAGGAGTGTTGGGACGGACCTACCTAACAGCATTAGCAGCATTTACCTCGCAAGCGTTAGCCGCACTCACGGCAGGCTATCGATCAGCCTACATGAGGCGAACACAGACTGCCAGACAATCAATCAATAATTTAATATTCAAGCTACAGTCAGCCGTCGAGTCACCAACCGAGCGTGCCGGTAGCAAAGTCAGGACAGAAGCTGATTGGCTCAAAAAACATCGTGTTACACTCGTTTGTTGCTCTAAATATTTTGTACCAATTGCACTCAAAGACTTCTGCTTTCGCCCTGTTCTTGTCGTGCTCTTCCTAAAGGGCCCACAAGAGACGTAATTAGGCAGTGACATCTCGGCCTTGGCCACCGTGACAACATGGATTAACTCAGATCCTAGCTAAGTGAGATTTGCCATGAAGGACACCTTAAAATGGAGCCCCTGCAGCCTGACTGTCAGTCCGCTAATCAGCCATTCCACACGAACTGGACTGAGTATGAAATGCCAATTATCTTGTCAGGTGGCCCTTTATCCTCCTCCTCCTCATCCTCTTCCCAGTTACGGCGTTTGGCACACTGCGATGGCTCAAAATGCGTCGGATTGTTTATACAGGGACGAAATTGTGTTGAGCTGCCTACCTTGATCTCTCCCCCCACCGCCAGCACCGGAGCAGCGTCCTAGATGGTCTGCAGTGGCTGATAAGCTCGACGAACCCGTTTGCGTACGTCGCAGGATCGTGTGCCTCATGTGGTGAAAGGACGGTGACTTGCACCTGACTGAAGTTTCCAATTACATAAGCATACTTTATATAAGAAAGGTCACACACTGTGCGTTGATAATGGCAACCATATGCTGAGTACACACCTCGTTGTGATAACCGCTATTGCGTTGGGAGTTTGGGGATGCGAGGGACGACTCGCGTGCTAGGATTTACCCATCACCTGCTTCAACTTTTCGTAACACAACCATCGTTTTTCTGGAGCGGCAACATATTGTCAAGGTAGCTGTGACGAAGTGCATGGATGGGCGTTTTCCAGACACACGCCTCGTGACGCAAGGCACTGGCTAATATCGTAACGGCAAAGGTCTTCACAAGGTCGCCTGAATCCTAAACAGAGAAAGGAAGAGCTTTACTCGTTGTCAGTCAACTTTATAGAATTTTTCGTTTTCACGGCTTTTTTTCGACCGGAGTTGCTATGTGATGATGACGATGAGGAGGAGAAGGAGAATAATGATAGTAATAAGCAATCAGCCTATATATTGTTTTGTTGGTAATTTTGCGGCCGTTTCGCTATTATTCGCGCTTTCTGTGGGTCGAAACTAGTTATCAATTGCAATCGCAAGCAAAAGTATGACATTTTTCGAACTATAAGGCGCACTTCAAAGCCTTTTATTTTCACAAAAACGACAATGCACCCTTATAACCCAGAGCGCTTTATAAACAGATTAATTCTGAATACCAACCTGTAGGTTTTGTATAAGAAAAAGTTCAAAAACAAACCATTTATTCACAGTGTGCCTTATAGTCCAAAAAACACGTTAGGTTGTTTTTACTTGAGGGATGAGGGATGCAAGCAACTCTAGAAGATATGGACCTGGGTGTCTTTTAAAAATCCTATCACAGACTTAAGAATTGAAACACTAGTCCCCCCTAATAGTTAAGTTTGCCTAGTAGTCATTCTGGTGAATTCTTGATGAACTTATTGTATCCATATTGGTGGATTCCATACGTACAGTAGGCTGGGTGTTTAAATAGCCCGCAGTGTGATGAGAAATTAACGTCTTTTGACGTACGTGTGTAGGTCAATTGGTAGAGCATTCGCTTGACTACAGTTGTCTCTGCTGATGCGGGTTCGAATCCCACCAAGGCCACAATCTTTTCACCATTAGGCCAATTGAGTTATACGAATTTGCAAACTCCATCCCTCTATTAATGTAAAACTAGGAGTTTATAAAACAGAAAGTATAAAGCAGATGTTAGGACGCCCATGAAGGAACCAAAACCCTCGTAATTGCGGCATGCTGCGGCATCATTCAGTAGACACGATGTGTTAAGTAGGTTGCTTCTACCAGCAAGCATTTCTAGTAAAGATATTTAAGAGTTGCGAGAATTCCCATCAGAGAATTCGAAAGTCCAGGTTAGCGAATATACGAGTACTTTTGACAAATTCTCGTCAGACCTTCCATTTATTTGGAAACTGGGTGCGAGTTAAAACGTGTTCGTCTTTTCGGACAAGTGAGTAGTGGGGACGGGGGTGGGGGTCGATAAGCGACTGGTGGTGGTAAGGATAGGGTTTGATGGAACAGTCTAGAGGAGGGGAGGACAGGGGGGGAGGGAGACAAGCATAGTGTGGATGACTGCATGCCGCTAAGTGACTGCGGGCCATGCCAACTGTGGGGCTTGCAGGAAGTTCTTCCATCAAAGCGTACCTTACAACCAGACTTCGCTTATCGACCACACACCCCATTCCCACTAATTAAGATACGTTTGGGGCGAAAAAAAAACACTTTTCAAGTAGTATCCTATGAATGTTTTCAGGCCGCGCACACCATGTCCCCTATCCGGTGCGGTCTTTTATGAGCCACGTATCCTAATATATGAATTTGCTTTAAAATGTGTAAAACTTTTAGTTTGAGGACCTTAGTACCAGTGCAAAAACAAATGGGCCGACATTTTTGTAAAACAAAATATACCATTCATTTAGGTGTGACGTTTAAGGACGACGTAGATTACTGCAAAAGATTTCGATAGAGGGCGTTTTTAAGAAAGTTAGAAGGCTATTGAAAATCCAAGGACGAATTTCGTACGACGCATGTAGTATCAGTTAAAACATATGCTTTTGAGAAAAAATAGACGCGACAACTGGAATAAGATGGTTAGTTGGCTGATGTTTCGGTCCCCTCGCGAACTCATCGGGTGACCTGAAAGACGAGTACTTCAAAGCTGATATCCTGGCATGAGTTCGCTATATTGGGAATTGGCTGTATGTGACTGAATATGCCAGCACCACGTATATAGTTCTTTTCGACAAAAGATACCGGTTAATGGTTCCTTAGATTGGCTTTATATTACGTTTGGGCAACAAAGTGTGATATGCGGTCCCACTCTGTAAGCAGTGGTTTTCTTCAATACGGAAGTGGCGTTAATAAGTGCTTGTATGGTTGGGGAAAAAGAACAGGCGTATGTATGTTGAGGACATTTTACCATAAGACAAGAGAATCCAGGATAGCCATTTCTGCCTCATTAGGCGTCGTCGGCTGGATATACAGTCCTGCGAGTCCTGCAAACTATTTTAATGACGAAATTTAACTTGGTAATTTAGCATATATCCAGACAGGTTATTTTGATTAACTGGATGGATTTAATAATAAGAAGGGCTTTGGTTTGGAAAACGGCCCTCTTAGTTAAAGTTATAGGGGGAAAAAGGCACTAATTTCGCTAAATCATGAGTAAGTTTATTTTAAAGACACTCCCTATGCTATAAGACAGAACCAAGCTTCCTTCTAATATACATTGTGCTGTGGAAGAATTCAATGATTACTAAAAAAGGTGGAAAAAAATCCCGTCCAGAACTAGAAAATTTGTGCGAAAATGATCAAATGGAAGTGAAACCAAGTTAAAGGAATTGAATTTATTTTTGGAAACCAGCAGCCATAGAAGTTTTAAGAATTATATTTAGCTATTTTGTATAGTTTTTTTGCAAAAAATGCAGTACCAAAAGTTTTTGATCAACCATTTTCTTCCTCTGCTCAGCTGTCCTTGCGCGTAACCAAAATATTCATGTGTTATCCCGAAGATAACCTATAGAAAGCCTTATTGAATGTAAGTCATGTAGAAATATAGTTTTTGTGAACAATGCATTCCGCTCAAGCGTTATTTAGAAACGGAACAGACAGAAGAATAATAAGTATTTTTAAAACATGATCATATATGGCCTGTTTTTTGGAATCGCACGCTTATTACTGATCGTGGAATTAATGCCGTTAAGCGGAAAACAATCCGTTTTATCTCCCGTCAAATTGAATCGTTTTTCTTTAGGTAAATTCAAGAAATTGTCAAAAGTCTCCAATTTCAATATGCCATTACCTTAAAAAACTTAATATATACAGAAATTCTTCAGCTTTGTAGCCAATAAAAGCACTTGTTATAGAGGTAGCCTATTAATGAAGTTTTTTTAATCTTAGGAATAGCAACATGCGTAGTATCTAGCAGACATGGTTTATGCTCGAAAATGTGGTTTGCTGTTTTGAAGCATTTTCACATTTGAGCTACATGGCCATCTGCATAAGAACTAATATCCAAAAGCTCATTTTTTTCTCAAAACGCTGTTTAGTTTTATCTTACTTGAAGGATTTGACGTAAATTTTGAACAAAAGCGCAATTTATCAACTTATCAATGAAGACACCGAAAGCGAGCGAAATGAAAAGGGACTTTTATCCACGATATTCAATAACTAGTTATCCTCTAATTACCACATGCACAAAATATTTTGACTAAAGGCAAGTTATTTTTTATAAAGGAATTGGTTGCTTTAATTTGCATACTTAACAAAGTATTTAAATTTATTGTTCTAATTCATAGCTATTTATTAATTCTCCAAAACCTGGGGATTATTGAGGAATTTTTATTTTCCTTAACAAACACTTAGTACTTCCTATAGTTCTTTGAAGTATTTAATATGTCTAATGCTGCTCATTATCATTAATTAGTTTTCGTTTATGCGTTTTCGCTGGTTTGGGAGAAATAATCAAACATTTACTAACTTAAAAAGTTTCTTGCAGGACTCGCAATACTGTACTCTACTCAAGTATAGCAGCGGGAATTGCCAGCATCCTTGAGTTTCGAACCCAAGACTCTCTGTTCAGGGGCAGACGCCCTGTCCATCGAGCTATGGGGCTCGACGTCTTGACGGTTGTTGATCGGGACCATACATTAGTAGATAGGACTGCACCGATCAGATACAGGACACACTTGCCCTGGTTTGGGAGTGCTCGAAACCACTGGTCATCAAAAACCAGGACGATTGTGCGCTGCATCTGATCGGTCTACGCCTATCTTCTAAAGACATATGTATGTGTTCTTGCAAAGCAAAAGATAATAATTATGTTACCACTACACTTACGTTTAACTACATCAATAAAGCGTAAAAACACAGGAGGAACTTTAAACTACTGGAAATAAGGAACCACAATTTGCAGCGTGATTTTAAAAGGTGACCTGATTCCAAACCAAATTGACCAACGAAACTGAAGTAAAGAGTGCGAGGACTACATCTTCATTTCCGAATTTCTTGAATGGTAGACGGAGGATAAAAATGAAGTTGATAACATCCATCTAAAGGCTTACGCTCATGTATTACCCTATGCGTAACCCTGACATCTAACGCTTAACTTAAATTGGAACACTAGCATTACTTCTTAACCACTGCCGTATATTTTGTCTCTAGTACTAAAATCTAACTATAAGCCAAACGCGAACTCTAATAGTAATACTTAAAGTAGGTGTGGCCATGAATGGGTAGAGGGAAGGTATTCTCATTTCAGCTCTCTCAAATGTAATGAGTACGCACTTATGGTAGGAAAAGACTAGGTAGGGCCCCATATTTGAGCATTACCCTCTACGCTTTTGGCCAGCGCCTGTGCTAGGAGTATGCTAAGTAAATATCAGCATCGACTTTTATGCTAACCTTCGTCCGATGCTTACTTGTAAATCTCATGCGATTATTCAGCCGAAGCCAACGGATCTGGGCTGAAGCAGTAACGGTTGCTGAATTGTCCATGATGGCTGACCAAGTCCTCGACCTCGGTATCTTCTCAATCATCGAGATAAGCTCCCATATGCGAAGCAAAGCCAGGTGAAAACTAATGTAATCCTGAGCCACAGCGCATTTTCTGCACAAAAGCAGTCTGAAGCGCTTAAAATCATCACAATGCGCTCAAGGATTTCCAACTCACGGGAAACTCATACCGCGCACTTTGCCAAGCATGTCTTATTTTGTGTCGAGTGGCGGACTGAGATCCAGGCTGCAATGTCCATTATGCCACTCCCATGCAGCTGGGATGTGAACCATCCACTTATCTCTTTTGCTCATCTGTTTGTAATGATCCACTGTGTGTGGGGACCTGCACCCTCTTCGGGTTGGGAGGAGTAGCGAGATTGATGGAAACGCTCCGCGTGCCTAGTTTTATTATAATCCGGCGGAAGTAACTAGTCAAGTCAAGTCAAGTCAAATTTATTAAAGGAAATATAGGCTAACGCCTTTGAACTCCCTCTTGGTACATAGGATATAAGAAATGCATCGGCAAAGCCGAACATTCTAAAGACGTCGTTGACACAATTTCAAACGACTACTTGCTTGTTTCAAGTAATAAACTCACACGCAGTTTACACGAGCCAGCAGTGTAACTGAAGAAGAATAGCAGACAGTGAAAAAACTCCTAAGGCTGGCTCATAATTCAAAATGGAATGTCATTTTTGTTTTTTAGGAGAAAAACTGTCGCTCGTGGGGAAGCATGTGAATGATAGGGGCATGATGCTTCTGTGAATGTTGACGGTAGCCATGGCGTCCATGACGAGTAATACCTACACCCGAAGGACCATACGAAGAGGAGACCTCGGAGTCACGAGAACGTCCCGAAGACCGGAGATGCGACCATGATACGCCTTTGCTGTGCCAAGAGCCGAGGAACCCACCACGTCGTCAGCAGTCGGTCGATACGAGAAAGGGTGTGACAGGGCCGCATAGCCTAGGACCATAGGTGCGGTAGATGCGTCCTCAGACACGACCGGCACGGATCGCATAGTGAGTAGAGACGTCATAGGTAGATAATGTCAGAAACTCATTTGGTTAGGTACTAATAATAATACTACTTACAAATTACTATTACTATTACAATGAGGTCCCTAACGTTTCTCATGCGGTTTCTGGCACATGACCTCCAGATAATAATCAGGTTAATATCAGTTTTTGCAGGCAATCGACAGTACGTGCTTCTTAAAGCTGCCATTTTCACGTGTCCAAAACATCGTTAAATTAGGCTGCGTGATAGTTTAAGTTACAGCGCTCCATTAATAGTCCTTTCTAATCGACAGGATGTTTTATAATTTTGGTCAATATCTCATGAAAACAGTCACTGATTGTAAACTTATTCCAGTGGCACACCGAGCCGTCATTGACAGTGCAGTAAAAGCTTGTGTTTTCTAGAGGTCAGTAGCCGCCAAAGAACAGGCAACATTCATGATGAAATTTGGCTCGGCACTTGAGCTTATATTTGAAAACACTATTGTGATTGACTGATTTCATTCAATTTTTCGTTAGGAAAATCACCGTTTAAGTAAGGTTTATTAAGAGAAATGGACATTAATTTTCACGAAAATGAAAGTATTCTCATATGGAAGGAATTTTCTGTGCTATTATGTACGACAGAACTAATTTTTTTATTAATGTGCATTATACTTTGGAGATATTCCAAATAAGTGAAAAGGATATGAAAAATATCTCCGCCAGAACCGAAAAAATGTTTTCCAAATTTATTTAGATGGAAATGATTCAACGTTGAAAGAATCGCATTGACTTTTGGAAACAAAAATAAAATTCCACTTTTAAATATTCTTTCTGCTATTCTGTAAAGTTTTGTGCCACAAAATGCAGTAATAAAATGGTATGACAAAGTTGTTTTACCGCACCGATAATTTTCAGCAAAAGCTTGATATAGAAACGGGAAGGCGCGATCTATGTCCTTTTGTGATGTTAGGCTGAATCTAATGATAATAATTTACGTTACGATATTTTCGCAATTATGACGGCGACCTAGGGATCCAGCTTCAAAATTCTACTGAATAATGTAACCTCATGTTCCGAAGATCGAATGTCCTTAAAATAACAAAAAATATCAAATTTCGTTAAATAAAGTATATAAAAATCTCTTGGACATAATCAAATCTAAACGATGACTGATGAGGACAAGGAGCACACCATAAGCGGCGCATCTCACAAACCAGAATTTCGAAACATTACTTCGATTTAAATGTTTTGTTTAAGGTTGCAGTTTTGGTTGTCCTGCAACATAAATCTAAATAATTTGCGTCATGCCGGAGTGGCGGCTTTATGTGCACTTCCTTTTCGTTATCTGCGAAAACTACACTCGCAAAATAGGACTGTTAACATAATACGGCCTTTCCATGGATTTGCTATTGCCTTGAGATATTAACCTTTTTTTTTTAAAAATGCACAATATACCTTTAAAGTTGTAAAAATTTCCTTCAGAAAATTCAGCAAAGTTCCTGACGAGCATACGTTTAAATTTGATAAATATTCGTCAGGTCAATTAAAATTATATGGAAAGGGGTAAAAAGCACATGGTAAATTGCAGGTCATTATGATCATTGTTATAGGTAAAATAGTCATGTGAATAGGGGAGGGGTAGGTGGCTATTTACACGGTTATAGGGGGAAGGAAGGAGGTAGGCGCGAGGGAGATAGAGCATGCGAGATGCAGATAATTATGTGCTCTTTGGCCACGCTAGGCTCGGAGCTAGCGGTTGCTTCTGCTGAGGCTAGCCAGCGCTGACCCAAGGATTTTAGATAGTTTTGTGGGAACTTGTAAATCACTCTGGTGGCTTTGTTGGGTTCCACACGATGTCCGGAGTCAACAATGTGGGCAAGAATGGCGTTGTTGGTACTCTTGAATTTACCTTTGCTCAGCCATGCTGGGAGGTGCTCCCGTATTCTTTCGGATAAACGCCGTCTCATACGACCGGTATAACTTATCATCAGGAACAAGTCAATGAGTATATGCCCATTGAAGTTGTCTGAGCTGGTAGCCTATACTTAACTTCACCGTGCGGGACTGGATTGGTTACGAATAACACCAGAACTTTCGCTGCTGGGTGGATTCGTGACACAGCTTAATTAAGGCGCTTGTTTCGGAGTTCACTGGCTAATACCCTTTAAAAAGGTGAATTGTGGAACGGCGTCTTCTTTCGCACGGTGGGTGTGGTGGGTTTAGTTTGTCTTTTCATCATGTTTTCTTGGATGAATCTGTGAGGATTGGCCCAATGAAAATTTATCGAAAATATACGTTTGCTCGCCACGTACCCTTTTGAAAATACCTTTACTTGAGAAGCGTTGGTGGGTTTAATATACTGTCTTGAATTTCCTAAATATCTTGAACCCAGCCTGTTGTTGTGCTTGCATTTATGTTATCTGGGCAACAACATGCACGCGCTTCATTGAAGAATAATTATTAATGGTTTTGAGCGTAAAACGAGGGGTGGGATGCACATTTATTAAAATTCCGTTTTGCCTGGAGTTTTGCGTTTTATTGTCAACGTTGCAGAGAAACGTTTACCAGGCAACGTGGCAAAAAGACGTGTACCAGTTAGTAAATGTCCAGATGTAGACTACAGTCTACACCGTGCAGGCCACGTGCTCTCGCGTGTACAACCAAACAGGCAGAAGAATCAACTGCCCTGGATAATCCGAACGAGAGCATTCCCATTAATCCATGTTCGATCAGTCGCTACCAGTCGATGCCTTCCTGTTAAACTTAAAGCGACGGACGGACCTCCGCAAAGGGTTGACGCCCCTACCTGTCCCATTCCTTGACCTGCTTTAATCTGTCACACCATTAGCCAACCCACATAAGATTTCTACAGTACCCGCCAGAAATCTTGCAATCTTGCAACATATTCGAAAGATGGATGCTCTTTCGCTAATGGGCATTGACTGAGGTTGTGATACTGGTAATCGTGTAGTCTATTCTGAAGTTATTTTAGTCATGATAGGATGTGGGCTTAATAACTAGATTCGACATGAACACTAAAAAAATATGGACTGTAAAAGTTAATAACAGGTTACAGTAACAACTTCAATGATATGCGTTTTGATTATTTATTTTGACTGATTTTATAAATTTAATTCCATTTTATGGAAAAAATGCACAAAAAATATCAGAAGATAAATTGGCGAACATACGTTTGTTTTCGATAAATTCTCGTCAGGCCTTTACATTTATATGGTATGAATAAACTATGGTGGTTGGTGGACAGATGAAGTGTTCTCGTTGTCAATGTGGGGAGGAGGGGGGAGAAAGGGGGGTGGGGGGGAGGTTGGGGGAGTTGAGATCAGAGTGTCAATGTCTAGACGGCCCGGCGTCCAGGGCCGCCGATAAGGTGTGCGTGGCTGGACTTGGGACTTGGTCGTCTCTGCGGGGGCCCGTTTCCGAGGCCTGTGGTCCGCTGTGGGTGGCCGTGTTACCTAGTTTCGCCCATGGCAACTGGGGCGCCGCGACGAAATTCTTTTGGGCACATAGCAGCGGTCTGCGTAGCCTGATGGCGGCCGCCTCTGCCGTCGCCAACAGACGCTGTCCGAGGAGTTTTGAGTAGCTTGAAGGCACCTTGTAAATCACTCGGAAGGCCTCTTTGGCATCCACGCGATGGTTCGAGTCCACCAGGTGCGCTAAGATTGAACTGTTTACACCTTTAAGTTGGCCCTTCCCTAACCATGCGGGTATGTGTTCCCTTACTCTTTTGGACAAGCGCCGGCTCGTGCAACCAATATATCCTGCCCCACAGGAACAGGTAAATGAATATATGCACATTGAGGTGGTCTGGGCTGGCAGTTTATCCTTAATCTCTCCGTATAGGATGGGAGTAGTCGAGAACAATACATGGGCGTTGGCTGCTGGGAAGGTAGTTGCTACGGCTTGACTCAGGCGCCTCCTTAGTAGTTCGCTTGGTCCGTCCCCTTGAAATGGGACTCTGATGAAATTCGTTTCTTCTCCACTGTTAATACTGAGGGCTTTGGCGGCCTTTCAGCCATGTTTTTAGCGATAAATCGACAAGGATACCCATTTTGTCGAAACACGCCTTCAACAATCTTAAGCTCCTCTTCAATGCTATCAGTCAAGCAAATCCTCTTCGCCCTTTGCGTCAAACACCGTACTAAATTGCGTTTGAAGTTCAACGGTACGAAACTAGCGAAATTGATGTATTGCCCGGACCACGTCTTCTTCCGATATACCCTACGTTGAATGCTCCCATCGGCTCTTTTACTCAGTAGCACGTCAAGGAATGGAAGCGATCCAGATTGTTCTTCTTCTAGGGTAAATTTTATCGATTTGTGCGCCCGATTTACTGTATGCATTAGCGTTGATAAGTTGGTTTTATCTGATGCAACTGCAAATATGTCGTCTACGTACCGTTTATAGTACGTTAGATTATTTATCTGGTGGCTGAGTTGCGTAGCTTCTAGCTTGCCCATGAATATATTTGCTAGAAGTGGACCCAGGGGCGAGCCCATAGCTACTCCGTCCAATTGTCTGTACAGGTTATTGTCAAATAGGAACTGTACATTCAAGGTGCATTTTAGCAATAACTCCTTCAGTGCAGTAACCGGCATTCCTATGTTCTGCTGAGTCAAGGTAATGAATTCACAGATGTAGTCTACTGTTTCTGTGACCGGCACGTTCGTGAATAGGGACGAGACATCCAGTGAGAACATCATCATCCCGTTCAGGTCAAGGTCTTTCACGCCATCCACGAATTCGAAGGTGTCTCGGAGGCTGTGAGGTGCTATTTGACACTCTATGGGTTTCAGCTTGTCTGCTAGCCATTTTGCTGTCGCGTGGTATGGCGAGTTTCTCATATCTAGGATGGGACGAACGGGCACGCCATCTTTGTGAATCTTAGGCAGCCCGTATAGTCGAGGTATGTGCGTGCCAACGGGACGAAGACGCTCTAAGTCATATTCGCTTATGACGCCGTCCTTTTGAAGTCTTTTCAGACAATCAGTCAGCTGGGTTTCAACCTCCTCCGTGCGATCTTTATCCTTTTCTTTCTTGCTAAACTTTTGTTCGTCGAAAACAAACGTATGTTCGCCAATTTATCTTCTGAAATTTTCAATGGGAATTTTCGCAAAGTTAAAACAAAAAATATCATTTCTTATCCTCGTTTGGTAGCAAATTACACCTTCTTTAAATTGTTTACTTAAGCAAGTGTGTCTTTTGCTTTCAGAAAAATTAACTTCTGAGTTTTTAATGATTGTGACGGGTTTATTATAGTACAGCTTGTGTGTCAATGTATTTATGCTGCTTTTACTGTATAAAGCATGTTCCACATCCATTGCAAAGATCTATGAGAATCATGTGACTATTTCCTCAAACAGTAGGCAAACACGTATTTTTCCTTAAAGAGGATGTACATAGTGCATAGTTTGTATTCCTTGAATTCGAAAGTAGCAGTTAGTTCGTTCCATAGTTTCTCGGCAATTCAGAAACGTTTTTTTAAAACCGAAAGATACTCGTTCTTTGAGTATACATTTTAGAGTAGGCGTAATGCACTACCAAACGAGTAAAATACATTTTTTGAATTCCTTTTCTATAAAATATATGTGTGCGCTTGTAAAGACAGTCATGCCAGTGATAAAACGCATACTATTAAATTATTTTACTTTTTACAGTATATACTGTTTCTTATTGGTCAAAACGAATCTCGTTAAAAAGCCCTTATCCAATCAAAGCTGCAAAAATTTCAGAACGGACTACACAAAAATCAGTAGCGCAACCCGAGTCAATGCCCATAAGCAAATGAGTTTCACTCTTACGCATATATCGGCATGTTCCACGATTTCTGTCGGGTACTGCATATAGCTTACCTGAACTCTTTATCACTCTTTACTAAGTATTACTTGTGAAATTTGCCTCATGTATCAAAAAATAATTCAATTATGGTTTTGAGACCCTCTGACTGTTATGGTCGTTTGAGAAGTTTTTGTGATCTAGCATCAGATCACTTGATTAAGTACGCCGATTTCTCAACTTACATTCGTAGTCCTTTCTAATCGACAGGATGTTTTATAATTTTGGTCAATATCTCATGAAGTATGTCACTGATTGTAAACTTATTCCAGTGGCACACCGAGCCGTCATTGACAGTGCAGTAAAAACTTGTGTTTTCTAGAGGTCAACATAAGAAGCAAATTAAAACTGTGATAAGAGGGGGGTGAAATGCGTTGCTCACCTGGGTGTGATAAACCGCAGCGATGCATAGTTCAAGGCTATCAGTATCGCATGTCTTTGCAAGCTCTCAGGAAATGCATAAAAGTGGGTGTCAGTGAAGATCAGTATGCCTCACAATGTAGCCTTTCCCACAAATGGCCTCTTTAATATCCTGTGGATCGGTCAGTGAACGCGGAACCCAATGCCCATAATATGAGCATATCCGACCGCGTAATATGTATTAAGGGTACTAGACTTTGCATTAAACATACTTAATCTTTCAAACGTTGATACTATAAACCGCGGAAACATCCAAAGTTAGATGCTGCACCGAGTTCCGCCAAAAAAAGAAAAGAAGTCGAATACCCCGAGTAGGTTTGATACTAGTCGATTCAATTGATAAATTTTACAATACTTGGCGTTCTAATCGGCAGTGGCTAAAAGCTGATCGAAAACTTGAAACACATGTTCACGGGATAGCCAAGAATATAGCTGGACCTCACCAAGGTAAACAAATGTCCCTCTCAAAGTGTGCAGCACGATAAGCGAAACGGGAGTTTGGTCAGAGGTGGCAGCAAACCATCTGTTGTTAAGAACGGCGCACTTGTGATTTTATCAAAAATGAAAGTGGCACTCAAAGCGATGGCTACTTTACGCACCCACAATATACACCCTAAGGATAGGGTTGGCTATCAAGATGAGAAAGGTGTAATCTACAATACCTAATTCTAAGCTTGTGATACCGTTTATTATGGCCAAACAGGAAAATCAAGCTCCACACCCATCCGTGAGCAGCACCTGACAGTGAAGACACGTGACCATTTGTCCGAAGTGGTTTTGCATTGCCTTAATACAGGACAAACATTTTTATAGGACATAACACACATCGTCGGAGTTGGCCACTCCAAAAAACACCGTCAATTTTTTGAGGCGATGCACTCCGATAATTAATGCATCAATCAATTTATCGAGTTGTATGGTGCGTACAAACATCACAAAGGAGTATGGAACACACGACGGCCGATCACTACGGAGTAATGTAAACCGCAAATGCCAATTCATGCCCACACTGGATGACTATTAATTCCCCCCAGGTTAATGCAAATTACAGTTGCCAATTAGCAATTAAGCTATTACGACTACTAAATTTGTCCACTTCCAAATAACATGAACCGCAGCTGTCTATTAATACTCACATTAGATGACTGTAGACGTGTGCCAGCGCCATTGAAATTTTAAATGCTCGTTTAATATCTTCTCAAGTCCATCGGCGACCAAGGGATCCACCGTCGAAAATCTTCTGTAAATAGTAACCTCATGTTCCGGAGACCAAATTTACCTGAAACAACAGCAAATCGCCGATTTCGTAAAATGAACTGTACAAAAACATTTGAAACATAACTAAAACTTAAAGATCACCGATAAACACAAGCAGCACACCATAGGCGGCGAATCTCACAAACCAGCATTCCGAAACGTTACTTCGATTTAAATGTTTTGTTTCGGTTACAGTTTGGTTGCCCGGCAGCATAGTTTGTAATATTTTCAGTCACACCGGAGTGGCGGCTTCTCACTACACTTCCTTTTTGTTATCTGCGAAAACTGCACTCGCAAAATAGGACTGTTTCTAGAACACAGCCGTTTCACGGATTTGTTATTGCCTTGAGATAGCGAACGTCATTTATCAAAAAGCACAATATACCCTTAAACTTGTGAAAATTCCCATCAGAGAATTCAGAAAAGTACATGTCGAGCATATGTATACTTTCGATTAATTGCTATGGGGGCAATTTCATTTACAGTCATGCACGTCCCGCAAAGAACTACAATGACGAATTGTTACTTAGTAGTTTGGATTATAGTTGGACAGGTTATTTTTATAAACTGTGTGAATTAGATAATTAGAAGTGCTTTTCTTATAATACTGCCATCTTAGGTAAGGTTATGGAGCAAAATAGGCACCAATTTTGGCTAAATTATGAATAAGTATATATCGACCAAATTTCCTATACTAAAAGGACATATTTTTAGTATTAAAATTACTGCCTGCTCATATTCGAAGTTGTACACCATAGAAGCCTATTTGATACATTTTTATGGTAAATTTAATTAAT
Organism: Ligula intestinalis; assembly: GCA_036362985.1. Lineage (NCBI taxonomy): Eukaryota > Metazoa > Platyhelminthes > Cestoda > Diphyllobothriidea > Diphyllobothriidae > Ligula > Ligula intestinalis. The sequence continues at coordinate 9,593,964 of JAYGXS010000005.1, forward strand.
CGTAACGATATATATATATATATATATATGTATATATATGAGTGTCAGCTTGATATATAAGGGAAACCGTGATTTGCTTACATTTTTCTGTATCCTGTCGTGGTGTTTTGTTATCAAAGTATTTCCTGTCTAACGCCGACTTCGTGCGCATATGAAAATTGGCAGTCGAAGGGCTGCCACGTAAGTCGTTAGCCAGTATATTCGATATTAATAAGAATAAAATTTCCAGACTTTTTCACTATAAAGCAGTGCCCGGACGTAAAAATCATGGGCAAAAACGGTCTACAACCAAGCAAGTAGACGATTGTATTCGTCGAATAGTAAAACGGTCCCGTTAATGTCCGTTTGCGCTATTCAGAGTGAACATATGACAACGTTCTCGCGGTACATAATTACAAAAAAAATGCACGAAAGCGGTTGTCGTCAGTAGACCGCAACGGGGATGCCGTATTGAAGTAGAAAACTTATTGAGGATGATTTTAGCTTTGTTAAGGAGTATACTGGTCGCAGGCTTTCATTTCGGAAAAGTATTTACACTGCGATGAATTCCTCTTTTTAGACAAGCCGCCAAAGCCGACGCAGATAGTAATATGCGGAAATATGCACAATCAACGCCGACTTTCAAAAACTGTCGTCCCCTAATGGTTTGGATGGCTATTAAGTTCGGCGAGCTACCGATACGGCGGCCAACAAAACGTGCCATAAACATCCATACCTTTATGGACATAGGAAAAGGATGCCCTCGGATATAACACCATTAAGAGACATCAGATGGACATGGTTATGTTACAAGATAACGCCCCTGTTCACCGATCAAAGGATATACGATAGTCATTACCATGAAGAATAAAATTGAATTATATCAGACCTTAGCCTGCCTTTCTACCTGCGGCCTGTGGAGCATTATTCTTCCTCCTAACTCTCCGGACCTTAATCAGGTTGAAAATCTATTTGATTTAATAAAGTTGAACTGGGAGAAGCCAGCGAAACATCTATCAAGGGAACAGAAGTTGGAATTTGTACTAAATAATTGTGCAAATCAAACAATCATTGACACCTTGGTTCGCTTTATCCCGTTCCACCTTACGTCTGTTTTGAACGCTTAAGGATAATGCAAGAAATATTAGTGAGTTACAAATTTATTATTGATTTTATTTTGTACTTTTATCTCTTTTTCTTACACAAGTTTCACTTGCACTATGACCTAAATAATTCACCTCTCGTTCATTCATTTTTACAGGCATTCATTCATAGTTACAGGCAAATGATTTATGTGAATAGGGGAGGGTTAGACAGCCAGTTACGCGGTTATAAGACGGGGGATTGGGCGAGAAGGTGAGAGAGCGTGGAAATTGCCGGTACTTATGTGGTCGTTTGCCATGCTAGGCTCGGAGCTTGCAGAAGGTTTTCCTGCACTTACAAAACTGGTTTTCTCAATCGAATGGCAGTTGCTTCTGCTGTTGCTAGCCACCGCCGACCAAAGACTTTGAGTAGTTTGGTGGGACCTTGTGAATCACCTTGATGGTCCACACGATGTCCGGAGACAAAGATGTGGACAAAAAGGGCGCTGTTGCTACTCCTGATTTCACCTTTGCTCACCCATGCTGGGCGATGCGCCCGCATTCTTTTGAATACACGCCGTCTCTTGCGACCGGTATAACTGCTCCACAGGAACAAGTTCATGAGTAAATGACCATATAAGTTATCTGAGCTGGTAGGCTATCCTTACCTTCGCCGTACATTGAATAGGATTGTGATACTTATTAACTCGTAGTGTATTCTGAGGTTATTTCATTTATGATAGGATGCGGACTTACTAAATAGATTCGCTATGAACATTAAGGAAACGTATAGTCTGTAAAAAGTAACTACTTAAATAATTTGCGCTCTTTGACTGCATTTGCTAATTTAAATATGTTTTGTGGAAATCATGCACGGAAAAATATTTATTGTGCCCGGTTACTAGCAAATTACGCCTTTGTAAGCTGTCTTCTAAGAAAAAGGTATATTTTGGTTTAGAAGGCTTGTAGTTATAAGTTTTTTTACGATTATGGGGTGTTCATTCATACTTAATCGTAAATTCAGTGCAAAGTTTTATGATAAGTATGTGACTTCTTCCACAAACAGTAGGCGAAAAATGTTCTTTTTCTTATAGAGCATGTACACAATCCACAGTATATCAACCTTGAAAAACACTGTAGCAGTTGATAGCCTTTTCAGTTATTTGGCAATTTAGAATCAAATTATACCCTTTGGGTATGTACTTAACGGTACACGTTTTTCCGCCACGTTCACTGGAACGCCTTTTTTCTGCCACGTTGGCAATAGAAGGCAAAACTCCAGGTAAAACGGAAATTAAATAAATGTGCGTGCTGTCCCTCGTTTCACACTAAAAAACCATTAATAATTATTCCTAAATGAAGCGCGTGCAGGTTGTAGCCTAGGTAACATAAATGCAAGCACAACAAAAGGCTGGGTTCAAAATATTCAGAAAATTAAATAAATGTAATTGAACCCGCCAACCTTTCTTAAGTAAAGGAATTTTCAGAAGGAAACGTGGTGAGCATACGTATATTTTCGATAAATTTTATTAGGCCAATCATCAGAGATTCATCCACAGAACATCATGGTAAGAGAAACCGAACCCACCACAACAACCGAGGAAAAGAAAAAAACTGTTCCTCAAAGTCGTCTTCAAGGGGATGCAGCAATTGATTAAGCTGTAAGCTGTAATTCGTATTTAAGCTGTGTCACGAAACCTCCGAGGAGCAAAAGTTCGGGTATTATTCTCAATCAGCCCAGTACCGCACGGCAAAGGCATAATATGTTTTAGATTACTTCTTTCTCATCTTGATAGCCAACCCTATCCTTAGGGTGTACAAGTTGCATGCTTAATGTAGCCATCGCTTTGTGTAACACTTTCATTTTTGATAAAATTGCAAGAAGGCTGTTCCTAAGAGCATATGGTTTGCTTCCATCTCTGATTGAGCTCCCTTTTCGGATACCGTGCTGCACTCCTTGAGAAAAGTAGTTGTTTACCTTGGTGAAGTTGAGCTATATTATTGGCTATTCCCCGGACATGCGCTGCATATTCTCGATTAGCTTTTTACGGCTTCCGTTTAGAACGCCAAGTATTGTATATTTTATCAATATAAACGACTAACAACAAACGTATTTGAGGCATTCGAATTCTTTTCTTTCTTGGCAAAACTCGGTGCAGCATCTACCTTTGGAGGTTTTCGTGTTTTTTTCCGTATCTCTTATATGGTTTACAGTAGCAACGCCTGAAGTATGAAGTCTACTCAAAGCAAAGTCTAGTACCCTTAAAGCATATTGTGCAGTCGGATGAACTCACTTTAGTGGCATTTCGTTCCACGTTCACTGACAGACTCACATGACATTAAAAAGGCCATTTTCGATCGAGACTACTTTGTGAGACATACCAAGCTTCACTGACACTCGCTTGTATGTATTTCCTGAGAGACGTTTACAAAACTTTACAAAACCCAAGTTTTACCAAAATTAAATTTATATTTTGCGTTCGAATGAATTATTTATGGAAGGCTGTAAATTTAACTATCGTACAGCCCAATTTAACGATTTTTTTGACACGCCAGGAAAGCAGAGTTACAGAAAACGTTCGGTCGATTGCCTGCAAAATCTGATATGTTCTCGATTATTATATAGAGGTAATATGCCAGAAGCCGTATAGGAAACGTTGGGCCTAAACCCTCGTTGCTGTATTACGTAGCAGCAAAAGCATTGGTGGAACACAGATCTGGGCTCTTAGCTAGTACCTTTACGGGAGTGTGGTATGGCAAATTTTTCGCTAATTAGAGGATTTCAGCTGATAACAGGCCTTTTACTTTCTCAGATGCGTTTCCTCAGGTATATTACCCAGGATTTTTTCATGGCAAAAGTAGCTTTTGTAGGCCCACATATATAATCCTAGCCCAGGATTTCGTCCTGCAAAAACGGCGGTTATAGAGGTTTGGGTGGAAGACGGGTATATATGATAGACAGGAAAGGAAATTTTTAAGAGAAAAGTGTAATGGGAAAAAAATCCTCCAAGTGGCTTCCCGCGGCTGTTCGGAGTAAGCTGTTTCAAATGTAAATTAAAAATGTGTGAACGGGGCTTTGCGTCGCGGACTTTACTTATCTAACTCCAGAACGATAAGTTAGAAGTTAGGTAAGTTGAGGTAGATGACCTTCTAACCACCATTACAATTTTTCGGGAATTCAAGAAACTTGCAATTTGATAATCGGGTTTTTCCGCAATAAGCTAAACGATAATACGGATTAGGAAAATATACAAATATAAGTCAACAAAACTTCCCAATACAGTAAAACAAAAATGCATTAGGATTTATGAAATATATTCTACTGTGTGTCCTTATAAATCCATTAAGCCCTATAACCACCGTTTTCATAGGAAAACATGCAGGGAGTAGGGACTACATAAGCTACTGTTGCCAATTTCATACACGGGACTCTATTTGCTCATGTATGTATTGCGTTTTTAATATCACTGCTCACTGAAATACGATATATATTTGCATGGAAAACAAACACCCTGTGATTAGTCATAATTTGGGTAATTTCGTCAATAACAAAGAATCATATCATATAGAAGGAAGCATTTACTGATGATCACGTGAATGCATTTATAAGTGATGTACAACTTGCGTATGAAAGTTAAGCCGGAAGATTTTCCAGCGTCAGTAGATATCCTATTGAGGAATAATATTAACAAACTAGGGATCCATCCTCACCATCTTTGTCTGATTGAATTATTCGAAAATATAGGTTTTCTCTACCTCTAGTGATCCAGCATGTTGCGTAAGCTAACTCTTATTCTTGTCACCCAATGATCTCGCGGCAAGATGACGAGCTTCTATTCTCTCAAATCAATTCTCATTACCTTCCATCAGCCAGTTATACAACCCTATTCACATTTATGCAACCGACTTTCATCCTTCTCTGAAGGCTCTATTCCTTGCGTTTCGTTGCGCTTTACTCAATGCATATTAAAGCTTTGCCGGCGGTGGAGAAATATGACAGTTACCCTTAGACCTTCAAGAGCACATTTGTCAGATTCTTCTTCCAATCATTTGTAACTCCCTTCCAACAAACTTCCAGCTTACTGTTCAAAACTCCTAGCTCTTTACGTGGGTTCCTGCTAAACCTCTGCCAAAGAGCCATGAAATTCGCCCAAGCCTGTTTAATTCTTCTCCACAGGTTCTGAAGGTTCCGGTTAATGTTGTTCCATGTGCGGAGCGTCCACTGTCAAAAAAGCGGCCATCATCTTCGTGATCCTCAAGGCCTGGACTGTCAGATTTTCTGTTATGATTTCTTTGACGTCTATCATATTTGCCTGTTCCTTTTTAACCGGCATCGGCTCGCTTGTCTCTTTTGCAGTGCATTCTGTACAACAGAGGGCGCAGATTAGGCTTACCACTTGCCACATACGTTTTCTGCAAAAACAGTTGTAAGTCATGCGAAAATGGGTTTTCCCGCGTGTGTTTCCACTGCCTATGTAATTACGCGACTTACGACCACTGATCTACTTATGTCACTGGAACTGCAAGAGGTACTGATTATTTCTCACTCAAAGGCTGCTAATATTAGTAATTCCGTATCTTTGCACTAAACTATGTACATCGGTCTAGACTACTACCCACTGAGCGGCCGCTGGGGCGGGCTGTACAGTGAGCGCGCAGTCAGACCCGGACGATAAGGGCAGCCTCCATCCCCTAATGTCAATATTCCCAATCTAAACTGGCCAGACAATGACCCGTGGCTCAGTTTCTAGAATGTCGGAGTTCCAGCCAACAGATCGTGAATTTGCGCCTGGGATGGTGCAAAACTTGGCAATCGATATTACGGCTAATGGGCCAGAAATGATTACTCCAGTCTCCCTAGTCTTTTTCGGCAGAGTTATCTGCCTGGACAACCAGCAGGTGGGCAGATGATGTTGAGCTCTTATGAATTCGATAAGTATTGCTGAGCTCTCATCAATGTGTGTCAGTATTTTGGATTTGAAGCCTACAAGAAATGGAACCCCTGGCTCATTTTGTAGAGCGTGCTACGCCTAAACAACAAGTCATGAATTTGGGATTTGGGCGGGAAAACACCTGGTATCGGTGAAAGCTGGCGGATTACAGAAAATGAGCCAGAATTGGCCTTTGGAAATGGTTCCAGAAAAAAGTTTTTTTTTTAATTTTAGAAAGTGAGGCATTGGAATGTCAACAGTTTTTACTTCTGGGTGGCAGTTTTAAGTCTTAATCGCCAGGTCATGCCGTATTGAGGTAAACATGACAACTTTATTCAGCATCAGTTTATTAAGGGAAAGATAGGCAAACGCATTCGAACACCCTACGGGTGACGAGATGATAGTAAGTATATGGATACAAAGGAAAATTTAAAAAGTACATCAATCACCTGTTTCGGGACAACAACTGTTACGCAGACGAAATAGTTATACAAAATGACTAATCGCTAATCACGAGTAATATACTGCAATTTAATTCGTTTAATTATATAGGGGACATGTTATGATGCATTTGATGCATGCTCTGTTTTCTCTTAAATTAATTAACGCAAGGAGAGAGGAGAACCTTATCGGGAAGGACGTTTCCCGCTGCAACCACTCTTTTTCTGAGGACAGATTGTCGTCCAGCAATCCTTGCTTCGCCGGGACGTAGTTTAAAATGATGACTGTGCAAAGTTGGCATATTAGCGTGGTTAGAAAAATCGACGGGAACAAAGCAAATATCCAGGTTATTCATAATATGAAAAGTACGTATGGGGTCCCCTCGAAGTTGTTTGTAAAAAATTAAAAAAATAGATTGAGAGTTGACAGTCTGCGTTCATAACACAGTGTTCCCAGGCCTTTGACATTTTTTGTCGCTGGTTATGAACCTTGTCATAGATGGCACAGTGTTTGGCAGTCCAAGGTCTCCATGCCAGTGTACTGAATGTCAGGTGCGCCGAGCGGAGCTTCCAAATATTTTGGAAAAATTGTTTTTTAAGTCCCATAAATGGTCTGGAAAAACCCAAAATTTCAATCTGTGAGAAGGCACCACTCAGTTAAACCGCTCTTACAATACATTCTTATTTACTTCTCGCGTGATCAGATGGGTGATTTTGGTTCAGTATTTTAGTTTTGCACAGAAGGTAGAATTTAAAATATCCCCATGAATTCAACTTTGCTGAAAAATAACACGTAAAAGTATCACATTTTGCACACTTGGTAGTAAGCTATGTGTACCTCATATTTAATATTCTCGTGCTTAGAATACTGTCTAAGAAGAAAAGTAAATTAGACGTTTTCACCTCCAACTGGAAGTTACTTCCCGATTTTGCCTGAATTTCAGCGATAAGAAGGTTAACTACGTCAGTTGAATTGATGGAAATTGTTCATGTGCCATCAGGTTAAGCGCTGTTATTCTAACGCCGAAACGTCAGATCAAAAGTTAAACCTTCCCGAAGAACGCATTTTCACCTCTTAACTTACCAACTGGGAATAGAATTTGCACATAGCAACACCTCTGAGGTTAAGTCTTTGAAGCCCATGCTGAATATGAAGTTGGTTTGTTGGTGACGTCTGGCTAGGTAGTACAACATGGCTTCTATTTCCAGGAAAGCCATTTCGGTATTAAACGACACGAAGAGTTCTGCACTCCAAAACTGAAGGAATTGGCACAGGCCGTCCTTATGGACCTGCTTAAATGCATGAAGCTCTTAATAAACATCAAGGGCGTTTGATACAGTTTTTCAATATAACCATCAGCCGAGCTAATCATCCGAGTGCCAATCACTATGATCTTAACTAACACAGTTCTTATGTACACAGTTCACATTTATACCACCTGACGCCATGAAATCTTTAATTCGTACAGAATAACTTTCAACTAATTCCCTTTACCATATTCTGCTCATTTCGTTACCGTGCAGTATTAAATATAGTGTGGTGTGTACGTGTGTTTCATGAACACGTTGCTATCTATTTAATCTGCGTCCTGTGACTCTATTTCTTTCCTGAATGGTTAAGGTGCTGGAAATTATTTATGCTTCATAACGATTTCACTGTCTTTTAGCCTAGTTAATGCCCTGTAGTGATAAAAGTAGCTTTGAATAGTCACAAAATGGTGACGTTTGGAGTAGCGCTTATTTTACCCAAAAACGATATTTTACCACATATTTGGTATATGGTTGTCACTTCTTTTGTAGTTGTTTCAGATTGTTAAATACGGCACAAAAACGCAAGGCAGAAATATGACGCGTGCTCAGTTTTTATTGGAGGATTTGTTTCTGCTTTGTTCCTGCAAGGGTCTAATTGACAGATGGTCACCTACCCACTGAATCAATTGCATCCTTCTGCCTATAGGAGCATAGTTAACAATTGTCGTCCCACATTTTAATATAAAATCTCTGTAAAGTAGGTCCCGCTTACAACCTGCTCTGGACCACGATGAGCCAATCTCTGATGCTTGTACTTCTCCTGGGTATGTTGAGCCAAGTTGAGTTAGAGTAATTTTACTGTACTGTATCTTTGGGCCTTATTTCAAATTACCTTTTAAACCGTCATCAAGCCAAAGCTTGAATTTATAATATAGAACTATATGCATTACCCTAATTGTCTGCGGTTAAATAAGTATTTATGTCAACTAATAATCCTCTTTACGCGTGTACATGTAGCTGTGTCATATGATCTACTAAAAACGGCATGAGAGCAAATAAGGAATAAAATTTGCAGGATAGATAGAAAAGCGTACCGTGTAAACAAGTAACAAAATGCAATCTTGACTAATAAAAGTGGAGAAGTGTATTGTTATCACCGCCCCCCCTGTGAAATTACCTTTAACATGATTATATTTCATGCATCACGGTAGATGTTTTGCACAGCAGCCGTTTTAACCAAGCTTTGGTACAAATAAGGTTAGTTCATAAGGCTAATGGAATAGAAATACGGATAAACACGTCGATGATTGATTCAAAGAGGGCAAGCCGCTGCACTTGCTGTTGCAGTACTCATTTTATATGACTGAAAGCACAACATTGAACATATGTTTTATTGCCTACTTAAGCACTGGAACAGTAAATAAATATATTTTAAAAAACATGCTGGCGTTCAAATAAGGACGTATCAACCGGAATATTTTATTTTCTCCCTGAATTCAGTCTGCTGTGCATATAATGTAATGACTGCTAGATGTTTTAAGGTAATTCCTAAAAATAATTATAAATTGTAGGAAGATTTGTTTTTATTCGTTTGTAACATACTGTACAAGATAAATTTTTATTAAAATGACTGCAAATCCATGTTTAACAACGTTAAAAACACCTGGCGTTCAAAGAATATTGCGAATAGATGCGGCTACGTATCATAACATTACCACAATGGTAGACCTTAATGTATATGTCTGTCTATGTTTGATGCAATTGAATTGAACCTGATAAAAAATTGACAGCCTTTTTTATTTGTTTAGCCCTCCGAGGAACGTGGTTATATTGCAGTGCAGGTAAGTTAAACTGGATAATGCTTTGCCAAACTGACAATTAATAATGTTAAGTCATGCGTGTTAACCAATAGATATAAGTTAATCATTCTTGTGCAAACGTGCGCAAGTTTTACTTATGTGTGGTGTATGTACTCATTTATATGAACTCGATCAAAGTCAGTAAATAAATGTGCCAGGGGGACGCAATATCGGAATACTCACTTTTAAATTTCCATTACACTTGCAACAATTTTCCAAACCAATTAGAGTCAACAGAATACTACCGTAAACTAAGTTAGCCAACCAGGTGCCCTCATGGCAGGTTTGCACTATACATCTGCACAAATAAAAAATATCGGTGGAACGATCGCAGTAGCTTAAATAAAAATGGAATTTTGGGGATAACATGACATAGGCTGGATATGTTGAGAGTGGTTGATGATTTCCATAGCGCTTTACTGAAAGATGTAGGTAACCAAATTCTTCCATCGACGAGACAGGCAAATTCAGCCAAATTTGAAGCAAGTTTTGTGGTAATAGGGTGCAGTCACATACAGAATGTGGTAGTTCAGAGCATTTATCAGGGATGATCCTAGCCCTTACGACCTACACACGCATAGGGTTTCAATACTGTTTAGCATGCAGTCCAATTTCAATTTTTTCAGTCAGGCTAGGAAGCCGACTCTGCGATTAGCTTCTTTCTGACCGCTGCGGAAGAGTTGCTTCTGTAAAAATGGCTAATTCAATAGTTTGCAATGTTATCTGTGATTTTTACTGCCTTTATAAATTTAAATATAGTTTATCAAAAGCATGCACTAAAAACCCCTCTCTTATGCAAGCAGTCACGGGAGGCAGAAGGTTGAGATTTGTACTGCACATGCGTGTCTGGAATAACATTTTACGACAGCAGATGCACAGTTTAAGTGCAGCAAGCAGGTTCATTAAGAAGTTTTACAGGAAAGATGAAGGCACCTTAAGAGGCC